>CM040436.1:32866958-34066958 GCA_022702705.1 Papilionanthe hookeriana x Papilionanthe teres | reverse complement strand
GGAATTCCACTTTGAGTGGGTTCCTTTTTCTTTTGTGTACTTTCTTCAATCTCTATAGGTTCATTTTTGTCTTCCAAAATGAGTATTGCTTCTGGTTTGAAAATTTCAACAGCTGGTACTGAGCTAATTGGTGGATGTGGCAGAGTTGTCATTAATTCTGCTATTTTTTGCTCAAGATAATTGATTTGTTCGTCCCGCTGTCGGATAACGGTTCGTATTTCTTCTGTCGTGTCTTCTTCACTTAATTCTCGTGCTGCAGTAGTGGATCGTGTTTCTACCATATGAATTTCAGCAATATTTCCACTGGAACTATCTGAAGAATTTTTCTTTTTCCACATTGGAAATTGCTTAATGTCTTCTTTCAATTTCTTTAGTCTTTCTTTGAATGATTTTGAAGAATGTTCTTCATAAGCCCTTTCTTGTGAACTGTTTGCAGGGGTGCTTACAGTGTCCGAATTTCCTCCTTACGATCCTCGTTTCCATACATTATTTCTAAGTACAAGACGAGAACTTCCAGGTGGTGTATTGTATTGTGTGTAAGGTCAGTTTGCTTTTTGTAACATTTGGACCAACTCTGACATCTTAGCAGTTGTGTTTTCTGCTTCTGATATCAGTTCATCATATTTGGCCTTATCCTTTGTGACTATCACATCTTCTATTCTCGGGCCCAGTCGTAACTTTACTGGTACTCGAACACAATGCTCATTAGTTGGGGACTGATGACCAATTTCTTGATAGTCCGTATTCTCCATTGCCAAAATTCTTCTTTTCATGGTGTTGGAGACTGCACAACCCATTTTGCTTAATAATTGAGAGAGTGAACATTTTTCCTTTCGTGCTAGTCTCTTAAATATAGAATATACAGCAGGAAGTGATGGAGAATTTTTAGGTTGGAATATATTGTCAGTGTATTCAACTGGTATTGAAATATATCGATTTTCTTTTAAGAAAGAAGGATTTTCAAAAACATTTTATTGAAATTCAGAACTTTTAAAGTTGTCATTTTCATTCCATTTATTTCTTTTGAGAGGATGACTTTTATTTCTTCGTTGAATTTTAGGTATGTTTTACGGAACAAGATACGACTTCGTATGTAGAAGGTAATATGTTGTCTTGGTCATCACAAATTGCTTTACCCTTTTGGTCAATTTCCATTTCTTCTAAGGTGTTTTGGTCCATGAGGATGTCTTGGGGCAAATCCTCTGTAAAATTAAGAAAATCCTCATAAGGCTGTTGATTGAATTCTCTAAAAGATTGTATATCAGTTTGAAATGGATCATTTAGTGTAAAGTCAAATTCATCAAATAATCCAAAATCATTCTGATAAAAGCAAATGTCTTCATTTACTGGAGTTTTAAAGTCGTGAAAGAAAGAAAAGAATGAATCTAGGGATCCCATTGAAATTTCACCACAAGGAGGACAAAATGTCATATACTTGTTTATGAATTGGAAATATAATATATAAATTGTTAAAAACAAGTAACATTAACAAGAGATGAGAAGAAAAATATTCCCCAGCGAAGTCGCCACTCTCTTGATGTTGAAGAATTGTCGCGAGTCATCGCCGTCAATTCCCATATCATGTTGATTGTCATGGAGTCGCCACTCTCTCTATTTATTACCCTAATTTATATTCTCCCTAGAATTTAATGTCAAAAATCTCGGGTGAATGTGAAGAAAAGGGAGCTTGATCACAATAGAGTTTGAGAAAAAAGAAGATGAGAAACTCATTTGATGATTTTGACTAACCAGAGTTCCAAGTCCTTAAATTTTCTATAAGGGCAAGCCCCTATAGTTAATTACATCTTAGACAATTATCTAAGAAAACTTTTGATTAATGTTAAATTACTTATAGGGGGTTTTCTATGAACGAGGGACATAAAATCAATCCTCAATCCCGAAAGATGTTTTGTTTTGTCAATGTCGATGTCATTTATCGATGACGTTATTTTGATGTTATGTCAACACTAATTTCATATCAATAGTTATCAATGTCGGTATTTTGTTGTGTTTAATGTCGATGTTTTTATTGATTTTGTCTTTCATTTACTTTTCATGCCATTGTTCCATTGTTATCGATGTCATATTGGTTTATTAATATCATATCAATGATTAGTTTTCTTGTCAAATTTGTTTTCTGGTTTTATGACTATCCTAATAGTCCAGCTGTCTTTGTTGTCATGTCATAATTTGTTTTGCTGTTTGTTGAAAGTTTAGGTTTTGTGGCTAACCTAAAAGTTCTAGTTTTATTTTGTTGTCATATTATTTCGTCGACATCCTGCAAAACAGAGTTAGCACACCCTATAACATGCAAAGAAAATCTAAACAAAACTTGTCTTCATCTTGCAAAGAAAACATTGTCAGAAATAATGTCATATAAATGTTTAAATCAGCTGTAAAAATGTCCGTTGTTTCAGAGTTGTCGGATGACCAAGTTTGGTTGAAATGTCGATTTAGATTTATGTCAATTTATGTTTAATTCTTTATTTGTCTTAAAAGTCGATTTGGGTTGATTTTAGATTTTATGTCAATTTATGTCAATTTAGATTTGATTTTGGGTTTTTTGTCGATTTATGTTAATTTGAGTTTGATTTTGTATTTGATGTTAATTTATATCAATTTGAGTTTTATTTTGGGGTTTTTTATTTATTTATGTTTAATTTTATGTCAAGTTAAGCTCTATATGGATCGAACATAAAGATTATGTCATCTTATGTTGAGTTTGATACAGGTCAAACATAAGGATTATGTCGGTTTATGCCATGTTAAGTTTGATTTTAGTCGAACTTAATAATTATGTCTGTTTATGTCGAGTTAAGCTCGATTTGGGAGGAACTTAAAAATTATATCGGTTTATGTAGTGTTAAGTTAGATTTGGGTCGAACTTAAATGTGATGTCAAATTATGTCGAATTATGTTTGAAATGTCGATTAATGTCGAATTATGTTTGAAATATTGATTTATGTTAGTGTATGTCAATTTTATTTGAATTATCAGTTAGTGTCAAATTTTTGTTTAAAATTCAGTTTGTGTTATTTTATGTCAAATTATATTTAAAATGACGTTCTATGTCGAATTTTATGTGAAATGTCAATTTGTATTGATTTATGTTGATTTTTATTTGAAATGTCAGATTTATGTATATTATGTTGATTTTTTTTTGAAATGTCAGATTTATGTTGATTATGTCGATTTTTGTTTGAAATGTCAGATTTATGTCGATTTTTTTTGAAATGTCAGATTTATGTCGAATTTTTTTGAAATGTCAGATTTTTGTCGATTTAGGTTCAATTTAGGTTGCACCTAAGGTTTATGTCGATTTAGGTTCAATTTGGTTTGAACTTAAGATGTATGTTGATTTAGATTTAATTTGAGTTGAACCTAAGGTTTATATCTTGGTTTAGGTTCAAGTTATGTTGAACCTATGCTTTAGATTTGAACTTAAGTTTGATGTGGGTTGAACTTAAGTTTATGTTTTGGTTCAGGTTCAGGTTAAGTTGAACCTAAAGTTTATGTCAATTTAGGATCAGTTTAGGTTAAATCTAAAGTTTATATCTTGGTTTAGGTTCAAGTTAGGTTGAACCTATGGTTTAGATTTGAACTTAAGTTCAATGTGAGTTGAACTTAAGTTTATGTTTTGGTTTAGGTTCAGGTTAAGTTGAACCTAAGGTTTATGTCGATTTAGGTTCAGTTTAGGTTGAACCTAAGGTTTGATTTTAAGTCTGTCTTTGAATTAGGTTAGGTTAAACCTAGGTTTTGACTTAAGTTCAATTTAAGTTGAACTTAAGTTTAGATTTGGCTTAAATTAGGTTTAAGTCTGGTTAAACCTAGATCTTGACTTAAATCCAATGTGGGTTGGATCAAGTTAAGTTGAACCTAGACTTAAGGTTAACTTAAGTTCAATATGGGTTGAACTCAAGTTTGATTTAAGTTTGAGTTAAGTTAGGTTCAAGTTAGGTTGACCCTAGACTTAAGGTTGACTTAAGTTCAATGTGGTTTGAACTCAAGTTTGATTTTAAGTTTGAGTTATTTTATGATTGATTATTCTTTAATTAGTTTATAGTTAATTAAAGCAAATTTGGATAAGGTTTAATGGATTAATTAGACTTAATTTGGGTTAAATTCAATTGGTTTAAGGTTAATTAAACCTAATTTAGGTAAGGTTTAATTGATTAATTAGACTTATTATGGGTTAAGTCTAATTGGTTTAAGGCTAATTAAACCTAATTTGGGTAAGGTTTAATTGATTAATTAGACTTATTTTGGGTTAAGTCTAATTTGTTTAAGGTTAATTAAACCTAATTTGGATTAGGTTTAATTGATTAATTAGACTTAATATGGGTTAAGTCTAATTGGTTTAAGGTTAATTAAACCTAATTTGGGTAAGGTTTAATTAATTAATTAGACTTAATATGGGTTAATTCTAATTGTTTTAAGATTAATTAAACCTAATTTGGATAAGGTTTAATTGATTAATTAGACTTAATATGGGTTAAGTCTAGTTGGTTTAGGGTTAATTAAACCTAATTTGGATAAGGTTTAATTGATTAATTAGACTTATATGGATTAAGTCTAATTGGTTTAAGGTTAATTATGTTTAATATGTTTTCATTAGAATTTGATTAAATCTAAACCCAATGTAATTAGGATTTGAGTGGTTAATTAAGTCTAATTTGTCTTTTAAGCTTAATTAAGGGTTATTTATGTCTTAAACCTAATATGATTAGGGTTTAGATAGTTAATGAAATCTAATTTTGTCTTTAAACTAAATTAGGAGTTGTTTATGTCTTAAACCCAATGTGATTAGGGTTTAAATGGTTAATTATGTCTAATTTGTTTTTTAAACTTAATTAAGGATTGTTTATATCTTAAACCCAATATGAATAGGGTTTAAATGGTTAATTAAATCTAATTGTCTTTAAACTTAATTAAGAGTTGTTTATGTATTAAACCCAATGTGATTACGGTTTAAATGGTTAATTAAGTCTAATTTGTCTTTTTAACTTAATTAAGGATTGTTTGTCTTAAAACCAAAGTGAATAGGGTTTAAATGGTTAATTAAGTCTAATTTTGTCTTTAAACTTAATTAAGAGTTTTTTATGTCTTAAATTCAATGTGATTAGGGTTTAAATAGTTAATTAAGTCTAATTTTGTCTTTAAACTTAATTAAGAGTTGTTTATGTCTTAAACTCAATGTGTCTCAACATATTTTTTAGATTTTAAATTTAATTTAAAGATATATATATAATTTGAAATATAACAATTGATTTTGGAAAATAATTTTAAGTTTGAAAATTTTAAAATATGAAATCCAGACGATCTCGCATCCCAAATAGTTTATATAAACGAGTAACGCATCACAAACCGTGTATCTATCCCGAGGAATAGACACACTGCTTGATGACGGGGCTCGATTAAATAAACTAGAAGATTTGTGACATCCGTTTGGTCTGCGAACCAATTTTATAAGCCGGCAATTTCCCCTGCTTAATATAAAGGAATTAAGCAGGGTTTATATAACCTGGGTTCTTAAAGTTCACTATAAGGACAAGCCCCTATAGTTAATTACATCTTAAATGATGAGAATCATTTAAGAAGACTATCGATAATGATCAGTGGTTTTGCTCTCAAGAATTTCAAAGTTTAAGGTTTCAAACAAATTGGATTTTGAAAATTTCAATAGGGAATAGCTCAATTTTGGAACGGTTTATTTTTAAGAGTCCAAAGGAAGAGAAGTAGGGGATGTCACGGACCCGAAGTGAACTTCGGTGACTTCCCGACTATCCAATGATTTGGCTTCAGTTTGAGAGTTTATTTAATTTTCAATACTGCCAATTTTAGTTAATTAGGACTTATATTTATATGACATAATCATACAAATATCCTTGAAGATGTGAGGGTTTATATCGTACCAAACGACTACCTCGGAGTCCTAAGACCGCTTAGGACATAATTTGCATAACATGATTATGCAAATGCCTAACGAAAAGTTGAGGATTTATGTTGCACTAAGCAGACTACCTCGAAATCCTATGGCTTGGTTATTTAATTCTAAGAAAGGTTTTGCTGAAGTAGACACGAGTTTTGCTGATGAAGATGGCCGTGCTGCCCACTGTGCTCCAAGCTCCTTGTTGTTGTAGAGGTTTGGTTTTAGAAGGCGACAATCAAGAGATGAGAGAAGTGTTTTGGTTTAGAGAGGTTGAAAAATTGAGATGGCTTAATCTTTTAATTAAAACAAATCTTAAAGTTGATTAAGCAGAACCGATTAAGATCCCACGGTTCCGTCATCCCGATACCGCGATTTTCATCAGATTCACTTAGTCCAAATGAATTTGCTAAACTCAACTGAATGAGTTCCACACTTTCATTTAGACTGTGGGAAATCTCGTTAGTAACACGTGGGTTACATCATCCGAGGGATTCCCGATTATCCAATGAGACGTCTTAATTTTAGTTGTATTTGCAGTTTCATTTTTATTGGTGATTAAATTTTGAGTTGTTTAAACATGTTGGGTTCTATCATTTTCATGCATTTGTAAGTACAGGAAAGTAAGACATTTAATAAATTGTCGAATGTAAATTGCAACAAAATAAAATGCGTACCTGGTGAGCATTCCCGTCATTTTCACCTACACTTAAAACACATTTTAAAGCATTTATATGTTTGCAGCAAAAGCCTAGGTAAAGCTAAGGGAAGGTTCTGGTTGTCTACCAAGATCCTAATCATATTGCTAGTTAATTACTATGACGTCTAGGTTCTTGTGTGTTGTTAAGTATGATTTTCTTCATCAAAGAACATTGAAGTCTCACTGTTTTTTTTTAACATCTCATCAAGTTCAGGAAGTGCTCGGAACTGAATTCTGAACATCTTCTTAAACATTTTAGGGATTATTCTGAGTTCCGTTTGCTTCATTGTGGTGATGAATCAATCATCTAGGTTACTCTTGCTCAGTGAATTAGGATGTTTGACTATCCTATGGATAAAGCGACATTTCATTTGATGTTTCATCTAAGAGTTATAGAGGTGAAAGCCTTTAGGGGCAAATCAATTTATTAAGGAATTTAACCATTCTTAGTTAGAGTCGGAATTAATGGTTTAAAGTAACTTAGTTCTGAAATTTTAGTTGATCTTTTTAGGTGTTTTAAATCATTTTAAGTTGGAAAAGTGTTCAAATTGTTTAATCCAACTAAATTTTACTATTTCAAATAGTCTTGATTTTTTAGGTTCATTTTGATTAATTTTTAATTGTAATTTTTGTGATTAGGAATTATTCTAAATTAACTTTAATGTTTTAAATTTGTTTTAATATAGGTTTCAAACAACTTCAGATTAATTTTAATGTTTTAAAATATTTTAATTTAGCCTTAATATTTTAAACTTATTTTAATTTTAGTTTTAAACAATTTCTAATTAATTTCTTCTTAATGTCTTTAGTATAATCATAAGATTTTCAAAAAATTTTCTCTTCTTAAAATATTAATTTCAATCATCATTTTAGAGTTCCATTAATAATATTTAAATAATGTTTGATCAAATTATTGATTAGGGGGTTCAATCTAAATAATTAAAATTCTCTTGTATTACACCCTTAATCTCAATCATTCAAGCTTTAATTAATCTTTCAAATTTTATGTGATTTAGTTAATGTTTCTTATTTAATGTTTAAGGTGGATTAATAGGTTTCTACCACTTAAATTCCCTATGTTTCGATCATCCAAATGTAAAATTATGATCAAATATTTTTACCCTCCCTTTGGTTGAGCCTAAAGATTAATTAAGGTTAAAATTCCTTAATTAACATTATGCCCTCTTAAGCTTATTCATCTCATAATTCATCAATCAAGCTCAAACGAACTTGAAAATTTTATGCCACTTTACTCACATGTCAATTAAGACATTAGAGGAGAAAATGTGCTTTTAAAATTTTTAATTTAATTTATATAATTATTATAATGGAAAATAAGGATTTTCAATAAAAATTCAACAACATTACTAAGAAGAAGTTTCTGTCCTTAGTAAAATTATGGGAGGTTCCTATTGACCAGAGGACCACTTAGACCAATTTTGGTGATTTTTTAAATTTTACTTTATTTATTATAATATTTTAAATTTTGAGGTATTAATTAATTATAAAATAAATTAAACTGGAAAAATGTGTTTTATATTTTTCTTAAATCTCTCTGATCCCGAGGAGCTCAAAGAAAAAAATTTTATATTTTTCTAATTTTTCTTTAAATTTTTATAATTAATTTAGTGAAAAGGTTGAAAAATCCATTTTTTAGTATTAAAAATTGCCTTAAGCCTTTAAAATTCAATATCTTTGTTTTAGGACTTAAGAAAAATATTTTGGTTGATTCCTAAGTGATTTGGGGACCAAATATGACATTTTTATGAATTTCAATATTTTTGTGATTTTTATAATTTTTGAATTATTAAAATATTAAAAGTTAGGTTGAAAATGAAGGTTTTAGAAAATATCCAATTTTAATTTTATTAGACTTCTCTGATATCAGAGAGGCCTCAAAATCAATTTGGTGAATTTTTGAAATATATTTTAAGTTTTATGAATTTTTAAGTTTAATTTTGGCTATGTTACTTAGAAAATCCCTTTAATGGGTTAAACCATTCTCAATTAATTTTAAACTTTTTTTGGGGATTTCTTTGACCCTAAAGATTAGTGAAGAATTGATTTCAAGTTATTTTAACTTTTAATTTGCCTTAATTAATTCAATGTTGATTTTGGGTCAAGTGAACCATCAGGGTTATTTATGATGTTTTAGTTCATAAGATAATTTCCTTGAGTTCCTCTGGTCATAGGGAACCTACCCTAATTTTCATAGAATTTTCCAAACAGTATACTAATTATTGGAATTAAAATACCAAAATAGGCTTAAAAACTTGGAAAATAGATAACGTGTCATAGACATAGCCTCAAGCCTTGGAAAATTCAGTGAATGTTCCCAAGATCAGAGGCTACAAAAGCACTATGGTCTCATGCTTTGGTGAACTGTCTGTGTGAGTGGAGAATTAAAATACTCAGATCAGTATTAAAATCATTAAAAGTTAAATACTTAACCAAATGACTTAATTTCTTTTCTACATTATTCTCCTCTGTTCACTGAGCAAAAAGGTTTTTTTCTTTAAATTTTGTGATTTTTCTACACAAAGATATGAATTTTTAAAGTTCTGGGTAATTAAATAAATAGAAAATAAGTAATTTCCTACTTAAGTGACGCGGCGCCACGACAACCTATGACGGCTCCGAAGCTCCACGCGTCCTCTCCTGATTCGGAGCCACCATCCACCTTAGCGCCACGCAGCTCCGCGGTCTCGTCCCATCTTCTTATCCAGCGTAATCTGAGCTGTCCATCCGGTACACGCGCCATCCAACGGTCCCGCGTCATCGTCCCAACTGGTGTGAGCCGAGAACCGTCCACCTTCTAGCCCTAATATCTCGCTCGATACTTAACCAAATCGAGTGCGGTTTCTTCCTACATGCTCGTCTAGCCTAGGGGAGTCTATCCATACGGATAACATGCATGGAAATCAAGCAGAACAAAATGGAGAATCCATGGAAGCTTGGGAAGAAGAAGAGCTCAATACCTTTGCTCTGAGAAGTGAAGCTTCAATCAGAGGTGCTCGACATGTTCATTGGCGTCCCAAGAGGCTACAGATTGAGGCTTTTGCCCTGTGAAATGCCTAGATATGAATATGTTGAAACCCAATTTTGTGTTTTCACCTCTAGAGCAAATGCTGGCCTGGTGAGGGGGCTTTCACTGGGGAACTTCCTCTCTACCTTTAGTGAAGGTGTGGGAGAAGTTAATTTGGTTTTTGTGGAGTTTCTGGGGTTGTCCTATTTTTTGGCCTAAGATTGAACTCCAAAATTGAGCTCACTCAATGGGAATTAGGGCAGGAAGACAGTGGAGTTCTTCTTCTCTAGACTGGGAGAGGGTTTGGGAGTGATCTGGGGAGGTTTTTTGAGAAAATTTTCCAACACTCTTCTCATGCCCGAGAGGTGTGGATTATATGGCCAGGGCCAAAGGGCTGAGCCAGGGCTCAATTGGTGGGTGGATTCCACTGCTTAGGTGGAGGGCAGTGGAGCTCCAAAGTCAATTTTGGCTGAGGTGGCAAAATGGTGGAGTTTGGGTGAGTTTAGCTTGGTGGTGGCTCTCGGTTTTGACCCCTCTGGCGACTAGGCCGGCCGGCAAGGATAGGTGAGCTGTCTTCAGGTCAGGTGAGCCAGAGGGTAGAGTTTAATGGTGATTAACTAGGTATGGGAGGATTTGGGGTGAGGCAAAAGGAGGATTTATCCACTTAAGGGAAGAGATCCCTTAAAATGGGGGACCCTTGGTCCATGGCTCACTTAGCTTGGGCTAGGTGGATCTAGGGTGGTTCTTAGAGTTCAAAAGGTGGTTGTGGAAAGGTTGGTTTAGCTCATTTGGTTCAAATTGGTTAGGTTAGGTCATGGGTTCAAATTGGCTCACTTTGATTTAGGTTGCGGTAACTTGGGTTTGGGTTTGATTTATGTCCAAGTATCTAGAGCAACATTGTGTAAATGATTGCCATGAATAACTTTCCTGAAGACATGGAGAGTTTTGAGTTCAATTGATAGGTTAATTTGATGGATTTTGGGATTTTGATCAATTTGGGCAAGGTTGGATCAACTTAGGTCCAAGTTGGGTTAAGGTGAGGTTTTGACCCAATAGAAAGTTTCAAAGGGTTTAGGGAATGTATTGAAGAGTTCCCAACATCAATTAGGAGGAAATTTTAGGATTAGGCCAATCAATTTGGTAGATTTTGGGCATGTGTTCAATTTAAGTTAAAATGGGGTATTTTGGATTTCAAGTGGATTTAGGCTAAGTTTGGGTTCAAATTTGGATAATTGGATGTTGTATGGGTTTCATGGGGATGTGATGGAAGGTTTAGGATTGAAATTTGGGGGGGAAAGGTTGACATTAGGTTAATATTGGGTTTTGGATTAATTAGGCAAATTTGTTGGGTTTTGGATTTCAAATGGAATTGAACTCAAATGTGAATCAATTTGGACTTGGATTTGGTTTAGATTGGTATTGAGGGTGTTGAATTAAAGTTTAGAATTGAAATTGGACAAAATTGGGGTCAAATGGGTTGGTTTGGTTTGGCATTGGGTCTATTTGGGTTAAAAATGGGTCAAATTAGGGATTTTGATAAAATTTGGTCAAATTGGCAAAATTGGCCTATGGTGTAGTCAGATAAAATAAAATTGGGAATATTTGGGATTTTCTAGAATTTTCTGAAAATTTTTGGAATTTTGAGCCAAAATGGGTGTTTAGGGTATAAAGGGGGTATTTTGGTGGATTTAGGAGGTGGGAACTGTTTTAAACTGATTTTTAGGAATTTTGGGAATTTTTGGAGAGTTTTGTGGTTGTAGGGGCAATTTGGGTAATTTTAAGTAAGTTTGAGGATCCAATGTCAAAACCAGAAACTTTGGCAAAAATGGAATTTGATTATGGTAGAGGGAGTGAAGAAGCTTAGAGTGAGCCATGGGCCAAGAAATGTCAATTTTGAACATCTCATATGTATTGTTCCTAACCCTCTTAGCCAAGGAGCTAGGGGTTTAAATTTATCCACATGAGTGCTCCCATGAACCAGGAGTCAAGATTGGGTAGGGATGGTACAGGGTTTAGGATGGGTGTAGGAGTGCAGTGTGTGCAAGCTAGACCTCACCAAGTCCAGTCCACCCAGGGTAGTCCTAAGGCTTGACCAATCTATAGAAATTCATCTTTGTCTTCCCACACATTGGTCCCAACCTTCCAAGTGATTTGGAGGTTAATGACCATCTATGTAGGATTCCAAAGAGAGTCAAGATTAGGTTTGAATTTCTAAATGGTGGGTTCCATCTCTAGTCTTATAGGAGAGTCAAGAAAAAGTCCTATGGCTAGATCTTAAACACTAAGAGGAAAGAGAAGACCTCACTAAAAATGAGGTCAACAAATAGACCCCTAATAGGTGTGGTGTGCTAACCAAGCACAACGCGCGTATTGGTGTTAACTGAAGAGATCAACAGAACTAACACAGACGTCTAAATGACACACTTAGAACAAAGCCTAGAAAAAGTAGAGAAGGTTCACGCTGGGCAGTATCAGATAAATCTCCAAAGCTGAAGATTCCAGAACTCTCGATGGAGAGCAAGAGGGTGAGTTTCAATTTGATTGATTCGAGTTTGATTTAGATCAATGTTTCAAATTTTGATTTTAATTTTGAGTTTTGAAATTTTGAATAAAATTTGTTTGAGATTAGAATTGAAAGGGAATTTTTAATTGAAAAAAGCAGAGTTTAAATTGGAAAGGGGGTGAGGACTGGAATTTAAGTACTAGCCTCAGAGTGAGAATCAGAATTTAGGTACCAATCCTGAAAGATGAGAATCAGAATTTAGGTATAGATCTCGAGATGAGGACAGGAATTTAGGTACCAGCCTCGAAATGAGAATCAGAATTTAGGTACTGATCTCGAAAGATGAGAATCAGAATTTAGGTACTGACCTCGAAAGGAGAGAACTGGAATTTAGGTACCAGTCTTGAAAGAGAGAATTGAAATTTAGGTATCAATCTCAGAAAGAGAATCAGAATTTAGGTACCGACCTTGAAAGATGAGAATCAAAATTTAGGTACTGACCTCGAAAGGAGAGAACTGGAATTTAGGTACAAGTCTCGAAAGAGAGAATTGAAATTTAGTTATCAATCTCGGAAAGAGAGTCAGAATTTAGGTACCGACCTCGAAAGATGAGTGTCAGAATTTTGGTACTGACCTCCAAAGGAGAGAACTGGAATTTAGGTACCAGTCTCGAAGGTGAGAATTGAAATTTAGTTATCAATCTCAGAAAGAGAGTCGGAATTTAGGTACTAACCTCGAAAGATGAGAGTTAGAATTTAGGTACTAACCTCGAAAGGAGAGAACTAGAATTTAGGTACCAGTCTCAAAAGAGAGAATTGAAATTTATGAAGATTTCAATGTTTAGAAGTGTAGTAGAAGATTAGAATGGGGCATGAAAGTGTTTTACATCTCAAAAGATTTGATCAAAGGCTGATTGTTTGGTGAAGGATGTGAATTCATGCCATCAAAACGAAATCGAGAATTTCGTGGTTCCATGTCAGTAGACTCAGCGACCTTCTCAAAAGAGGGAAGAAATCGCAGAGAGCCGAAAGAATTTCAGAAAAATGGAAAATTTTAGAAGTTTGAAATTGACGTTTGAGTCTTCCGTGGGGAAGAATCAACTCGAAAGAGGGTTCAAAGGAGTTTCAAATGGATTTCAATTTGAAGAAGAATTGAAAGATTTGAATTGACAGATTCAGATCAGAATTCAATTCGAGACTTAGATTCATTTTGTTTGTTTTAGTGATTTGATTTCATTCATTTTTTGTTTAATTAGAGCTCATGTCAGTTTGGAATTTGCTTTGACATTTAGATTCTTAAAAGAGTTCTCATTCATTTCCTTTTTTTCTTTCATTTTCTTTTCTCTCTTTATTCTTCGTTGTTTTATGTTCATTTTTTATTTTATTCATATTCATTTATTATCAAATCGTTCTTCATTCGAGGTTCATTCAACTTAATGGCTTTTCCCAGTCAATTCTCATAGAAGAAATGAAGGCAAAATTCGACACAATTGTTTTCATTCAATTTACTGAAAGTACATCATATAGCCTGATCCAAAACATGATGATATTTTCCTTGAAATTTAGTATCTCATACAATCCATATAATTCCAAAACGGACTGCTTAAGATCCTTGTCGGTTTCTTCAAAAGCATCTATCAAAATCCATGTTTGAATAGTGAGATACATGGATAATAACATCACCTTCCAAGCCATCCTTGGCGAGAATGCCGTTCGGATGTGCATTGGAGGTGTGCTATTTTTCATGCAGCTCACAGCTCGTAAGGCTAAAGACTCTCTAACTTTAGATCCGGTCAAAAGCAGAAACGCATTTTGCTGTCGTCCATCCTCCTAAAAGTGACGGAGATTTGCTGAAAAGGCACCCCTGGAATGCAGTGCTTTGCTATGTCTGCTCCATTTCCTTTTAGCACCAGGACAGAACCTACCAGAAAAGGTATCTCCACTGGCCCTCGGAATTCTCTGGGGCATGCTATCCGGAGGTCTGATCCGAACATGATGTTACACTGGTTGACGAAAGACACTGTGCAGAAGGGTCTGATGAAGTCATGATGATCTATGGGTGGCAGTATGCAGTCGCATTCCTCATATATGTTGATGATGCAGCTGTTGGGTATGCAATCTGCAGATAGCACCCTCCATGCCACCATCCTCTTGATGATTCTCGGCATTGGATCCACCTCACTACGACAGAGTATCCCTGGCAAATTTCCCTTCATGTCCTCGGCGAAGTTGTAACAACACCCGCACTGGATTGTAACTCTTCCTTTTCCTTTCATCCATCTCTGGGGTTCTGAGTAGGTCCTTTCTCTCAAATGACCAGCTCGGCCCATTTTATGAAGATCGACGATGCAATCCACAATTTGCTGCTGCTCGTAATCTGAAAACTCATCCGTGTGTAGCTCAAGGCCCTCCAGGATTTTGATCTTCTTGCTCGAATTCTTTCAAAATATTCAAAGGTTTTTTTTTCAACTTTCTGCAGTCTCTCCAGCTCGTACTCTGGAATTATCTGAAATCGTCAGGGTTTGGTAATGTACTGTGGGATGTATGGCTCAACCCCAGCACGCTCTCATGCATGTCTCACCTCCTCGGGGATAGTCTCTATCAAGACATCCTCCTGGTTTTCTTTCGCAACAAAACTCTTCAAAACTAGTGTATCTGTCTGGCGTCGTGGCGCTGATTTTGTTCCTGCTCTTCTCGGAATCTTTCATCTTCTCTGCTGTTCTCGGAGTTGATATCCTCTTTTATGGTTCCTGTCGATCCAGCTCCTTAGAAGTACTTGCACTGACGGTAGCAACTGTCTCCTTATGCTGGTCCGCCGCTAGCTTGCTCAACATCCTGTGAATGTAACAGTTTTTTGTTATTCGCTGGGTCTGAGTGAGAGTAGCTCTCCTTATTTCCTGGACCTTTATGGGCACAGCGCTGACAAGCCTGCCCTCTGCTGTAGTAACTATGGACTTAACCTTCTTGTATGTTCCGGTCATCTGGGCGGTGTTTACTTTCCTTTTCTTATCGGTAGTCTGCTGACTCGGGCCTCCCAATTTCATCACTGTCTGGGTGCGGAACTCTTCCCGGTCAATCGGGGTCCAATCGGCCTTCTCGTATTGTAGCCCGACAGGTGTGAAATCTGAGTCACTCTCAATCACGGCCCCATCCTTCATCTTATCTTCATTGAGTGCTAGACTCACGCCATTCTTGAAGTTCAGAATCAACCGCCCGTTCGACATTTCCCTGCAAAAAAAAGGAAAAGATCAGGGGCTGTATCAAGAACGAGAACAATAAGAAAATTTATTTATTAATGAAAATTTTTAGTTTTTATCTTGTTCAAGCTTTAAATAAGGTAGGGAAAGATAAGGGAAAATCAGGAATGAGATTGATTTGCAAGGAAGGATCAAAATTTATTATTATGATGATTTCTTTCACATATCTTTTTTTTTGTTCACCTTTTTTTTCTTATCAAATTTTGGGTTTGAACCCAGTTAAAAGTGATTACTCTTCCTGTGCTTCTAGGAATGAGACTTCATTCTTCAAAACATCAGGTTGCGTAATACTTCTTCAAATATCATCAATTGATTGGAAGCATATATCGTTCTCCACAGCAATTCACGAGTTGGAAGGAACCTCCTAAGTCGACTGTCTCGACCACGAACGGCCCCTCCCAAGTGGGTTCAAATTACCTCCTATCTTGCAGTGTGCAAGAATAGGTCTCTTAAGAACTAGAACCAAGTCACCGACTTTGAATGTCCTTGGGCGGACCAGCTTATCGTGGGCCTGGATCATCTTGGCTTTATACAATTCCAAGTTCTGCTGCGTTGAAAGTCGTTTCCCTTCCAAGCTTTCCAGTTCTTCTAGTCATAGTTTGCCATTCTGTTCTGTAGTGATCCTGTTCGCAGTACGCAATTCTGAGAGAAGGAAGCTGAACCTCCAATGGTAAAACGGCTTCGGACCCGTACACTAAAGCGTAAGGTGTAGACTGAGTAAGAGTATTAAAAGTCATTATGTAGACCCATAAGGCTTCTAACAACTTCTCATGCCAATTTCTTTTGTTGTCGTCCAAAGTTTTCTTTAAGATCTGGACGAGAGTTTTATTAAAAGCCTCGGCCAAGCCGTTTTCTCTTGGGTAGTAGATCGTCGAATAGCGCCAGTCAATCCCGTGCCTTCTGACAAAATTGTTAATCTTTGTACTTCTAAACGTGGACCCGTTATCTGAAATAATTCTGTGCGGTGCCCCAAAATGGTAGACGACTTGATTTCTGAAGAACTACAGTACGTGATGTGCCTTCACTTCTCTGAGCAGTACTGCTTCTACCCACC
This sequence comes from Papilionanthe hookeriana x Papilionanthe teres, assembly GCA_022702705.1. Taxonomy (NCBI): domain Eukaryota; kingdom Viridiplantae; phylum Streptophyta; class Magnoliopsida; order Asparagales; family Orchidaceae; genus Papilionanthe; species Papilionanthe hookeriana x Papilionanthe teres. The sequence continues at coordinate 34,050,494 of CM040436.1, read as the reverse complement.
TGAAAAAGTAATTTGTTGCTGCAAGAATAAAGCGATGTCCTCTCGAGGAAGGCAGTTCTATCAGACCCCTGATATCTGTGCAACAACACTCAAATAGACTCGACGTGATTGTCGGATGTAGCACATTTGGAGGTTGGTGTAGAACCACTCATTGCACTTGGCACTAGTGACAACTCTTGGCAATCTTCATGCAATCAGTCATCATCAAGGGCCAGTAGTACCCTAGTCTTATAATCTTCATTTTATCTTTGGACCCAACTGATGAGCTCCACAGTCTCGAGTGTACTTCTTTAACAATTTTACGATCCTCGGACCCGCTCAGACACCTTAGCCACATCTTATCGAAAGACCTTCTGTATAAGGTATTATTTATTAATGCATAAGACAGAGTTTTTTTCTTGATCTGATGGGCTACTGATTTATCATCCGATAGGTTTCCTCTTGCAGGTATTCCATTAATGGCTGCCGCCAATCTTCTGTAGTTTCTTCCACTGTTGCAACTGATTCTTCTTCTTTTTCTGACTTGTGTATTGCATCCATGTCGAGCTGTGATAGGACCTGTCGCCCCTGAACTGACATTTCAACTGATTCATCCTGTAAGCAGGCAAATTCTTTTGCAAGGCGGGCTAACGCGTCTGCAAGAGTATTTTCTCTTCTGAAAATCTTGTAGATTGTCACATTCAGAATCTGCTTCAGCAACTTCATTGCATACTGAAAGTACTGCTCGAGTCTTGGTTTCAGAATCTTGTATTGTCCTGCGACCTATTGTATAATCAACTGTGAATCACTGTAGATGTTGATATCTATTATCCCCATCTGAATGGCTAATTCTAGTCCGGTTATAAGGGCTTCGTATTCTGCTTCGTTATTCGTGCACGGTTCTGTTAAATGGTAAGAGTACCTCAACATCCCCCACTCTGGTGTTATAAATATTAGTCTGATTCCTGCCTTACCGGGCACTATCGTTTGCAATTCTTTATCTTTCTGTGCTAAGGACGCTCCGTCGAAGTACAGTTCCCAACGCTGATCATCGGGGTCTTCCAGGCTCATTTTCTGTTCGTCTGGCAAGTTGTTGTTGAGAGGTGATTCTGCCAGTAAAGGGTGTGTTGCGAGGAACGAAAGTTATATTGAATTGCAATAGTATCATTGACCACCTGGCGAGTCTGCCAGAAAGCGTTGGGCAGGTCATCAAGTATTGCAACAGATTAAACTTGAAGATAAGGTTGACCTTATGAGAAAGCATGTAATGCCTGAGCTTTTGAGAGGTGAAGATCAGGGCCAAACAATGCTTCTCAATCGAAGGATACTTTACGTCCGTCAGAATTAGACGACGACTTAAGTAGTAGAGAGCGTTTTCTTTACCTTCGTCATTGACCTGGGCTAGCAGGGCTCCGAGGGAGTCATCAAAAGCTGCGGTATAAAGTATCAACGGTCGACCCGAGACTGGGGCTGTTAAGACAGGACGTGTCATTAAATTTCCTCGAAGGCCCGCTGATGTTTTTCTTCCCAAACGAATTTGACGTCATTTTTAACCAATGCCGAGAAGGACTGACACCTACGCTACAAATTAGAAATAAAGCGTCAAAGATATGCCAACTTCCCCTGAAAGAATCGTAGTTGTTTTAAAGTTTTGGGAGGCCACGTTTCTAAGATAGATTTAATCTTCTCCGGATCGATTTCAATTCTGCGATGTTGGAAACAAATCCTAAGAATTTCACGGAGGTGACGCCGAAGGCGTATTTCAAGGGATTCATCTTAAGGTTAAATTGTCTTAATCGCTCGAAAACAATTCTCAAATCATACAGGTGATCTTCTTTCAGTTTGCTCTTGATGATCACATCACCAACGTAGCACTCGACCTGGTTGTGAATGAGTTCATCAAAGATCCTTGTCATTGCTCTTTGGTAGGTTGCTCCTGCGTTCTTCAATCTGAAAGGCATCACTGTGTAGCAGTATACTCCGATTAGAGTTCTGAAGGCTGTGAGCTTCTCATCTTCTGGTGCCATCTTTATCTGATTGTATCCTGAAGATCCATCCATGAAAGAGAAGATCTCGTGTGTCGAAGCGATGTCAATCATTAATTCTGGAATTGGTAGTGGGAATTCGTCCTTTGGGCTCACTTTGTTCAAATCTCTGAAATCCACACAAATTTTGATCTGACCATTCTTCTTTCTGACTGGTACCACATTAGCTAACCAAGTTAGATTTTGTTCTTCACGGACAAATTTAGCATCGATGAGCTGCTTAACTTCAGATATAACTTGTTGTTCGATTTCTAGACGCATTCTTCTCGGAGCTTGTCTGACTGGAATGACGGTGTGATCCACTCCTAGCATGGGAATTGCGGCCTCTGGAGCTAATCCCGACATTTCATCATAACTGCAAGAAAAACAGTCCTTGAATTCCATTAGTAGCTTGATCATTTATTCAGATTCTTCTTTATTGAGTAAGGAGCTACAAAGGTCATCATAGGCTCTTCGCTAGTACCTAAGTTAACTTCCATTAACTCGTCTATTGTAGATTTAATTTCTTCTTCTAATTCTAGCGGAGTGTCTATGATTGGTAGATCTTCGAGATCATTTGAAGCTTCCAAGCAGTCTTCATTAGGCTCGTGAGTGACAACCAAACAGAATCCTGTATCATCAGCTGGTCCTACTGTGCTGAATCCAAGACCATGCTTTGAATTGGGCGGTCGACTGACATTATTCCATAATTTTTCAAAGCGTTGAGATTGATCTTTTGTCCATTGTTTAGGCAAGACACCACACTGCATCAAATTTTAAACATAGGGAGAATACCACTCAAAAGGAAATTCCATTAATTCGGAAGAAGCAACATCTTCAAATTTTACATCATTTTCAATTTTGGAAGAAGAAGCACCACGGTAGAACTTGATCGGCTTAGCACCGCCACCATATTCCTCCTTGACCACCATACCCTCGACCTTACTAGGATAGATCGGGGTTAGGGTCATAGTATGTACATAGTGGTTAATTTTCTTGTACATTGATTTGTATTCTTCATTCTTTTCGTCTTCGAGAGAGATCTTGAACTGGGGTTTCTTTTGATTTATCTTCATTGCTTCTTTCTTAATTTCTTCTTCTTTGGAATTACTTTCCCAATCAATATCGATGACAAGTTTCTTCTGTTCCACCGTTTCTTCCTCGACCTCATCCCAGGCCTCGACCTCAGGTGCGAGTTCTGGAGAAACCTTCACCATATTGTCGTAAGGGAGTGGTGAGTAACCGTTGAACTAGAATTTCAGGTTCTCCGTCGTCTCAAACTTCTTTTGCTTCATTTGGTATGGCATTTATGGAAAAGATTGTCTTCTTCGGAGGCGCATAGTAGGCTGCGTCTTCGTGAATTCCGATTTCATGTAAGAAGAACAGTTGCAAGTCACCTTTGATACACTGTTCTTCCCCTCCTTCATAATACTTTATGCACTGGTGTAGAGACGACGGTACCATCCAGTTTTCATGGATCCACGGTCAACCCAGTAGAGCGTTGAACGATGTCTCAGAATCAATTATATGGAATTTTAAGGTTGTCCTTGCCAAATCACTGATCTTTATTGATAGTATTATCGATCCAAGGACTCTTTCTCCTTTCTGATTGAAACCTCTTAGTAACATTCTGTCTGCTTGAAGCTCGCGGGCATCAATTTACAAATATGCTAAAGTCCGAAGGTTCATTATGTTGATCGATGCACCTGAATCAACCAACACCCTGAAGAGCGTGAACTTTACGATAGTGATTGAAATGTGCAATGGTCGATTGTGATCAGCTGTTCTGAGCAGTAAATCATTGTCCGTAAAGGTAACGCCTTACAGTCCTTTTAACGAGCAAACCTCATCTGAGGAATTATCGGCCATTTGAGCTAAGAAAATTTCTGGATCAAGCAAGGCCTTGATCAGAGTTTCCCTCATCTCCTTTGACAGGATCAGAGCGTCGTAGATGCCTAGTTTGGCTGGTAGCTTCCTAAGATGGGCTAGCACATTATAATCCACTTTATTACCAGGTTCTTCAGCCTCTTCCCGAATGGGCAATTCCTCTGCTGGGGTTGGCTCTTCCTGAGCAACCACCTACTTTCCTTTATCCTTTGGTCCCACTCTCGGAGGTAGAACTTTTCCGCTTTTTAGATTGAATTCTTTTATTTCTTATGAATCTGGTGCTGGATCTGCCAGTGTCTCCTCTTGAATTGGAACGACTGGCTCTTTTGAAGTTGCTTCGAAATCTGATAGCTCTAATTATATTGTGATCGGAGCCCCTTGGAATTCACAAATGGACCAGTCACTTCTTGAACTTTCGTAGCCATTCTTGTGGACGTCTTCTCCTTCGTCGGTGTCGTTAAGGCTTTGTATGATTTGAGAATCGTTATTCATATCAAAATCGAGATTCGGATTAGGTTTGTTGTCCTTAGTAACGTAATCGTTAGAAATAGTCAAAACATAGCCAACACCAAAACTCTTATCATTATAAGATCCCGCCGGGGCGAGCAAATAATCATACAGAGTCAGTGAGGGATTTCTCCCCCAAATCAGAAACAACCATCCTAGGAAAAACAGCCCCTAGTCTACCCTTATGAGCCTCGGTCTTCTCTTCTTCCACGATGTCCTCCTCCTTTTGGGGCGGTTCTTCAATTGCAATCGATAGTGTCGGCTTGGTGAGTTTTGAACTTTGAGCTGAAGCGCGCATCGAAGCGATTTGGATGTGATCCAAAATTTTCTTTGAAGACTTCATCCAAACAGTTCTCCATCCATCGTCGGTCGTGTACGAGTCTATCAGAACAATAGGATCCGTTGAAATAACATTGACAAAACCTCATTTTTGGGGCTCCTTCATGTATTCCTTCAGGATTGTTATGTTCCCTTTTTGAAGGTTATCCTCGAGCCAATTCATGAAGGTGAAGCAGTCTTCTATCTTGTGTCCAAGCATCATATGGTAGGGGCAGTAATTCAGATGATTCTTCTTATTGACTTCTTTCGGCCTCCTGGGCTCTGGTAGCTGAAAATTGAGCTTCTTCATCAAACTGCAAAAATCTTGGCTATTGCTTCAGTCTGGAAAGGATATTCCTTATTCAAAAGATCCTTCAGAGCCTGTGGTGGACGAGGCGGCGGTTGATCATGCTTCCGTGACTAATAACTCGATCAAAGCTGCTGATAACTCTGTTGAGGTTGTTGATAAGTCCGTTGCGGTGGTTGATAGCTTGGTTGTGGCCGCTCTGGCTGTATCTGCACTGGCTGTTTACCTTTATCTATTGCCGCAACGATTCCTGATTTTTTCTCAAACACTTTCATTGGTTTCTGCTTGTCAGCCTTATCGACAAAACTCAATTGTTTTGCCTCCTCCTGCAAGCTCCCAGCCTTGCTAAGCAACTTCTCGAAAGTCTTAATTGTGAATCTTTTAAGGATAAGTGCTATCGAGCCATGGATACTCTTTAGCAAGATACCGACTGCATGCTATTCTTGAAGCTGTGGTTCACACTTCATGCTTAAATTCCTCCATCAAAGTATGTAATCCACCAAGGTTTCATTCGGTTTCTGTTGCTCGACCACTAGATCACTGATAGTGATGTGATGTCGAGCCCCAGGAAACCGTTTAACGAAAAGGTTCTCCAATTCTGAAAAGGTCTTGACTGAACCATTCGGTAGTTCTGCATACCAATCGAAGGCGATGGCTGACAAACTACTAACGAACTGACAAAATAGCAAAGCGTCGCTCCCATCGGCGTTGCAGCAACTAGCGCGAAAATGTGCGACATGCTGTCGAGGGTTTCCCGTACCGTCGAAAGTCTTAAACAAAGGTGGTACGAAGCCCTTCGGTTATTGGACAACATCAAATTCTTCAGGGTAAGGTCTACCCGTTAGAATAGATGCTTCACTCTTAGATTGGGTTAAGGCTTCTTGCACCTGCTGTTCCACCATATTCTTAATATATTTTTGGGAATCACGCTCTGAGTAGAATCCTTCTTTAGCTGTTCATCTATGTTGATGGATGTAATTTCTTTTCTCCCATCAATAATGTGAATGATTTCCAGAGGTGTCCCCTTCTGAGGTTGAGGCTGACTATGGAGTGTGGCTAAGGCAGCCGCCATCTCCTCCATCTTTTTCTCCATTTGATAGATCGTGTCATCCTTTTCCCGTAGATGTAATTTCAGTGCTTCTGGATCATCTCCCTCTGAAGTTGATGGAGCTCCCTGCAAAGCTAACGACGCTCAGGTCTCAACTACATTGATCTCGACAAATTCTTCATCCATGAACTCTGACGAATCCACTTCATTTCCCAGTCCTTCTCTTCTTTCTCTTGCCAACCGTTGGATGTCAGTTCTTAGCTTCCCTATGGTGGTCTCAAGTGGTCTTTTCCAAATGGTCTCGCGGTTGTCAGGCGACAATTGTTGAACTTCATCTTCAGGAGTTTCCTTTAGAGCCGCAACACTTTCCTCAAATTCGGGCTCTCTGACGAGACTTTTCTTTCTAGAGCATTTTTTTGGTATCGGTTCGGCAATAATAGGTTGCCACACCATCCTTCTCACAGTAGGTGGCCTAGGACCAGATGGTTTGTCGGCTGTACGTCGGTAGGTGGTGCGTTCCCTAATATGGTGACCTGAAACAACAACAGGCAAGCTTCTCTCGCTAGCTCGTACTTTCTTTCGTGGCCTTTCTATGGCAGTGACGGGGTTTACTTGTGGTCCGAGGCGGGATCTAACTGGTACTTGTCCCATCCTTCTCAGAATTTCTGACACGGGGCATCCCTCTTTCCTGGCTAACTTCTCCACTACCGCTCGCAATCGGGTAAGCGGTGTAGTCTTGATCTTCTTCCTCTTACAATCATTGTAGTATGCAGGTAATGGTAATGCAGTGGCGATCCTTCGAGCATCTTCTTCATCAGATGCAGTAGAGAGAGAGGATGAAACCTACTCCCCTCCAACAGCGGTGAAATCTCAGGCAGTTCTTCTTCTTATTCAGGAATCTCTTCAAAAAAGGCAGCTTCAGTAGCCTTAGTCTTCCTGATCTTGGTGATATTTCTGTTCTTATTCCTTCTTTGCGTTCGGGTTAAGGGTGCAAATCTCGAACTTGACTCTACCTCGAAGACAGACAGTATTGCAGCAAATTCCAAACCCTCCACGGTAACAGGCTCATCACTGACTTGGACTTCCTTCCCTTTCCGTTTGGCGGGAGCCGGGGTAGGTGCAGTGATGATCAGACCGGTGGGGATAGAGATGATTGTCCTGGGGGTAGCAGCTAACCTCCTATGAATAGCGGTATTTCTTTTAACTGAGACCCTTTGCAGGGGAGAAAAGTCTTGGGTTGACTTCAGATTGAACTCAATTATAGGTTCCATGGCCTCTGGTACTTTGGCCATCAGCGCAAAGAGAGTAACGTCGGTGAACTTGATGTTCATGTTATTAAATCCTTGTTTAAATTGAATGATCACATCATCATGCTGCTCGTCCTTGTGGACTGCTAAGTCCAGTCCGTTGGTGAAAGAGAAAATCAGCTTCGGTGCAGACATCTTCTGTAGGGTAGATTTCTGATTGTCAGTTCCAAGTTATGCTTCCTTCCGTCACAAAACTTTTTAGGATGAAAATGAAAATTTCTCCAAAAAAGAAAGAGTCCAAACACATTTTCATTTATCTTTTTGTTTTCTTAGTTTTATTTATAAAGTATTTCAGATTATGTCTTATTCGTGTATTTGCGGTTTAAAAAGGGTTCGTTCATTAAAAGATTTGTTCATTAGAAGGTTTGTTTGTTAAGGACAAAACAATTAAAGGAGGAAGGATATAGAAAAGGAAAGGGATCCAATCCAGAATTATAAAGGAAGAGAAAGTCTCGCAAGACTTCTCAACTCGAGGGACCGCTCCTAAGCTAACATCTATTGGGGGTCCACCCCACCTCTGAAAGGTAGAACGATTCTGGAACCTCTTTGTTTAAGGGTGCCTAAACAGTGGCTCCAAAATCTAAGAGAGTTGACTATACCCGTTCAAGACAGAAATGGACGTGGTATGTCAACGAAAAGAATGATAGTTTGGTCGAAAAGGGGCATGGATTCACTACCGATTTATGAAAGCAAAACTATTTGATTAAAATGGAGAGAGGAACTAGTCCCCAGCGGAGTCGCCAGAAAGTTGTCGGCATATTTTCTAGATTTATTTATAAACTATTTTAAATTAAATTTAAACATATATATATATATATATATATATATATATATATATAATTTTAAAGGTAGCATTTGATTTTTGAAAATAATTTCAAGTTTAAAAATTTTAAGATATGAAATCGAACCGATCTCACATCCCAAATAGTTTATATAAACGAGCATCACATCACAAACTGTGTATCTATCCCGAGGAATAGACACACTGCTTGATGATGGGGCTCGATTAAATAAACTAAAAGATTTGTGACATCCGTTTGTTCTGCGAACCAATTTTATAAGCCAACAATTTCTTGTGCTTAATATAAAGGAATTAAGCAGGGTTTATATTACCTGGGTTCTTAAAGTTCCCTATAAGGGCAAGCCACTATAGTTAATTACATCTTAAATGACGGGAAGCATTAAGAAGACTCTCGATAATGATCAGTGGTTTTGCTCTCAAGAATTTCAAAGTTTAATATTTCAAACAAATTGGATTTTGAAAATTTCAATAGGGAATAGCTCAAATTTGGAACAGTTTATTTTTAAGTGTCCAAAGGATGAGAAGTAGGGGATGTCACGGACCCGAAGTGAACTTCGGTGACTTCCCAACTATCCTATGATTTGGCTTCAATTTGAGAGTTTAGTTAATGTTTCAATCCTGCCAATTTTAGTTAATTAGGACTTATATTTATGTGACATAATCATACAAATAGCCTCGAAGATGTGAGGGTTTATATCATACCAAACGACTACCACGGATTCTTAAGACTGGTTAGGACTTAATTTGCATAACATGATTATGCAAATACCTAAAGAAAAGTTGAGGATTTATGTTTCACTAAGCAGACTACCTCAAAATCCTATGGCTTAGTTATTTAATTCTAAGAAAGGTTTTGCTGAAGTAGACACGAGTTTTGCTGAAGAAGATGGCCGTGTTGCCCACTGTGCTCCAAGCTCCTTGTTGTTGAAGTGGTTTGGTTTTAGATGGTGACAATCAAGAGATGAGAGAAGGGTTTTGGTTTAGAGAGGTTGAAAAATTGAGCTGGCTTAATGTTTTAATTAAAACAAATCTTAAAGTTGATTAAGCAGAACCGATTAAGATCCCACGGTTCCTTCATCCCGGCTACGCTATTTTCATCAGATTCACTTAGTCCAAATGAATTTGCTAAACTCAACTGAATGAGTTCCACACTTTCATTTAGACTCTGGGAAATCTCGTTATCAACATGTGGGTTACATCATCTGAGGGATTCCCGATCATCCAATGAGACATCTTAATTTTAGTTGTAATAGCAGTTTAATTTTTGTTGGTGATTAAATTTTGAATTGTTTAAACATGCTGGGTTCGATCATTTTCATGCATTTATAAGTACAGGAAAGTAAGAAATTTAATAAATTGCTAAATGTAAATTGAAATAAACTTAAATGCGTACCTGGTGGGCATTCCCGTTATTTTCACTTGCACGTAAAACACATGTTAAAGCATTTATATGCTTGCAGCAAATGCCTAGGTAAAGCTAAGGGAAGGTTCAGGTTGTCTACCAAGATCCTAATCCTATTGCTAGTTAATTCCCATGACGTCTAGGTTCTTATGTTTTGTTAAGGATGATTTTCTTCATCAAAGAGCAATGAAGTCTCACTATTCTTTTAAAACATCCCATCAAGTTAGAGAAGTGCTTGGAACTGAATTTTGAACATCTTCTTAAACATTTTAAGGATTATTTTGAGTTCAGTTAGCTTCATTGTGGTGATGAATCACTCATCCAGGTTACTCTTGCTCAGTGAATTAGGATGTTTGATTATCCTGTGGATAAAATGACATTTCATTTGATGTTTCATTTAAGAGTTATAGAGGTGAAAGCCTTTAGAGCAAATCATTTTTTAAGGAATTTAACCATTCTTAGTTAGAGTTGGAATTAATGGTTTAAAGTAATTTAGTTCTGAAATTTTAGTTGATCTTTTTAGGTGTTTTAAATCATTTTAAGTTGGAAAAGTGTTCAAACTGTTTAATCCAGCTAAATTTTACAATTTCAAATAGTCTTGATTTTTTAGGTTCATTTTGATTTAATTTTTAATTGTAATTTTTGTGATTAGGAATTATTCTAGATTAACTTTAATGTTTTAAATTTGTTTTAATTTCGGTTTCAAACAACTTCAGATTAATTTTAATGTTTTAAAATATTTCAATTTAGCCTTAATATTTTGAACTTATTTTAATTTAAGTTTTAAACAATTTCAAATTAATTTCTTCTTAATATCTTTAGTTTAATCATAAGATTTTAAAAAATCGTTCTCTTCTTAAAATATTAATTACAATCATTATTTTAGAGTTCCATTAATAATATTTAAATAATATTTGATCAAATTATTGATTAGGGTGGTTCAATCTAAAGAATTAAAATTCTCTTGTATTACACCCTTAATCTCAATCATTCAAGCTTTAATTAATCTTTCAAATTTTATGTGATTTAGTTAATGTTTCTTCTTTAATGTTTAAGGTGGATTAATAAGTTTCTACCACTTAAATTCCCTATGTTTCAATCATCCTAATGGAAAATTATGATCAAATATTTTACCCTCCCTTTGATTGAGCCTAAAGATTAATTAAGGTTAAAATTCCTTAATTACCATTATACCCTCTTAAGCTTATTCATCTCATAATTCATCAAATCAAGCTCAAATGAACTTGAAAATTTTATCCCACTTTACTCACATGTCAATTAAGACATTAGAAGAGAACATGTGATTTTTCAAATTTTAATTTAATTTATATAATTATTTTAATAGAAAATAAGAATTTTCAATGAAAATTCAACAACATGACCATGAAGAAGTTTATGTCCTTAGGAAAATTATGGGAGGTTCCTATTGACCAGAGGACCACTTGAACCAATTTTGGTGATTTTTTGAATTTTACTTTATTTATTATAATTATTTTAAATTTTGAGGTATTAATTAATTATAAAATAAATTTAAAGTGAAAAAATAGGTTTTATATTTTTCTTAAATCTCTTTGATCCCAGGGAGCTCAAAGAAACAAATTTTATATTTTTATAATTTTTCTTTAAATTTTTTGAATTAATTTAGTGAAAAGGTTGAAAAATCCATTTTTCAGCATTAAAAATTGCCTTAAGCCTTAAAAATTCAATATTTTTATTTTGGGATTTAAGAAAAATATTTGGATGATTCCTAAGTTATTAGGGGACTAAATTTAATATTTTTATGAATTTTAATATTTTTTGTGATTTGTATAATTTTTTAATTATTAAAATATTAAAAGTTAGTTTAAAAATGATGTTTTTAGAAAATATACAATTTTAATTTTCTTAGACTTCTCTGATATCAGAGAGGTCTCAAAATCTATTTAATGAGCTTTTGAAATATATTTTAAGTTTTATGAATTTTTTCAGTTTAATTTTGGCTATGTTACTTAGAAAATCCATTTAATGGGTTAAACCATTTTCAATTAATTTCAAACTTTTTTTGAGGATTCTTCTGATCCTAAAGATCAGTAGAGAATTGATTTCAAGTTATTTTGATTTTTAATTTTACTTAATTAATTCAATGTTGATTTTGGGTCAAGTGAACCATTAGGGTTATTTATGATGTTTTAGTTCATAAAATAATTTCCTTGAGTTCCTCTGGTCATAAAGAACATACCTTAATTTTCTTAGAATTTTCTAAATAGTATGATAATTATTGGAATTAAAATACCATAACAGACATAAAAACTTGGAAAATAGATAATTTGTCATGGACATAGCCTCTGATCTTGGAAAATTCAGTGAATGTTCCCAAGATCAGAGGCTACAAAAGCCTTATGATCTTATGCCATGGTGAATTGTCTATGTGAGTGGAGAATTAAAATACTCAGATTAGTATTAAAATCATTAAAAATTAAATACTTAACCAAATGACTTGATTTCTTTTCTACATTATTCTCCTCTGTTCACTGAGCAAGAGGGTATTTTACTTTTAATTTTTTTATTTTTCTACACAAAGATATGGATTTTTCAAGTTCTGGATAATTAAATAAATAGGAAAATAAGTAATTTCCTACTTAAGTGACGCGACGCCACGACAACCTACGACGGCTCCGAAGCTCCATGCATCCTCTCCTGATTCGGCGCCGCCATCCACCTCAGTGCTACGCAGCTCCGCGGTCTTGTCCCATCTTCTGATCCGTCGTAATCTGAGCCGTCCAACCGGTACACGCGCCATCTAATGGTCCTGCGTCATCGTCCCAACTGGTGTGATCCGAGAACCTTCCACCTTCTAGCCCTAATATCTCGCTCGATACTTAACCAAATTGAGTGCGATTTCTTCCTACATGCTCGTCTAGCCTAGGGGAGTCTATCCATACGGATAACATGCATGGAAATCAAGCAGAACAAAATGGAGAATCCATGGAAGCTCGGGAAGAAGAAGAGCTAAATACCTTTGCTCTGAGAAGTGAAGCTTCTATTATAGGTGCTCAGCACATTCGTTGGAGTCCCAGGAGGCTACGGATTGAGGCTCTTGCCCTGGTGAAATGCCTAGGTATGAAAGTGCTGAAACCCGATTTGGTGTTTTCACCTCTGGAGCAAATGGCTGGCCTGGTGAGGGGGCTTTCACTGAGGAACTTCCTCTCTAGTTTAGGTGAAGGTGTGGGAGAAGTTAATTTAGTTTTTGTGGAGTTTCTAGGGTTGTCCTATTTTTTGGCCTGAGATTGAACTCCAAAATTTAGCTCACTCAGTGGGAATTAGGGTAGGAGGACAGTGGAGTTCTACTTCTCTAGTCTGGGAGAGGGTTTGGGAGTGATCTAGGGAGGTTTTGTGAGAACATTTTCCAACACTCTTCTCATGGCCGAGAGGTGTGAATTATATGGCCAGGGCCATAGGGCTGAGCTAGGGCTCAATTTGTGGGTGGATTCCACTGCTTAGGTGGAGAGCAGTGGAGCTCCAAAGTTAATTTTGGCTGAGGTGGTCAAAAGGTGGAGTTTGGGTGAGTTTAGCTTGGTGGTGGCTCTCAGTTTTGAACCTCTCTGGTGACTAGGATGGTCGACAAGGATAGGGGAGCTGTCCTCTGGTCAGGTGAGCCAGAGGGTAGGGTTTAATGGTGATTAACCAGGTATGGGAGGATTTGAGGTGAGGCAAAAGAAGGATTTATCCACTTAAGGGAAGAGATCCCTTAAAATGGGGGACCCTTGGTCCATGGATCACTTAGCTTGTGCTAGGTGGATATTGGTTGGCTCCTAGAGTTCAAATGGTGCTTGTGGAAAGGTTGGTTTAGCCACATTTGGTTCAAATTGGCTAGGTTAGGTCATGGGTTCAAATTGGCTCACTTGGGTTTAGGTTATTGTAACTTGGGTTTGGGTTTGATATAGGTCCAAGTGTCTTGAGAAAAATTGTGTAAATGATTGCCATGAAGAACTTTCATGAAGACATGGAGAGGTTTTGAGTTCAATTGATAGGTCAATTTGATGGATTTTGGGATTTTGATCAATTTGGGCAATGTTGGATCATCTTTGGTGCAAGTTGGGTTAAAGTGAGGTTTAGACCCAATTAAAAGTTTCAAAGGGTTTAGGGGAATGTATTGAAGAGTTCCCAACATCAATTGGGAGGAAATTTTAGGATCAGGCCAATCAATTTGGTAGATTTTAGGCATGTGTTCAATTTAAGTTAAAATGGGGTATTTTGGATTTCAAGTGGATTTAGGCTAAGCTTGGGTTCAAATTGGGATAATTGGATGTTGTATTGGTTTCATGGGGATTCCATGGAAGGTTTAGGATTGAAATTTCGGGGGGAAAAGGTTGACATTAGGTTAATTGGGGGTTTTGGATTAATTATGCAAATTTGGGGGTTTTGGATTTCAAATGAAATTGAACTCAAATGTGAATCAATTTGGACTTGGATTTCATTTAGATTGGTATTGAGGATCTTGAATTAAAGTTTAGAATTGAAATTGGACAAAATTGGGGTCAAATGGGTTGGTTTGGTTTGACATTGGGTCCATTTAGGTTAAAAATGAGTCAAATTGAGGATTTTGATAACATTGGGTAAAATTGGCATAATTGGCCTATGGTATAGTTAGACAAAATTAAATTGGGAATATTTGGAATTTTTTAAAATTTTCTGGGAATTTTTGGAATTTTTGGAATTTTGGGCCAAAAGGGGTGTTTAGGGTATAAATGGGGTATTTGGAGGGTATTGGGGTATTTTGGTGGATTTAAGAGGTGGGAATTGTTTTAAACTGATTTTTAGCTATTTTGGGAATTTTGGGTAATTTTTTGGAATTTTTTGGAGAGTTTTGTGGTTGTAGGGGCAATTTGGGTAATTTTAGGTAAGTTTGAGGACCCAATGTCAAAACGAGAAACTTTGACAAAAATGGAATTTGATTATGGTAGAGGGAGTGAAGAAGCTTAGAGTGAGCCATGGACCAAGAAATGTCCATTTTGAACATTTCATATGTATTGTTCCTAACCCTCTTAGCCAAGGAGCTAGGGGTTTGGATTTATCCACATGAGTGCTCCAATGAACCAGGAGTCAAGATTGGGTAGGGATGGTTCAATGTTTAGGATGGGTGTAGGAGTGCAGTGTGTGCAATCTAGACCTCACCAAGACCAGGCCACACAGGGTAGTCCTAAGGATTGACAAATCTATAGGAATTCATCTTTGTCTTCCCACACATTGGTCCCAACCATCCAAGTGACTTGGAGGTTAATGACCATCTATGTAGGATTCCAAAGAGATTCAAGATTTGTTTTAAATTTCTAAATGGTTGGTTCCATCTCTAGTCTTCTAGATAGACAAGGAGAAGTTCTATGGCTAGTTCTAAGCACTAAGTGAAAAAAGAAAACCTCACCAAAAACGAGGTCAACAATGTGATTAGGGTTTAGATGGTTAATTAAGTCAAATTTTGTCTTTAAACTTAATTAAGAGTTGTTTATGTCGTAAACCCAATGTGATTAATGTTTAAGTCAAACTTTATACTTAATTAAGGGTTAAGTTTTATATTAAACCTTAATGTCTTAGGGTTTAATTGATTAATTAAGTCTAATTAAGTCTAATTTTGTGCTTTAGACCTGATTAGGGTTTGTCTTATGTCTATTCTAAGTTAGATTCAATTTTAGTTCTAGTCCATTGAGGGAATGGACCTAGTTGGGTGAAGAGGAGATTTTTAAGGGTTTAAATTATTAATTTTTAATGAATTTTAACCCTTAATTTAAAAATGTCATTTAAAATTATTTAATGGCTTAGGAAATGTCATTTTAGGGTTAATGTCAGTCACCCTAAATTCTCTAACGATTTTCAAATTTATTTTCTTTAATTTTCATTTTTTTATAATTATTATTTGAAATAATTACAAAATGTCTTGAAAATTAAGAAAAGAGGTCTTAAAGGGGGTTTCTAACTTAGGAAAAATTAGAGAAGATCCCTAAAGGCATAAAGATAAATTCCCCAAAGTTTCAGATTTTTCTGATTTGTCAATAATTTTTAATAATTAAAATACTCCAGAAATTATTTAATTATTTAAAAATTAAATAGAGAGAATAAAATTATGATTTTAATTTCATAATTTTCTCCTCTTAAAGAGCTTTCTAGAAGTATTTTTATTTTCTTTTTAGGACCTCTATACAAAAAGTTATGAATTTTTGAGTATTTTAAGGTTGTTTTGGAATTAAATGGCTCCAGAAAATCCAGCTGCTGCCGCGTGTCCTCGTACCGTCAAACGAGCGGGCTGATTCGCTGTGCAGATCCGGACAACGAACACGGGCTGGCGCGATCAATGTCGTTTGTTCCGAAACACGAGAACAGACGGCTGGGATTTAATCCCAATTATTTGGAATATTTTTGAGCCATCCAACTTCTAGGGTTAATATCTCACTCTTTTCTCCATGGAATTGAGTGATTTTTGATCCTATGGAAAATCTAGAGGTGTAGATCACATCTATACGAGGATCATGAAGTTCTGGACTAGTTTAGCCCACAATTTTTCAACTTTATGAATTATTTTAAAATAAAAAATTAATACCTTGGCCACAACGAGTTTGAGCTTGATGGAAGTTGTTGGTCAACCTCTTATAATCCCAAAGAAATTTTTTGTCACTCCAATTTGAACTATACCAAGTCTTCATGGGAGATTTTGACAAGATGGCTCAATTCCTATATAGGCTCAGTTTGGGCCAAATTGGCTTGATGGGGTCAGTTCTATGGCTTAACTTTGGTGGGGTTTGATTGCTCTAGTCCTAAGCAACAAATTTCATGTAGGAAGTTTTTGGATTGGAGCACTCTATGGAATTTTGCAAATTCCTCTCCCTCTCTTGGCTTAAGGCTCTCGGGTGTCCTTGTTTGGCTTGATTTGGTCAAGCTTAGGAGGTAGCTGAGGGCTGGATTTTGGTTGGGATGGATTGCTAAGGTCCTTAGCAAGGTTTCTTATGTTGAATGCTAGAGGATTTGAGCAATATTTTGAGAGCTATGGGTCACTTTTTTTTCTTTTTTTTCTCTCAGGTTTTGCTCTATTTATAGCCATCAATAGCTTTAGGAAGGCTTAGCTGAGCTTTGATGATTTGGGGGAGTTGCCAACTCTCCTATTGATTCCTAGGAGTGGGTTTCAGCTATGAAAATGATAGATTGAGCAATTTTATGCTTAACTAGCCTACTTAACCATGGTGAAGGAGATGGTGGTTGGCTTGGATTTTCCCATGGCTTCATCCATTGGGGGGATTGGGAGGTGATTGGAGTTGGTTCATTTTACCTTGGTTCAGCATCCCCCATGCAAATCTTTCATCACCTTCCAATGAAGAAAGGGAGAAGTGTTGACCTCATTTTTATGAATGGTCTCAACCAATCCCACTGACCCAACAGGTCAATCCTTGACCCGAAAAGTCAACTTTGGTCAAAATAATCAATCCTGACCCAATGACCAACCCTAAGGTCAATCCTTGATCCAAAAAGTCAACTTTGGTCAAAATGATAAATCCTGACCCAATAACCAACCCTACTGGCCCAACAGGTCAACCCTTGACCCAAAAAGTCAACTTTGGTCAAAATGGTCATTCCTGACTCAATGACCAACCCTACCGACCCAACAAGTCAACGCTTGACCCAGAAATTCAATTTTGGTCAAAATGGTCAATCTTGATCCAATGACCAACCCTACAGACCCAATAGGTCAACCCTTGACCCAAAAAGTCAACTTTAGTAAAAATGGTCAATCCTCATCTAATGACCAACCCTACTGACCCAACAGGTCAACCCTTGACCCAAAAAAGTCAACTTTGGTCAAAATGGTCAATCCTGACCTAATGACTAACCCTACTGACCCAATAGGTCATCCCTTAACTCAAAAAGTCAATTTTGGTCAAACTGGTCAATTTTTTACCAAATGATCAATTATTGACCCAATTACCTATTTAGACCCCAAAATGACAAAATCACAAATATTGTGATCAAATTGACCATGACAAGGTTAAAAAAAATCACATTAGACATCTTGAAACTAAAATCGACCAATTTAGGTTAACTTGGATCAACCTAGGTCAACATTGGTCAACCATGGTCAACACTTATCAATTTTGGTCAAAACACACAATTTTGAACAAAAATGATAAAAATTGATAAAAATGAAATAGAAAAGAAAAAATTAACAAATAATTAATTTCAAAATTATTTTGATTAATTAAATTGACTAATAGTTTAATTTTAGTTTTCAATATTTTAATTAATGACATAATTATAGAAAATGAAAAATTAAATTAAAAGTCATAAAATGACAAAATGCACCAAAATGAAATAAAAATGACAAAATTAATCAAATAATTAATTTCAAAATTATTTGGATTAATTAATTGACAAATAATTTAATTTTTAAATTTTAATTAATGACATAATTAATTAAAATGAAAAATTAAATTAAAATCCATAAAAATGATAAAATGCACAATTTAATTAAAAATAATGGAATTAATCAAATAATTAATTCCAAAATTATTTTTGATTAATTAATTAACCAATAATTTAATTTTTTATATTTTAATTATTGACGTAATTAATTAAAATACAAATTAAATTAAAAAGTCAAAGAATAAGATAAAATCCAATTTTAAATAAAAATGACATGAAAATTAATCAAATAATTAATTTGGAATTATTTCCAATAAATAATTGATTAATAATTTCCAATATTTTAATTAATGACATAATTAATTAAAATAAAAATTAAATTAAGAAAGGGGTATTAAATGGAATTTTAACTTATGACATTAAGGTTTTCCAAAAATTCCAATCTCCTTTATGACATCACACATGACTTCATATAAAGTCATCCATGGATCACCCATGACCCATGAGGCTCATAGGATGTGGATTAACACATTAAATAACCCATACTTCACCTCTTTAACCATGGTTAACAAAGTTCACCATGAAGGGAAGTGAGGTGGCATCCTCTTCTAAATTTAAAGTATGACTCATCTCCTCCATCAAGATGAGGTGGCACATCACTTTAGGTGCCTCATGAACTCACCAATGAGAGTAAGTAAACTCTCTTGGATACCATGCTTAAATCATGTTATTTTTCATCATGACAAAATTATAAAAAAAAATTTAATGAGAGGATTATGTGTCATCCCCTCATTAAAAATTAAATGACATGTTGGAAGGAGAAGAGCTTGCCTTCTTGACTCACTATCCATCTCCTAGACTACCCAATGGAAGGGAAATAAGAATCTAACTCATGCCACACCATGGTTAGAAGCCATTATGGCTAAGGCATGCATGGGATGACTAAGTAGCTAATGTGTCACCATTCCCCCAAATGAAACAAATAAATTTGGAAATCACCTAGGGGAGGTGAATTCAGCAAGGTTCATCAAGCCCAAGCCACCTCACAAGGGATCCAATGAGGGCAAGATAAGATCCAATCTCAAAGCCCTCACCATGGTTAAACCTATGATGTCTAGGCTTGGAGATTAGCAATTCATCATTGTCATAGCCTAAATCTTCCCCCAAAACATTAATGAGACAAATAACAACTCCCCCAAGTGATTTTAACCAGCCCAAACCAATCCATAGCCATTCCCATGGCTATAAAAGCTCCTACCCAAAAACATAAGGAGAGGAGAAAAAAATTTCTAGAGACCTATAGGCTGCCCAAATCCTTTAGCTTTCAACACAAGAAATCTTGCTAAGGATCTTAGCAATCCATTCTAGCCAAAATCGAGCCATAAGATCTGCCCGATTGAGCCAATTTGGCTATAACCCAAAGTCTACTCAAACCGAGCCACTTTGTCAAAATTACCCACCAAGGCTGGTTGTAAATCCAAATTGAAGTGACAAGGAACTTCTTTGGGATCACTAAAGGCTGACCAACAAGTCTGATCAAGCTCAAGATCATTGTGGCCAAGGTATGGATTTTTTTTATTCCAAAATAATTCATATAATTGGAAAATGATGGACTAAATTAGCCCATAAAATTATGATCACCATATAGATGTGATCTACTTCTCCAGATGATTTCATAGGATAAAAAATCTCTCAATTTCATGGAGAAATGAGTGAGATATTGACCTTAGAAGTTAGACAGTTCGATAATTTTTTGAATTATTTCGATTAATCCATGGCCGTCCGATCCCGTGTTTTGGAACGGACGACCCAGATCAAATGGCGTCGTGTACGCTATCCAGATCTGCGCAGTGGATCGTCCCGCGCTTTCGAAGGTACGAGGACGCGTGGCAGCGCCTGGTGATTTTGGGGCTATTTTAATTCCAAATAAGCTTAAAATAATAAAAAATTCATATCTTTTTGAACATACCTCCTAAAAATAAAATAAAAATACCTCTGGAAAGCTCTTGAAAAGAAGAAAATTATGAAATTAAAATTATAATTTTATTCTCTGTATTTAATTTTTAAATAATTAAATACTCTCTGGAGTATTTTAATTATTAAAAATTATTTATAAACCAGAAAAATATGAAAATTTTAGGGAAGAACCTTTAAGTCCTTAGACACATCTCCTGATTTTTCTAAGGCTAGGATAACTCTCTAAGATATGGTTTCCTAATTTTCAAGACACTTTATAATTATTTTTAATAATAATTATAAAATTTGAAAAAATGGAAAATTAAAATTAAAAAATGGTTAAGAATTTTAGGGTAACAGACAATAATTCTAAAATAATAATTCTTAAGCCATTAAGTCAATTTTAAAAGACATTTTAAAATAGGATTAAGATTTTTTTAATTATAAATTAATATTTCAAAACCCTTTTTTTCACTTACTTAGCCCATTTCACGAGTGGAATAAGTCAATGATGAGTCTAAACCCAAATAAACTCAAATCAAACATTAATTAGGTTTAAAGACATATTAAACTTAATTCATTAAACCTTAATTACATTAGGTTTAATAAAAAATTAAACTTTAATTAGGTTTAAAGACATATCAAACTTAAGTAATTCATTAAACCTTAATTACATTAGGTTTAATACAAAATTAAACATTAATTAGGTTTAAAGACATTTTAAACTTAATTAATTCATTAAACCTTAATTACATTAGATTTAATACAAAATTAAACTTTAATTAGGTTTAAAGACATATTAAACTTAATTAATTCATTAAACCTTAATTACATTAGGTTTAATATAGAATTAAATTTTAATTAGGATTAAAGACATTTTAAACTTAATTAACTCAACTTTAATTATATTAGGTTTAATACAAAATCAAACTTTAGTTAAGCTTAAGACTTCATTAGGCTTAATTAAACTTCTTAAACATTAACTAAATCAGGTTTAATATAAAATTAAAATTTTAAGTAGGTCTAATCCTTTAGATCTAATTAAACTATTAAGTTTTAACTAAATTAGACCTAATCAAATTCCTAAACCAATTAGACTTAACCCATATTAAGTATAACTAATCAATTAAACCTTACCCAAATTAGGTTTAATTAATCCTAAAAAATTAGACTTAACCCATATTAGGTCTAATTAATCAATTAAATCTTACCCAAATTAGGTTTAATTAATCCTAAATCAATTAGACTTAACTCATATTAAGTCTAATTAAGTAATTAAACCTTACCCAAATTAGGTTTAATTAATCCTAAACCAATTAGAATTAACCCATATTAAGTCTAATTGATCAATTAAACCTTACCCAAATTAGGTTTAATTAATCCTAAACCAATTAGACTTAACCCATATTAAGTCTAATTAATCAATTAAACCTTACCCAAATTAGGTTTAATTAAACCTAAACAAATTAGACTTAACCCATATCAAGTCTAATTAATCAATTAAACCTTACCCAAATTAGGTTTAATTAATCCTAAACCAATTAGACTTATCCCACATGAAGTCTAATTAATCAATTAAACCTTACCCAAATTAGGTTTAATTAATCCTAAACCAATTAGACTTAACCTATATGAAGTCTAATTAATCAATTAAACCTTATGCAAATTAGGTTTAATTAATCCTAAACCAATTAGACTTAACTCATATTAAGTCTAATTAATCAATTAAACCTTACCCAAATTAGTTTTAATAAATCCTAAACCAATTAGACTTAACCCATATTAAGTCTGATTAATCAATTAAACCTTACCCAAATTAGGTTTAATTAATTGTAAACTAATTAGATTTAACCCATATTAAGTCTAATTAATCAATTAAACCTTACCCAAATCAGGTTTAATTAACCTTAAACCAATTGGACTAACCCCAATTAAGTCTAATTAATCAATTAAAACTTATCCAAATTAGGTTTAAATAACTATAAATAAATCTTAAAATGACTCAAACCTAAATAAAACTTAAGTTCAACCCACATTGAACTTAAGTCAACCTTAAGTCTTGGTTCAATCTAACTTGAACCTAACTTAACTCAAACTTAAATCAAACTTGAATTCAACCCACATTGAACTTAAGTCAACCTTAAGCCTAGGTTCAACCTAACTTGAACCTAACTTAACTCAAACTTAAATCAAACTTGAGTTCAACCCGCATTGAACTTAAGTCAACCTTAAATCTAGATTCAACATAACTTGAATCTAACTTAACTCAAACTTAAAACAAACTTGAGTTCAACCCATGTTGAACTTAAGTTAATCTTAAATCTAGATTCAACATAACTTGAATCTAACTTAACTTAAACTTTAATCAAATTTAAACTATGATTAAGTCTACAATATTAGACTTAATTAAACTATTAAACCTTAACCAACTAAGGTTTAATCAAACGTAAACTATAATTAAGTCTACTACATTAGATTTAATTAAACTATTAAACCTTAACTAACTAAGGTTTAATCAAACTTATACTATATTTAAGTCTACCATATTTGACTTAATTAAATTATTAAACCTTAACCAACTAAGGTTTAATCAAACATAAATTATAATTAAGTCTACCACATTAGACTTAATTAAACTATTAAACCTTAACTAACTAAGGTTTAATCAAACCTAAATTTAAGTCTATCACATTAGACTTAATTAAACTATTAAACCTTAACTAACTAATATTTAATCAAACTTATATTAAGTCTACCACATTAGACTTAATTAACTAAGGTTTAACTAAATTAAGTCTAACCTACTAAACTTAATTAATGTTTAAACCTTACTCAAATAAAACTCAAATAATCTCAAATCCCGGTTAAAGTAAATTAGAGTCAATTAAACCTTAAGCCTTATCTAAAAAGGACTTGAATGATCTATAATTCTAATTAAGTCTAATCTATTTAGACTTAATTAACCTTTAAGTACTATTTAAATAAGGCTTACAACTTAATTAGGTCTATTTTAACTAAACCTACTTTTAAATCTTTAACTTAAGTTTAAACAGACATGAACTCATGTTAGTTAGATTCAATCTACATTGAATCTAACTTTAAATCTTTAACTTAAGATCAAACAAATATGAACTTAAGTTAATTAGATTCAATCTATATTAAATCTAACTTTAAATTTCTAACTTAAGTTCAAACAGACATGAACTCAAGTTAATTAGATTTAATCTGCATTGAATCTAACTTTCCAAATTCAAATGGACTTGAACTCAAAATTTAGGTTTAAACTTAATTTGAATTCAAGTCAAAACTTAAGTTTGACCCATATCAAACTTAACTCGATATAAAAACAATCCAAAATCAAATTCAAATCGACATAAATTGACATAAATCAACATTCAAGACATACTAAATCAACATTTTAAATCAAACTTGGACATCCTACAATTCTGGGACAATGAACATTCTTACCAAATAAATATTTTTATGACATTATTTCTGACAATGTTTTCTTTACAGGACGAAGACAAGTTTTGTTTAGATTTCCTTTGCATGTTATAGGGTGTGCTAACTCTGTTTTGCAGAATGACATTCTGGAAATGAGACAAACAACAATGACCTCAAAACAACAACATTGACAAAACAAAACACAACAAAACACAACATTAAAATGACAAAACCAAAACAAAACCAAAACTTTTAGGATAGCCACAAAAATGAAAAACATCAAAAAAAAAAGGACAAACAACAAAAAAAATGATAAATAAGATGACATAAAACTGATACAACAAAATGACATTTAGTATTGATAGTGGGTACATCTTTCCTTAAAAAAAAAAATTCCAGAAAATAAGTTATCAACATTAATCAGAAGTTTTCTTAGACAATTATAAATTGCCTAAGATGTAATTAACTATAGGATCTTGCTTCTATAGGAGATTTAAACGAACCCACGATAGATATCACATCTAGAAATATCTGGTTAAAACTTCATGATTTTCCTTATATAAAAATTCTAGGATATGGTATTCCAGAATCTTCTTTTATAAGGATTATCATAAATAACCTTTTCTACTGTTTTATATTAGCCCTAAATTTCTTAATTCCTTTATAGGATTTATAGAAATAAGATTAGGGCAATATTAAACAGAGTGACAAATTCTTGACATTAACATGATAGAAAAATTGACGACGACGAGCCCGTAACATTAGGAAGGCCACATAAGCTTGATTTCTCTCATTCCTATGCCATGGTAATGATTGCCTTCCAATGGTTATAATGAGCCCCAAATTCCATATGATTATCTTATCTCGTCCTTATTGGCTAGAGGGGAGGTTAGTGATGAGTCAAGGAAGCTAAGGCCTTCATATTTCTCCACCTCATTTAAATTTTCATGAGGGGATGACACATGCCCCTTATTTTCCTAAAATTTTCAAAATTTGATTTATGATGTCACCTTATGATGTGAGGATGATGCAAATTTATGCTCTCTCCTATTGGTTAAGAGGTACGGTGATAAATGAGTCACCATAAGATCTCTTGAGGTTGCATGAGGGAGTGACACCTCATCTCCTCTTAATGATGAAAATGTCATTTTTTACTTTAACCATTGTTAAGGTAAAAATTCTCCATTCATGTGAATTATCATCATGAGTCTTTTTATGAGTTAATTCATCCATAATGAGTCTTATAGGTTATGTAAAACCTATATGGGGTCATCATGATGTCATAAGAGGGTTTAAAATTTTTAAAAAATCAATTATTATGTCATAATTGATTTTAAAGGGTTAAATGTCTTCTTACCCCACTTTTTTAATTTAATTTTATTTTAATTAATTAAAATTAATTAATTAAATAAAAATTTTGAAATTTTATTAATTAAATTATTAATTCACAAAATTTTAAGAATTAATTATTTATTTAATTTCATGTCATTTTGATTAGAAAAAAGAATTTTGTTTTATTTTATGACTTTTTAATTTAATTTTTATTTTAATTAATTATGTCATTAATTAAAATTTAAAAATTAAATTATTAGTCAATTAACTAATCAAAAATAATTTTGGAATTAATTATTTGATTAATTCTATTATTTTTAATCAAAATTATGCATTTATTTTCATGGCTTTTAATTTAATTTTTTATTTTAATTAATTATGTCATTAATTAAAATATTAAAAATTAAATTATTGGTCAATTAATTAATCAAAAATAATTTTAAAATAATTATTTGATTAATTTTTTCATTTTTATTTCATTTTGGTGTATTTTGTCATTTTATGACTTTTAATTTAATTTTTATTTAATTAATTATGTCATTAATTAAAATATTGAAAATTAAATTATTAGTTAATTTAATTAATCAAAATAATTTTAAAATTATTTATTTGATTACTTTTGTCATTTTTATTTCATTTTTATAATTTTTATCATTTTTTATCATTTTGTTTATCATTTTTTGTTCAAAATTATGTGTTTTGACCGAAATTGATAAGTGTTGACCATGGTTGACCAATGTTGACCTAGGTTAACCCAAGTTAGCCTAAATTGGTCAATTTTAGTTTCAAGATGTTTAATGTGACTTTTTTCAACCTTGTCATGGTCGATTTGATCAAAATATTTGTGATTTTATCATTTTGGGGTCTAAATAAGTCATGTTGACCTAATTTAGGATTTAGACTAATTGAAAGGTCAATGTGGTGACTTTTGAATTAAAATTTTGTTGATTTTGATCAATGTCAATTTGATCATGTCAACATTTGTCTTTAAGGTCAATTTTGTGGTCAAGAAGATTTTGTCAAGGTTTTACCCTAGGTCTTAGGGTTTATTGTTTTTAGGAGGTCAATGTAGGTAGACTTCCTTTCTCAAGGTGTTTGGTGAATGATTCTCACAAAAAGTGAGGTCAATAGCTACAACAGAACCTAAATTTTGATGACATTGTTACGTTGTTTGTTGAGCGTGGCTATGCTAGAAAGGCATGCATAACTACAAGTTCATGTTATATTCCCATGTAATTACATTTTTCTCTCAATTTGCTTAGGGTGGTCATGTGGGTCTTAGGCGTATCTGCAGTTAAATGAATTCAATCATGAGAAAAACAAGCTTGACTCTGCTACTTCAAGCCAAAAATAATTTTTGCCCAAGTTTGCTCTTAAAACTTCCTTTTTGCTTCCCACACACAGGTGAAACATCAAACTAGACTCAAAACTCACGGATAATTTCCTTATGTTATTTTCTTGACTTTCCTATCCCACAAACAAAGAACAATTACTATGTAGAAGGACCAAACACAACAACACACAATAAAGAAGGAAAAAAACTTAATGAACACACGACAACCACAAAAAAAATTAGACTTCAAAGCAACTCAATAATAAAAATGTTCAAATCATAAGTAACATTTGAGTTACCACCCAAGAGAGTGCTTGGTTTAATATCTTCAGCCAAATGATTCCAACATCAGGTTCTTCCTAGGACATTTTCTGTCACCTCTTAGGTACCACTTTAACCTCTCATCTTTAACATTTAAAATGTTATTTTTTTTTTCTATTTGAATATGTATAGCCTTAAATGATACACATTTACTACAGTGAAGAGTCCCAACCACCTGAACTTCAATTGTAATTTCAATCAAGAATTGTATGACAAAATCTCATGTCCAGGTTGAAATTCCTTTCTAATCACCTTCAGATCATGCCACTTCTTCATCCTCTCCTTATATATTTTAACATTTTAATAGTATTCTTGTCCAATCTCTTCCAATTCATTTAACTGTAGTAATCTTTTCTACATCACATTCTTCAAGTTATAATTGAACTTTTTAACTACCCAGTAAGCATTGTGTTTCAATTTTATTAGCAGATGACGTGCTTTTCTAAAGATCAATTTATAGGGTGAAAAACCTATGGTCATTTTGAAAGTAGTCATATATGACCACAACGTCTCATCAAGCCTAAGGGACCAATTCTTTTGACTGGGTTAACCACTTTATCTAGGGTCCTCCTGATTTCCTGATTGAAAACCACATTTAGCGCTATGTGGGTGGTAAATAGTAGCAACCTTATGTGTGAATCCAAAATTGACAACTAATGTCTCCATATTTTTGTTACAAAAAATGGTTGGCCCGGTCACAAATAATGTGTTCTAGAATGACTATAAATGTACCTTTTAAAAAATTTCAGAACACTCTCACACTCATAATTAGAAATCACGACCTTAGTCCACTTAGAGACACTCTCATAGTACCAAAATATAGAGCTTTCCTAAGAGATGTATGAAGGGTCCAATAAAATATATTCCCCAAACATCAAAAATCTCAACTTCTAAAGCAAAATTCAGGGACATTTCATTTCTCTTAAAAATATTGCCTACCCGTTGACATCTTTCACAAGTTTTAACATACTCATTCACATCTTTAAAAAGGGTAGGACATTAAAATTTGGATTGTAACACTTTAGCTATAGTTCTAAATCCTTCAAAATGCCCCCCATATTCTGAATCGAGACACAACCTAAGGATATCTTTAACATCTTCCAATGGCACACATTTCCTAATAATCTGCATTATGGAAATAAAACTAATGTTTGTCTGTCTGATGACATTAAACCAAGAATTTTATGGGAGGCAACCCATAGTTATCTTTTTTGTTTACTTTGCTTGAGTTTGCTTGAGTTGGTTAAATTCAAGGTACGCTTTAGTTTTCTAAGCCTTATAGATAGGGCTGTCTAGGTCAAACGAGTCCATAGAGACAAACCCTATGCAATTTGGTTGAGTCTAGCTCGAGTTCTTAAGGCTAGAAGGTGGACGACTCTCGGGATGAACTAGGTGAAGACGATGACCCATAGCCGTTGGATCGCGTGTGTTTTTCTTAGACAACCAGGATGTAGTCGGACGGGAGCATGGTGTATAAAGCGCGAGCCATGTGGCGCTGAGTCAGAAGATGACGCCCAATCAGAAGGAGACGCGTGTAGCTTCTGAGCAGTTAAGGATGACGTGGCGCTGAGTCACTTAAGTGGAAAATATGGATATTTTGATTTATTTAAATGAGTGAAACTTTAAAAAATCATAACTTGATGTAGAAAAATCAGAAAAATAAAATAAAAATACCCTCTTGCTCAGTGAACAGAGAAGAACAATGTGAAATTAGTTTAAAATTAATTTGATATGTATTTTATTTTTATTAATTAAATACTCTTTTGAGTATTTTGAATCTCCATGTGCATGCATACTTCACCATGGCTTGAAATTTACGGCTTTTGTTCTCTCTATCATGAGAGATCTTTCCTGAATTTTCCAAAGTTAGAGGAGATCTCTATTTTTCAAGTTTTAGGTGCCTATTTTGGTATAAAAATTATAATAATTGAAATATTTATCAGAAAAATCTAAAGTAAATTTCAGTAGATTTACTGTGACCAAAGGAACATATGAAAAATATAAACTTTGTTTAAATCATTAAGTATAACCCTAATTGTAATTAAATCATAATACTTAAATGAAAATAAATTGGATTAAATATAAATGAAACTAACCTAAAAATTACTCTTCATTGTAATTTAAAGTTAGAAGAACACCCTATAAGAATTTCAATTCAATTGAAGTTAATTTAAATACTTAAATGAATTTCTAAGTTAAATCACATTTTTTGACACTTATACAATTATAATAATTAAATAAACTTCAAAAAATTTCCAAATTAATTTTGGGAGTTCTCTGCAATCAGAGGAATCTAAAAAATAAAATTATAATTAAAATAAATTTTTCATTTTTAAGCATTATTTTGTTATTTAAATAATTAAAAAATAGTAAAATTCACAAAATTGATAAAATTGATGGAAATGTTCTAAATTGTCTCTTTATCATTTAGGATCAATTGAAATAATTTTCTTATCTTTATAAATAATGATATTAAACTTTAAAGGGTTAAAATTATTTTTAAAGGTTAAAAATGAATTTTCTTAATTTCTCACTAAAATAATTCTAATAATTAAAATATAAATCACAAAAATCATGAAATTTAGTTAAAGTGGTCTTTTGGTCTTCGTGAACCTCTCATAATATTCTTAAGTATAGAATCTTTGTTTTGACCAAGTTATTAAATTTCCTTTGAACATACCTATTTTGCATGAAAAATAATTATATAAATTAAATTAAATTAAGAAAAGTCAAATTTTATACTCTAATGATTTAATTGACCCATGGTTGGGGTATCATAAAAATTTTGAAGTCATTTAAATTGAATTTAATTAATTATGAAGTGATAAGGCCTATAGGGGCAAAAATGTAATTTTAAAGAATTTAGCCTTAATCAATATTTAAACTTAAATAGAGTGGAAAATGAGCAATGTATAATCTTAATAAATATGTTTGAATGATTGAAACATATAAAGGATAAGTGGTAGAAACCAATCTCACTTTTGTCACATTAAAGGATAAATTGACAATTTCTTAATTATTTTTATTTGGAAGAAAATTAAACTTAAAGATTCTTAAGGCTAGGGGTTTTATCTTTGGAAGGTGATATTTAATGATTTAAAACTCCTAATAAATGTTTCATTGATAATTCATTAATTTGATAAGAATCATAGTTATATAACTAAACTTTTCTAAAATTTACAAATGTACCCATAAAAGTCTTAAAGGCTTGGTAGTGAGATTAGGCTTAATCAAATTTAACTAGTGAGGTTTAGAAAAGCAAAATACAATTAATTTTAAACACATTTAAGACACTACAAGCCCATCAAAATTGGCTGAATTATTTCATAAATTATGTTGCCCCTAAGGCCCCTACTTAACATAATTCTGAAATTAAATATCAAGTGATATTTTCCCCACCTTTTGGGACAATTAAAACATTAATTCACTAAGCATAAGGGTATGAAAGATATAAATCATTTAATAACTATGATAAGTCCAAAATGAACTCAAGAAGCTTAAAAGGGTTGTGAAATATCTAGGTATTCCCTAGACCTTCTCACAAGTCTTTTGGACACCTTGTAGGATAATTGAACTTATCATATTTATTAAATGAAGAGATCTCTGAAATGGATGAAACCACCAAGTTATGACATAGGACTTGATAGGCTTCTAACGAACCTATTTATACACTTTATTCTTCTACAAATTATAAATGTTTATTGCAAATGATACTAAATTTTTAGGTGGAGGAATGAGAAGACTCGCTGGGTATGCTTTTATAAGTTTACAGTGCCTTCGTTTCTGTACTTCCTTTACTGTGCTTTTCTTGCTTATAAGCTTGCATTTTAAACAACAATGTCACCCTGCATGAAAACCAATACTTTAAGGATAGTCACAAACCAAAACCATAATCAAAATCATATAAAAAATAAGATAAAATTCACTGCAACAATAGTTAAAATATAAGACAACTCAAAATTTAATCACAAACAAAACAAAAATCACAATTACAGCTAAATTAAAACACATATATTAGATGATCGAGAATACCTCAGAGGATGCAACCTACGACTGCTAACGAGATTTCCTACAGTATAAATGAAAGTATGAAACTCATTAAGTTGAGTTTAGTAAATTCATCTGGACTACGGGCCTGTTTGGGGCAGCTGCAGGTTATTCAGCTTTTTCAGATAAGCTGCTTATTCTGATAATCTGCTGATAAGCTACTGATTCGAATAAGCTGTCTGTCTGTTTGGTTTGAGCGTTTGGAAAACAACTAATTTAAAGTTTTTTATGGATAAATTACTCTTATGCCCCTGAAATGAATAAGTTGTTGAGTACGTTTGGTTTATGTGGTTTGAAAACAGCTTATATGCAGCTGTTTGTAGAAAAATAACAATTTTTTCTCCTCTTTATTAATAAAATGTTATTAAGATATAAAATCTTATTTCAAATTTAACAATAAATATTATTAAATATAAAATTTTACTTTTAAATAAAAAATCTTATTTTAAAAATTATATCTTATTTTCAAATATATGTCAAGGCATGGACCAAAAGTTTTTCATGTGACATTCATACCCAATAATAATCCCACAAGAGTCAACAGTTTTTCATGACCCATTCATTTTATTTATTGTTTCAGTCCTCATATCTCACTTCCTTGGCATAATAAAACCCACAAATCATTCTCACATGTCATCCATGCCATTCATTTTCACCAAAGCCCTGCGCCAACAAGCACATCACTTGTCTTTTTTTTCCATCCTATTTGTTTGATTTTAAATGTTATTTTTACTTAAAAATATTAAAAAACATAAAATTCATGGGGTTTAACACCCAACCTCAGGACAAGTAAAGTGCCTCGTGTTTTGCCTTCATTATCTACGTATATATTATTATTTTCTATTTTGCTTCAGCTAGACAATATGGCCAAGCCAACCCCTGGGTGGAAAAAGGGGAGGTCGAGCGACAGAAGTAAAGAAGAATTTCTTCAGCAAGCAAAACAAGAGATGTGGGGTACAACCCTTGATAGTTCTTTATGAACAACATATCCTCAAAAAATTGTACCTAAATTGAAAGAACTAAAATTAACATTATATGGGCCTTCCATTAAAACTAGCTAACAATTTAATAGTGGAAAACAACAGCCCATACAGATCTAAGAATAGATGAACATCAAAGATGGAAAGGTTCTGCTGCAAGTTGAAATGATATAAAAAGGTAGCTTGACAAATTGTTGGTAGTCATCAAGAATAATAACCGGAATAAGTTTATACAACAAATAAGAAAACCTTTTATAAGCCACTAATTTGACAAGAGCTTGCTTGCTTTCCCCAGCTTCAACATAAGAAAAATTTACCTATAAAGAAAACCAAAGAAAAAAAATTTGAAGCATTGAGACCCAGGAAAATAAAGTGGCAAAACCAAAAAAAACTAATTCTTTATGAAGTTCTGTTTATCAATTGGACAAACAGTAAATTGAACTTGGATCCTTAGAGGCTTATTTTAAAGAGATTAATATTTTTAAGATAAATATGTCAAATTTCGAGAAATGAACATCCTTTCACTCTAAAGGTGAAGCTTCAATAGAGAGCGCAATGATAAGGAAAAGGGAAAAGGGAGATCCATAAAAGAAATTGATATTTAAAATTCCTATACCACAAGCAACAACCATAACAGTTGCTGAAAGATAATTCAAATTGCAATTCAAGTTAATGATTATTAGTGAGAGCATAATGACTAGCCAGGTTGACTCTTCCTCTTGGATTCCCACTGCTAACAATTGACACATCAACTAGCCAGGTTGAGAGTTAATGAAGAGCAATAGGTTAAAAAATCATCACTATGGAATTTGAATTTAATCAAAACAACAACGTTAAACACAAGATTCTTAGATTATTTATACAAAATAATAATCAAGACTTGAAACAATGAAATAAATATTTGATTAACCAAAGCAAAGTAAATACAAGAGTTTTGAAATTATAGAATTGATAGATTACACCCTTCATGCTTTCAATTATCTTCCTATTTTCTCCATAAGAGTAGAACCATGTACAATATAAATTAAAAGAGAACCTTCACAACTCCTCTCTCAAATGCTCATGAAACACTCTCACTCTTACAGAATTTGGATGCATAAGTGATGCATTACAAAACACTAAAGAGAGTGATGTTGAGAGTGCTAGAGAGAGTTAAAACTGCTTCGCTCTATTCCAACTTATCTTTTTTGGCTTGAACTGACACAAATTGATACATTATAATTGTAATCCTGTGCCTAAACCTGGCACATGGTGCTTGTTTCT
The DNA here is from genome assembly GCA_022702705.1 of Papilionanthe hookeriana x Papilionanthe teres. Classification (NCBI taxonomy): domain Eukaryota; kingdom Viridiplantae; phylum Streptophyta; class Magnoliopsida; order Asparagales; family Orchidaceae; genus Papilionanthe; species Papilionanthe hookeriana x Papilionanthe teres. The sequence continues at coordinate 34,017,855 of CM040436.1, read as the reverse complement.
CTGCTTCCAAATGCCTAATACTAAACTTAAGACAGAACTAATTTGGTTGAACTAGTGCCGATTCAACCCAATTAAGTCTGTTGTGTGTCTGTTTAATCTCCTTCGCTCTCCAAGTGAGTCACCTGTACACTGCATATAAAATCACAAATAAAATGAAAAACATATAAAAATGACATATAATTTAAAAGAATATATAAGTATCATGCACATTTAATACACATCATCTAGACTTATAAATAAACTCATTAGAGGTAAATGAAGAGTAAATTTCTTTTATTAGGCTATAATTTTACCCATAATAGATAAAAAATAATCTGCTGAGAGTTTAGAGGTTCAAAGTAATCAATATTTATTCTCATGATAATGATGCTTTAGATTTCTCTTAAAAGGGATTAATATATATATTCCTATGACAAGATTTTGATTTTTGTTTGAAAAAGATACATATTTTGAAATACATTATTTTAAGTCTACTTCAAAACATATAAGAAAAATATGAAGAAGATATTTATTTACTGTGAACCAAACAACTCCAAAGTATTCTAAATACAATGCATTGCTTTTATATCGTATTCATTTTACATTGCACTACTTTTTTTTAGCAAATCGAACATCCCTTTAAATTCTTCAATTATCTTTGGTGACATTGATGAAGAGTGTATATTAAGTAAGACTACATATTTATATTGCCCATGAATGTATGTTTTTTCTTATTCAAAGATATGAGCTTGATAGAAGTTTAACATCAAGCTATTACATATAATATTGATAATTGATAAAGTCTTAATTTATAAGTACAACACCTTAAATTTTGAGAACTTGTCCCCCGACCATCTAGAAGATTCTAAACAATTGATACAATAATATATAATAATTTTATTATATATTTAATATAACACAAATGATATATTCCCATTAGTGAGAGCATAATGACTTCAATCTCTTATGATGCTTACGTCCTTTCTGATTTTTTTTAATATACCTAAACCTTTTAAGAGTTTTAGCCTTCTAAAATATTTTGATGCACCTATAACCTCTATGGCTTATGCCTTCTTAAGTTTTTTAGTGAGTGGACAACTTGTCGAACACTAATCTTCATTTGGTCTTCTTCGAGAGACCTTTGCTCACTACTAGTTTTCCTTTAAGACTATCTCATGAACATGCCTTCCATGAATATGAGTAGAGATCATATATGTCACTTACCTTTATGAGGTTTTTCTAGTGATGATCATGTCCACTATTAGCCTCAATCAAGACTACCACACGGAAACACCTTTGAGGGGTATGAGTGAAACCCATTACTATTAATCACCCTCATAAATTCTTTCCAGTACTGAGCTTGTTTTATATTAACTTCTCATCAGGTTCATCTTGTTTGCATGCCTTATAAAGGTTTTGTTAGATTTAATATCATAAAAAAAAATTATCACAACAACAACAACAACAAGCGTTTATCCTACTAAGTGGGGCCTGCAACATGAAACCTTTTATTTTATTTTTTGAAAATAAAAATTTATTAAATCATAATTTTTAATCTTTTAATTGTATATAAATTCTTAATAAAACTCAATAAATAAAAAGATCCCTTTAGGTATAATGATAAATAAATTGTAGCAGCTCTCTTTATTCAATAAATTTAATTTTTTTAGACATGACCTTTTAAACTTTTTTATTCAGGGGATACCCATTTGTAATTTTTTTTTTTCTAAATAATGATGCACCATGGAATATCAAATGTTCAACCTCCTCTTTTAGGTGAGTTTAATTTTTAATTTAATGTTCTTTTTGAAAAGTAATATTGGGACCAGTCTCTAATAATAAGATTTTAAACAGCTATGGTCATTTCAAATGTTTAGAATTTTGTATCTTCATCATAATATTTGCCATCAGAGCAGTTAATGGAGTATATTTAATTTCATCATACTAACTATAGTTAAAGTATATTTTGATCTTTTTGGATACTCTAAATTCATTCTTTGGATGGTTTATGCAATGATTATGGAGTGCTTTTATATTTATCAAAAGAATATTCAAATTACTTTTGATTTAATTTATTGCATCATTGATGATGGTTTGTGCTTCTAAATTTTGGATGAGATTATCAAATGAGAGGAATGTTTCTCACATTAATGATGAGTCAAAACGCTTATGATGGATCCATCCATCCAAGAAAGATTCCCCTTAATAACTCAGAATCTTCCTCTAAAATTTGATGAGCCTTAGAGAGTAGTGATGCACCAAAAATATATACTCTTTTAGCTATATGTTTTTACCTATTTTTGGTGATAGTGCACTTGAAAGGAATGTATTTTTCATGATTTGTTGCAGGTATGATGATTATGGGTGGTTGGAGCGAAACGATGCAAAAAGGAACAAATTAGGAGTAAAATGGAGAAATTTGGAGGAAAATAGCCTTGGTGCCGCCATCGCCAGAATGGGTGCCGTCGGCGCCCTATTCCAGAGGATTCCAGAATTAATTGGTACGATACGGTGCCGCCGGTGCCACTATCGGGCGCCGCCAGCGCCCTATGTCGGTTCACTTTGAATTCAAATTGAAGAAACTCTTGGGGAATTCGTTCCAAACATTAAATTAAGTGTCCAAGACGAAAATAGAGAGGAGAACGAGAAGATAATTGTTGTAGAGATTGTGAGAAAAGTGTGAGAGAGAGTTAGGGTTTGGGATTTTAAGAGAGATTCTTCTCTAAGGAGGGGAGAAGAGGGAGTAAAGTGAGAGATTGCTTCTTCATCTTTGTTCCAAGGAGAGAATCAAGTGTTGCAAGGAAAAGAAAGGAATCAAGGGGACTTTAAAGAAATTTTCTTGGGGAAGAGAAAGAGATAAGTTGTATTTACTATTTAGTTTCTAGGACTCTTCTTTTATATATAAAATCCATGTGTTTTTATATCTTCTCCATGGTTAGTGAGTAGTGTCCCTTGCCTTTCTTCTTGCATGAAGTAATTATGATGTGGTGATGTGGAAATGATGTGCCCTTTAAGTGTTATAAAAGTTCTGATGTTTCTTTAATTTGGAACATAATTTACTTTTCAATCCAGCCAATTGAATTGTTAAAACATGTTGAGGAACATTAATTCCAAAAGAATTGAATGTTCTACAACAAGAATGAAGAAACCATTTAATGTATGTGAATGAATTGCATAGTTCATGGGGATTAAGTGCAAATAAATAGGGAAATGAGTTTTAATGGACTTCAAATTGGAGGTTTCATGGTGACAGAATGAGATCCCCAATTTTGTCTTAAGATTGGTAACTAAAGTCTATGGTTAGCCTTCGGATGAAGGCTAAGTGGGAGCCCCGAAGTGAGAGCCGGTTTCCTCCCAGCCTAGCCTTAGATTTAGTAACTAAACTTAAGATATGGCGATGTTCTTTACTTGCTTGGAAGAGGGGGGTACTCTTTCAAAGGTAAAGAAGCAAATATGCTCCTATTTGGCACAACACAAATAATTATCATTCTTCATCATCCACACATAATAATCTTTACGCAGGAAGAAAGACACTTTTCATATAGAAGTATCTTATAAATCACATAAGTTAGTGTGTTTGTTAGTTAATATAGTTCAGTAATTAGAAGTAATTGTAGTTGCTTTATTATACTTTGCATTAACTAGTGGTAGTACACTTAAGTCATTGTTACATTGGGTATTAGATTTTAGTGCTATATTATCTGATTAAATGAACGTTCACCTCCCTGTGGGATTGAAAACCAGGACTCCATTAGAGCTCTATATTACTTGATACGATACATATACTTGTGGTGAATTTGTGACTTTACTAAATTATTCTAAATATATAATTTTGACTTCATAAATTCTTGCTTAATATATAAAGTCGCGATCAAGTTTTTGGCGTCGTTGTCGGGGAGGTAAATAAACGGTACTTATTAATAGATATTGTAGTAACTGAAAACCTTTACTTTGTAGTGTGATTTTATATGCATAGTAGTGGATTTGTAGGTTTGATACCTTACGATTCAGAGTTAGAGCGTACTATTAGAAAAATTAGAAAACAAGAAAAACAAACTGAAAATTATTGTGAAATGGCGAATAATCAAGAGAATCAGAATATTAATGTTGGAAATTTGCCAAGACCTTTAAAAGATTATGCTAACCCAACAACAGATGAAACTCATATAACTATTCAAAATCCTGATGTTGTTGATAATTCGTTTGAACTTAAACCTGCTATTATCCATATGGTACAAAATAATCAATTCGGAGGAACACCTAATGAAGACCCAAATTTACATCTCGCTTGTTTTTTAGAACTGTGTGCTACTTTTAAGTATGACGGAGTATCGAGTGATGTTGTCAGACTTATAATTTTTCCTTTTTCCTTAAGGGATAAGGCTAAGGCGTGGTTAAACTCGTTAGCACCTAGATCTATTCGAACTTGGGGAGAACTTTCTCAAAAATTTCTATCGAAATATTTCCCTCCATCGAAAACTGCTAAATTAAAAAATAATATCACATCTTTTGGTCAGTTTGAAGGAGAGTCAATATATGAAGCTTGGGAGAGGTTTAAAGATCTTCTTAGGAAGTGCCCACATCATGCTTTGCCAGATTGGTTAATAATTCAAACTTTTTATAACAGATTAGTGGGATCATTAAGATCAATTATTGATGCTGTTGTTGGTGGATCGTTAATGTCAAAACCTTTTAATGAAGAATATTCATTAATTGAAGAGATGGCTACTAATAATTTTCAATGGCCCTCTAAACGGGTAAATCCTAAGAGAGTAGCTAGTGTTCATGATTCTGATATGATGACTATGATAGTTTCTCAAATAGCAGCACTTTCTAAGAAAATAGATCAATATGGAATGAATTATTCTCAACCACCCCCAGTGTAGAGGAAATTTCATTTAGGCAAATAACAGAATCTTAAACAACTTATGAAACTTTAAACGCAATTAATAGACCTAATAACCCTTATTCGAATTATTATAACTCTGGTTGAAAAAATCACTCAAATTTCAATTGGAATAATAATAATGCTAATGTGAACCTACAATGGGGACACAATTCTATAAACCCAGTTGGAAACTCAACCAACCAAGGAAATACTAACTTTAGATAATCTTATCCTCCTAGATTTAATAATAACCCACAGTTTAAAGATAAGAAGTTGTTTATAGATGAAATGATTTTGAATATGGGTAACCAATTACAAGTTCAAGGTGTTGCAATCAAAAATATTAAAAATCTATTGGGACATATTTTCAATGCGCTTAATAATAGACCTTCTGGAACGCTTCCTAGTAATGTGGAGATCAATCCAAAAGATCAAAACAAGGAGCAACTTAAGGTTATTCAATTAAGGAGTGGAAAAGAATTAGAAACTAGAACGCAGAAAGAAGTTGAAGAAGAGAAGGAGAAGGTGAATATTGAAAAAGGTTCAAATAAGATTTATCCAGACCTGGAATATCCTCTTGAACTAATGAAGATTACTGTTGAGAAACCACCTCCTCCATTCCCTCAAAGATTGAAGCAGAAGAATAGGGATAATAGATTTGAAAAATTTTTTGGAAATCCTTAAGAAGTTAACAATACAAATACGTTTTGTTGAAGCATTAGAATAGATGCCTGATTATGCGAAATTTATGAAGGATATTCTTAAAAAGAAGAGAAAGTTCACGGATCATGAGACTGTTGCACTTAGCGGAGAGTGTAGTGCATTAATTCAGAAAAAGCTTCCTGAAAAACTTAAAGATCCTGTTAGTTCACTATCTCGTGTGTTATAGGTGAAAAGTTCTTTGGAAGAGCCTTATGTGATCTGGGAGCTAGTATTAATCTTATACCTTTATCAACTTTCAAGAGATTGGGAATTGAAGAAATTTCTCCTACATCTGTAACTCTTCAATTAGCTGATAGTTCTATTACTTATCCTAAGGGTGTGGTAGAAGATGTCTTCGTAAAAGTGGATAAATTTATCTTTCTTGTAGATTTTATTGTGCTTGATATGGAGGAAGATAAAGATATTCCAATTATTTTAGGAAGACCATTCCTAGCTACTGGAAGAGCTGTAATTGATGTTCAAAAAGGGAAATTAACTATGAGAGTTAATGATCAAGAGGTGACCTTTAATATTTTGAAGTCCATGAAGTATCCCTCAGTTGCAAAAGATAATGAATGTTTTAGGATGGAAGTATGCGAATATTTGAGAAATGATTATTTTAAAGAGATGTTTGAAAAGAAAGTGGAGTATGAAAATATAATTGAAGATGAAACCGAAAATGAAACAGATTCAGATAATGAGAAGAATAAGAAATTGGAGTATATTCAGGAGAAATTTGAAGTGTTAGATACCATGGAAGGTGGAGATAAAAGTTTAATTTCATCTATTTTTAAACCTCCTGAACTTGAGATGAAAATTCTCCCTAAACATTTAAAGTATATGTTCTTAGGAGAATCATCTACCTTACCAGTTATTGTATCTTCGGAATTAACTGGATATCAAGAATAAAAATTATTGGAAATCTTAAAAAGATACAAAAGAGCTTTTGGATGGACTTTGGCAGATATTAAAGGAATCAGTCCTTCGATCTGTATGCATAGAATTTTATTAAATGAAGAACATAAACCTAAAATTGATCCGCAAAGGAGATTAAATCCTATAATGAAAGAAGTAGTTAAGAAGGAGATTTTAAAATGTCTTGATGCTGGGATTATTTATCCTATTTCGGATAGTTCTTGGGTAAGTCCAGTTCATTGTGTACCGAAGAAAGGCGGAGTGACTGTGGAAGTGGATGAAATGAATGAAATTTTACCTACTAGACAAGTTAATGGATGGCGAATTTGTATTGATTATAGAAAACTAAATGCTGCCACCCGAAAAGATCACTTTCCTCAACCTTTTCTCGATCAAATGTTGAATAGACTTGTTGGACACAAGTACTATTGCTTTTTAGATGGATATACTGGTTATCATCAAATACCTATTGCTCCTAAGGATCAAGAAAAGACAACATTTACTAGCCCCTATGGAACATTTGCTTTTTGAAGAATGCCTTTTGGATTGTGTAACGCACCTCTAACTTTTCAAAGATGTATGATGTCTATCTTTAGTAGTATAATAGATAATGGAATAGAAGTTTTCATGGATGATTTTTCTGTGTTTGGAACTTCATTTTATATTTGTTTGGAAAACTTGACAAAAGTTTTGGAACTCTATGAGAAAACAAATTTAGTTCTGAACTGGGAAAAGTGTCAATTTATGGTTGCAGAAGCAATAGTGCTTGAGCATAAAATTTCTGAATATGGAATGGAGGTCGACCCTGCTAAAATTAAAGTGATTAAGAGATTACCACCACCCACTACTGTGAGAGAGGTGCGAAGTTTCTTAGGGCATGCTGGATTTTACAGGCGTTATATTAAAGATTTTTCTAAAATTACTAAACCTTTGTGCCAACTTCTAGAAAATGATAGGAAATTTGATTTTAATGATGAATGTTTGTGTGCTTTTGAATTACTTAAATAAAAAATAATCACTGCTCCTATAATTGTTTCACCTGATTGGGAGAAACCCTTTGAATTAATGTGTGATGCTAGTAATTATGCTATTGGAGTTGCGTTGGGGCAAAGGTATGATAAAACTTTCAAAGTTATTTACTATGCTAGTAAAACTCTTAACGATGCTCAAATTAATTATACCGCTACTGAAAGAGAGTTATTAGCTATAGTATTTGCTTTCGATAAGTTTAGACCTTATTTAATTGGAACTAAAAGTATAGTGCATATTGATCATTCAGCTATCAAGTATTTAATGCAAAAGAAGGATGCTAAACCTATATTGATTAGATGGATACTCCTTTTTCAAGAATTTGATTTTGAGATAGTTGATAGGAAAGGATCTGATAATCAAATTGCTGATCATTTGTCAAGAATAGAATATGATTGATTTTGAATTTGAGAAGGAAGTTGTAGAAACTTTTCCTGATGAACAATTGTATATTCTTATGGAAAAGAATTTACCTTGGTATGCTGATATTGTGAATTATATTGTAAGTGATATTATACCATCAGATTTAACAAGGCAACAATAAAAAAAGTTTAAATATGATAATAAATTTTATTTTTGGGATGAGCCCTATTTATATAAACAGTGTAAGGATCTGATTATTAGAAGATGTGTGCCACATGAAGAAATTAATCCAATTATCAGAGATGTCATGATTCTGAATTTGGAGGTCATTTTGGTGTTGATAAAACGGCTTATAAGATTTTACAATCTGGATTTTATTGGCCCACTCTTTTTCGTGATGTTTATAAATATGTTAAATTTTGCGATCGATGTCAAAGAGTATGTAATATTTCTAGAAGAAATGAAATGTCTCTGAATTACAATTTGGAAGTTGAAATTTTTGATGTATGGGGATTAGATTTTATGGGACCATTTGCACCATCATTTGAAAATTTATATATATTGGTCGTTATTGATTATGTTTCGAAATGGATTGAAGCTGTTGCTTTACCAAGATGTGATATTCGAAGTGTTTCTAAATTTTTGAAGAAAAATATATTTACAAGATATGGAATGCCGAGAATGATTATAACTGATGGTGGATCCCATTTCAGAAACAATCAAATTAAGAGATTAACTAGAAAATATAACATTATTCATAGAATCTCTACTACTTATCATCCCTAGACTAGTGGATTAGCGGAAGTATCGAATCGAGAAATTAAAAGAATTTTGGAGAAAACAGTGAATATTCATAAATTAGATTGGTTTGCTAGATTAGACAACGCATTATGGGCTTATAGGACTGCTTTTAAGACCCATATTGGAATGTCTCCTCATAGATTAGTGTTTGGCAAAACTTGCCATTTGCCGGTTGAATTGGAGCATAAAGCATATTGGGCGATTAAGGAGTTGAATTTTAATTTGAGAAATGCGGGAGAAAAAAGATTTATGCAATTAAATGAGTCAGAAGAGATTAGAAATGAATCATATCATAACGACAGGATTTATAAGAGAAGATGAAATTGTGGCATGATCAGAAGATATTGAAAAGACAATTTGAACTGGGACAAAAGAGTTTTATTATATAATACGAGATTGAAATTATTTCTGGGAAAACTTAAGTTCAGATGGATAGGACCTTTTACTGTAGTAAAAGTTCATTCTTTCGGAGCTGTTGATATTGAGGATCTTAAAACTAGAAATATTTTCAAGGTTAATGGGCATCGTTTAAAACCTTACTTTGGAGGGTCTTTACCTGATTTCAAAGAGGTTTTATTACTAAGTTATCCTAGTTAACTGAATGGTTTGTCGGGCTGACGATGTTAAACCAAGCGCTTTGTGGGAGGCAACCCATATGTTTGTTTGTATGTTAAGTTTGCTTGTTTATTGTTGTTTGTGTTTTTAGTGTAATATTAAAGAATCCTAATTACCCTTAAATAAGTTAAAAATTTAAAATAAATTGGATTGTATTGAGGAAACGAAGTATTTCGAGCCAAACGAAGTTCGGTGAAAATTTTTGTCACTAGCGCCAGAATGGGCACCGCTGGTGCCCTATTCTTTTATAACAGCTGAATTTCTAGTTTGAGCACCGCTGGCGCCCTACCGAGCGCCGCCGGCGCCCAAATTCTGGGTGACGATTTTTACGTTTTAAAATGCGATTTTTTACAGTTTTAAGCGGGATTTTCTTCCTTTAAACACCCCAAAACTTCATTTTAAATCCATAACCACCAGGAAACGAAAACTCCCTTTCTCAATTCACATCCCATGGATTCCCACTCCATTGAACTCCCTAGATCTCGCATCTACAATCGACGGAAGTTCGTTAGTTTTGAGGCGCAACGTCTATTCCATAAAGTGATAATGAAGAGAAGGATTATCAAGGAAAGAGGCTTTGTGAATCGAGGTTTGGAGAGTCCGACTACAAGAGTTGAAGAGATAGTGAAGCAAAGATGTTGGGAAGTGTTATGCTACACTACCGCCGTAGTTGTTGTTCCGGTCGTGAAAGAATTTTATGCAAATCTGCATGGGATCAACCAAGGATGTGTTTTTGTGCGAGGAAGGTATGTACCATTCACTCTTGCGAGGATAAATGATCTCTTCATGATAGAAAGTGTACCTATTTGTCATTATGCAAATTTTAGTGCGACGAGCAATGATATGAACGACATCTATCGTTATTTGACGGATGAGAATGAAGAATGGGAAGTAAGGGATAATGGATATGTCAGTTTCTCTTATTCATCATTGAATCCGGTATCAAAGCAGTGTCATTACTTTATTTCGGCAAAATTAATTCCTACTATGAAGATAAGTAAGGTGACGAAGGAAAGTGCTATTCTGAATTTCTGCATACAAACTGGAAGGCCAATGGATATTGGATCAATCATTACTAAATCTGTATTGGGATTGATTGTGCATGGATCTAAATATGGGCTTGGACACCCTTCCACCATATTTCTGTTATGTAGTCAATCACAGGTGCCATATGAAAGTTGGGAGAAAGTTCTTCTACCTTGGACACCTATTGATCCCAATGATCTTTATGACTACAGAATAGTTGGTGATGAAGGAGACATGGATGTGCTTGCTGATCATGCCACTGAGAGTTCACAACCTATTCAGCCTTACTATTCTGAAAGTTTGAGGGTGATATTGAAGAAGATAAAGAAGTTGGAAAATGAGGTTCGGAATATTATGAATGCTATTAATACCATTTCTGATTTATTTGATCACATTGATTGGAGGATGAAAGAGCAATTTGATCATACTGGTCGAATTGAGTTGGGTTTGGTTAATCTGTTGAAGAAGAATGTTGTGGTGGCTGAAGATTCATCTGATGAATTCCCATATCATCCATTCAACAATCTGTTCATTCATCGTCAATCAATGGGAGACATTAGAGAGGATGAGACTTTTGAGACTGATGAGGAGTAATTAGTGGATTTTGTATGCTGCTTTGTTATGTTTAAGTGTTTGCTTTGATTGCTATGTTGTTTGCTTTGCTTTGTTTTAGTAGGGTGTGTTTGTACTTTGCTTTTATTTCTTGTGTGTAATTAGGACTTAGTGTTTGTTTATCGTAGTGTACTTGCAACACTAAGGATCTAATGAATGTTTCTTATATTTGATGAACATATATGTGTAATCGTTGTATAGTGGATTTTATATATATAAAAGTGATGTGATGTGTTGTTTGTGTAAAGTGATGTTGTTTAATGCTTGTGAGATGAAATAGATGCTTGTTTATGTGTTAAATAGGAATGCAGTGGTTGAAACGATTGAATTTGCGATGAAAATTTTGAACCCAATAGAATTTTGGACTGGTGCCGCCGGCGCCAGATTGGGCGCCACCGGTGCCCAAATCCAGAGAAACAGGCTATTATTTTAAATAGAGCGCCAAACACCGAAAATAGCCCGTGACCCTTAAAAATTCGCGAAAATAGCCTGGGATCCATTTTTTCGCCATTTCTTTCGTCTCTCACCTCCATATTCATGATTTTGAAGCTTTAGAGCTTGTTAGATCTCAGATTAGAGAGGATTTCAAGGATTTCTGAGGCTGGATCTGCACTTCTCTTGGTAAGAGCTTTACTTTAACCTAAAATTTTTGGATTTTTGCCATGTGAAACTCTCACATTGTTGGATGATATTTTTGGAGATTTTTTAGACAAAGTGAAGTTTCATATGGTAGAATTTGTTCTTACTTGAATAGATTAATGCTTGGAGTTAATACATTGTGGATTTAAAATTTATTGGCAAATTTTTACAATTTTTCTTAAAAGCCACATGGCTCCTAGAACGAGTAAGGGGAAGCAAAAATTTGATTGGGACGATGAAAGATTTGTTAATATTAAGGCTCAGTTTCGCTTCAACTCTCAATTGCAAAACAAGAAGTGTATTCAGGATCGAGCGTTTAAAAATCCTGGTTAGAACAATTGATTTCTGAGTGAAATTGGGAACATTCCTGTTACTTTTCTACTAATGTTGTTTTGGGAGTAGTCCAAGAATTTTATGCTAACGTGCTCTGGTCTGAAACAAAATATGTGCTAGTCCGAGGGAAACTGGTTGAGTTCACCCCACAATGTATCAATGCATTTTATCAAATTCGAGAACCTTTTGTTTGTGAATTTAAAAATTTTGATACTAGTGAGGGGAATTTGATGAGTGTAATCACGTATCTGACCGATGGAAGAGGGGAATGGAAGATGAATCAGAGACAAATGATTAACTTCCCTGCTTCTACTTTAAATGTTGCTTCTAAAGCATGACATTATTTCATTTCTGCAAGACTATTGCCTTCTTATCATCACAGTGAAGTTACTAGGGATCGAGCTATTTTAAATTATTGCATCCAGAATATGAAGAAGATTAATATTGGAGCCATTATTTTTAAGAGCATTCACTCTATTGCCAAAGGAGAAACCACTGGTGGATTAGGACATCCTGCCCTGATTCATGCACTTTGTGTTCAGTCTGGAGTGGAGTATAGTAGTTCTGAGGAAGTGGCAATACCTTTGAGGCCGATTACGAAGACCATTATTCGTTCTTATGAGGCTCATGTGGGTGCAAGAGAGGAGAGTAGGAGTACTGATATTCCTACCACGAGTTATGATGTTCCATCTACTTCTGAGCCCCCGACACTATTTGATATCATGCAGCGGTTGAGATTGCAGAGTGATAGTATGGATAGGATGCATCATAGGATGGATGTATTCAAGACCCGAAGTGATGTGAATGAAGACTATTTACAGAGAAGAGTTGAGTTTGATATGGCTTATTACGATGCTCATGTCAAATTTATGAGGGGGAGTCCGATGTGACATTTTCTTCTTGCCCTAGTTGTACACCGTACAGGCCTGGACCTTCTGACCCTGTTGATGACCCTGCTGTTGATCCTGGTGATGGAGACTGGTAGATAGTTTGTTTGTTTTATTTCTATTGTTCTTAGTCTGTTGAGATGTACTAATGTGATGTAGTGGACATTTACTTTTCATGTAATGTGTAACCCTGTGTTGTACTACGTGATGTAGTGTCATTTATTTTTTATGTTGAACTGTTAGTTGTACTGTTATGTGGTGTGATAATTTGCTTTATGTTATAGTGTTCTGTTGGATATTTAGTTGTTTAAATGTTTATTTCTCTTTACCCATGCAAATATTTAAAATTGTTATATCACTGCTACTAATTGTTTCATGTTTGCTAGTTGTAAATTTTGATTAATACCAGGTAAATTATGAAAATTTCAAAATCTCAGCACATAAATGTTAGTTTTCATTTACTCTCAACTATTTCAAATTTATTGAAAAATGTAAGTTTGGGGGAGGGTAGAGAAATGCTAAACTTTTATTTGTTCTTAATTATTATATTTTCAAAAATTATTAGCATAACTTTTGGCAGTTGAACTTCATTATAAGATAACTAAAACTTTTCAATTCAGTTGAATATTATGGAAGGAAAGGATGAAAATTTTTAGTGATAAAAGTTGGTTTTATAGAAGTAAGATATTTGATATGAAAGGATTTGATTATAGTCAACTATTTAAAGTAAAGAAAACTGTATTTTTAAAATGTTAAGGGATTTAAAGTATTGTGTGTTAAGAAGAGATTGTAACTTTATGATGAATAATAAAGCTTGTACTTAACTATAAAGTAAAGAGATGACTTAAGTTTGAACTTTATAAAGTGGAGAGTGAAGTTCAAAATCATTAAAAGCTATCCAGATATAGTAATCCTCAGAAGAAAAAGAGAAAAAGAAAAAGAAAAAGAAAAGAAAATAAAAATGTTATGAGGAGAAGCTTGAGGAGATGCCTAATCAAAAATTGGCTTCACTTGAATCACCTTAAAAGGAGAGCTTGATTTCATTTCTGAATTTATGTTTAAGGTACTAGCCTACATTCTAATAAAGTTTGCATGAACTCCTTTTTCACATAGTTCTTTAAAGCACTCTTACTATGACAAATTATGGTTCATCTTGAAATAAATAGAAGACTAGAACTTTTAGACTTAAATACTGAATATTCTTATACCTGTAATGTAGACCTGAGTTGCTAAACTTTTTCTGAAAAATCTAAACACTATATTCTTTTGAATGAAAAATTTTGGTCTCTTACAATTGAAAAGTACATTGCCTAGAGTTATATTTTTATGTAGTAAAATGATTACTTGAGGACAAGTAATAGTTTAAGTTTTTGGGATTTTGATGCACCAAAAATATATACTCTTTTAGCTATATGTTTTTACCTATTTTTGGTGATATTGCACTTGAAAGGAAGGTATTTTTCATGATTTATTGCAGATATGATGATTATGGGTGATTGGAGCGAAAAGATGCAAAAAGGAACGAATTTGGAGCAAAATGGAGTAATTTGGAGGAAAACCGCTCTGGCGCCGCCGGCGCCCTATTCCAGAGAACTTCAGAATTAATTGGCATGATAGGGCGCCGCCGGCGCCACTATCGGGCGCCGCCGGCGCCCTATGTTGGTTCACTTCGAATTCACAAGTTTTGGCGGATTTTTGAAGAGGTGCTTGAAGAAACTCTTGGGGAATTCGTTCCTAACATTAAATTAAGTGTCCAAGACGAAAATATAGAGGAGGAAGAGAAGAGAATTACTGTAGAGAGTGTGAGGAAAGTGTGAGAGAGTTAGGGTTTGTGATTTTAAGAGAGATTCTTCTCTAAGGAGGGGAGAAGAGGGAGTAAAATGAGAGATTGCTTCTTCATCTTTGTTCCAAGGAGAGTATCAAGTGTTGCGAGGAAGAGAAAAGGAATTAAGGGGACTTTGAAGGTATTTGCTTGGGGAAAAGAAAGAGATAAGTTGTATTTACTATTGTAGTTTCTATGACTCTTCTTTTATATATAAAATCCATGTGTTTTTATATCTTTTCCATGGTTAGTGAGTAGTCTCCCTTGCCTTTCTTCTTGCATGAAGTAATTATGATGTGGTGATGTGGAAATGATGTGCCCTTTAAGTGTTATAAAAGTTGTGATGTTTCTTTAATTTGGAACTTAATTTACTTTTCAATCCGACCGATTGAATTGTTAAAACATGTTGAGGAACATTAATTCCAAAAGAATTGAATGTTCTACGACGAAGAATGAAGAAACCATTTAATGTCCGTGAATGAATTGCGTAGTTCATGGGGATTGAGTGCAAATAAATAGGGAAATGAGTTTTGATGGACTTCAAATTGGAGGTTTCATGGTGACAGAATGAGATCCCCAATGTGGTCTTAAGATTGGTAACTAAAGCCTATGGTTAGCCTTCGGGTGAAGGGTAAGTGGGAGCTCCGAAGTGAGAGCCGGTTTCCTCCCAGCCTAGCCTTAGATTTAGTAACTAAACTTAAGATATGACAATGTTCTTTACTTTCTTGGAAGAGGGGGTACTCTTTCAAAGGTAAAGAAGCAAATATGCTCATATTTGGCACAGCACAAATAATTACCATTCTTCATCATCCACACATAATAATCTTTATGCAGGAAGAAAGACATTTTTCATATAGAAGTATCTTATAAATCACATAAGTTAGTGTGTTTGTTAGTTAATATAGTTCAGTAATTAGAAGTAATTGTAGTAGCTTTATTATACTTTGCATTAACTAGTGGTAGTACACTTAAGTCATTGTTACATTGGGTATTGGATGTTAGTGCTATGTTATCTGATTTAAAGAACGATAACCAGGACTCCATTAGAGCCTTGTATTACTTGATACGATACGTATACTTGTGTTGAATTTGTGACTTTAATAAATTGTTCAAAATATATAATTTCAACTTCATAAATTCTTGCTTAATATATAAAGTCGCGGTCAAGTAGTCCTTGGAAATAATCCTTAAGTAGGTCTATATTATTTGGTGAATTATTTAATAATAAGATGAGTCCTTAATTTTCATTTTATTTAAAATAAAATATTATATAACTAGTTTGACAAGCACATGGAAGTTGTGAATAATCCTTCCTATGATGGAGTAAAACCAAGTGTTAGCCTGGCTTTTGATGGCATTAGAAGAAACTTGATAGAGGAGAGAGGCATGTTAAATGCACATAATAATTTTGTAGTAGTTATCATTGTAGAAATTAGATATCCCATTGTATGAGTTGATGTTTGAAAGCTTAAAATCCACAGGAAAAGGATCTTAAATATGTACTTTGGTCAAAGAAGAAACTTTTTGAAAAATACTAATTAACAAGAAAATGATTTCTATCTCTCAAAAGAAACTTTTCTTGGACCATATCTCATAACACATAATGTATAATTTGATAAGGGAGATGACATTGTTTTAGGTCATTAATTATGGTTGGAGGGTTGCAGGCTGATTGGGCTGCGTGGGATGAATATGTAGAGCTAGTAAAGTTAAGGTGATCCTAGTTGGAGGAAATTCTTGTCTGAGGGTGAGGAGGACCCTTGTAGGTGTTCTCAAACTTGGGCACGCCCAATTTATTGTCAACCTTGAGGTATGAAAACCCCCTCTCATTGGGCTAAAATTGGGCATCAAGCCTAATGTAAGTTCCATAAAATCTCGTTTTTGGACTCCTCTATCATATGTATCCAATCTTCAAAGGACGGATTGGATGCAATTTCACTGACCGGGTAATATCTCTTAGGAAGGGAAAAAGAATATTCTTAACATCATTGGTTTAGAGATTCTTCTTTAGAATTGTGAGTTTAGAGCAAATGATTAAGGGTAACACACATGTTGATCAAGTGTTCATAGGGCTTGTAGAGTTGGGATTGCTCTTTCCAAAGTTGACGACAAACTATTATGTACAAAAAATTTGCATCGACAAAGTTTTTGCATCTATTATTTCAGTTTTGTATAAATATCTAGCACACATAGATAAAAGAAGAATTAGAAGATGAAGTACAATATTTTTTATATGGAAAAAATCTGAAAAAAGAAAAATTACAAAACATAGCCTAGTTGAAATGATTCCATTATGTACATATAAGTTATAATTTTATTTATCTTTTGAATAAGAGTAGTATAGTGTGAGATGTTAACTTTATTTTTTTTAGGATAACAAAATATAATCGAGAAGTGGTGTTGATCGGTTTGCAACAACGATGACTTGATAATGGGGGTTAAGTGACCATGGTGAGATGATGACAGACAACGGTGATCTGTTGATGATGTTTCAATATCAACAATGGTTCAACGACGATGATAGTTATTTGATGACAATGTTACAATAAAAATCAATGATATGATGGCGACAATTCGACAACGGAGGTGGCAACTACACGACATCTATTTGGTAGCATAAGTGATCCAATGGTGATAGTCTGACATTGGTGAAAATTGGACAACAATTTTTAAGCATTAATGATGGTGATTGGGCATTTGTGGTCTTGCGGTGATAGCAATGAGCCAGCGATGGTGATTTTATGATAAAAAATGGGTGGAACGTATAAATCTTTAATATAGTATAGATCATGTGAGCCATATCCTCTAAATTTTTGCCCCCCTCTTATGAGAGAGCAATGATCTTATTTATAGATTATAACTATGACATTCTTCGTAAATACCATATAAATTTATACTACTCAATGAGATGGTTCACAATGATTCTCTTAATTGCACGTGTATCACGAGTATTTGAGTATTTTAATAATGTTAGAATTGAATAACTCTGGTTTCATTGAATTATTTTCATAGAAATGCTTGATTTGATTATAAATCATTTGGTTATTCAATTAATATTCCTAAACTTTTCTATTATACTCAAGTGCATACTTTGAGCTCACCTGGTCTCAGATCAAGCCAATTTTGATAGCAATTGATTAGTTTCATTGAGATGTTCAATTTAGTTATAAAATTATTAAAAATTGAGTGTATATAGCTTAATTTAATTATGAAATTTTTGCAATACTAAGATTCATCAAGGTTCATGTCTAATCAAGAGAATTTTTTATTGATATAATCATTAGTTTAGAAAAATTCTGAAAATAGAAAAGAAATCCAATAAAACTCATATATTTGCACATTGATTTCCCCTTTATTGCACATACAATTCTAAAGGCAGTGTTACCAATTCACATTGAAAGCGAGGCTTCCGCTTATTTACTTATATTTACTAATTAATAGTTGACCCATTTTTAAGGAAGTTTCGTTTAACAGCATCCCACTTCCGCCAAACACAATTAAAAATGGGTCAAATGTGCTTGAGCAAATGGGGGCGGTGGGGGGAGGTTTGAATTGAATTAAAGCAGTAGCTTTTTTTGGAACAGGAGCAGTCTAGGGGAGCAGGGGTTATTTAGGTTTTATCATTAGGGTTTTAGCAGTCGTCGCCCTTTGGAGTGTGCAGCAGTGAGTGAGAGAGGAAGAGAGAGAAAGTGTGTGAGAGAGAGTAGGAGGGAATGAGTGAGATGGAGAAGGAAATTGCCGGATTGACTTTGGATACTTCTGTGAAGAACCCAAGGTGCTTCATGGACGTCAGCATTGGTGGAGAGTTGGAAGGGAGGATCGTGATAGAGCTCTTTGCCGATGTGGTTCCGAAGACGGCCGAGAACTTTCGTTCACTCTGCACTGGTGAGAGGGGTATTGGCCCCAATACCGGCGTTCCTCTCCACTTTAAGGTTTGTTTTTCTTTTTTCATGCCTTTTATTTCCTAATGTTTGAGTTTGCAATCAGATATAGTTTCTTGGTTTATTTTATTTTTCCCTCGATAAGATAGGGATAATTGGATTATGATTTTTTTCATCGTTTTGAAATCTTGTTGACTGACTGCTGTTTTTCCTTCGCTATGGCCCTATGGCCCATTTTTATGATCATATGGCCTGATTTGTTTGACTTTTATATTTTTGCTTACTTTGTTTACATTGGTGGAGTGTTTTGCTCATGCATGTTGTGAAGAATTGAAATCATAGCGGGGCTTTAAACCAGTGTCACAACAACGTGAGGTTGTGACACTGGGCGGGAGAGTTAATTTTACATAATCCGAGAATTACTTGTTCATGTTTAAGTTTTAAATGCACGCATGAATGCCCAGACACCAAATGCAAAATCAATGTTTTTCTTTCACACTCTGTTGTCAAACAATTTTTTGTCCATTTTTTTGTTCAGTTTTAGCCTTAATCCTCCTCGTTGTACCCATTTCAGGGAGTTAAATTGGCTTGCCGTGACATAGACTGATTAATGACTTGTATATGCAATTCAGTGAGTTTTTGGCCTTAATCCTCTTCCTTGTAGGCTGCCCAGGGAGTTAAATTGCCTTCCTATGGCATGGACTGATTAATAACTTGTTTATGCAATTGAGTGAAGAATGATAAATAGCACGTAAAATCCATAGTTATGCCATTTTTTGTTTTTTCTTTTTTGCATTTTGTTTTTCTAATA
Organism: Papilionanthe hookeriana x Papilionanthe teres; assembly: GCA_022702705.1. Classification (NCBI taxonomy): domain Eukaryota; kingdom Viridiplantae; phylum Streptophyta; class Magnoliopsida; order Asparagales; family Orchidaceae; genus Papilionanthe; species Papilionanthe hookeriana x Papilionanthe teres. Next base: position 33,998,552 of record CM040436.1, on the reverse strand, counting down.
GTTAGTGTTATTTTGTTATTTTTTTTTTCCAGGGTTCACGTTTTCATCGTGTAATCAAAGGTTTTATGGTTCAAGGTGGAGATATTTCAGCTGGTGATGGAACTGGTGGAGAATCCATCTATGGTTTGAAATTTGAGGATGAAAACTTTGAGTTAAAACATCAAAAGAAAGGCATACTATCAATGGCAAATTCTGGGCCAAACACAAATGGATCACAATTCTTTATTACTACTACCCGAACACCTCATCTTGATGGAAAACACGTAGTATTTGGGAAGGTATTGAAAGGCATGGGAGTAGTTCGCTCGATTGAACATACCCATGTTGGTGATGGTGATTGTCCAATTGTTGATGTTATAATTTCTGACTGTGGAGAACTTCCTGAAGGGGTTGATGATGGAGCTATAAATTTCTTCAATGATGGTGACATGTATCCAGATTGGCCTGCTGATCTTGATGAGAAACATGATGAGATTGCATGGTGGATAAATGCTGTGGATGCTGCCAAATCTCTTGGGAATGAGTACTACAAGGTTTCTTTTGTTTGATACTCTTATTTATCTCTCTCTTTTTTTTTTTTACTATTTTGATTTATTGATAAAGTAGTATATGACTATTTGGTTTAATGAATGTTTGTTTCCCTCTTTAATGAGTTTTCTCTAGCTTAATGATGTAAAATACTTGAAATGTATTTTGAGATATTTGACTGCTTGTTATATTAAATATGTCATAGCAGAAAATACTTTTGCTCATATTTGTTTGTGCTTTACAGTTTTTACGTTGTAATATTACTGACTCTGTACTCATAAATTGGATATTTTGTGCAGAAAGAGGATTATAAGATGGCTGTTAGAAAATATCGCAAGGCTTTGCGTTACTTGGATGTCTGTTGGGAGAAGGAGGAAATTGATGAAGGCAGGCTGCTTGTTTTATATCTTTTTTTACCTGGAAATCTTTGAATTATTTTAGTATAACATTTGTTTTCTTATGTTTTGATGATTTCTAGAAAGGAATACTTTTTTGAGGAAGACAAAATCAGTGATACTCACTAATAGTTCTGTAAGTTTCTTTTCTACGACTTTGAACTCGTTTCTACAATTTAATTGTATGTGCTTAATTGCGATGTAAATGTTTGTGAAAAAATCTGAATTTGATGATGGGTGGGAATATTTCATTGTGATGTCAATAAACGAATTATCTATTACCATCTGTCTTAGAGGTTTTGTGTGAAGACGATATAATTTCTAGTTGTTTTTATGTTGTTGTTCTCACTTTGAGATTTTTCATAAAGTCAAAAATGTGTGCAGGCTTTACTAAATTGAGAACAATTGAGTAGCTAAATGTATACAGAAAAAATGTTAGCATTTTCAAAGAGATTTGACGGGGCAGACAAAACAAAAAGTTTTAATAGAGAGCCCACCGACAGGAGACTCAGAAGCTCAGTTGTTCAATTAGAAGCATCTAGATTAAGACTGATCAAGGCTACTAAGCAGCTCGAACTTGAGTAGTTCAAGCAGAAACGAAGTGCAGGGGAATCTAAGCCATTCCTCACGATGAAACCAACCTAAGGAGGGAGTTGACCTCTCGGGTTCTTCAATTATATCAGAGTCATTTAATAGTCTCCCCAAACATCATCAAGGATCAGTGAGATGGGTATCAGCCATTCCTCAAGATCTCTTCGTCTATGAAGGACTACTTATTGGATTACGGTGATTTAACTCTACTATATCTTCTAGCTTTAGCTTATTGACACGAGCTCCTTATCTGGGATCGAGAGTAGGTGACCGGACTTGACCCATCGATCGACACAACTTAGCTTATCGAGCAAGTCTTGTGCACCCATTGCCAGTAAAACTTTAGTCACCATACATCATTAAGCCTAGTCGACCAACACTCTACCGAATTAGGCCGATTGACTAGCCTCCCTAGCTTAGCCGACCGACACACCTACCAATGGATCGCCAGTCCAGCTAGCCGAGCCTTAGACTAGTCAGTCTCTAAGCCCCATATATGTAAAATACTTATAATACTCTGTACAATTCCCACTAAATTAGGAGCATAAGTGTAATCTCAAATATTGTACCCCATTTCTATACACATAGGGAATTATTTTATGAATAAATAGTTACGCACTTCTCTTAAATTACTGTTCATTATTGTGCGTTTCTCTCTCATTCTCCTGTCTTACACTCTATTCCTCGAGCATGATTCACGGAAAAATTATAATTCAACATTCTAAAAGTGCGAGGAGCTTGGATCATGCTAATAATAAGAAAAGCAAGACAAGGAGAATACACTCATAACAGAAACATCGCCAACATGGAGTGTAATAGGGAGTTTGTGCAACAACATATTGAGGAGTTGAAGGACGAGATGATGAACTCCCTCAAGGAGGTGTTGGCTCGGAGAAGGGAGCAGAACCCTCGACAAGAAGCGTCAGCGCCCAACGTTCAAATGGTAACATTGGTTGAAGAAAGTGTCAGATATTCCCAGTACCTTGATAGTGTCGATTTTGTATCGATGGACATATAACGGTATGGGTGAACGAACCAAACCGAGGCACCACTTCAGTAAGAGAATTCATTCTCTCGACAGATTTTTGAAGCTGATGCATCGGAGAAATTCAAAGTTTCCGCTTTAGAATTCAATGGGTTGGATTGATTCAACTGATCACATCGCCTTTTTGAATTCGACTATCTGTTTGTTAAGGATCACAGAAATATTAGTCACTTGTTTTTTACTATGCTGAGGGGGTCTGCCCTCTGTTGGTTTAACAAATTTCTAACGGGAGTAATCACATCATTTACAAACTTCTTGATGGTGTAGTTTGTAAGCGCTCAAAAGCCTCAGAAGTGTTCACAGACCAAGCTGCAGATCAGGCAGGGCAGAGCGAAAGCTTACGCTCGTTCATTACTCAATTCCAAGAGATGCTGGAGATACGGTACTTGGAACTTGTAACAACACATGCCACCCTATCTCAAGTACTGAAAAAAGGATCTTTCCGCTACTCTTTAAGCCTTCAGAAAATAAAGACCTTAGCTGAGTTATTGTAATTGACCAACAATCACATCTGCGCTGAGGAGTACAATTCCACTATTGCTTCCGTCAAAGCAGAATCCTCCACCCGTTGTTTGTAGAAGAGGGCCCCTAACAGGGCTGAGGGAAATTTTGTGTCCTTCCACTTGCCCGCAGCATGAAGATAATTGGCCGCCTGGAGATAATATGGGAGTCGATAGAAATTATAACCAAGGGGGTCAGGACGGATATCCTGGCCAATGACTGACTCGTTATAGCGAGTGCCTACCCGTTCATCATGAAGCACCGAAGAAGACTCCATTGAGAGTCTCAATGGTCGAGATAGTGGAGGCAATTCAAAACAAATAGAATTTTAAGAAGGTGCCATTGATGAGGATTGGAGCTTTTCTTTAGGATTCGCAGAAATACTGTGCATACCACACAGACCACGACCACGACATGGAGGAATGCCGACAGTTCTGGAGATTGGTCGAAAAATTATCAGAGTTGGAAAAATTAAGGAGTTTGTGGCAGCGGGGGCAACAACATAGAGAGAAGGGAAGACTCTATTGAAGGAAATTTCAGATGACTTGGTCCAAGTGAATGCCATTCACATCGATGGTGTGGTTCCAACAATCTTTAAAGGTGGAGATTCGTCTTGATGGGCCATTCTGAAGAAGCTTTGGTTTGGAGAATTCTGTGCAATTGTTTTTTCTCTAAAGCACCATCAACCCATCGCGTTCATTGACACAGATCTATCCCATAAGGGGAATTCTTAAAACAACGTTATCATCATTACCGCCTTGATAATTAACTACTAGATCAATAGTATCTTGGTAAACACTGAGAGCAATGAACATTCTATTTTAAGTCAGTGCCCGATAAGATGTGGCTTTAAGATGACCGGCCATACTACTTTATGGCTTCTTAGGCTTGAGAAAGGAAGCCTTATGAATTATCGCTCTCGCGGACTTGAGAATGTGAGAAACAGTTCACTTATATGGAAGATTTTTTGGTTGTTGATTCGTCGCCAACTTACATTGCCATCTTCGGTTGACTTCTGCTTGATTTCTTCGAGGCTGTGGTCTCAAATACCACATTGCAGTAAAATTCCCCGAAGACGGTGATGTAATCATTGCTCAAGGCAATTTGGAGCAGTCTCAAACTTGCTACCTTCAAGTGGTCTGAAGCATGGAGCAAGAACCGTTCAATCTTTAGAACTCGCACAAAAGGGGTCTCAAGGCCAGCAAGATCACCCACTAAATCCCTACTACAAAGAAGAGCATGGTAAAACTTTTTTGATAAGTAAAATTTTTGATGCAGTATTGAAGGATTTGTTGGTCCAAATATGTTGGGAGCACCGATACATCTTTTTCTGGTCAGTTGTCGAGATGCCAATAATACCGGTTTATGTTGCCTGTCATCGGCTGAACGTCAATACTACTGCCCGACCGATGAAGCAGAAGATGAGGTCTTCGAGTATCACCTTGGCTGAATCGATCACAAGGAGGTGCAGAGATGCTGGAGGCGAGCTACATTCGAGAGGTGTATTATCCAACTCGGGTGTTCAAAGTGGTGATGGTGCAGAAGACCAACGATAAGTAAAAGATGTGGGTCAACTTCACCAATTTGAATTTTGCATGCCGTAAGGATAACTACCCATTGTCCAGAATCTACACATTGGTGGACTCAGCTGTTGGCCGCATCATGATGAGTTTTTGGATGCGTTTTTTGGGCATTACCAAATTAAGATGCACCCAATCGATGCGGAGAAGATTGTATTCATAACTAATGTGGGCTTTTTTTGTTATGATGTAATGTCTTTTTGGCTGAAAAAATGTTGGGATAACTTATCAGCATCTCATGAATGTAATATTTTCTAAATAAAAAGTAAAAATTATGAAGTTTACGTGGATGTGTCTTAGTTAAAAATAAATCCACCGAACAACATGTAAACGATCTAAAAGAATATTAAAAAACCCTTATAAAATATAATATAAGATTAAATCCACTTAAATGAACATTCGAGGCCTCAATAGGAAAATTTCTTGGCTATCTCTTAACCCCTAAAGGAATCAAGGCCAATCTGAAAAAAGTATAGGCATCATTGGATATGCCTTCCCCTTGGAATACCAAAGAAGTATAGAAGCTAGCTGGTTGGATTGCAGGCCTGAGTCAATTCATTTTCAAGTAGCTGATAAATGCGCAACATTCTTCAAAACTATAAAGAAAGGAAATAACTTTGAGCGGTCAGATGAACACTAGCAAACATTCAGGAAGCTAAAAGATAATTTAGTGTTGTCACAATTTCTCCAAAGTCTGAAGCCGAATGGGAACTCTCTCTGTACTTGGGGGTCGAGCCAAAAATCATTAACTATGTTTTGGTTTGAGAGGAGTTGGGGAAGCAGTTCCCACTCTATTACACTAGTCGGGACGTATGAGGCACAAAAATTAGGTTTCCAGTTATGGAGAAGTTAACGTTTTGTCTTATTATTTTTGCTCGCAGACTCCGATTATATTTTCAAACTCATCCAGTTCAAGTCATCATGGACCACCCTCTCAAGTGTGTTCTTACGTGGTCGGAACATTCCAACTGGCTTCTTAAGTGGGCAGTAGGACTCAGCGAATTTGATATCTCTAATGTGCCTTGAACTGCAATCAAAGCACAAGCAATTGGCTGACTCTTTGGCAGATTTTTCCCGACAAGGTGAGCCGACCAAGGAAACAACTGCCGACGAACAGACTTCGATGCTACGCATCGAAGGAGATTTGAACCAGACGGGGCTCGGGCTCAGTCTTGCTCTCACCGATTCGACTAGAGAGCATATCTACCATTCGATCGAAGTGGAGTTTGAAGTCACAAACTACTAAATCGAGTATGGGGCTTTGGTCATTGGGCTGCATTTTGTTTATGAGATAGGCGCTCGATAACTCCTGGTGAAATTCGATTCACAGCTAGTGGTGAACCAAGTAAACGCTGAATTCGAGGCTAGAGAAAACATGATGGTCAAATACTTGAGCAAGGTGAAAGCGGAGATTTGGAAGTTTGCGAGCTATAAAATCGAACACATTGGTAGAGAGAAAAATCAAGTGGTCAATTTCTTTTCTAATGCACCCACTCAAGGGAAGAGGCTCCCCAAAGACTAGTCCGACCGACTATAGAAGAACCTGAGGTGATGGAGGCAAAAATCTAATGATTGAAAAGTTGGATGAACCCTTACATCCATTATCTGGAGACTAGAAAGATTTCACAGGAAGTTACCAATCTAAGAAGATTCAAATTCAAGGCTGCCCAACACTTCTTGATCGAAGAGAAGCTTTTATGAAAGTCTTTTACTTTGCTCTACCTGAGGTGCTTGAGGGAGGATGAGAAGGAAGATGTTATCAAATAGATACACTACGACTAAGGTGGAAGCCATTCTAGAGAAAAAATTTTGGCTCATAGAGTGCAGAGACAACGTTACTTCTGACCAATACTTCTGAATGATGCCAAAGACTTCTCCAAGAAATGGCAGCAGTGCCAGAAGTGCGCACCACTGCAACACCTGCTGGTGTATAAGCTACAACCAATCATTAGCCTGTGGCCTCTCGCTGTCCGGTGAATTGACATCCTCAGACCCTTTCTACCATCTAAAGGCCAATACAAGTTTCCACTAATTATTTTTCCAAGTTGATCAATGCTAAGGTGCTTGCTTTGATTACTGTAGAAGTTGTCCGGAACTTCATTTGAATGGATCTTTTCTGTCGCTATGGGATGTTGCTGGTCATCATTACCAACAGCGGGACACAGTTCACCGATCAAAGTATGGAAGATTTTTATGAAACTCAACGAATTAGCTTGAAATTCGATTCTTTGTACCATGCCCAGACTAATGGATAAGCTCAAGCCAACAAGATAATCCTAAATCTGGCAAGGAAAAAAGTTCGAGCCAAAGGGACTTGGGTTGAGATCATTTCGTCGGTCCTGTGGGATGTATGGATGACACCGGTAACAATGACTAGACAAACTCCTTGATGTTGTTTCACGGAATGATAGCCACGTTGTTGGTTGAATATCACCACAACCGGAGGTCGTGACAACCTCGTCGTTCAATGAAAAATTTGGTCAGGTGGCAGGAGGCGATTGATGGTGTAATGCTCACCTAGATATGAACCCTTCGATAGGAGGAAATAAATAGGATGACCCGCTACTACAACAAGCACGTTGTGAAAAGTCCTTCGCTCCAATAGATTTTGTACTGAAGAAAGCTGACCCAACTGCGCTTGGACAGGTAGTTGGTAAACTGGATCAAACTTGGAGCGGTCCATTCATCACCGATCACAGGGTCGCCCCTGAAGCGTACAAGCTAAAGACCTGCACAGGGAAATGAGTTCCTCCAACAAGGAGCGGAGACGACTTCAAGAAATTCTTCCCTTATAAAATTCTTGTGTCATCATGAAAAAAAAATAATAAAAGTGTTTTCTTTTAAAAAAAACGTATACTTATTTTTGCAAAATATTAAAACCATGATTTGGCTAACTATGAGCGTAACATCAGGTTCAAAATGACACTCGGGGAACTTAAGGAGTTTATTTGCGTGGCCAATACCTAGGGAACTTGAACCCTTCAAAATCGACGACACAAGTTGCCTGATCAGTAGAACACTCAAAATCGATAATAATATAATATGCCCGATCGGCAGAATCCTTTGAATCAATGACACTAGATGTTTGATTAGTAAAATCATCAAAAATGACCTACAACGACGTAAGACATCTAATCGGCATTAGAAATAAATCAACCCTCGGCGCTCAAGCATCAACAAAACCCAACTCGACACTGGTCAAGTTCTGGAGGTGGTTCCTTACTCATCAGCGACAAGATCTGTGATGAGTGACCCACAAATCACCCCAACAACGAGTCTCGACCATTACCACACTAAGATGACAATAAAATCAGCTTAATACGCTTGGCGAAAGGTGCAGCCTGTTCGTGGCGATGACCTAACTGAGCATGCGGCACACGGGAAGTGTAAGATTTGAACCAGGCGATAAACACATCAGACCAATCAAAGGTCTATTTTGAAAATTAATTGATCTGCCAACAAAACATTCATCACAAGACGTTATCATAAGATAAAGAAAACACAATAAGGTAGAAATTGCTGGTAAAGGTATTAGCCGACCAATAAAACTTATATTTCATTCGTTATGCAAAAGATTACAAAAATTTCTTTATACAAACTTGTGCTTTATAAAACGCTTAAAGAAAATACAAGTACAGGAAAAAGAGGAGAATCAAGCATTTGAAGTTTATTCATCATCCTCGGCATCATCCTCTTCCTCGCCTTCTTTCGGAAAACCTTTCGCCTCTTCATTCTCTTCCAGATTAGATAGAAGTGTTGCAAATTTTTAAAGATCTGACCACTTCAAGTCGACGAAGTTGTTCTTCACAAACAACTCGATAGCCGGAGAGGTGCCAATTTGAAGTTGTTGAGCAAGCCTATCTACATTCTCTTGTTCAGTCTTCATCAACACCATCGTGTCCTTTATAGCTTGTCGAACAATAAAGTGGCTTGAGAGATAGAAACAACAAACTCCGGACCTTCGGTGTTAGCTCCGACGTGGACAATCTCGGACATCGCTCGATCGATAACTATTTCAGCTTTAGGGCTAGTGGCCATTGTCACAGCTTGGGAAAGGGCAACCTTCCCTCAGGGCTTCTTTCCGGTAGTCCTAACGACAACATCTTTCTATCGATGAACTTCTTGGGCATCTAAGGCCACTTAGAGTCCCTTTATCACCGATCTACATTTCTTTGGTCACAACACCCGTTAAGAACCCGTGACTCGAGATATTGGAAGGTTGATAGGCGCCTGCCCTCGATCATTGCTCCGTAAACTCTAAGGTGACCAGGCAAAGACTAAACCTTTTTGACAACACCTTCAACAAAAGGACATGAATCCCCCATCTACCATTGCATGAGCCGACTAGAAAACACTTCTTCTAGTTTTTGATTTTGCTCTTTAGCCCCATTAGTTGGAATCTTTAGCTGATTGAGAACTGAATGTATCCATCTCGACCGATTCGGAATATAAATATATGGCTGAACAATTCCATCGACTATAGGATCTCCATCCTTCGATAGAAAATCATGTACATCATGATTGCTGCAATGGAGTTTGACAATAATTGTGTTGAAATGACATCGTACCAGTTGATGGTCTCTTGGAATTATTAATGAAGTGGCAAGCCATATTTGAATTGATATCAATATAACACGAGATCTGCCCCGAAATTGTTGGTTGCCCGATCATAGCTTTCGACTACTCGGAGTTGGACGACTGGTTCGTAAACACAAGTTTCTTGGAGAACTGTCACCTTGTACGAAGTCATGGTGGATGTCTCACTTGCTGAAATCGAGCCGAAGAGTTCTGGAGAGAACCTAGGAGCTATTAGAAGAAAGAGAGAGAGAGAGAGAGAGAGAGAGAGAGAGAGAGAGAGAGAGAGCTTAGGGAAGAAGGGAAAGCCAAAGGTGAAGGGAATGAAATAATCATATGATGAAATGAACCCTTAACCCTATTTATAGTTTGAGGAAGGAAGTTGAGCCGTCTCAGGGGCTTGAGAGTCATTAGACACTCAAAACTGCACTCACAAAGGGTCACATCGACACATAATTCGAGACAATAAAATTTTATTTCATAAACTATAAATTACAATTTATCGATTAGAAGCTACACTGAGATAATCCCCTGTACAACTCCCTGTACAAATTAAAAACTATAATACCCTGTACAACTCCCACTAAAACCGGGGCATATATGTAACTTCACATGTTGTACCCATCTTTCTAGAAATAGGGGATTATTCTGTGAATTAAGGGTTACATAATTCTCTTAGATTGTTGTTCATTACTCCTCTCTCTCTCTCTCTCACTCCTATCTTACACTCTATTCCTAGGGTGAGGTTCACGGACAAATCAGGATCTAACACTAAAGAGTGCTTCTTGATGTAGAAGTTTTAATGTAATCTGTTTTTAATTTGTAGTGTAGCATGGAGAATTGCTTATGTTGTGCAACTTTATAATCAGCAATGTTAGTTTTATCTGTTGGTAACACTGAGCGATAATAGGTTGTTGGTCCTTATTCTATTTATGTATTTAATGAAGCTTGGTGAATTGATTGTTTCCTTGTATTTTGGATGTTACTATGTATGGTAAATTAGTTCAGTTACTAGATTTTGCTTTGCTCACAGTGGAGGAAAATAAAGATTGTAAGCAGCTGTGCCTATTGCTGCTAAACTTTGAAACTTGGATGTTTTTTATCCATGTTCCTTTACAAAGCTTTCAGACTTTTGCTAAATAGACCATTTTTTAATTATTTTTATCGTTTCATCCTTATGACATAATACTGTTACACAACCTTCTATTCTTGATTGCTTCTTCCATTGTTAGTTTTTCTAAATTTTATTGGCATGTTTGTTCTTCTCTAGCTGTAGGATGTCCCAGTCACTTAAATTAATTTATGACTTTTTTTTTATTTTTTATTTTTGAAATTCCAATTGTAGGCCTGCAAGCTCAAATTGGGAGACTTGAAGGGAGCTTTGTTAGATGCTGACTTTGCCATCCGTGAAAGAGAAGGCAATGCCAAAGCATATTTTCGGCAAGGCCAGGTTAGTATAGCTGGCAAATTATATCCTCTATATGACAGGAATTTCAGTGAGCTTTTTTCATTTAATTTGATATTCTTTGAATTTCCTAACGGCCATTGATGTTTTGCTGGAACTTTTTAATCTTGTTAAGGCATATTTTTCTAATCGACGAAGTTTCCCAACTTACTGCAAGCTCAATTTAATTATTGCTGCTGCTTTCGATATGCTAGCTTGCATGCAGTGCCATGATATTGGTAATGGAAGTTATCTTATACAGATAAATGAACTGATAAAATTGATATGACTAGGTATAGAAAAACGCTAAACAAAGGAGAAAAAAATTGGAAAAGATTCAGAGTGAAATCACAGATTCAACAACTTATTTTTTGTACACAAAGCTGTAAAATAATAAACTTTCTCTTGCCCTTGTATATTTCTTCCTTCTGTTATTTACAGATAAATGAACCTAAAAATAAACAAATGACAAGGTATAGAGAAACACTTTGCAAAGAAGAGCAAAATTGAAAAGTATTCAAGAGAGAGATCACGGATTCACAAATTTCTTCACTGCAACTGAATCCACAATGAAAATAAATCTATACTTTCTCTTGTATGGTCTTTGCTCGATATTTCTTCCTGTTATTTCTACTAGAAGCCAAATTCTTGTTCATATTTTTAATGAGCTGGCCTTCTCATCGCAACTCTGATTCATTTTTGATTCATTTTAGATACAATGGCAATACTTGAAATTCAAAACTCTGGTAGGTATTTGTATTATCGTTATCTTTTTGATTAGATTATCCTTGTATACCATTATTCATCTTATTTTAAAAAACACTCTTGATAATACTATGATTGTGATGTTCATCATAATTAGTCCAAAATATGTGTTTTTTATGCTTGAAGTTCAGTTTTGTAAAAAAAATTCTTGTTTGGATGTACCTTCATTTATTGAGAGGTTTGATGGAGAAGTATAGAGAAAATAAGGAGCATCTATATATTTTTTTAATTGATTTAGAAAAATCTTATGATAAGGTTCCAATCGAGAAAATGATCTTAATTTTTTAGGATTAAACGAAAATTTGACACTAAATAGGACGCAATGGAGAAAAAGGATTCATGTAGTCGACCCTACTTAGTGGGATTAAGGCTTTGTTGTTGTTGTTGTTGTTATGATAAGGCTCCAAGAGAAGTCTTTTGAAGAGTTCTAGAGAAGAAAGGTGTTGATATGACTTATATTCAAGTCATTAAAGATATATATACTAGAGCTATTACTTGTGTTTGAACAGAAGGAGGATTGATCAAGTATTTTCCTATTTCAGTTGGATTACATCAGGGATCGGCTTTAAGCCCATGTCTTTTTTGCTTTAGTTATGAATGCTCTTACTGGACATTTACAAGAGGATGTACCTTGTCGTATGCTTTTCGCTAATGATATTCTTCTTGTGCATAAGTCTAGGGAAAGGGTTCAGAATAAACTTGAATTATTGAGGTCTACATTGGAGTCTAAAGGCCTTCGTTTGAGTAGAACTAAAATTGAATACATGGAATGTAATTTTAGTAGAAGTAGCTTTAGTGGCAGAGTTGTATTTATGAGTGATCAAATCATTAAAATGTGTGAACGTTTTAGATATCTCGGGTTTATTAGTGAGAGTGATGGGGATTTAGATGGGGATGTTATTAGTAGAATTGAAGTTAGTTGACGTGGAGGAATGCTTCAGGTCTATGGTGCGATAGAAAAGTAACGTTTAAACTGAAAAGAAAAGTTTATAAGATGGTGGTGAGACCTGCAATGCTCTGTGAAATAGAATGTTGGCCTTTAAAGAGAAGCATAAAATAAAGTTTAGCGTTGTTAAGATGAGAATGTTTAGGTGGATTAGTGGCTTGACACTTAGAGGAAAAAAATGTGAAATGAATATATCCATGATAGGGTTGGTGTAGCTCCAGTGTCAGACAAGATTAGAGAGAGTCGTCTTAGATGGTTATGTCACATTAAACGTCGATCATCTGATTATATGGTAAGGAGGGTAGATGTTTTAGCTTTGACCGATGTTAAGAAGACAGAGGTAGACCTAAAAAGATTGGACATATTGTATAAAAAATGAGCTTAATCTATTAGAATTAAATGAAAATATGACGCTCAATAGGACGCAACGGAGAAAAAGGATTCATGTAGATGACCTCACTTAGTGGGATAAAGGCTTGTTGTTGTTGTTGTTGTTGTTGGATGTACCTTCATGCTAAATCTGGCTGACCTGATGTTGGAAAATGTGAGCACCTGTTTTTATGTTCTTAATGCTGCAGCTTCGATGCTATTATTTTTAGTTAACCATGTCCCGTGTTCACTGTTATGGACACATTTTGAACCTCATTTATGATTAACTATGCGGCGTTATACTCTCCTTCTCCATTAACTGGGCAGATTAACGCTAGTTGTACTTAGAAATTGCAAAAGTTTGGTGACATGTAAAATTAAGAAATAAAAGTAATTAAAAGTTATAAATTGATCAAATCATGCCTATCGCAGTTGACAAGTCAATTGAACAAATTGATAAGGTAATTCTTTATATGTTATCCTTTGATGTTATTTGTATAATGAATGGTCAAAGTATAATCAATTTTATGTTGTTTCTCTGTTTTTTGTGATGTGAAGCTCATGATTTAGAACCATTGACATCATCATCCATTGGAAGTTTGTCAACAGTCACTGTATCTTTATTTATTTTTATTATATATTTTATTTTTGAGAGGATTGTAGGGAGGATGTATTGTATTTTGGGTCTCTAACGTGTAATGGATCTTGTGTGTTACTGGGTTTACAGATTATTAGGGTTTTAAATTTTCCCTTGTATTTTTCTCCTTTTGTGTTAGCCAACCATGCTTTTTATATAAACCAGTTGCTTCTTGCTTTCCTTATAATATTTTAAGATTTCTCCATTATTGATACCCCTATTTTGAACAGCTTTAGAACCTATCTCTTGCATTAAATGCTTTCCATTTTTCTTCTATCTTTTTTTGGAATAGAACGCTACTTTATGATCTTCTTCTTTCTTCACTGTTCTCCTCCCTTTGCTTCCTATTTTTTGGATATCAAATATTGTGAAGTTCAAAGGCTTTTTGGAGTTTATTAAAGGGAGCTATTTTTTTAATTTTGGAGTTGAAATTGGAATACATAAATTCTTTGATTTTTGTTTTCTTGCTATCCTTGGTGTTTAGGGTCCTCTTATATATGATTTGAAGGTCGATTGATATTCCAATCATAAGTTTGACTCTGCTTGGATCACCGAGAAACCCTTTTTTTTGCTATAAATTCATTTCATGTTTTTCTGTTCTCCAAGAACACTTTTTTTGTTTTGTTTTGTTTTGTTTTATTTTTTGCTCTTGAATAGCACATTCTTTGTGCCTTCGTGCTGCCACGGTAGTTCTTAGACTCCATTCAAGATTTGTTTTGTTAATTGTAAACTCACTGTGCTTTCTATTTTTTTCTGCTTTTTTTCAGCATTCTTCTTATTGTTTGAAACAATTTTTTTCATTGTTTTGCTATTGTTTGGTTTATTAGATCAACAAACAGTCAATTTAGACCATCATCTGTGTAAATAGAAGAAGGTAATGTTCACTGGATTATTTATGGGGGTTTGTTTTTAGTCGTTAGTTATTTAATGTGTTTAAGTTAGTCTCATGAATCATCAAATTCATTCCAGCTTAGTCTTTTTGATTTCTCAATCTGATATAAATTAATCAAATAGAGGAATTATTTTGGACTATATTTGAGGAATCAACATTTTTAGTTTTTGACTAAAATAGCCCCATTAAATAGCCCAGGAACGTTTCGATCTTTTTTTCTCTGTTTAAATTTTGGTGTTATTATTACATTATGTTCTGATCATTTGTTTTATAATTGTTGTGGCTGTTGTTGGTTGTCGCACTTAATCATACTCTTTAAAAGAATTGGAGTTCCAAAGCTTGAATTGATTTCAACTTTGAATTTGCAAGTAAATCAGAACCTAGTTTTGCTTAATCTATTTATATTAATACTTGCATCTACATATGATGCATTCATCTAAGTTTAATTTTTAGCCTTTATCCATTGGATTCTACCCTTCTTACATCATCTTGGTTACAAATGCATAAAAATTCTTATGAAAAAGTTAAATAATTATGTCAACATTTTAAATGATATATTATTCATTGGGAATGCTTTAGAAAGAAAATTGGAATTTAAATTTTATCTATCTTGTCAGATCTCTTTAAAGGTATTATCTGTCTATGTTTACATTATATTTGTGTATTTTGTCTGTTCTAAGTCTTTTTTTTTTTTTTTTTTTGCTTTATTTATTGCCTTAGGGAGTAGTTATAATAATGCCTTCCTTTCTATCCATTAGGCAGCATTAGTATTTTTGGCATTCTCTTTACTTGTCATCTATCATGTTAATCATTTGCATGTTTTTTATGTAACTATTCACACAAAAAATTGACATTAAATTATGACTTTATAAGTTTACTTACCATTATGTGAAGACGAGGTCCACGAAATTTAAATTAGGCTATATGGTAATAATAATTCAAATATTGAAAGGTTTTCTGCAGGAGCCTTTAATAATTAACTATTAGAAATTCAAGATTATAAAGTCATAGATGACATTTGAATGAATACTTTTAAAGAAAATTTTGTGAAGATTTGGTATTATTCCAGTCTTCAATTTATCTTATTTGATTTTATTTCATGAACTGAAATTAATGCCTTTGTTTCTTCTCTTGTTCCATCTCTTCGCAAATTTATATCCAACACTTGCAGCTCTTCGCATTTGTTTCAAAATAAGTCTTAAATGTTGAGATGGTATCTATTGCCATGGTGGATATCAGAGATATTTTATGCAATGGTGTGATAGATCTACTTGTGTTCATTTATAGGAAAAATAATAGTTATACCCAAATTCGATTGAGTAATATTACATTCTCAATTGTGGGAGTTAGAATTTTTCAAGCTGAGCATATAATGATGGAAATCTTAAAGTTTATACTTAGTGACAATACGGATCATATTTGCCCTTTTATTAGTCCAGCTGCTCTCTGATTGGTTCAGGATTGGTTTATATTGGATTGCTAAATAATTTCATTTGGGTTGATAAATCGCTAATCTAGCTATGGTTGAATATTGCTGCTGGCTTTCTGTTGTTCTTGATTTGGTTTGTTTGGTTAATCTATATTTTGTTTTAATGGGCTATTCTGCTGTTAGCTTGTAATGAATTTTACTAATTACTCTTTTGGTCGCTGGAGTTGAGCAGTAATTTGAGTTGCTGTTGGTTCCCTGGCTATTTGATTTTAATGTTGATTGATGTTTCTCTTTTTGGTAGTTATATTGTCCTTGAAAATTGATTCTGTGGTTGGTGTGTGGGTTTCGGGGATTTTGAATGCTAATTTCTTTGAAGCCTATAAATTGAGATTTTTGGGCATGCTTTTGCCCTATAAATTTTTTTGATCCCTCCCTTACTGTGACTTGCAATTTCTACATTATAGCGTGAGGCATGAATTTTGGGCTTTCGGATTATTTGAAATTTCCTTCTATGGTGATGGGAATTTGGTGTAGATTCAAATAGTCTAATTTTGAGAGGACTTTTATGATTACAAATTGGTGATTTTGGAGACATGTAAATAATATTTGTTGTTTTCCGTGAAAAGCTTGATTGCAAAATTGGATGTGATTCTTTTTAGTGTGGTGTAAGCGGTGATCTCCTTGTGCTTGCACAAGGCCTTGATTAACAACACTGGTTCTTTCATGCCTTGTTAGTTTTCTCTTTTGTGTTTTAGTACTTTATTTGCTTGCGTGATTAAAAATTCACTAGAACTTGTACGAAGTAGGCCTTCTGGTTTTATTGCAATTTTTTATCAATGGGTGGTTTTCATTAATCATAAATTTCTATGTAAAATTTCTACTTGTTTGATTATCAAATTGTCATTTGGCTTGAATTTGACATGTTTTTTTTTTTTGGGTTCATTCGTTGAATTTTCTTTGAATTGATGGTTGTGAACTAAGAAATTGTTCTTGTGTGCATGATTTTATACATTTCAATCCTAGATTTACTGTAGAAAACTCTGACACTAATGAGCCTTGTCTCAAAGTTTTTTCTCACTCTCTTGGATGTCAATTTCCCTTGAACCCGAAGCAAAACTAGGTGGTAAAGTGGACGGAAGGTGTTGAACCAAGTTGAAGGGAATCAATGATGTATATGGTTAAATTGATAGATTATTGTTTGAAATTTCTTATCAATTTTCCTTAAAAGCACAATTATATCAAGTTAAACTTTAAGATTTTTTTATGGGATTGGTTTTTCCTTAAATACGCAAATATTCAGCAGGGTTATTAATTGGGTTTAACACTTATATTGCTGGGTCCCAAGTCCCGGATGTAAAAAGTGGAGGGTTGCGTTAGGTAGTTGACAACTAACATATAATTTGTCAAAAAATCATGACATGAATCCTTTCGATCCTTGTGTAAATACTAGGGCGTCCTTTGGAAGCACGCGCTGTATGGTCTAAATACAGTCAAAAGTATGTTAGCGTCGCTCTACCGCGCTCGAGTCTAGTATCAAATAACCAAGGGTGTCCACATTACGAACAAAAGTGGGTAAAGAAGTTTTCATGAAACTAATATTAGTATAGGATCTTGGAATATAGATACTCTCACATGTAACTTAATACAATTAGTTGATATTATAATTCATAGAAAATAAATATCTTATGTATTCAAGAAACTAAATGAGTTGGAGAAAAGGCTATAAGGAAATTGATAACTTAGATTTTAAACTTTGGTATTTAGGTAAGAGTCGCACTAGAAATGGTGTGGTGTAATTATAAATAAGAATTTGAAAGATAATTTTTAAAAAATTAATAGAATTAGTGATTGAATATAGCCCTTAATATTATTTTTGATACTAAAATTTCTAATATTAGATGTTCTTATGCTTCTCAAGTAGGTTTAGATATAGTTTCTAAAGAAAAATTTTGGAATAACCTAGAAGACTTAATACAAATAATACCTCTTAAAGAAGGAATTTTTGTTTGAGGAGATTTAAATGAGCATGTCGGTAGAGTGGTAGAAGATTTTAAAAATATTCATGGTGACTACGGTTTTAGAGTGATTAATGAAGAATGTAGAGCCATATTAGATTTTGCTTTAGTGTATGATTTTTTTATTGCTAATACCTTATCCAAGAAAAGAGATGAATGTATTATTACTTATAGGAATGAATCTAATAAAGTACAAAGTGATTATTTTCGAGAAGAGATTGTCGTGAATGTAAACATTGTAAAATCATTCTAAGTGAAGATTTAAGTACTCAACATCGATTATTAGTTTTGGTTTTTAAGACGAAGAGTTTTAAAATAAAGAATACTATGAATTATTGTTATAAAATTAGACGGTGACAACTAAAAGACAAGTAAAATTATATTTATGAGTGAACTTCAAGATTTGGGATGTTCATGAAGAAACAAATTTTATGTGTGATAAAGTAACAAACACTATTAAACAGGTGACAAAATATTTATTTGGAGAATTAAAAGGAAAGATTTCTATAAATAAAAATAATTGGTGGTGGAATAATAATGTGCAAGAGAAGATAAAGTATATGAATATGTTATAAAAATCGGTTTAAATGTAAAAGGTTAGAGAACTGGAAAAAGTATAAAATGACTTGTAGGGAGTCTAACAGAACAATCTGTGACGCTAAAAATTGTGCTTTTAGTGATTTTTATAATAGATTAGATACTAAAGATAGTGAAAAATATTTGTATAAAATAGTCAACCAAAGAGAAAATAAGTAAAAGTTTAACTCAAGTGTATTAAAGATGAAAATCAAAAAGTATTTTTTAGAAAAAGATATTCAACATAGTTGGGCGAGTTATTTTGATACAATTTTCAATAAAACTTTTGAAAATACGATCGACCTTAATGATCTTTATCTTAATAATAATAAAATATTTCAGTTTAACCATCGCATTAGGAAAAAAATAAGTTGATGAGACTTTAAAGAAAATCAAGGATGGAAAGTTTGTAGGACCTGATGATATCCCAATTGAAGTGTCGAAATATTTAGGAGATTTGGGACTTTCTTGGCTTATTAATTCTTTAATATTATCTTAAAAACTAAAAAGATGTCTGAGAAGCGGAGGAAGAATAATTTGGTCCCCATTTCTAAGAATAAAGGGTATGCACAAGAGCGTGCAAATTGTAAAGGAATTAAGTTGATGTGTCATACTTCAAAATTATGGGAGAGGGTAATTGGACATAGGTTAAGACGTATTACAAAGATTTCTCATATTCAATTTGGATTTATGCCTGGCAGGTCTACTATGAAACTATACATTTTTGAGAGGTTTGATGGAGAAGTATAGAGAGAATAAGGAGGACTACATATGATTTTTATTGATTTAGAAAAAGCTTACGATAAGATTCCAAGAGGTATCCTTAGGAGAGTTCTAAAGTTGAAAGGTGTTGATATGAATTATATTCAAGTCATTAAAGATATGTACACTAGTGCTGTTACTCGTGTTCGAACAGGAGGATTGATGAAATATTTTCCTATTTCAGTTGGATTACATCAGGGATTGACTTTAAAGCCCATATCTTTTTGCTTTAGTTATTGATGCTCTTACTGGACATTTACAGGAGGATGTACCTTTGTGGATGCTTTCCGCTGATGATATCCTTATTGTGGATAAGACTAGAGAGAAAGCTTAGGGAAAACTTGAATTATGGAGGCTTACATCGGTGTCTAAAAGCCTTCGTTCGAGTAGAACTAAAACGGAATACAAGGAATGTAATTTTAGTAGTAGCATCTTTAGTGGCAAAGTTGTAACTATGGTTGATCAAATTATTAAAAAGTGTGAACACTTCAGATATCTCGGGTATATTGTTCAAAGTGATGGTGATGTAGGTGGGGATGTTATTAGTATAATTCAAGTTGGTTGGTTGAAGTGGAGGAATGTTTCGGGCCTATTGTGTGATAGAAAAGTACCTCTTAGACTGAAATGAAAATTATATAAGATGGCAGTGAGAACTGCAACACTCTAAAAGGAAACATGTAACTAAGTTTAGTATTGTCGAGATGAGAATGCTTAGGTGGATGAGTGGCTTTGCACTTAGAGACAAAATGCGAAATGAATATATTTGTGATAGGGTTGTTGTAGCTCCAATAGCGGACAAAATTAGATAGAGCCGTCTTAGATTGTTTGGGCACATTAAACGTTGACCATTTGATGATCCGGTTAGGTGAACAGATCTTTTAGATTCGACTTATGTCAAGAAAGACAGAGGTAGGCCTAGAAAGCCTTGGGCATATTGTATAAAAAATGATCTTAAGTTATTAGAATTAAATGAAAATATGACACTCAGTAGGACGCGATGGAGAAAAAGGAGTCATGTAGCCCACCTCACTTAATGGGATAAAGGCTTGTTATTGTTGTCGTTGTTGATGTATGCTAGAGCTGTTACATGTGTTCAAACTGAAGGAGGATTGACCAAATATTTTACTATTTCTGTTGGTTTACATCAAGGTTCAGCTTTAAGCCCATATCTTTTTGCTTTATTTATGGATGGTCTTACTGGGCATTTACAGGAGGATGTACCTTGGTGAATGTTTTTTGCTGATGATATCCTCCTTGTGGATAAGACAAGAGAAAAAGTCCAAGAAAAACTTGAATTATGGAGATCTACATTGGAGTCTAAAGGTCTTCGTTTGAGTAGAACTAAAACTGAATACATGGAATGTAATTTTAGTAATAGTAGGTCTAGTGACAAAAGTGTAACTTTGGGTCATCAAATTATTAAAAGGTGTGTACGATTTAGATATCTCGGGTCCATTGTTCAAAGCGATGGTGATATAGATGGGGATGTTAATAGTAGAATTCAGGTTGGTTGGTTGAAGTGGAGGAATGCGTCCGGCCTATTGTGTGATAGAAAAGTACCGCTTAAACTGAAAGAAAAACCTTATAAGATTGTGGTGAGACCTTCAATGCTCTATGGTGCTGAATGTTGGCCTTTAAAAGAGAAGCATAATGTTAAGTTAAGTGTTGCCGAGATGAGAATGATTAGGTGGATGAGTGGCTTTACACTTAGAGACAAAATGCGAAATGAATATATCCGTAATAGGGTTGGTGTTGCACCAGTGACGGATAATATTAGAGAGAGTCGCCTTAGATGGTTTGGTCACATTAAACGTTGACCACTTGATGATCCGATTAGGAGAGTAGATGTTTTAAATACAACTTATGTTAAGAAAGGCAGAGGTAGACCTAGGAAAACTTGGACTTATTGCATAAAAAATGATCTTAATTTATTAGAATTAAACAAAAATTTGACATTAAATAGGACGCAATGAAGAAAAAGGATTCATGTAGCCGACCCCACTTAGTGGGATTAAGGCTTTATTGTTGTTGTTGTTGTTATTGTTGTTGTTGTTGGTTATTAATTGAGTTTGCTATGTTTTTAAGCCCGTGTATGAGATATGAAATTGTAATTAGAGTTCTTAATGAGAATTTAATAAATAAAGTAGTGCTAGTTTAAATGAAAAAGCAAGCAATGCTTTTAATATGTCTTGATTGGATGCACACAATTTAATGCAATAAACAGGACCATGCAAATCTTACTAGGAAGAAAACTTGTTACTCAAACATTTAATTAGTAAATAGGTTGAATAGAAACACAATTTATTCTTTCTGGTCAATTGTCCCCTATGTGGCAAATCTAAAATAATAGGTCATTTCCATTGTCTATCAATTACTAATTAAATGAAATAATATAAAATGGAAGGAGAAAGCCATACATCAAGCATTTTGCTTGAGATCATTTATCTTTTTCGGTATAATTCATAAATATTTAGGCTCTAAATTTAGTGATCTTTTCATTTGCAAAACTTGACTTGTATGTAAGCCAAATTTGTTTTTTTTTTCTTTTCTAATGCAACTAGGAGCATTCTCTTTTTTACGCTCTTGCACTAGGTAAAATATATAGGAGGAAGAAAATCAGCCAGCAGAATGTAACTGCTAAATAACTACCTTGCCGGTAGAATTTAAAATTCGTTGGAATTACAAGCCGTGTAAAATCTTAACAATCTTTGATATGCATATCGCCGGATAAGTCGACGTCACAGTTTGGACAGTTTGTGTGTGACGGGGATAAAGAATACTCTGATTGCTAGAATAAAATTAGTGGATGAGTCTTGGAATGGGAGAAAAAGTTTGGTAAGAATCAAGTACTTAGATGCTGTTTAGTTGGAGTCTTATCTTAGTATAAAGTATGGATTTAGTAAATTATCTTTCCTACTGTTTCGTCTCTTGTTATCTAACAGCTGAACGTATGTGTTTTAATTTTTGCATAAACCTTTCTGATATCGTTAATCTTCCTTAATTGTTCTCTCCAAAGGCTTTGAAATTAGTTCCTCCCGTTATACTAAACATGAGCTAGATTAGTCTTATACTTGCTGTAGAAGTTGGTTCAATCTATGTTTAATTCTTTAATAGATTATGATTATCTTTATGATTGCTGATTATCTTTCAAAATGTATCTAAGATCTTTTAGGGCTTTTGATTGTAATAAAAGACGCTTCGTTGATATTAATTTTGTTTTAAATGATTTTTATTATCAAACGACAATGCTATGGGCTAAAATTTGTTGGATTTAACGGAATTTTACTAGTTTCCCACGCTCTTGACGCAATACTAATTGAAGATGCTAGAATGTCTATCTTTTAAGTTATCTTTATGTGGTTTATTTTCTGGTTTTTCCCAACTTTCTACCCTTAATATCAGCTTGCATCATATACATCCATGCTAGAATAAACTTGCCATGTGCTCGACTCTCTGATATCTCTAGAGTATTGGTTGTTCATTTTTTTTTTCAGTATATCTGACAACTTTCTTCATTAAATTTGGTAAAGCTAAATTAAGCTCATTTATGTTTGACTGTTTTATGCTCCTAAAATCTTTCAGGCACACATTGCCTTGAATGACATTGATGCTGCGGTCGAAAGCTTCAAGAATGCTTTGGAATTCGAGCCAAATGACGGTTAGTGGTACTTCTGTGTTTTAAAACTTTCAAACGAGCCATTGTTTTTATTTCAAGGAGATTTCTGTGTACTTTAAGAAAATCTCAAGCAAGCCTTTGTTTTTTATTTATTTTCAAGGGTATTTTTTGTTATAATTTAAGAATTCCCTCTAGTGAGCTGTTGTTTTTATATTTCTCCATTTTTCTTTCAGGAGGTATAAAGAAAGAGCTGGCTGCTGCAAAGAAAAAGGTATAGTAGGCTTTTTCCAATGGTTGAAAGCCGTTAGGACATTCGGTTTTTAATCCTGTTCTATGACTCATTGCAGATTGCTGATAGGAGGGATCAAGAGCGAAGGGCCTTCGCAAGGATGTTTCAAACTTCTGCAAAATCTGAGCCTAATAATGAGGTTGGCTTGGCTTGTCTTGATGGTGAAAAATAATTTATCAGCTAGCCATATCAATGAAAGCTGCAAAAGAAGTTTGCTAATACTTGATTTCTGAGTGTATTTTTCTTTTTCATTTTTTGCAGGATAAGCATCTATGAAAAGCTTATTTTGAAACTGCCAGAGGCCCTTCAAGTTGAACGAAGTGCCTAACAAAAAATGAGGCATATTTAGCTTGATGATGATGATGGAAATCTCATTGTTTTCTCTTTTTATTTTGATTGCAGATTTGTCCTCCGCAAGAGTTTTATTTATTTATTAGCTGAGGAGCAAATTCACTGATACAATTTGAGCAGAACTACAAAATCAATTTACTGGTGATCTTTTCTTTTTTGTTATCCCTTCATTTGTGCTTTTTTGAGAGGAGCAATTGCATGTGCATTACTGCACCTGCATGTTTCATTTGAGAACATTATTTTTTATGGACTGCGTTGTAAACATTCAAATATAAAACATGCGGAGGTAAAACATTTTTATATTTGAGAACTTTTTTTATTACCCCTTCGTTTGTGCTTTTTCAGAGGAACAATTGCATGTACCTTACTGCTCCTGCATGTATTAGAACTTAAACAAGCTGAGTGTTATTCCTAGTTTAAGCTGATTTGTTGAGTTCATCATTTTGTGGCTGCTTCTAGGTATATGTTTTTTCATTGATATCCGTTTTATGGATGACTAAAAAAGAGTTGAAAAAAAGTTGAATTATGGAGGTCAATTTTAGAGTGCAAAGGTTTTTGTTTGAGTGGACCATAAAACGAATATATGTAATTTAATTTTTGTAGTACATTTAGTGACGGGATTTTGCAACAATGGGTGATCAAGTCATTAAAAGTAGTGAAAGTATTAGATATCTTGGCTTTATTGTTCAAATTGAGGGTGATATGGACGGTGATGCTATTAGTATAATTAAAGTTGGACAATTGAAGTGGAGGAATGCATCGAGCTTATTATGTGATGAAAAATTGCTGTTTAGACTTAAAATGAAAATTTTATAAGATGGTAGTGCGACCTACAATGCTTTATGGTGCAGAATGCGGACATGTAAAGAGAAGCATAAAAGTAAGTTGTGTTGTTGAGATGAGAATGTGTAGGTGGATTAGTTGCTTTGCACTTAGAGATTAAACTGCGAAAAGAATATGTCAGTGAAAGGGATGATGTAGTTTTAGTGGTAGAGAAGATTAAAGAGAGTTGTCTTAGATTGTTTGGTCACAAATGTTGATCATCAGATTATATAGTTAAGAGTAGATGTTTTAGATTTGACTTATACTAAGATAAAGCTAGACTTAGAAAGACTTGAGCATATTGAATTAAAATGATCTTAATTTATTTGAATTAATTGAAAATATAACACTCAATAGAGCACAATGAAGTAAAAGGATTCATGGAACTGAGCCTATTTAGTGGGATAGAGGCTTGTTGATTTAGGCTTTTGGGTTAAATGTTTTCTTTGTTGGCCCTCATTATATCATATACAAAATATTTGAATAATTGTTATGAATTATTAACAAAACATTAGCATCACATGCAATTTACAGTTTGAACAAGCATATCTGGAAGTGATCAACAGAGAACTTTGCTTTACGCATCCAATAGAAATTTATGATTCTATTGTGTAATGTCACGCATCCCATGCTTTAGATTTATGACTATTAATTTATGACTATTAAATGTCATCAAAAGTCCAAATCTTAAACTAAGTTAAAAGTTGTCATTCTTATAATCTTCTTGATATGGTTTTGAGCCTCATATTGGAAGACAACATTTTTTGATGGTTGAGTTTGGCATAGCTTGATTCAGTATTTGGTTTTAAGTACTCCCTTATTGTTATCATATGTTGCAGTAATTTGTCACCTAGTGATACCAGTGTTAATTGAAATGACAACATAGCAAAATATTAATGTTGAAATTCAAATAGGCGCTTAAAATCAACCAACAAAAATAAGAAGTAATAAAGATGCAGCGAAACATCAAATTACGGCTGAATTGAAGATGTAGGATGGCAACAACAATGTATGTAGGGTGGATGTTAGGTGGACATGACAAGGAGAAAGGTAGGAGGTTGGCGGCAATAAGGGAAGAGGGAGTAGGTGTTCGGGCAACCGTAGGTGGGAAAAGGTGGGGTTGATAGGAGAAGTAGAAGCGATAGGGAATGGTGGGTTGGTGGCAAGTTGACAACAAGTAAGGGAAAGGTGGGGTGACAACAAGAAAAGTGACAATAGGGAAGAAATGAGTTGGGGGCAAGTCAATATCAAGTGGTGGAAAGGTGTAATGGCAGTAGGGGAAATAACAATGGGGAAGGCTAGAGTCGACGACAAGAAAACTGTGAGGAACAATAATTAAATATCACCTCATGATGAGTTATACTTGAATACCTTCTCTCCTTTGGATGCAACTCTAGGAGGGGAAACCTGGACTCCAATGACTGTCCTAATAGAAAGTTGAAAAAAAGACCTAAAGCACAAAAAATAACATATAAATATTAATAGGGTAGTTAAGGGCGGATCTCTCAATTAGGCGGTAATTCCCCATCAAGTAAGGATTGTGTGCCCCCTCTCCTCCCGTAGCTTGAACTAGTTCGTGCAACCAGTTCGATAGTTCACGACTAGTGCATTCTGTGACCCATGAGGGTGAAGTACCCGCGTTTGTCTCCTGGGATTAGGGGATCTTCAATCTCGTCCGTCGTAGCTTTAGTTTCCTCTTAGTATGGGTCAAGTCCCTTACTAAAGATGTATAGCCTAGCTTAAGTTTTTAGTCGGAGCACCCATTCGATGACGGTAACCTACAATGAAAAACGCTGAAAATAATCCACCAATAATTTATGACGTATCTTAGGCTATTTATTTGAAATGTTTGTTTGATGACCGTAACCTTTATTGGACGAGGTCAAATTGTGTCTTCCTAAGATTGATTAAACTTAGAATGAGGCAAAAAAATTATTTTGTATTTTTAGAGTCTAGGGTATAGGTCAAGATAAACCATACTTTTTTTAGAAATATGGTTGAAACCATATTCAAGAATGATGTTTGTCAACATTTTGTTATTGCCCTTTAATTTATTACCACCCAGTGAGGGCATCATTCAAATGTGTTTGTAAAGAGACCTTGAATTTTTTTAAGAATGCAATCAATATTATATTTAAACAAAGTTTTGTATATATATCAGAAAACATAACTTTAATACTTAAACAACATGAAGTGCATCAACTTTGAAAGAAAATTAAAACATAAATAAATGAAAGAAAATACAGATACAAAGTGATGACAAAACACTGATAAATACAAAATAGTAGCTAGAGTAGTAAGACTAAGCTAATCACTCCATAAAAGATTTTCTCTATTACAGGTATGAGAAACTATCTTCCTAGTAGTGTCTTTCAGCTTGAAAATCCAAGGCCTATGGCCACGTATGGTCCCCCCAAAGGGGTAATATTTTGTTGCAATCAGAGATTTTTTTTTTGACAGCCTCAAGACTTGATAAGACCAAGTGTCCAATGAAGATTAGTCACGATTTTATTTTTCTGTTGAAATAGCGAGCTACCATTTGGTTATCCGAAGCAAGTTTGAGAAGGGCACATCACAAATTTTTTTGGAGAAGATTCCAAATTCTATGTGTTTCTTGTCATTCACATCAAATCTTGAACCTAGAGGCATGTGATTCCAGTATCAATAAAGATAATTATTTTCATGCTAAAATGGAGATTCTATGGTGTTTCCCTAATTGGCGTATGCCATAAGCGCAAATAAGATTAGAGATTTTTTCAAGCAATCGCACCCAACCTTCAACAGGCGAACTCTTAGGTCTTTGAGTGTGGTATATTTGGTGACTTCGGTTTGACCATTCGTTTGAGGATAAGCTACATTTGTATGTTGGATGTAAAGATCTTTGGAAATATGTAAAGACATTTCTAATGAATTGAGTTTTTATTATTTATAATAATTTTTATAGAAATACGAAAGTGGTAAATTTTGTTTTTGTAGAGGAACTGCTTCGTATTTACTTATATAATTTTGGCAAAGGCCTCCACCTCCACACTCTTAGTGAAGTAATCAAAGAACAAAATAAAAAACTTTTATTTTACCGTTTCTATAGGAAAAAGCCCATGATATCCATCCTCCATTAGGCGAAAGACAAGGGGCTTTGAAGAGATGTTAGTTTTTTAAGCGATATGTATGTATAGAATAAAACTAGAAACTTTCATATTTTTTTGGTAAAATTTAGTGCAACCTGCTTCATCATTGGGGCGAGTAATGCCCTGATGTAATTATCTTGGGAGCGAAGGATCTTCCTCCCAAGTGTTCATCATATATCTCACCATTAACTTCTCACAATGTGTAGTTAGCATCGGTAAAAAAGGCATTTAAGATATGCTTCAGTAAATGACCTTTTATAAAATTCACCATCTATGTTGGTGAAATTTGTTGTTTGTCTCTTGATCTAGAGGGTTTCATTCATATCTTCAGAATCTGGTCTCTTTTTAAACAACGAGACGATATGATCAATCCACGAATGTTCATTCTTTTCCGAGATAGATTGTATCTCCTAAGGAATAGGAGTCCAAAAAATAATGCATATTTTTAATACATCTCCATTAATAAGAATATGCAGTTGTTGAAGTGGCCAGCTTAGAAAGGGCATCAACTCAAGAATTTTTCTCCCGAAGTATGTGACTTATATAGTGTGTTTGAAAGCAAACAAAGAGTAATCTCACTACAGTAAGATATTGTTCCTACCAAGGATTATGAACATTAAATTTCCCCTCCACCAGAGAGGCTATAAGATAGGAATTAATATAAATAAATAAGTCATAAACCTCATGTTACATGGCAAGTTTAAATTTGTTGATAAGGGCTTCATAATCAGCGTCATTATTTGTTAATGAAAATTTCGAATGAAGCCCATAATCAAGACTCTGAATCCAGCTTTAGAATTCCCATAAGCTCCATCAACATACAAATTTAATAAGAAAGAATTTGAGGGGGGATGACTAACTTGATAGGGGTAAGAATTGTACATTCTACCATCAAGTCAACGAGCACTTGTGATAGATCAGGCCTCACTAATAAATGAATATCAAGCTCCTCTAATTCTACAGACCACTTTAGTAGTCTCTATGATGCCTCAATTTTTTTATAAGAGAGCCCTTAGAGGGAGGTTTGTGTAAACACTAACAGTATGGGATAAAAATACAGATGTAACTTTCATGTTAAGAATATTAGAGTTAGGGTTGCCTTATCAGTCAATAATAATGACCTTTTATGCCATAAAGGATTTTGCTGACATAGTAAACTGGCCATTGAACCTTCTGCTTCTCCTTAATAAGGACTAAACTTATTGCATATAGAAAAAATGCAAGATAGAGATACAACATCTTATCTTGCATTATTTTTTATAACAGAAGAGGTGAAGAAATGTATGTTAAGCTGATCAAAACCAACCTGACATTCATCTTTCTACCAAAAATTAGCATTTCGAATGCCCCTCAATATCTTAATGATTCGGGTGCGCTGCTGTTAACGTAAATATTCAAAAGATATTTTCAATTCAGTTTCATAATAAGATCAATTTAATAATTAGGCAGTCACTCATATACGCAAGTATACGTATCGTTCAAGTAATACATGGCTCTAGTGGAGTCATGGTTATCGATCCCACGAGGAAGGTTGGAGCTTTTTAAAGTATAGTATAAATTTGAAATTCAATACTCAATTCACAATGCAATTTCAGGTAATACTAGTGTAAAGATGACTAAAGCTAATTTAACTAAAATTACTTTCTAAATTCAAGAAAAAATTAACTAAAAAAGACTAAGTGTTGTATTGGAAGGTTCAAATATAGAAAAACATCTTTCCTCTTGCAATGATTCTATGATGAGTGAGTGATATAGATTGATAATAAACTTATATTGTGTCAAATAGGAGCATTCATATTATTTGTCCCCTTCATAGTACCCCTTCATAGTATCTAAATCCATGGTTAGGCTGGGAGGATACTGGCTCTCACTTCATAGCTCCCACTTCCCTTCACCTGAAGGCTAACCGTAGATTTAGTTACCAAGCTTTAGAACTAAATTGAAGATTTCAACCTGTCACCCTAAAATCTCTAATTCGATGCCCATCAAACTACATTTCCCTATTTATTTGCACTCAATTCCCATGAACTACACAACTCATTCATGGACATTGAATGAATTCTTCACTATTGTTGTAGAACACTTAGTCCTCTCGGATTGAATGTTTCACAACAAATTTTAACAATTCAATTGGCCAGATCGAAAAGTAAATGAAGTTCAAAGTGAAAAATCATCATAATTTCATAGCATTTCAAATGACACATCAAATCTACATCACCACTCACCACATCTCAATGTTCTTAGTTGATTCTCAATGTTCTTAATTGCAACTCCCTAAGTTTGTAATTGATTACCCATGTTTAAAATTATTTCTTTAATAGACAACTTCTTTTCCTTAAATTGTGGATTAGTATTAAAGCTTGAAGGATAAGAAGGTCTATAGTTTGTGTTTCCTTGGTTGTTCAAATTTGCTACTGGGTTCACAGGATTGTTTCCCCATTGCGGGTTAATAGTAGCATTGTGATTATTACTCCCGTTTAAATTCAGGTAATTCTTCAAACCAGGATTATAATAATTCGAATAAGAATTATTAGGTCTATTATTTATAACAATTAAGGTCTCATAAGGTGTTTGAGATTCTATTATATGTCATAATGAATTTTCCTCTAACACTGAGGGTGTTTGAGAATAATTTATTCCATATTGTTCTATTTTCTTTGAAAGGGCAACATTTGAGAGACTATCATAGTTATAACATCAGAATCATGAATACTAGCTACTCTCTTAGGATTTACCCGTTCAAAGGACTATTGAAAATTATTAGTAGTCATCTCTTCTATTAACGAATATGCTTCATCAAAAGGTTTTGACATTAACAATCCACCAACAGCAGCATCTATAATTGATCTTAATGCTCCTACTAATTCATTATAAAATATTTGAATTATTAACCAATCTAGTAAAGCATGATGTTGACACTTCCTAAGGAGATCTTTAAATCTTTCCTAAGCTTCATATATTGATTCCCCTTCAAATTGATAATGTAAAATATAGTTTTCTATCTAATTCAGAAATATTTGTAGATTCTTCAAAATATTGGATTCACACATTTATTTATTTTTACTTAAAAATCTTTATTTAAAAATAATTTTACTTACTATATTATAACCTTAAGCTTTAGATTTTCTCAGAACTTATATTTTATACTTTAGGTATGGAACCAATTTTTGATTAGGCCCTTAAATCCTCAAGCTTCTCTTTCCTTTTTACATACTATTTTTCACTTTTTTCTCTTTTTTTTTTTTTTTTTTTTTTTTTTAATAAGGCAAGGATTACTATATCTAGATAGACATTTAATGATTTTGAATTCCACCATCCCATTTAAAATAAAGGTCTGATATACATCTTTCACTTAAAAATCATAATAACAGTATTTGAAAATTACTCCTCAATAAAGAAATTTAAGCTTTAAAGAATAAAAGTCAAATCTTCTATTTATCCAAAAATATAATATTTCTTACTAAAGATAGTTAAACTATATTTAACACTTATTTACTAAGAAAATTTTAACTTTAAAATTTTCATTATTACTAAAAATTTTAACTAAATTCTCTTATTCATTTCTATATTCAAAATTTTTTCCCCTAATTTAACTTCATATTCATAATTATTTTCAATCAAAAATCAAATTAATTTTATGTTTTCTTGAGAACAAATAAAATTTTAGGTTTATTAAAATTTTCTGTTTTTAAAATTCTCCCCAAACTTTAATTTTTAGTTAGGATAAAACATTTAAGCATAAGAAATGATACATGGGTGAGAATTAAAAACTAAAATAACATGCTTGCGGGAATCTTAATATCCTAAATATGCAAGTATAACACTTTAAAAACAGGAGTAAAAAGAAATCAAATTTTAAAATTTTTTTTTAGTTTTTCATTAAATGGAAATTCAAAGTTTTAAAGGACTTCTACAATAGTAGAGGTTTTCAAAGCAAATACACACTAACTGAAAATAACTGAAATCACACCAATACTAGATAACAAATGGAAGTAGTAGATTTTGAAAAATTTTAAATATGCAATTTTAAATAATAGTTTTTAATAGTGTTCCAAATTCTCCTAACAATTTTGGAATTAAAGTACACACTATAAAAACTCTGACACAACATAACATTAAAACATTTACTACTACACATATATCACACAAAATAACATATAGAATATCAATCCAACACAGATACTTCTGAATATGCAAAAATAGTCTAACTATAATCAACATATTACCAGAGTTCACACAACAAACACAATATCAAAATAAAACACAAGACATAACATACATCAACTCATCAACAAAGACTCAATAACACATAAAACAAATCAACTAATAATCCTAATCATCATGATCATCTTGCTCGTTCCAATCTCTAGATGGCACATAAGTTATGTAAAATGGATGAGGGGGCATCTCAGCACTCATATCACCTCTGATTAATCTATCTAAATCTAACAATTTTTGTTGAAATCGGCCTTCAAACGATCCAAAATGTTGATGCCCTAGGCTCCTTTTCGCGAAAGTTAGAGGTTGAAGATGACAGGTAAGTTAAAAAATGGCGATTTTTGGGTTTTAACTACTGAAAACCAATTTTCGCGAACCGGCGCCTAAGCACGAGCCTTTCGGCACTTAGCCGCGAAATTTAGCACGTAAGTGCCGGCAATCTGGCGCTTAGCCTCCAGTGTTAAGATTTTCACAATTAAGAAAATGCACTAAACCACTTAGTTAATCATCCTTAATCTTCTCAAAATAATTGTCTTTTACTCAATAATCTCCAATACTCAAATTTCAAACTTTAATATCCATCGATTCCAATTAAGTTTCACACAAACAAAAACTTATATTTATTAAAATCAAACCACACTTAATACAAACTAAAAATTTCTATCCAAACCCTTTGAATGATTTCCCTAAATACAAACAGACTCAATAGGCATAATGATAAGTTTACATCACTAAGATGTAACAATCACACATTAAAGTGCAACAAATCACAAACATAAAACATTAAACACTTTAAAACAATAAACACATAAAACATAAAATACTCAAAACAAATTACAAGATCAAACCAACATTTAATTCCACTCTCCAGTAGGTGGAATATATCTAGAACCACTATTATTTCCATTTGACCCTTCTGGAATATAAATCTGATAGAAAGGATGATCATTGAACACTTTTACATCTTCTTCTTCCAACCACTTGTTCTTCAGGAACATCGCCTTATTTGCTTCTTCCACGTGACTTGTATGATTGAATTGCATCTTAAGTTGTCATTCCATATGCTCCAAATGTGCGTTAGTTTCATTGATCTTTGCTTCGATTGAAGTCACTCGGGCTTTGATCATTGCAATCTTTTCTGCAATTCCCTGAATACTCACGACAAAAAATCCATTGAATAACTCTTTAGCATTATCACTAATAAACTTACTCTTATCAGACGCCTCTTTACTTCTTAATCTCATTCGCCCAGGAAGACATGATGCACTCAAAACACTCTTCTTAAGACTCAGGAATGAAAATAGGACTTGGGGCAAGTGTTTCTCTTAATCTAGGGCCTTTTTATAGACTTTAGAAGTGCATAATCCCGCCCTTTAGCATTTAAAAACTCCAAAATAACTTCCAAAACCACTTCCCCCACGATCTAGGCTTCTAGAACCTCATTTATCACATGTTTCATAACTCCGGCACCTAAGCGCCAACTAGGCGGCACTTAGCCGTCAGTGCTCAATTTAGCACAGGTCTGCTAAATGTCCAAATTTTCATTTCGACTCCTCTAAGTCATAAAATAAGGTCAAATAAACACTACTATAACATAAAAACTCCAAAATACTACCACCAAATCATAAAAACAAACCAAACAAAGCACAAAAAGCAAACATAAAGCAAAGCACACCCATAACTATAGGTTGCCTCCCACAAAGCGCTTGGTTTAACGTCTTCAACCTGATATACCCAGAACTCATTCTGACTCACCCAACATCAGATTCTCATCAAATTTAAGTCGATCGTCTCTGACTGTTAACTTTAAATATTTTTTCAGTTTTAAGATCTTAAATATCTACAGCTCTATAGGAATAAACTTTTATCACAATAAATGGATCCATCAACCTGGACTTAAGTTTTCCAGAAAAAATTCTCAATCTGGCATTATACAACAAAACTTTCTGTCCTGACACAAGATTTTTAGTAAGAATCTTCCGATCATGCCATAACTTCATCTTTTTCTTATAAATCTTAGCATTTTCATAAGATTCATTCCTTATCTCTTCAAACTAATTTAATTGCAATAATCTCTTTTTAGCAGCATCTTTCAAATTATAATTGAACTCTTTAATAGCCAATATGCTTTATGCTCAGCTCAATAAGCAAATGACAAGCTTTTCCAAAAATGAGCCTATATGGGGACATTCCTATAGGGGTTCTGTAGGCAGTCCCATAGGCCCACAAAGCATAATCCAGTTTGATTGACCAATCCTTTCTGTTTGAATTAACAGTCTTTTCCAATATTCTTTTAATTTCACGATTGGATAATTCAACCAAACCACTTGTCTGAGGATGATAAGCAGTAACAATGCGATGATTTATATGATATTTCTTTGCTAACTTCTCAATAATCACATTTTTAAAATGACTTTCCCCATCTATTATGATTACTCTTAGTATTTCAAATCTGTAAAATATATTATTTCTTAAAAACTTTGCAATACTTTGAGCATCATATTGAGATAAAGCAATAGATTCAATCCATTTGGAAACATATTCTACTGCTATCAAAATGTAAACATTTCCGAAAGATTGTGTAAATGGACCCATGAAATCTAATTCCCAAACATCAAATATTTCAACTTCTAACATATAATTGAGGGGCATTTCATTTTTTCTAGAAATATTGCCTACACGCTGACATCTATCACAATTTTTAATATAAGCATTTACATCCTTAAAAATTGTAGGCCAATAAAGTCCAGATTGTAAGATTTTATATGCAGTTCTTTCAACTCCAGAATGTCCCCCATAATCAGAATCATGACATTTTTGAATAATTTCATAAGTCTCTTCCAAAAGTATACATCTTCGAATTATAAGATTCTTTCTTTGTTTAAATAAAAATTGGTCATTCAAAAAATAAGTCTTAGCATCAGAAAGAAATTTCTTCTTTTCCTGGTATGTCAAGCCATAGGGTATAATATTACTGACAATAAAGTTTACTATGTCCACATACCATGGAACACACCACTCATTAACAGTGAATAATTTTTCATCAGGAAAATGTTCATTAATTTCTTCAGCATCACAGATAGATTTTTCATTTTTAAGCCTGGATAAATGATCAGCAATTTGATTATCAGAACCCTTCCTATCTACTATCTCAAAATCAAATTCTTACAAAAGAAGAATCCATCTAATCAATCTCGGCTTCGCATGTATGCACCAAACATTTAGTTCCAATTAAATATAATCAAAATTTATTAAAGGCAAATACTATAGCTAATAACTCTTTCTCGGTAGTGGTATAACTACTTTGAGCTTCATTAAGAGTTTTACTAGCATAGTAAATAACTTTGAAAATTTTATTATATTTCTGACCCAAAGCAGCACCAATAGCATAACCATTAGCAACACACATTAATTCAAAAGGTTTTTCCCAATTTGGTGAAATTATAACAGGTGCAGTGATTAATTTTTTTTTGATGTTTCAAAAGTTTTTAGACAATCATCATCAAAATAAAAAATTACATCCTTTTCCAATAATCGACATAAAGGTTTTGTAATTTTTGAAAAGTCTTTGATTTAATGCTTGTAGAATCCAGCATATCCCAGAAAACTTATAATTCCCCTTACATTGGTCGGACAAGGAAAATTAGAGATAACTTGAATTTTTACAGGATCTACCTCCAAACCTTTTTTTTTGAAATTCGATGTCCCAATACAATTCCTCCTGCTACCATAAATTGACATTTTTCCCAGTTATGGACTAAACTAGTTTCTTCACAGCATTTTAGAACTTTAGTCAAATGTTCTAAACATAATTCAAATGAAATTCTAAACACTGAAAATTCATCCATAAAAACTTCAATCCCTTTTTCAATTAAATCACAGAAAATAGCCATCATGCATCTTTGAACTATAGCAGGGGCATTACATAAATAAAAGGGCATTCTTCTAAAAGCAAACATACCATAAGGACTGATAAACGTAGTTTTCTCTTGATCCTCAGGAGTAATTTGAATTTGGTGGTACCCGGTATTTCCATCCAGAAAATAAAAGTATTTATGCTCAGTCAGTCTATCCAGCATCTGATCTAGAAATGGGAGTGGAAAATGATCTTTCCTTGTGGCAAGATTTAATTTTCCATAATCAATGCATATTCACCATCATGTAACTTATCTTGTTGGAATCATTTCATTCTTTTCGTTAAAAGTCATAGTTACTCATCATTTCTTAGAAACACAGTGATTAGGACTAACCCATGCACTATCTAAAATATGGTAGATAATTCCAGCATCCAACCACTTCAAAATTTCTTTCTTAACAACATCTTTCATGATAGTATTTAATCTCCTTTGGGGATCAGCCCGAGGTTTACAATTATCTTCCATAAGAATTCTGTGCATACAAATTGAAGGACTGATTCCTTTAATATCAGCAATTTTCCATCCAAAGACTTTCTTATACTTCTTTAAAATTTCAAGCAAACTCTCTTCTTCTTTTTCAGTCAATTGAGATGAAATTATAATAGGCAAGGTTGAGGATTCACCCAGAAAAACATACTTCAAATGATCAGGAAGCATTTTTAACTCAAGTTCAAGAGGTTTTTCAATTGATGGATCATAAGATTCATCTTTTTCAGTCATATCCAACAATTCAAAATTGTCATGAACATAATTTTATTCTTCCTCTTGAAAATCTTCAGAATGATGTAACTCCTCTTCTTGCTTATCTTCCAATTCTTCTATTTCAGGTTTTTCTTCATAAGTTGACTTGAAATGACACTCACTCAAATATCTGATAAGATCCATCCTATAACATTCATCATCTTTACCTATTGTAGGATATTTCATCGAATTCGAAATATTGAATGTAACAGTTTGATCATTAACCCTCATCGTTAATTCCCCTTTTTGCACATCTATCATTGCTATGCATGTGGCTAGGAAAGGTCTTCCCAAAATGATGGGTATCTCTTTATCTTCCTCCATATCAAGTACAATGAAATTAACAGAAAAGATAAATTGATCCACCTTAACCAAAATATCTTCTATAACTCCTTTTGGATATGTGATCGATCGATCTGCTAATTGCAGAGTTACAGTAGTTGGGGTTATTTCTCCTAATCCCAGTCTTTTGAAAATTGATAGAGGCATAAGGTTAATGCTTGCACCCAAATCACATAAAGCTTTTCCATATAATTTGTCTCCGATTGCACATGAAATTGTGAAACTACCACGATCTTTAAGTTTTCCAAGAAGCTTCTTCTAAATTTTTGCACTGCACTTCTCACTGAGTGCAACTGTCTCGTTATCTTCAAACTTCCACTTTTTGTTGAGAATATCCTTCATAAATTTCACATAGCTCGGCATTTGTTTTAAGGCTTCAGCAAATGGAATATTAATGGTAAGCTTATTAAACATCTCCAAGAATTTTGAAAATTGCTTATCCAACTTTTGTTGACGAAGTCTCTGAGGAAATAGAGGTGGTGGCTTTTCCAAATCAACTTTAGGTGGAGAAATTAGTCTTTCCAAACCTTTCAGAGCGTCCTCTTTTGGTTCTTCAATCTTTTCTTTCTCGACTTCAGTTTTTTTCTGAACTCTACCTTCCAACTCTCTTCCACTTCTCAGTAGAATTGCTTTTACATGCTCTTTATTTTTATCTCTTGGTTTCACTTCAGTATTACTTGGAAGCATTCATTGGGATCTATTACTTAATGAATTTGTAATTTTCCTCAATTGATTTTCAATATTTCTGATGGTTGCTCCTTGAATTTCCAATTGATTTCCCATATGTGACACCACTTCTTCAATAGACAACTTCTTCTCCTTTAATTGTAAAGCATTCTTAAAAAATGGAGGATATGTTAGTTTATAATTATTATTTCTTTGGTTATTCCAGTTCCCCAATGGGTTTACTTGGTGGTTCCCCCATTGTTGATTAATACCACCCTGATTATTGGTATTCCATTTAAAGTTTGGATGATTCTTCCAACCAGTGTTATAATAATTGGAATATGGGTTATTAGGCTTACTTATAACATTCAAAGTTTCTGATGAAAAAGAAGAATAAATCATTTAGCCTTATGAATTTTCTTCAATCATTTAATTTGGTTGAGAAAAATTAATCCCAAATTGGTTTATCTTCCTTGAAATTGCAGCAACCTGATTTGCTAATATTGCAAAAGCATCATTGTCATGAACACTGACTACCTTTTTATGATTTAACCTTTTTGAAGGCCATTGAAAATTATTAGTAGTCATTTCTTCAATTAAAGCATAAGCACCAGAAAACTGTTTAGACATTAATGATCCACCAGCAGCAGCATCGATAATTGATCTAAGAGATCCAACTAATCCATTGTAAAAGGTTTGAATTATTAACCAATCTGGTATTGAATGACGTGGACACTTTCTGAGGAGATCTTTAAATCTTTCTCATGCTTCATATATTGATTCACTTTCTAACTGACAAAAAGATGTAATATCATTTCTCAACTTCGCAGTCTTCGATGGTGGAAAATATTTAACAAGGAATTTTTGTGCTAAATCACCCCAAATTCTGATAGATCCAGGTGTTAACGAATTTAACCATATCTTAGCTTTATCCATTAGTAAGAAAGGAAAAAGTGTGAGTCTAATAGCATCATCCGAAACACCATCATATTTAAAATTAACACACAACTATAGAAAATTAGCAAGATTCAAATTAGGATCTTCAGTTGTTGCTCCCCCAAACTGATTAATAGACACCATTTGGATAATAACAGGTTTAAGTTCAAAGAAATTAGCAGCTACAGCAGGGTGTTGAATACTACCATGAAGTTCATCCATTGTAGGGTTAGCATAATCTCTTAAAGGTCTGAATTCTTGATGGATACCAACATTTTGATTTTGATGATTTGTCATTTCTTGAATATTTTTATCTTTTTCAGATTTTTTAATTTTTTTGATTTTTTTTATAGTTCTTTCTAATTTAGAATCGTAAGGCACAAGTCTCTTAGAACCTGAACTACGATTACAACAATAAAATAAAACTAAACACAACACACTAACAAAAATAAAGAAAAGTAAAAAAAATTAAATTTTTCTTAATTTTCTTTAAAAATGCAGTTTTAATATTTTCCCCGACAACGACGCCAAAAACTTGATCCCCGATAAATATATGTGCACCAAAAACTTGACTACACACTGAATATATGTGATGATGATTTAGATATAAAAATTATGATTTTATAATATCGAATACTACGCAAGTATACGTATCATTTATCAAGTAATATAGGACTTTCTGATTAAGTCCCGAGATATCGAACTCACAGGGAAATGTAAAAACTTTTTAAAGAATTAAGAAGATTATACTTTTACTTTTTTAATGACTTTTGAAAGTATGTTTTGATTTGAAAAACTTGAAAATTGTTTTTGGAATTTTTAATTAAAGATAAGCAGGAAATGAAAATTATCAGAACTTTAAAATGCGGTATAAAATACTAGGAAATAAAATATTTTTTTCTTTCTCTTATAAAGCAGTAATAATTATGAAAGTATTGTTGTGGAAGTATTGAAATGTGTTGTGATAAATAAGAGAAAATTTATTCTTTACCCTTACTTGGTTCTATAAAGAACATTGGTTAATTTGATATTTTAAAATATTGAACATGGTTAGGCAAGGAAGATACCAGCTCTCACTCTAGAGTTCCCTCTACCTGGGGGCTAACTTCTCATAACAAAATTTAAAATATCAAACCACATTAGGGGGATTTAGCCTCTCACTCTAAAGGCTTCTAATTCTACTACCCATTAAAAATATATATCCTAAGCATTCAATTATATGGACTACAATTCTCATCTATATAATTGGATGTGATTTATACCATTTGTTGTTTGAGATAATATCGCATTGGATCTTACATAATCTCACAAAAAATTTAACATCTTAACTGGCCAAATTAAGAAGTAAATTAAGTTCATGGAATTAAATCTTTACAACATATTCCAACTTTAAACACTTATAGATTCCACAATAATCCTACATAATTTAATTACTTCTTTATTTAAGAAAGAAAAAGATAAAAAAATACTCAGAATTCATGGAGAAAACACAAGCAAACATTGATTTGAAAATAGAAATCATAAAGAAAGAACAACAATAAAACTAAATATAGAAAACTGAAGTAAACACTTATCTGAAAATCCTCTCCACAAGTCTCCGGAAGTTCCTTTCAAACTTGACTTTCCACAGGACAACACTACAGAGGTTGACACCCAACTCTGTTGACTCCAACTCTGACTTTAGACTTCAATAAAAACTAGATAAATTGATGAAAGAAAATTGGTGGAAAGAAAGTTTCACACCAAACTAACTTACTCTAAAAAATAAAAGATTGAAAGTAAATCTATTTAATCTAGAAGATGAAACTGAAACTAGAAGAGACTCTTGAAAACTAAACTAAAAGACTAACTCTCACTAAGGACACACACTCCCTATGCATACTCATGACATAACTTTAATAATAATCCAAAAGGTGCCTTGGTATCTCTTCAAATCATGTCTCGATTCAACGTATCCACCAAAAGATGCATCCCTTCATTAAAATTTGCCGCCTATGGGAACTTAAGGAAGTCACCACCAAATGTTGCTTCAAACACCCCTTGAAATTAGCGCAAAAAATGAAGAAAATTCGATTTTTAACTGTGGCGGCTAAGCGCCAACTAGGCGGCGCTTAGCTGCCAAGGTCTAATTTTTCATTTTTTATTTTTTTGCTCTAAATTTGATCCAATGTTTGCTCCTTTCATCATAATCACTCATTTTCATTATACCCGCAATAAAAACACGAAAATACATTCCATTACAGTGCAATATCATTAAAAATAGGTATAAAATGTGCATAAAACACTATATATTTTAGGTGTATCAGTTTTACCAACATTTTTAGTTGGAAAGACATCACTTTGTAGCAGTACAACCCTTTGTCTATATGGAAGAAAGTGTCTTTCTCATCAACAGGATCGATCATTATTTGGTTATAACCAGAATAAGCATCCATGAAGCAAAGCCTTTGAAGACTAAAGGTGGCATCATCAAATTGATCTATTTGATGAAGAGGGAAATCACCTTTTCGACAAGATTTTTTAGGATAAATACCGTCAATGAACATCGTCAACATTCTAAAAGCTATATTCACCATAATGATGTCTTCAAGACAAGCAGGATGATGTACCGCCCGTATGAAATTTTCTTAGAGAAGCTTGTTGACCTATTGTTATTTGCTTGTTCGTGTTATGACACAAAATTTTACTTCTTTTGGATGAGCGGCTTATATGTGAGATCAATCTTTAAGGAGTGCACCATTACTTCAGGATCAACCTCGGGCATATCTGTTAGACTCCTAGTAAATACATCTTAATTTCCCCAGAGAAATTCCATATACTCTTTTATTTGTTCTCTAGATAGTAAAGATCCAAGTGACATAATCCATGAGGGGTGTCTCTTTAATAGGAGACATAAATAAAAACTTAAACTAGTGAAGTCCATTGAGATATCTTTTCATCTTGGAGGTTAAAACTCTTGATATTGAGTATCTGACGGGTCTGATTGTACTACTTTTTGACCCCTTGAATAACTCTAAGTCCGAACAACATTGGAAATTTATGAGGTGTTTCCATGAATCCAAAATGTAAGAGAGTTTAATCTTCCATGTCATGGTATATAGTTGGATTTGATTAAATGGATGATGAGTAATTTATGTCATGAAGGAATACGCTTTTGATTTTAAAGAGAATTGAGAAATGAGCTTGGTTTGATGGGCTTTGAAATTAGGCGTGGGGAATTAAATTTGGGGTTTTGAAGATTAATTATGATGGCTTTGATAAAGTCATGAATCCATCATGATAAAATTTAGAACCTATGTTTAATAAATTTGGACTTGGCATGTGAGCTTAAATTTTGGTGAATTTTGGGTTTAAGATGGACTTGTAGTGGATTTTGATTTGAACTGGGGCAATTTTGAATTTGAACTTGTGATTGGATGGGATTGGACTTGATTTTGGATTTTAGTGGATTTAAAGGGACTGTGGTAATTTTGGTGGAAGTTGGAGGGTCAATTTGGTAATTTTGATGAAAATTGGACCAATTGGGTAACTTTGGGAATTTTGGTGAAAATTAGGGCAATATGGTAATTTTGGGAATTTGGGGTGGAAAATTGTGTTGTTTGGGTAATTTAAAGGAATTGGGACAATTTTGTGAATTTTTCATAATTTTTGGTATTTTGGTGAATTTTGGGTAAATTAGGGAAAATTTGGTAATTTTGGTAAGCCTTAGGGTGAATAGGTGAGGCCTGTGAGCAAGATGTGTATGGAGGTGAAGTGAGTGTAGTGATGGAGTGTGAGGTGACCAAGCTACCCAAGGTTATCCTATGGCCTCATGATCCTATAGGAACTCGTTTTTGAGGTTCAACATGTTGGTCCTAGTCATCTCAACCAAGTGCTGAGGACTTGAGACCACTCTTGTGAGACTTCACAAAAGAGTCAAGAGGTGAATAGAATTTCTAAGTGGGGATAGTCAATAGGAAAGTTCTATGGCTAGATCGTAATTTCTCACTAAAAAACTAGACCTCATAAAATACGAGGTCAATAACTGTATTTGAAAATTTGAAGTAACTTTATGACTAAACTATTAAAAATATGTAAATTATGTTAACCTACGAAATGAGCTTTTCAAATGGGCTTGAATTAAATCCACAAACTTGCAAACCATAATGTAAATCATATTTTCATATGGATCTTCAACACAACATGCATGGCTTTTCCATAAAATAACAAAAATACCACAACTTGTATGACTTTTGGTGAGACCCATTAAACCAAAACTTGCAAGATTTTTGGATAAGCACATTAAGCCGTAACTTGCATAATTTTTGGATAAGCACATTAAATTATAGCTTGCATCATTTTTGGATAAGCATATTGAGCCACAACTTATATGATTTTTGGTAAGCACATTGAACCATAATTTGCATGACTTTTTTATAAGCACATAAGCACATAACTTGCATGGAATTTTGGAAAATCAACATGAAGACACAACTTGTATGGAATTTTGGACAAGCAACATAGGCACACAACTTGCATGAAATTTTGGATAAGCAACATAAACACACAACTTAGATGGATTTTGGGCAAGCAACATAAGTACACAACTTGCATGAATGGGTAAGCAACGTAAGCACACAATCTACATTTAGATTTTGATAAGCAACATAAGCACACAATTTTCATGAAACTTTGATAAACAACATAAGTAGATAACTTCGATATATTATATAAAACTCATAATCCTATGATTATAGGTTATGAATATCAATCCCATCCTTACTTTGTTTGGGATAAATGATTGTGATTGGACATCTTTCATGGCAAGTGAAACACCATCAAATTAGAGCTCCAGTAATGTTTATCTTCATATTCCATAATTAAGATATGTTTATCAGGTAATTTTTCATCTAAAAAGCATTAGTAGACATTAGTTGTGCTGCCAAAAAAAAAAAAAAGAAAGGCCAAACCCTGAACATTGATAGCATGTAAGGGAAGAAAGGTTTGTATTCAATTACAATTAAATCAATGACAACTTGCTTATTTTTTTGATAGATTTTGATTAGTCATCAAATATTGCATAAAATTAAACCTAAAAATAAGACTAACTTTATGAGAGAGAATTTGGTGTCCTAATTATTGAACTATAAAATCAAAGCCAAAAATGGCTTTTCAATTAATGGGTAGTTCTTTTTGATTGGGATCAATCAATGACTCAAGCAATATAACATATTTTTCTTACTTGTCTTATTACTTTGGCTAACAAGACTCCAAAGGATTTGTCTAAAACAGTAGTATAGAGGATTAACAAATGACCTAGAATGAGGGTCGTTAATATTGATGGTGTAATTAAATATTTTTTTATTCTTTTAAAAGTATATTAGTAGTCATTATCTAAATTAAACTTGAAATTGTTCTTAATTAATGTAGAAAATGGGCACCAGCCAGCAAGTTTGGAAATAAAGTGTCTTAGGTATGCATGCCTACCCTGAAAAGATCTTAAATGGGTTAGACTTATGGGAGGTTGCATTTTTAATATTTCTTTAGTTTTCTCTTTTTTAATTTCATTCCCACGGTATCATACTACAAACCCTAAAAATTTATTATAAGTTATGGCAACAGTGCATTTTAATGAATTTATATTAAGGTCTATCGACTTAGACATTCAAAAATAATTCTCAAGTCATATAGGTGATCTTTCCTTTCTTTACTCTTAATGAACTAATCGTCAATATAACACTCGACTTTTTAATGGATGAGCTCATAAAAAAATATTGGTCATGGTTCATTTGTAGGTAGCAATAGCATTCTTTAGGCCAAAAAACGATGACTTTCTATAATTAAACTCTAATTGGGGTTTGTAATGGGATACT
The DNA here is from genome assembly GCA_022702705.1 of Papilionanthe hookeriana x Papilionanthe teres. Taxonomy (NCBI): domain Eukaryota; kingdom Viridiplantae; phylum Streptophyta; class Magnoliopsida; order Asparagales; family Orchidaceae; genus Papilionanthe; species Papilionanthe hookeriana x Papilionanthe teres. The sequence continues at coordinate 33,954,624 of CM040436.1, read as the reverse complement.
TCTCTAATCTTCAATAGCCAGCATGATTTGATTATATCTAGAGGACCTGACCATGAAAGAGAAAATTATATGTTGAGAGGTGATGTCAGCCATTAATTCCAATATATACAAAAATAATTTATCTACGCCTTATCTAAGGGGCTGTTTGGTTGTGACTTTTCCTCCGCGGTGCGGCAGCTCAACGCGAATTTTCGCGAAAGCTGTGGAAAATTTGCTCGACTTCGCGGCACTGTGCCGCGAAGTTTCGTGAAAGCGGGCCGCGGGTTTACTTTCACCGTGCTTCCTGCGCTAAAATTCCATCCCTTGCCCTCGTTCCGCTGCACCCCCCCCAACTCTCGCGCTTCCTCCGTTCTGCCCTAAGAATTCTCTCCTGCGAGCCCTCTGCGCGACCCAGTCGGAGTTTTCGAAGGTAAGGCGGCTCTTCTTCCTCCTTTGCGCCGTTAATCGTGCGAGAGATTTCTTCTCCTGTCTCCTCCCTCGCCCTAATCCATCTTCTTCGTCCCGTGGATAAAGCTCTCTTCTCCATCGTACATTTGCCATCGTAATCGGATCCGTTAGGGCCTAAAATTGAGATGATTCTTTTGATGGTAGATTACTTTTTGAAAAGTTTCATCTCACGTTATGGTGGCTTTAAGATTGCGGATGGTTCTCCATCCGCTCCTCTCTTCTTCGTCCCGATCTACATATGATTTTGTTTTATATGCACCAAAATCTTATGCTTATGCAAGTATTCTTGTGTCCCTCTTCCTCTCGTCCCACTTCTTCGTCCCGAGGTGTTAATTTTAAAAAAAAATTTAAAGGAAGCAAATGTTCTACGGATGTTAATTTTGAATGGCTATTCTTATTGATTTGGGGCAAATTATGGGATGGAATTAAACAGGTTTTGGCACTCGTTTTAGAAAAAAATGTGATTCATGCAATTCGGACTTTAATTTAGCATGCCTAAAACTATATTTTGCACTGCAAACACACACAAAGATTTAGCATGCCTAAAACAGCCCCTAATTTAGCATGCCTAAAACTATATTTTGTTGGCTTTCTTGAAAGGTTTTGGAGAAGGCATGATTTTCAGTAGGCTATTGCATTTGCTGAGCTTGATATTCTGTTGTATATTTGTGCATTTGCTGGCTTTCTTTATGCACTTAATTATGGTGTAGTGCAACGTGTGTTTGCAGTGCGATGGAGTGTTTGTTTGTGTTTGCAGTGCAGTGTGTATTGGTGCAGTGCAGTGGAGTTTTTGTGTTTTGCAGTGCAGTGCATAATTTGTGCAATGCAGTGCAGAATTGTGTGTATATGTGAATGTGTTTGAAGTGCACTGCAGTATTGTGTGTTTGTGTGTGTGTGTTTGCAGTGTACTGCAGTGTTTGTGTGTATATGTGTGTGTTTGCAGTGCAGTGCAGTGTAGTGCAACGTGTGTTTGCAGTGCAGTGGAGTGGTTGTGTGTGTTTGCAGTGCAGTGAGTATTGGTGCGGTGCGGTGGAGTTTTGTGTTTTGCAGGTGCAGAGTGCGGAATTTATGCGATTCGGTGCAGAATTGTGTGTATATGTGGATGTGTTTGAAGTGCACTGCAGTATTGTGTGTTTGTGTGTGTGTGTGTTTGCAGTGTACTGCAGTGTTTGTGTGTATATGTGTGTGTTTGCAGTGCAGTGCAGTGTATGTTTGCAGTGCATTGGAGTGTTTGTGTGTGTTTGCAGCTGGTCCCTTTGCAGTGCACTGCAGTATTTTGTGTGTGTGTGTGTGTTTGAAGTGCACTGCAGTATTTGTGTGTGTGTGTTTGCAGTGCAGTGGAGTTTTCGTGTGTACATGTGTGTGTTTGCAGTGAAGTGCAGTGCAGTGAAGTGCTTGGAATTGTGCAGTGCAGTTTGTGGAAATGTGCAATGCGAGTGCATTCGTGTGTGGAATTATGTGTGTGTGTTTGAAGTGCACGCACTTGCATTGTGTGTGTTTAATTGTGTATGTTTGTGCGATGCTTGTGCGAAGTGTTGTGTAGTGCGAGTGCATTGCGAAGTGTTGTGTGTGTGCGGTACGAAGTGTTGGGATTGGGATTGTGTGGAATTGGGATGTGAAAAATAGAGATGTTAGCTTATGGCTACCATTTGATTCTGCACTACACTGCACTACACACTGCTTTTATATGGCTATCATTTCAATTGGCATGGTTAATGATGATTATAGGCTTCTTTTGTTGTCATTCAGTTCAGCACTACTGCCCAAAACTTACCTTCGAATGTGTAGTTAAGTGCATTGTGTGTATATATATTGTGTGTGTATATATTGTGTGTTTATATATTGTGTGTGTTGAGTTGTGTGGTGCAGTGCATTGAAGTGTAGTCGAGTGCGGTGCATTGAAGTGTAGTGAAGTGCATTGTGTGGTGCTGTGTAGTGTGCAGTGTGTGTGATGTGTAGTGTAGTGCTGTGTGTTTGTGTGGAAGTGCAGTGTGTGTGTGTTTTTACAGTGCAATGTGTGTGATGTGCAGTGCTGTGTGAAGTGTAGTGCAGTGCAATGTGTTCTGGGTGCAGTGCAGTGTATTGTGTAGTGAAGTGCAGTGCAGCTTGTGGTGCAGTGAAGTTTGTGAACTGTTTCGTGTATTGAGTTGTGTGGTGCAGTGCACTGAAGTGTAGTTAAGTGCAGTGCATTGAAGTGTAGTGAAGTGCATTGTGTGGTGCTGTGTAGTGTGCATTGTGTGTGATGTGTAGTGTAGTGCTGTGTGTTTCTGTGGAAGTGCAGTGTGTGTGTGTTTTTGCGAGTGCGGTCGTTGTGTGAAGTGCGATGCTTGTGTGAAGTGTAGTGCGGTGCAATGTGTTCGGGTGCGGTGCGATGTATTGTGTAGTGAAGTGCGGTGCGGCTTGTGGTGCGAGTGAAGTTTGTGAACTTGTTTCGTGTATTGAGTTGTGTGGTGCAGTGCACTGAAGTGTAGTTAAGTGCAGTGCATTGAAGTGTAGTGAAGTGCATTGTGTGGTGCTGTGTAGTGTGCATTGTGTGTGATGTGTAGTGTAGTGCTGTGTGTTTCTGTGGAAGCGCAGTGTGTGTGATGTGCAGTGCTGTGTGAAGTGTAGTGCGGTGCGATGTGTGTGCGGTGCGGTGCGGTGTGAAGTGTAGTGCGGTCTTGTGTTGAGTTGTGTGGTCTTGTGAGTGCGATTGTGCGGTTGTGCGGTTGTGTAATGCAATGTGTAGTGTTGTGTGTGATTTGGGGTAATGCAATGTGTAGTGCCGTGAAATTGAAGTGCGGTGAGTGAAATTGTGTGAGTGAGTGAAGTTGTGTCGTGAAGTGCGAGTACAATGTGTGTGATGTGTAGTGCGGTGAAGTTGTGTGTGAAGTGTGTGGGTGTGTGATTCCGGTGGGCCGTGCAGTGAAGTGTGTGTGTATTTGAAGTGCAGTGAATTTGAAGTGCAGTGAAGTGTGTGGGTGTGTGATTCCAGTGGGCCGTGCAATGTGAACCTGTGTAGTGTAGTGAAGTGTGTGTAGTGTAGTGCAATGTGTGAAGTCAAGTGTGTGTAGTGCAGTGCAATGTGTGTGCAGTGCAGTGAACCTCTGTAGGTGAGTGCCGTGCATTAAATTTGAAGTGCAGTGAAGTGTAGTGTTGTATAGTGTTTGTAAAAACCTATGTAAGCGTTCAAAAGTTTCATTAATGAAAATAAAGTACTCACTTCCCGTGGACGTATGTCAATTTGACCGAACCACGTAAATTTCTGTGTTCCTTTACCTTAGTAGCATTTTAAATTTACGTGTTCCTTTACCTTAGTAGCATTTTAAATTTCGTGTTCCTTTACCTTAGTAGCATTTTAAATTTACGTGTTCCTAGACTTTCATATGTTCGTTTATTTATTTCATATTTAAAGATATTGCTGACTTGTCTCCTATTATTAGTATGGCAAGTAAGAACAAAGAAGTTGCCACTCCTGCAATGTGGGAGAAGGACATAAAATTAATTTTTTGCGATATATGCATTGCGGAAATCGAAAGAGGCAATAGACCGAACTCTTTTTTCAGCAAGGAAGGCTGGCAAAACATAGTAACAACTTTTAGGGAGGTGACAGGCAGGGATTACGACAGGCTGCAGCTTAAAAATAAATGGGACCAGCTAAAGAAAGAATTGAAGCTATGGAAGGACCTAAAACATGGATTTATTGGTTTGGGCTGGGATCCGTCGAAGCGAACTATTGCTTGCTACGGAAGAATGGTGGACTGAAAGGCTAGCGGTAAGACATAATTGAATTAGTTTTGCTTGTGTTTGCACCACTTGCTAATAAAAATTATTTATTCTTACGGATTTATCCTACGGCGAGGAAGTTCAAAACAGTTGGGATAGAACCGAATTCGAGGAGAAACTCGATCGAATGTTTGGTGGGACAATAGCCGCGGGGAAATACGCGGTTGCACCTAGCCAAACAATGGTTGATACAACCCCCGAGGAGGTCGCCGTAGAACTTTCAAACGATTCGGCGGAACTCCGCATATACGATCAAGCCGAAATGCAATCTACAAACCGAACGAAGCGGCCCGGATCGATAAGAAGAGGAAAAGTACTGTTGGAAGTATGAAAGAGCAGCTATCATTACTTGTGGAATCAGCAAATGATGCTCCACATAAAGTTCAAAAAACGCCGTCCACGAGGTTGTTAGGCTTCTAAAGGAAGACCCGGAGATTATAGGGAATCGACCACTTTTCTTCTTTGCTATCGACCTCCTCCGGGACTCTCTCCACCGAGACTTTTTCACTTGCGGTTGATAGAGAGCTACGCTTAGAATACATTCGATATTATTATGATCGACGCACCTTGTGATATGATATGGAAATGTTGCTTTTATTTCATCTATTGTTATTGTTGTTATCGATATTGTCTGGACAATTTTTATTTTGAATGGTTGAATGTTTGAGTTATTTCCTTTCTTAATGTAGTTCATTCATATGTTTCGCTAAGGTACTTGTTGATTTCTATAGAGAGTAACATGTTTTCTTTGAAAGGTGCGGTTTATACCGTCATGAATCCGGAGGAGATCCGACGCCGTAGGAGAAACGCAGCGATAAATATAATGCTTGCAATACTACAATACATACGTCGATCGTGAACCTTGTTACACTTCATCTCGGGTTGGAGAACATTGGATGGGTGAAATGATTTCGGGACACCCAACGAGATTTCGTAACATCTTCGGAATGTCACATGAGGTTTTCGAGAGATCTTCTAGTTGACCTAAAAACATCTCATGGACTCCATGGGTCTTATAGGACAACGGACCGTGAAGTGTTGGGCATCACACTTTTTATACTCGTCACGAACGAGTCCATGAGGGGAGCCATGGAACGTTTCCGGCATTCGTCGGAAACAATTAGCCGATATTTCTCGATTGGTTTGGCTTCTCTTGTCGGTTTAGCAAATGATGTACTAAAACCAAGCCGATCCAACATTTGCGAGGACCCCGACAGAGATTCTTAACGACGAACGATACATGCCATATTTCAAGGTACAAATGTTAAATAAAACAAATTTTTATGGAATGGATTGCATATTTATATGATTATTTTTTCCTTAAGGATTGCATCGGCGCAATAGATGGAACGCACGTTCATGCTATAGTGTCGGATAACGAGAAAGTAGCTTATATCGGCCGTTCTGGGAGGACAACTCAGAATATTATGGCCGTTTGTGATTTCAACATGTGCTTTACATTTGTATTGAGCTGGATGGGAGGGCGGCGCACATGACGATAGACTCTTTAAAGTTGCAACAAGAAAGCCGGAGTACAATTTCCCTCACCCACCTCCGGTAAGGTCATTTATAATATTAAAAGATGATGTTTTTGGTCATACACCTAACTATACTTTCTATCATTACGGGGAAGTATTATTTGGTAGATGTCGGCTACCCCATGCGAGAGGGGTATCTTAAACCATATCCGGATACAAGATATCATATTCCAGATTTTCAAAGAGCTAGTAATCGCACAAGAACTAGAAAGGAGCCGTTTAATAAGAGACATTCATCCTTGCGAGGCGTTATTGAGAGAACATTCGGAGTTTGGAAGAAGAAGTGGGCCATTCTTCGGGATATGCCTCCTTATCCGTTCCCCAAACAGGTGCAGATAGTGTTGGCAACTATGGGCCTTCATAACTATATCAGGCGGCATCCAACTCGGGCTGATGTTGATTTTGACGAGGTTGCTACAGTCGACGGTTTACAGGACCGCATTGAACCGTCTCAACCACAGGAGGATGACAATAGTGCACCAATCTGTACAAAAGAAGGGGAGGGTGCAAATGAAATGGCAGCACTTCGAGCAGACATTACTCGATTGTTAGTTGGAGAGTGAGTGTTTTTTTGCAGTGCAATGTATGTCTTTTACATTCTTTTTGAGCACTTTACTTCACATTATTTACAATTCTACACTCTAGATTGATTCTTTTCATTTTGTTTGACCATTTTATACTCAAATTAATTAAGCTCGCATGTGTGCTTGTATTACGAGTAAATATGAGCTCCAGCACGTCGGCTACCTCTCACCGATTGCTATGTCGCTGTGGGTTGCAGGCATCTCTTTTGACATCACGTCAGCCGCATAGCTTTCGACGAAAGTTTTATGCCTGTCCTCGGGACATTCCAGATCAGTGTCGTTTCTTCCGATGGGCAGATAGTTTACCAGATTCTCACGAGTCCGACGCTGGGAGTGTACGACCACAACGGAAGACGCAGTGAAACGGGAGTTACAGATTATGAAAACTAAAGTGAACATTATTTTATTGTTGGTTGTTGTTGGAATAGTCCTTCAGTTTTTTTTCACTCTACTGCTGCTGCCACGTGTTTGAGAGTAGTATATGTTTTGCTGTATGACTCTATGACTATTTTGAGATTTGCAATCGCGTAGAACTCTATGACTATTTTGAGATTTGGAAGCGCTCTCTTCTTTGTGTTATTAAATTTTTAATATAATTTGAAGAATCTATTTAAAATATTTTATAAAGCTCGTAAATTTTTTATTAATATGAACAATCTTTTTAAATTATAAAAATTTTAATATATATATATATATAATTCATTAAAATTAAAAGATAACTAAATATTTTATTTTACAATTAAATTAAAATATAACGAAGCTCGTAAATATTTTGTTAATACACTTAAAGAATTTAACCTATATAGTGAATTATTGAATTGAATCAATAGTTCACTATATATATAGAAAATATATATTAAAGATATAAAAATAAAAAAATCTAATTTCAATTTATAAATTTGTATATTTAAATATAAAATTTTAAAAAAAAATTTATTTTACTTTCAAATATTTCATCCTACATAAATATATCCAAATATTAAAACGAGCTTCTAATAAACGAGGGCGATCTGGTCATTTTACGCCGCATATTGTTTTTCCACGATCATAACCAAACATACGAGCAACTTTCTCGCAATTGCTTCCCATGATTGCTTCTAGAGACAGTAGCATATTACTGAAAAGTTCGAGCAGACACATATTGCTTCCAAACAGGCCCTAAATCTTGAAAGTTGATGCACACATAAATTTATTCATTCTTCTTTTCAACTTGCATTACACCACCTAACCAGGAATAGTATTTCTCTTCTTGAATAAAATTGGCCTTGACTAGAATTTTCACTTCTATGAGTACTTGCTTGTTAATTTCTAATCTCATTCATCATGGGGCTAGCTTTATTGGTATGGTCTTAAGTTGTATTTTCAATTTATAGACTGTCAACTCTGAAGCTAATCTTGGCATTTCTTCATAGCACTAGGCAAAATAATCTTTAAACTCAATGAGCAACATGATAAGTTCATTAGTTTCTTATTTATTCAAAAGCAAACTAATGAAAGTTGGCTTAGGGTTGCTATGAGTTCTAAAATTTATTTCTTTAAATTCGTTAAAAATTGATTTAAATTTTTTCTCTAGCTTAAGAGATGCATCCCCAATGAAGAGGTTAACCAGATCATCTAAAATTTCTAGACAAACATTATCATTAATGTTATTACATTCGGCGAAGATCTTATCAGATTCCAAATAGACATTAATGATCAAGCAAATAATTCTTATTACGAACTCGTCCTACATTGGTAAATCCTACACTAGCTTTTGATTTGTGTTTTTTACATTCATCATCCTAAAGATTTTTAAATGGTTTGATTTCTTCTTGGACTATGTGCATTGTATTAGACTCTATTTTGCTAATTTAGTAACACAAGACAAGTACCAATCAAAAAAGCGTTATATTAATTCATTTGAGATTTCAACTTCAAGTTCTACATCTTTTTCAGGACTTGCCGATTAGGATCCTATATAAAAATTTTGACCCATATAACCACTTAATTGGGGAGTTATCTTAACTTCCAACCTATCCATAATATTTGAGGATAATAATTTTAGAGCTAAAGTTTGGACATACTAATTGATTTTTTTGTTCATTGAAGACTTAGATTTATCCTGACTTGTAGTTATTATTTTTTTATTTTTCATTATCTTCTTCTACAGAGATCTTTCTTGGGATTTCTAATTTCATTGTGGTGATAGACCAACCTACAACACATGACTCATTCTCTAATCTAGACTCTAGTTCAACATGCCCCATGTTATTTTTTTTTCTTTCAAATTTAGTGAAGAAACTTTTGTACTGGCCATTTGGTTCTCATCCTAGATTCTATTGTAACTTCTTATAGATCTATCGCCTACACATAAGTTTGAGAGGTGTGGGACTGTTGATTTATACCATGGGATTTATCTTCATCTTTCGATGAAGTTTATTGCTTTTCTTTTTCATCTTTTTATTTTGTTTCAAATTCTTTTTTAATCTTTTGTTTGTTGCATTTTTATTTTCTTTCTTTTGCAAATTTTTAGTTTGGGTTTCTCTAAGGAAAAGATAGTTTTCTTTTTTGGCACATAATACGTTGCGTTGTCATAAATCTAGAGTTCATGGACTACAAATGATTGTAAATCACTCTCAATGCAATATTCAATGCCATCGTACAAGTACATAATGCATGGCAAAGATATGAGGGCACCATTTGATGCTTATAAAGTCAAGATTTCCCCATAAGCATGTTGAAGGGTGTATCTGAGTCAATGTTGTAAAATTTGGCTTTAGTATGGATATCCTCAATTTTGAGCATGAGGGTGATAGATCTTAGAGCTCTTTCACCTTTCTCATTAAATATAAAAAACAATATCTTATTGGACGAGAGTTTGCATATCTTGACATCAAGGTAGGCAGGTTTTCTTAAATTTATTATGTTGATGGATACACTTGAATCAACAAGAACCCTTGATAATGAAAATCATCCCATATTTATAGAGATATAAAGTGGTCGACTATGATCTGTTGTCTCTAGTAGAAGGTCATCATTATTGAAAGTAATTTTGAGAACTTTATTGAAGTAATTTACTTATCCTATTAAAGTAATAAGTGCTAGTTAGCCCATATAGATCTTGAAATTTATTAAGAATTTAATTAATGATTCTCGCATCTCTTTAGATAATATGAGATTATCATAAATACTAATTTTAGCTCATAAAATTTTAAATTGGACAACACATTATAACCAACTTTATGTGAAGCCTCTACAAGCATATCCTAGATCGGAGCATTTAGCCACATTGAAGGTTAATTTTCAAAATATCTTTCATAGAGTCATAGTGAATTTTTTTAACTGTTGCATGGCTTCTAGGACTTCCTGAAATCTTTCAATGTCAAAAAATTTTATCCCAATTTTGATAAGTGTACCCCGAAAGTTAAGAATAGCTGCAACAATATCACAAAAGGTGCAAATACTTCCGTAGGAATATTCAGTTGATTCATTTAAGACTTGAGAATTATTTTATAAATATTATGATGAATTTTTCAGCTACTAAAGTTACTACTTGAGTTAATTAAAAAATTATGAAAAAGAGGTAGAACGTACCCAAAACCACTACTTATTTTATTTATAGTTCAAGAGGAATGAAAAATTTATATAGTGTAAGTGATGGAACAATCCTAGAACCCTCACTCAAAATATCTACTCTCATAGGATTACTCTTAACAGCCTTAATTGTTCCCATACAGACTATTTCTTCTTTGTTCTTCACTTCACATTTTGTTTACTTCACTGTTCAATTTACTTCTTTCTTCACTTCAAGAACTAAAAGAGCTTCTAGTTTACCAGGTGCTTGAGTTCTTCCAGAAGTTTGTGTAGAAAAGTTTTGAAATTAGTTGATGACTTCTAAGATTTTTTGGACATGATTACATTCCAACATTCTTTTTATGCACAACAGTAAATGAGTTCATATCTTCAGAAAAGACAAAACTAAAAGTCCCTTACTTTGGTTCCTTTGAATATTCTTTAGGGATAACAATGAACTCAAAATTATGGTTCTTTTCTAGCCAATATTTCAAAATGAAGCATTCTTCTATTGTGTGTCCCATCATTATATGGTATGGAGAATAATTAGGTTCATTGCTTGTTCCAACTTCTTCAGGCTTGTAAGGTTAAGGCAGATTGAAATATGGATTCTTCAATAAGTTTTTTAACATCTTTTTTATAACATCATCCTTAAAAGAATACTCAATTTTTCATTTCATCGAATGTTTTTCTAGAAAACTTTTTTTAGTCAGGCATGTAGGGTTTTTATGGTCATTGCTACTGTGATTATCAATGTTGTGGTGATTGTTTTTATTATTGTGGTAACTGTGACTTTTATTATTATTATTGTGGGTGTTTTTGTTATTATTAATGTGATACTATGGTTGTGGTGGTTGCCACTATTATTTCCTAGGATTTTTAAGTTGTATTCTCATGTGTTACTTCTCTTTATAATTAACAAACACATTCCTAACTCTTATTTTGTGAGCTCTTCATGGGTTTTTGTTGACTTTGGAATAAAATTTGTATTAAATAGAGGAAAAATGTACCCAAAACTACTACTCATTTTATTTATTACTCCAAAGGAAATAAAAAAATCATACATAGTAAGTGGTGGAATAGTCCTAGAACCCTAACCCAAAATAACTAATCTTATAAAATTACTCTCAACAGTCTTAATTGTTCTTATGTAGACTATTTCTTGTTTGCTCTTCACTTTAGGTTCTGCTAACTTCACTTCTAGTTTTACCATTTTTTTTCTTTAGGAAAAACAAAAGCATCTAGTATAACAGGTGCTTGAGTTCTTTTCCAGAGTCTATGAAGAATATTGAGAAGTTAGTTGATGAACTTTTGAGATTTTTTGCACATGACTGCATTCCAACCTTATTCTTGTTCATATAAATAAAAGGGGTTCATGTCTTCACCAAAGACAACACTAACAGACCCTTATTTTGATTTCCTTCAGATATTCTTTAAGGATAACAATGCCTTTCTTATGGTTTCATTCTTGTAAAAAATTGAAAGTAAAGCACTTTTCCATTGTGAATCCCAACAATCCATAGTATGGAGAATAATTAGGTTCGCTACTTCTTCCTACTTCTGCAGGTTTGTAGGGTTCAGACATCTTGAAATATGGATTCTTCAATATGTTTTTTAACCCCTTCTTTATGGCTTCATCCCTAGATGTGATTGTTACTGTGCTTATCAATTTTTTTGTGACTATCACTGTTAATGTGGTGACTACAGCTATTGTTATTCTTGTGGATGTTGTTGTTATTATTATTGTGGTGGCTACAACTATTATTTCTTAAGATTTTTAGGTTGTATTCTCTTGGGTTGGTTCCCTTTTTCAATAACAAACACATTCTCAACTCTCATTTTTTAAGCTCTCTAGATTTTTTTCTTGACTTTTAAAGTTAGAAATGATGGCTGCTTGGCTTCATCTTATAGGTTAGCTGCTTTATTTAGTTGTTTCTCAAAGGTCTTAATTATAAATACTTTTAATAAGAAGCCAACTATTTTGTGAATTTTTTTTTATTGAGTAAGATTTCAATAGCAGGTTGCTCTTAGAATTAGGGTTCACACTTTAGACTTAGGTTCCCCCATATCAGGATATAGTCTACTAGAGTAATTAGATTTTTGTCTCTCAATGACCAAGTCACTGTTGACCTCATTTTTGATGAGGTCTTCTCTTCTTCTCTTTAGTACTTAGGATCTAGCCTTAGGCTTTTCCTTTGACTATCTTAGAGGATTAGAATTGGGACCCACCTTTTAGAAATTCAAACCACTTCTAAACTCCCTGCAAACTCCACAAACTTGACTGTAGACCCCTAATCACCTAGAGGGTTGAAATCAAATGTGGAAGTTTAAAGGATGAGTTCCTATAGGACTCTTTGGCCTTAGGACTGCCCCTGAGTGGCTCAGTGCAGTGAAGGGTTGACTTGCACACACACTACACCTACACACTACACTTTCACACACTTCCTAAAAACACACCCATACCCGAATTGACCTCCTGACTCATGTAGGTGATTCACATGGATGGTCCTTAACCCCTAAGCCCTTGGCTAAGAGGGTTAGGAACAACATGGAGCCCTTGGCTAAGAGGGTTAGGAACAACATGGTGAATGCCTCAAATGAGTCCCTTCATGGCTCATGTGGGCTTGATATGGCTTCATGGCTCAACCAAAATGACTTCTTTCCACTTACATCCACCCAATCTTCAATTTCCCAAATTTTCAATTTTTGACCCCGGACCCTATACCCGCTAACCTACCCAAAGCCTCGAATAGCCCAAATTTCTCAAAAATTTCCAAATCACCCAAAATTCTCCAAAATCATTCCCAAACATTTCCACATCACTCAAACTGATCATCCATATCCAAAAATACCAAAAATTCCAAAAATACCTCCCAATACCCTTCAAATACCCAAAATAGCCCTCTTAGCCAAAAAATCCAAAAATTCAGAAAATTCCCAGAAAATTCCAGAAAATCCCAAATATTCCCAATTTCATTTTGTTCAACTACACCATGGGCCAATTTTGTCAATTTACCCCACTTTTATCAAAATCCCCAATTTGACCCATTTTAACCTAAAGTAAACCCAATGTCAAACCTAACCTACCCAATTGACCTAAATTCTGGTCCAATTCAATTCTAAACTTCAATTCAACATTCCCAACACCAATCGAGACCAAATCCAAGCTTAATTTGATTGACATTTGGATCCAATTTCACTTTTGGCCTTAAAGCCCAATTTGGACCCATGACCCAAACTTAACCCAAACTCACCCAATTCAACTCCAATTAAACCCAAATCTTTTCTAAACCTTCCTTGACATCCCCATAAACAAAACACTAACATGATTTGCCCAAAATTTAGACCCAAACCCCACTCAAATTCAACCCAAAAATTAAAAGGCCCATTTTTGACCTAAACCCAAACCTAGCCCAAATGAGCCCAAATCCCAAAATCAAAACCCATCAAAGCCAAAACCTCTTTGAAACACACCCATAAACATTTCCCAACATTAATTTTACATCAATTTCAACTCTAGCCCAACATTGGCCCAAGTTGCCCAATTTGACCTACATAGGCCCACTTACCAATTAAACTCAAATTCAAACCAATTCAAGTCCAAATCACACCAAATTGACCCCAAACCACTCATGACACATCCCTAAACCAAACTCAACAATTATTTGGCCCAAGCCTTTACCAAAATTTCATCCCAAGATTCATTTTAAAATTCAAAAGCCCACTTTCCTAAACCATTTTAAAAACCCATTTCCACCAAATACAAAAGCCCAAAATTGGCCTTAAAGCCCACATGACATTTCCATTTGCCATCCATTTAATCAAAGCCATTCCCTAAGTTCTAATCACATCATCAAATAATTCCAAATTAAGCCTCATGCCAAATTACCCCCTAAATGACAAATATTTCTAAAACCCTTTTTCATGAAACAAGTCGACTTTTTTCGAAGCCAAATGCGAAGCCATGCAAGCCATAGACAAGCCACATGAAGCCATGGGGGGTTTGACTTGTCACCATGCCCAAAATGGCAAGAAGAGGGGACCCTTTAATGATTCTCTTAAGAGTGATTAACCACTCCCATGTCTCCCCTAACTCTTGCTTAAGCTTAATTGTACTTGGATTGTGACTTGACCCCACTAATCAAGCTAATCCAAGTGACTTTCCTTCAGCCCAAATTGGCCTTGGAGGGTGAACCCAACCCAAACCAATGGGTTGACCAAATTGAAGCCAAAATGACCCCTCCCCAATTCCATTTTAATTCGGCCACTTTACACATGGCAATGGCCGATTGATTGCATAAACCTCTAACCACGACCCACCTGGACCCGAGGGTGACCCATGCCTGCCGGCCAGCCGCCTGGGTCGCCGGAAAACACCATGGCCGAGACCTTGGGAGGAGCCAAACTTTGGAATTCCATCTTGCTGAGCTGCCTCATGCCCAGTGGTCACCATGGCTGTTCTTCTCCTCACCAGAGCAGCTGATCCCAAGCCCTAACTCCCCCTGGGAGGCCCTCCACCCTCTCCTATTTAAACCCCTCACCCTCACGGCCAAGAGAAGTGTTGAACCGGACTTTACCGAAACTCGCCAAAATTGCTCCGGATCATTCTCCATACTTAGAGCGAGTTGATCCCCGAGTGCCAATTTGCCCTAATCCCCACCAACGAGCCCGATTTCTCGGCCAAAATTCCACCCAAAACCGGGACACTTCTCCACGGTGAGCCAATCCCCAAATTGATTGGTTCTACACCTTCACTGGACCGAGGAAGGTGTCCACCAGCAAAAGCCCCATCTCCGAGCCACCCGGTTGCTCCGGCCTCCAAGCTTTGTGATCGGGCTTGGTCGAAATCACATCTGAGACGATTCACCGGACCGGGAGACTTCATCCGGAGCTTGCGAGATCCGATCGAAGGTGCAACAACTCTCGGATCGAAGCCACACTTCTCCGAGCAAAGGTATGTACTAATTCTTCATCCCGAGCTTCGGAGATTCTCCATTTCAAATGCCTTAACTTCGATGCATGATAACCGTATAGATGTGTTCGTCTCTTGAAGACGAATCCATAGAGCATAAGAACGTAAAAATCCGTTGAGTATCGAGTGAGATCTTAGGGATTTAGTGTGGACGGCTCTTGGGTGAGGACGCTCGGGGACGATGAACGGATGCCGTCCATTTAATACACGCGCGGACGGACGGCTCGGATGGCGTTGGACCAGGGAGACGGTACGAGAACCGCGGGGCCCGGGCTGCCGACTCGGATGGCGGCGTCGAATGGGAGCGCGACGCGTGTGATTTCGGAGATGCCGAGGATGCGCTGGCGCCGCGTGGATAAATAGAAAAATAGGGTATTTTTCTATTTATTTAATTCCCTAAACTTCAAAAATTCATAACTTTGTGTAGGAAAATCATAAAAATAAAATAAAAATACCCTCTTGCTCAGTGAACAGAGGGGAATAATGTGGAAAAGAAATTAATTAATTTTGTCTAGTATTTTATTTTTAATTAATTATTTACTCCCTGTATTGTTTTAATTCTCCATGCATGTATACAATTCACCATGGCATGAGACCATAGGGCTTTTGAAGCCTCTGAATTTGGGAACATTCCCTAAATTTTCCAAAGTCAGAGGCCATCCTTATGAAGAGTTATTGATTTTTCAAATTCATGTCACTGTTTTGAGTATTCTAATTCCAATAAATAGCATGTTGTGTAATAAATTCTAGGAAAATTTGGTGATGTTCCTTATGACCAGAGAACCCTAGGAAAAATAGGACTTGAGTTAATTCACTCAAAATAACCCTAATTGGCTTAAACATCCAAAATAGACCCCTAATTAATTAGAGCTAACCATACATCAAATTGACTTGAAATCAATTCTCCACTGACCTTTAGGATCAGAGGAACCCACCATAAAAATTTGAGGTCAATTGGACTTGGTTAGCCCCACTAATTGGGTCGATTAAGCCACTTAGTCATTTTAAACTTTAAAAATTCATAACTTTCAAAATATCTTTCAAAAATTCACCAAATTGGTTTTGGAGTCTCTCTGATATCAGGGGAATTTAAGAAAATTAAAATTTCAATTTTCTAAAAAAGTTGATTTTTAATATTATTTTAATATTTTTAATAATTAAAAAATAATAAAAATCACAAAAATAATAAAATTCACCAAAATGTCACATTTTGAATTTTAATCACTTAGGAACAAACCCCATATTTTTCTTAGGCCTATTTGGTGAGATATTAATTTTTAAAGTTCTAGGGTAATTTTAAAATTAAAAAAGTGTATTTTCTAGCATTTTCACTAAAATAATTATAATAAGTCATAGAAAAATCAGAAAATTGTAAAATTTGTTTCTCTGGAATCCTTGATATCAGAGAGAATTTTAAAAATTATAAAATTCATTTTTCAACATTTATTTTTTTTTTAAATTAATTAACACTCTAAAACTTAAAATAATTATAATAAAAATAATATAATTCAAAAAATCACCAAAATTAGTCTAAGTGGTCCTCTGGTCATTAGGAATGTCCCCTAATTTTCTTAAGGACAGAAACTTTCTCTTGGTCATGTTATCAAATTTTCCTTGAAAATCTCTATTTTCTACTAAAAATAATTATATAAATAAATTAAATACAGAAAAATCACATTTTCTCCTCTCATGTCTTTATTGACATGTGAGTGAAGTCACATAAAAATTTCAAGTTCATTTGAGTTCAATTTAGTGAGTTATGAAATTATTAGGCTTAAAGGGCAAAATGGTAATTAAAATTTTAACCCTTAATTAAAACTTTAGGTTTAATAAAAAATTAACAATTAAAATACTTGATCCTAACCTGATTTGGATGATTGAAATTTAAATAATTAAAGGGTAGAAACCCATTAAGCAATTTAAAATGATTAAACCTTAATTAAATAATTGATTAAATTTGGAAGAATAATAAAATTGGAATTATTAAAATAGGGATATTATTAGGAAGAGATTTATTCTTTAATTTAAAAATCCCTAAATTTAATCATCTCATTAATATTCAACTCTTAATTAAAATGATAACTCAAATTTAAAATATTAAAAGACTTAATCATTAAACTAAAATTAAATCATTAAACTCTTTCAAAAATTTCAATTTAAATTAAATTAAATTAAATTAAAAATTAAATTAAATTAAGTAAATTAAATTAAAATTAAATTAAATTAAATTAAGATTAAAAAGTTGAATTAAATTAAATTAAATTAAATTAAATTAAATAAACAAATTAAATTAAATTAAATTAAATTAAATTAAATAAAATTAAATAAATTAATTAAATTAAATTAAATAAATTAAATTAAATTAAATAAATTAAATTAAATTAAATTAAATTAAAAATTAAATCAAATCAAACTAAATTGAATTAAAATTAAATCAAATCAAACTAAATTGAATTAAATTAAACCAAATCAAACTAAATTGAATTAAATTGAATTAAATTAAATTAAATTAAATTAAATTGAATTAAGTTGAATTAAATAACATCACCTAAGACATAAAGAACTCAAAAATAAATCTAAAATAACTTGAACACTATTCCAAACTTAAATCATTAATTTGAACTTAAATTTGAATCACGAAATCATTAAATATCATTTTGCCCTTAGGAGCTTTAGTTATCATAACTCCTAAACGTAATATAAAATGAAATGTTACTTCACTTATAGGACATTCAAATGTCCTAGTTCATCGAAGCAAGTTAACAAAATTTGAAAACCTCGGACGATCGATTCACTTACACAATTAAATTCATTTGGACTTAAAACAATCCTAGAAATATTGAAAAGATGTTTAGGATCCTTCCTAAGCACTTCCTCGATATGATAGGATATTTATAAGAACAATTGAACTTAGTTGTTCTTTGATGAAGAAAATCGTCTTCAAACCAAAAACACAAAGAACCTAGACGTCATAGGAAATGACTAGTCATAGGATTAGGAATTTGGTAGAAAACCATAACCCTTTCCCTTAGCTTTACCTAGGAACTTGCTTAAATATTCTAATTGTGTTTTAAATGCAGCTTGGGATGACGGGAAGACCCTCCAGGTACGCTTTTATTTTATTGCGATTTACTTTACGGTAATTTATTTAATCGCATCGCACTTACTTTTCTTGCATGATAAACAACAGTTGCATGAAAACCTACACCTTTAGGACGAAAACCAAAACCGAAACTCATAACTAAATTAAAAGACACTACAAGATAAAATTCACCTCCACAACATTTCAAAATATAAGACAACTCAAAATTTAATCACAAACGAACACAAAACTACAATTACAACTAAATTAAAACGTCTTGTTGGATGATCGGGAATACCTCGGATGATGTAACCTACGTGTTGCTAACGGGATTTCCCACGGTCTAAATGAAAGTGTGGAACTCATTCGATTGAGTTTAGCAAATTCATCTGGACTAAGTGAATCCGATAAAAATAATGATGCCGGAAGGATGGAACCGTGGGATCTTAACCGGTGTCGTTGTAATCAACTTTAAGATTTGTTTTAATTAAAACACAAAAAACACTTGGAAATTAAGACTTTCTTTAAACCAAACACTTCTCTCATCTCCTGATTTATGATTTCTAAAACTAAACCTCTGCAACAACAAGGAGCTCGGAGCATGGTGGGCAGCACGGCCATCGTCGTCAGCAAAACCTGTGTCTACTTCAGCAAAACTTTCCTAGAATTAAACAACAAAGCCATAGGACTTCGAGGTAGTTTGCCTAGTGCAACATAAATCCTCAACTCTTCGTTAGGCATTTGCATGGCAAATTAAGCCCTAACCGGTCTTAGGATTCCGAGGTAGTCGTCCGATACGACATAAACCCTCATATCTTCCAGTGCAATTTGTATGATTCTATCATATAAATATAAGTCCTAATTAACTAAAATTGGCAAGATTAAAACATTAAATAAACATTAGGACTTTCCTAAATCCAAGCCAAACAATAGGATAGTCGGGAAATTACCGAAGTCCGCTTCGAATCCGTAATTTCTCCTACTTTTCTTCCTTTGAATTTCCAAAATATAATGTTCCAAACTTGATCCATTCCCTATTGAAACCCAAAATTCAATCCCTTGAGAACTTAAACTTTGAAATTCTTGAGAGCAGAATTATTGATTATTATCGAGAGTTTTCTTAGGTGATTCCCATCACTTAAGATGTAATTAACTATAGGGGCTTGCCCTTATAGGGAATTTTAAAGAACCTGAGTAATATAAACCCCGTTTAATATTTTCATATTAAGCGAGGGAATTTGTCGGCTTATAAAATTGGTTCGTAGACCAAACGGATGTCACAAATCTTCTAGTTTATTTAACCGAGCCCCATCATCAAGCAGTGTGTCTATTCTTCGGGATAGATACACGATTTGTGGTGCGGCGCTCGTTTATATAAACTATTTGGGATGTGAGATCGGTTTGATTTCATATCTTAAAATCTTCAAATTTAAAATTATTTTCAAAATCAAATATTACTTTCTAAATTATATCTATATTTAAATTTAAAATTCGCCGACAACTTCTGTTAGGCGACCCCCTTTTTAAAATATCACACAACCTAAAAATAGTGCCGACAGTCACCAAATGTGACATTATGTTGAACTCCAAGAAACATTTTTGTGAAAATCCTTTCATATCTAATAATATCTTAACTGAACCATTAGGTAACTCCGGTATACCAATCAAATGCTATCCTGGATAAACTGCTGACAAACTAATAGAAAAGAAGAGCAACATTTTCCTCAACATTATAATAACTAGCCTAAAAATGTACAAAATGTTATTTTGTGTTCCAGAACTATCAAATATCTTGAATTTTGGTGGTACAAATTCTTTAAGTTATTTTACCACATCAATTTCTCTAAGGTAAGGTCTTCCTTTAGGTAGTGATGAGGCACCCCGGGCTTGAGTTAACATCTCATTTATTTACTGTTCAATAAGAAACTTCAATTCCTTATCAGGAATAGAGTGTGCTTCTGAATTTTTTCAGAAACATCCTCCTCAGTTGTTATTATTCTTGAATTATCAACGTACAATCAAATTTGTTTTTATCCACTTTCACATTTACATGTACAGGTGTTGAAGTATGGTTTTAAGTTATAAGGGGTGAAACTAATAATTCTTCCATCGTTGTATCTACCCTTTCTTTTTACTCATTTTTTAGCTTAATCTGTTAGATAAATAATGAACTATGTTAGGTGATAGACCTTTTACAACTGAATATCTTGATGATATCCATATATTGGTATTGGAATCAGTTTTAAATCACATAAATAAAGTTCTATATTTTTCCATTCTTTTTTTCCAATCTTTTTATTTTTTCATCTCCATCTTCATTAATTTAAAAGATATCAAACTATTTCCAGTGCAAAAACTTCCTCAATCATAATATCTTGAAGAGCATCATCATGATATTGCTCTCTCAATGTATCTCTAGTTTCAACAATCGTAATGGTGGTATTTTCCTCAAAATTGTCCAATGCTTCTTCCTCTTATTTGAGTTGCTTATTGCTAGCTTCTAATTCACATAACACTTCATCAATTGGCTGCCCTAATACTCTCTGGTTCAATTGAATTATACTTTGGTTTTGCATCAGTATTTGTTTCTTCTGATTCATCAATCTTTTCTATAGTCTTCTCTTATCACAGTGTAATATGAATGTCACCAAAATTTCTTGTTTATATTTCTACATCCTTCAGAGTAGTCTTATATTCAGGCTCTGCTATTTCTTGAGGTTCTAACACCTTCCTTTGTATAGGTGAAGAGGGATTAGATGAATTTTTTAATCAAACATTATCCGTATAAGGAGGGGATACACAAACTTTGAAGAGTAACTTTATCACTAACTGGGACATTTTCTTTCATTTTCAATGTTCAAGTATTAAAAAAAACGAAGTGCTTTAGTAGATGGGCGTGTACTTTTTGGGTCTTCTAAAGTGACTTCAGGATAAATGAAGGTGCTTCTAGTGATAAGCAATGTGCAGGATGCATCGGCAAGGATTGGGTAGAGACATGCCTTAATTGTTTGGACTTAGTTAATAGTATATTGCCAATGGGTCTATATTCAAAGTATTTGTGGCAATGATTATTCCTATCAACTTGTGCATAGGAGCTTTGTTTATACTCATAATCCTTCCTAAAAAATCTATCATACTCTGGGATACTTTTTCTCATCTTAAGACAATGCACCCCTAAACAATTAGGAATTTCTATCACAGTGTAGTTCTTTCACATTGATATTCTTTCAAATATTTTATGTAGAGAAAAAAATGAGCCCACTTCTTTTCTTTACTAAGAGATTCATACTAAAATGAAGATAGAGGTAAATCAGTTATTGTATGCACATCTTCTTCTTCTTGTGTAACAAAAAGTGAGTGAATCTTACTTTCTCTCAAGAGAGGAAAGACTTCTAACAAGTTAAATTTGTTATTGTGGGCATTCTCCTTTTCATCTAACTCTCATTCTTTGCTAGCTTGTATGTACTTCTTTCAAAGCCTTATATTCTTGTTTCTTTACCGAGTCTTGGTTAACATAGATGTAGTCTTGAATGGTAATCCAATTTTAAAGATTGATGGGATATTAAAAATTTCACTCATTACTTCAACAAATTTTTCATCCATTACTTCAATAGATTTGAGAGTTTTAGAGATTTCAGAGACTCGATCAATTTCCATTTTCTCAAAAGAGTTTTTAATCCTAAGAACATCAACATCAATAGTAATCACAATGGGGGATATCTCAATAAATCTCTTTCTAGGAAGAGGAAATCTTCTTCGAACTTGAGGTTAAATTCCATCTGTGACTCCTCTTGTTAGGGGTCTAATATAAAAAATATAAGATCATCACACGTCACTTTAAAGTGAACAGAAACCATTCCAAACATAATGACATTCCTACCATTCAGATGAATCAGATTAAGTGTTCTGTTTATTCCATATTTCATTAATAAAATAAAATTAAAGAATGACATATTTCTTGTAATTGAAATATATAAAAGGATGTTAATAAGAAGTCTACTTTAGAATCTCTAAATCTTAGTAAATTTAAGATGACTTTTTTTTTACATAGAACTTAATTAAAATATGGATTTTGGACATGAGAAATTTTGACAAAAGAAAGCCTTAAAGCCTACTTATTTAACAAGGGTTAAACTACCCATAGGGTTTAAGGATATTGGGTGGACCCATTCCATGTTTTGGTGTATGCAAAGTCCAACAAGAAATAGAAGGGTAATTTGAGTCTGCAATGGGTTCATACACATTACTGATGAAGAGTAATATAAGTCAGTACCATAAATGGAGAGATTAACCATTCCCAACACAGTCACCAAAAACAAACTTGGTAAGAAATTCTTTTGTTATGATGTTGGCGTGACCACCACAGACCTTGAGAGATTTATATCTAAGTGAACAATTACAATATTTTAAGAATAATATACTATCCTGAAAAGTAGGAATATTATCTTAAAATGGATCTCATCATTTTTGATGAGAAAAATCTTTAAGATTTATGGGTTTGCATTAATCCAAGATCTTTTCCCTAATTTACGGGTATAAAATAGGGTTATTTAGTTATTTAGTCTGATATCTCTACAAGGGAAAGCCCTCATAGTTAATTACATACTGGAAGTTTAAAACTTCTAAGAAATCTCTCGATTAAAGTATTATCTTATATCATGCAAAATTTTAAGGTTGGTGTCTTCAAATGAAAAGATTCAAAATTTGAAGAATTTTCTAATTGTTGGTGTTTTAATATTTGAAAGTATTTACTTGGAATTTAAAGGTTCGAACTTACATTTCAACGATAATGTCTCATGAAAAAGCCTCGGAAGGGAATAAACCAACTTTGGGAAGAAGGTGTACCATAGGGTTGAGATCGAAAATTTTTTAGAAGAGTTATGTTTTGATTTGGAAGGTTAGATTTGAAAGGTTCGAATACAAAAAGTTTGAATTGAGTTAAAATGTTTGATTTAATTAGGGGTTGACTTATAGGTTGAGTTGAGAAGATTTAAAAGTTAGTTTGATGTTGATTTGGAGTTTTTAAAAGATTTGAAGATAAGTTTGGAGGTTGGTTTGAAGTTAGTTTGAAGGTTGGCTTGAAGTTTGCTTTGAAGGTTGACTTGATTTCTAGGTTGGTTTAAAGTTTGAAAAGATTTAAATGTAGGTTTGAAGTTTGGTTTTAAACAAATGAAAATAGATTTCTAAGTTGGTCTCAAGTTTGAAAAGATTTAGAGATAGTTTGAAGGCTGGATTTGAAATATTGAAGAGATTTCTAGATGGAAAATAAAATTCCTAACTGTAAGAAAAATTTATACTCTATATGTAGATTAAATATTTGGACTAACCTAAATTTTGGGTCTGACATCTCTGGTCAAGATATCCAACAGCTTTCCATCATCCCATGTTCATCCATTTCTTTAGACTATTAAATAACTAGATAAATGAGATATCTGCTATTGCCATTACGATGGTAAATGTGGATATTCTGATTTATTAAGTGGTTTAAGGTATTTCTAAATCATGGGTTACGTCATCCTAGGGCACCTACATAATCTAAAGGGGTTACAAGCTTGTTGTTTTATATATCCTAATTCTTAGTACTAGCTAGGGAACCCAAGTAACTAGGACTCTAGACTATATTAGGTGTATGTGTGATCTTAAGTTTTATTTTTGAATTAACTAATCTACAGTTAGCAGTTGATCAACCTAAATATAGTTTATGTTATCTTAGTTGGTGTAATTTAAAATTTTGTTTTGATGGATTTGATAATTTAATTTTTAATGTTGTTTGTTCTCCTAATTTATCGGCCAATTGAAAATCAACGCATTCGAAAAGTTGATGTTTTGCATTTAATTTTTTGGTCTATTTTTTACGTTCATCCATTTTGTTATCTTATGTTTGAAGTTCACATGTAATATCCAAAAAAGGGTTCACATGTATAATAGTTCTTTGGTTATACATTTAATACTTTTAAGTTTTATTCACATGATTAAATAATTGAAAACAATTTATATATATATCTATATATATGGCATGCAAAAATATGTAGTTATCATGACAGGATATTTTAAGCATTTAAATATTAATCATATGAATGAATTAAATGTTAAATATATAAGTATTTATTAGGATTTCCATGGTAGGCATACAAATTGCAGACTTCTTAATAAAAATTTGCAGAACCTTTATATGAACATGTGAACTTTTGTGTGGATCTTATACTTACCAACCCATATTTATTACTATAAATATTTTGACGTTTTTGATATAGACATCATAAATTTACTTGGAAATGCTTTATGGATTAAGGAAACATTTTGGAAAAATAAGCTCAAATGATGAAATTTTTCAAGAAAATAAATTTAATTTTTCAAAACTTTTAGAAGATTTTAAAGATATTGGTTTGAAAACTTAATCATTTAGAACTCTTTTAGTTCTTTTAAAAGTTAAGTAAGTTGAGCATTACATAACTTCGAAGGAGATGCTGTAATTTATAAATAAAACTGGTAATGCGAATTCTTTAGGATAGTAAATGGACAATCTTTTACTACTTTGTTGGGATCATAAGATGAAACTTTTGGAGCAAGTATTTTTGGTTTAATAAAACCTTGTGGGCATGCGAAATCTGTAGGATATATTCAAATTTTCGTTGTATGATATGTAAATACATATAAACTGGGTGGCATGTATGTAAAAGCCTCCAAATCTTCCCACTCGCCGCCCCTTCCCGCCGGCCATTAGTCCCGCCGTTGAAAGCGAAGACTTTCATTTACGTTTGTTAAATACCATAGGAAGAATAAAAGTTCAAGGCATTCCGGGTGTGCAGCCAAGGATTTATTATAAATGCAAATTTTTAAAATCAAGAAAGAATTTTTAAAACTTAATTAAATTTAAATGAATTATGAATTGAATCAAACACGAGAAAATTCGAACAAATAATTATGAATCAGCCTAAATTGAGTATTATTCACGAGCCATTTCGAACGAGAGCCGAACACAAAACAAAACAGTAATGAGGAGCTGAACATGCACAAGCCTTGGGCTTGCTCAAGCTCGCCTCGAACAACGGACCACATTGTATCCCCTTCAAAGTTGCTTAAAAACCATACATTATGCACTCCTAAATCATGGCCATACAAGCCACTTTGGATTATCAAGACCATTACCTACATATTATGCAAATTGTAAAGTAATTATAAAAAAAAATAATAATAAAAGTTAAATAACATGCCCATGCACGTTAATCTGTACAAGTAGTAGCAACCACATTTCTCATTAAACGAAAGCACAGCAACAAATCAATACAATTAACCGTATATCAAGATGAGAAAAGATACATAACCATTCGTAATAAATGAAACTGGATTTGTTAATTACATGTAAAAAAAGTAAGTCACAACTTAACTTTACGTGGAATATAAATGTTTCATATCATACATATATCGCATGAAACTATATAGTAAGTAACATTACAAGCATAAAAATAATAAAAATAAGAGGCGGTTTCTTACCAGAAGGGAGATTAATTAATCAGGACCATGTAGAACAGCCTCTTATAGCAAATTTGCTTCCACCCTCCAAGCTTTTCCTATAAACCAGTGTCCACTTTTCAAAGCTGCAATTAGTGAAATCATAATAGCCGCCATGAAGAGAAAGCGCTCCTTTAGTCACTCTTTCCTCAATCCACGGGTATGTCAATAGGTTCAGAAGAGAGCCGTTAATTGATTCCTAAAAGGGGAGAAGAAGCTTTATGGTATTTGAAGGAGATGCTGCGATATATAAATTACAGTATATTGACAAATAATAATTTTCATATCCATAGATCCAAAAGAATCCTACAAACGTGATTGGATTAGCAAGCAATGCGTCTAAGCTTTTGTTGAATGGAGATGAGCAGTGAAATCATCAAGCGATAGTGAGATTAGTTAGAACTCTCAAGTACTTGGGATCAAAGTAAAAGACAGTAAATCCATCAAGGAAAAATACTCGGTAACCGGTTCCTGTCAAGGTAAAAATAGAATAATAGGATCTGTTGATTTATATCCATCGCCAAATTAGCAATCTGAAAAAGCACATGGGACAACATATTTATTTATTTTTTTCTTTCATGTTGTACAGTGGAAACAGCTTTCAATAGGCATGGAGGACGCCCATGTGTGCAGCAAAAGGAGAAAACGATCAAATGGTCCCTCGACTGTTTGAGGAGATCATTTTAATCTGAGTATATAATCCTTAGCCCACAAACTCTTTTAAGTAGGGGCTGAAACAATCCCTTTACTAGAATTGGTGTTGAAATTAATGGCAAGGATAGATAAGTACGATGAGATTTGTATTTTTTTGTTCTTCACCTTCGCCGTCCTAGGCAAACATATCGAGCATGCAAGCCCGACTCTTGCAAGCACCGTGAGGCAAGTGTCGGTAAGCAAGTACTGGCAAACACGTGCGTTAAAGATCATTCTGAGCAGTGAGGCGAAGACGAGGCAACAAGACTTCTTCAAGTTTGAGCACAATGATGAAGCATTTTTTAGCACGGAGACAGCATGGCAGGCGACCACAAGTGTCCACAAGATCATTTCGAGTTGAGAGATAGTGATGAAGTATCCCTTTTTTTTTTCTTTTTTTTTTTTTCTCCTAGTGTGAATGGTTGGCGCACAATAGTCACTGAAAAGTGGTAATGTTCTTTCAAATTACTCTCAGAACCAAGATTCAATTATTTATTTGGTGACTCAAGATAACATCCATATGGTGAATTTATGATATAGACGTAGAGATAAATGAAACTTCTAGTGATGATGACAATAAAAAATGGTAATGAAGAATGCACCGAATCAAGTGAATGTGTCTAACATAGTGATTATGTGATGCAAAACGATCACAATTATTTAAAGATAAAGTTGTGATAGTGATTGTATGATATTGAATGATGAATGTAAGCATTCATGCTTAGGGTTGTAATAAAAAACTCGTTTGCGAACAACTCGTGTTCAGCTCGTTAAACAATTCGTGTTCGACTCATTCGTTAAGAAAACGAGCCGAACACGAACAAATTTTCTAAACTCGAATTACAAACGAGCCGAACATGAACAACCCTTTGTTCGCTTGTGTTTAACTCGTTTTAGCTGGAAATAAATAAATTATAAATATTATTTATATAATAACATACTACATATATTATTTATATAATAATATATTATATATATTTATATCTAAGTTTAAATCATAACAGCTCGTGTGGTCATGTGTTTCTGCACCTTCTATTACACAAAGTGTGTGCAAGTTCGAATCCAACACCCTATATTTATCTTTTTCAATTAATTTTAACGAGCCACTTTCGAGTTGAACACGAGTCGGTTTCAAACATGAGCAATTTCAAATGAGCCGAACATGAGCCAAGCCAAAGCTCACTCAAGCTCGGCATGCTAGCGATGAAGTTAATGCCAAGTTGTGAACATTTAATCATAAGGCAAAGTTAGAGAATCTCAATTTTGAAGTGGCCATTCTTTTCTGCAATAAGAATTTACTTGAACAACATTGCAGAAAGGATATCACAAATAGTGGCGCCTTCATAGTGAGAAAAAAGGTTGAGCCACTAAACATTGGCTGGAAGAGTAGGCTGAATGAACTACGATGATAAG
This sequence comes from Papilionanthe hookeriana x Papilionanthe teres, assembly GCA_022702705.1. NCBI lineage: Eukaryota > Viridiplantae > Streptophyta > Magnoliopsida > Asparagales > Orchidaceae > Papilionanthe > Papilionanthe hookeriana x Papilionanthe teres. Next base: position 33,927,066 of record CM040436.1, on the reverse strand, counting down.
ATTGTCTAGTTACCGGAGAAGTTCATTAAAACGTTTAGTAATTCACAAGTAACAAAAGTGTCACTCCAAGAGAATTCCCCGGCATGTAAAGCAAGGCTAGGTCGAACATGGGGTTCATTATGGTTGTCATCGGCAATGAACTTCCTCTAGCATTGCTGCTTTCATTGTAGGTTGAACATAAACTCACCTTCTAGAGAAGTCAAAAGAGCACACACATTGAGGTTCGATAACGAGGGAATATGAAAGTGCCACAACTAAGGTAATTTATCAGAAGATAGAGAGAAGAAAAACAACATAAAAAATACTTGGAACTTTTAGAGTGGTTTGATGGAAAGGCATACATATACTAATGTTCGAGAGAGTCCTATGTCAATTTTAAATTCAAGATAGATGCCTTGTTCTTCTTGAGGTGACAAAGCATAAGACTAGTTTGGTCGAGAAACTTGCATCCAGTATGGTTCTAGAGAAAAGCATATGTCCACTAAGTTTTAGGTAGAAAGATTTATTGAATCCTGAGTTGACAAAAGCATAAAAAATGGCTTTATAACTTTTATTCAGATTCTTGAGAAGAGGTAATGCCGAAGTTAACCCAAAAAACAATATGGAAATTAAATATTATTGTAGACTTCAAGTCAAGGATTGCAACTGTACGAATTAAAGTAGTGAAATAACAATAGACAACACAAACTCAACTGGGAGTCGATCCAAGGATTGTGGAGGTGTAGGAAGGCTGAAAGTGATGACAGGTGATTGCAATCGGTAGGATGGGGAACGGGCAAGTAAAGCAAGGCTTTGATTTCCAGGTGCAGCAGCAGGCCAGAAAAGGGCTTCAGGTCTGGAAGGCAGTGACAAGCAGCAGCAGTCAGTTGTTTGGGGTGGCAACAAGGTGCAGCTCTAGATTTGGAAGGCGGCAGCAAAGGAAACTTCTGCTGAAAGGCAGCAGCCGCTGGAAGATGGGTTCTGGAAGGTGGCAGCAAGGTGGAACTGCAGAAAAACAGTCAAGGAGAGTTGTTTCTGGGTGGCTGCAGCAAGGATGGCAATGAAAACAGTGAATAGAGGATGCGGAGGATGGGTAGCTGAGGATAGTCACTACCTTTGGAACGAAAGACAACCGAAACACCACTTGATCCTTGGATATAGCCCTAGAAAGAAAAACTGAAGATGTCTGCAGCTGTCCCAACAGAAAATACGCCAAAAGTAAAAATATAAAAAACAATATATATATATATATATATATGTGTGAGAATTCTTGAATAATCGTCTATTGATTTCATAGATAATTCACCTATAAATAGGTGAATACAAGTAATACAAAGAGGAAATAAATTAAGTACTTCCTATAATTACGGAATAACATAAATACCTAAAATTAAGGAATTAAATATCCTGATTACACCATTACTCAATGACTAAATATAGCAAAGACTAAATATAGCAAATATTAAAATATAATTATGAGCGTAATTCCGCACTCCCCCTCAAGTTGGGTAGTACAGATTGTACATGCCCAACTTGTTGTTTAACTCATCAAAGTTTGACTTAGGGAGAGCCTTTGTGAGAATATCTGCAGTTTGGTCTCTAGAAAAAGTATAGATCAATTCAATGATTCCATTATCCACCTTCTCCGAAATGAAGTTCCGATCGATCTCAATGTGTTTCGTTCGGTCATGATGAAACGAGATTCTGCGATGCTGATTCTTCTTGATTATCACGGAAGCATCACGATAGAATTTTCTCCCATAATCCCAAGCTCATCGAGAAATCTTTTTATCCACATTCCTTCGCGAGATACCAAGAGCCGAGCTCGTGATTCGCTTCCGCACTACTCCGAGATACCACCGATTGCTTCTTGCTTCTCCATGTCACTCAGATTACCGCATACATAAGAGCAATACCTGAGAGTCGATCGTCGGGTGGATATATCTCCTGCCGATCAGCATCGAGTAAAGATTTCTACCTTTTGACTATCATTCTTTTGAATAATAATCCTTTCCACGAAGTCATCTTTAAGTATCTTAAGATTCGGTTAACGACTCCCATATGTTCCTCGATAGGACGATTCATGAATTGACTCACTATACTTCTCGAAAAACTTATGTACAGTGCAGTGTGGGATAGGTAAATAAGTCTTCCAACATAGCCATTGATAGCGTCCTTTGTCGACCTGGTATACTATCCTTCTCCGTTCCAGGTTTTCTACATCTGGTCTGATCGGAGTATCTATTGGTTTGCATCCAAAGCATACTGGGTTTCTTTCAATAGGTCCGATGTGTACTTTCTTTTGAGTTACGGCTATCCCTATTTTGGATCTTGCAACTTCCATTCCCAAGAAGAACTTCAAGTCTCTGAGGTCCTTGATTTCGAATTCATGGGCTAGAAACTTTTTCAGTTTTGTCAATTCTTCAGTGTGATCACCGGTAAGAATAATATCATTAACATATACGATGAGTATAGAAATTTTATTTCCATATTTTTTGGTAAACATTGTATGATCAGCTTGGCTTTGAGTATAACGCCATTTGATTACTGAATTGGTGAATCGGGCAAACCAAGCATGGGGAGATTGTTTGAGACCATATAGAGATTTTTGGAGCTTGCATACTTTACCACTAGGGAAGGATCCTTTTAGACCAGGAGGCAAATCCATGTATACATCCTCTTCAAGATCTCCATTAAGGAATGCATTTTTGACATTAAGTTGCATTAGCGACAATCTCGGTTCTTTGCAATGAGAGTAGGATTCTAATGGAGTTCGGTTTGGCTACTTGGAGCGAATGTCTCTTGGTAGTCGATTACGTATGATTTGCGTATAACGCTTTTGCAACAGTCGAGCTTTCAGCCGATCTATGCTTCCATCTGCCTTACATTTGATTGTAAATAACCACCTGCATCCAACTGGCTTTGTATTCTTGGGCAAATCAGATACAATCCACGTTCCATTCTTTTCTAGTGCAGCAACTTCTTAATTCACAGCTTTTTTCCATTCTAGGTGTGAGAGTGCTTCCTGAATAGAATTTGGGATCTCCATGCTGTCAATAGCAGTAACAAATGCATGATAGGGAGGAGATAATTTACCATATGAAACAAATCGAGAGATAGGATGTTGAGTGCAAGGAACATCTGAATCATTTCTCACAGGCAGGGTAAGCTCATAATTACTAGTGTCTATAGATTCCGTACCTGAGTGAGTTTCAGAGAGGTTTGGAGCCGGATTAGATTCTTGGACAGCATAAGGAAGCGGTGTTTGGTTCTCTATTCTTCCAGCAGTTCTGTTCCGTCTTTTATAGACCCGAAGTTCCTGAGGTGCGGGATGTGTAGACGGGTTTGGAATGGGAGATGGAGGAGTTTGAATAGGAGTTGGAAGAGGTTTGTCAGCCGGAGAAAGACCCGTGTTAGTTGGTAAAGGAACACAAGGTTGAGAAAGACCCGTGTTAGTTGGTAAAGGAACACAGGGCTGTTGTTCAATGCAACTCTCCCCCTGAACGACAGACTCTTGGTAGTATGACTGATGCTCAAAAAAGGTGACATCCATAGAATAATAGACCTTTTTAGTTGAAGGGCAATAACACTTATAGCCTTTCTTATTGGCCGAATACCCTATGAAGATGCATTTGACTGATTTGGGGTCTAATTTACTGCGGTATTGTTTGTGAATATGAACAAATACGGAGCAACCAAATAGTTTGGTAGGGACGACCGAAGGGAGGAAGCGGGTAGTCGGAAAGGAGCGAAGGAGGACATCAATTGGACTAAGAAAACCCATGATACGAGAGGGCATCCGGTTTATGAGATAGGCGACGATCGATGTTGCCTCGCCCGAATAACATTTAGGGACCGATGTGGTGAACATGAGACAGTGGGCTACCTCCAACAAGTGACGATTTTTCCTCTCAACGAACCCCATTTTGTTGGGGAGTATCAACACTGAGTGCTTAAGGTGAAGGATGTCGTGGTGAGTAAGAAAAGTTCACAGGGAGATGTTGAAAAAATCTCGTGCATTATACTGTTTTAAGAGCTTGAATTTTTGTGTCAAATTGAGTGAGTATCATTTGATAGAAGACACGAAATATTGATCCTACCTCGGATTTATCACTCATAAGACAGATCCAAGTCATGCGTGTGTGATCATCAATAAAGGTCACGAACCATTGGGCCCCAGAAATATTTTTTTCACGAGAAGGACCCCAGACATCACTATGGATTAGAGAAAAGGGACGAGTGGGTCTGTATGATAGACGAGGAAATGAAGTACGAGTGTGTTTGGCAAGTTGACAAAATTCGCAATTAAAAGTGGTAGACTTTTATTGATAAATAAATGGGGAAACAGTTTTCCACGGTACTTAAAATTGGGATGACCTAAACGATAATGAAGTAACATGATTTCATTATCATTATTAACACTGGTATGAAAGACAAATGTAATTAGAGGATTTAAGCATGACAGACTCGATACTGGAGCACAACCCGTAGGTGAAATAAGACCAACAGAGGGTTTGTTGAGAAGATAGAGACCACTGCGCAACTCAGCACTGCCAATCATCCTCCCCGACTTCAAATCCTGAAATTCACAAACATATGGAAAAAATTTAGCAGACCATGATGACAATCATGAGTGAGACTACTAATAGAGACAGGATTACGATCCAAGTAGGAACACGAAGCACAGAGGTGAGGAGTAAATCTGGAGAGATGCGGACAGAACCAAGACCAGCAACTTTGGCAGTCGATCCATCAGCAATCCGAACAGTGAGGGTCGGATTACACGGTTGGTAATCCACTAATAAGGAGATATCACCGGTCATATGATCGGAGGCACCTGAGTCAACAATCCATGGGCGAGAAGAGGTTGAATCCAAAATGAAAGCAGATGGGGAAATATCTTGTTGGTCAACAAGGCCGGTGGCACCGATGCCACACTAGGAGGATGGGTCGAGTGACGAGTGACCGAGCATCTTTTGGAGGGCATGAATGCGGTCTTCACTGAACGGGATCGTTCCTGGAGAGGCTTCGGTGGTGATGGTGGTAGCTGCCCGAGAATCATGTTTGGGCTTCCCATTTGTGGGTTTGTCATGAATCCGAAAACAAGTATCCTAAGTATGGCCAGGACGGCGGCAGTGATCACACCAAGGGCGGCCCTGGTATTTAGTCATTGGAGAGGAGGCCAGGAAATGATCAGAGAAGAAGTTACGCCGACCAGGAGCACGGCTGGAACGGCGGTTTGGTCGATCGCGGGAGAGCACGGCTTGAAGATACCTCGCTGTCGACGCCGCACGGGAGAATACGATCGCACGGGAGAAGATGATCGCATAGTAGGATGCAGACGATCGCAGAGGATCCGAGCGGGAAAGACTTCGCATGGGAGAAGACGATCGCAGAGGATCCGTATAGTAAGGATGGAGACGATCGCTCAATACGATACCACCGAGCGGGGAGGAGACGATTGCAGACGAGCGGGGTGAGCGGGAGACGCTTCGCCGGAAGAAGACGATCGAATCGCAGATGATCCGAGCGGGAAGAGGACGATCGCAGACGATCCGAGCGGTAGACGCTTCGATCGAGCGGGAGAGACTCGATCGAGCGGGAGAGAGGCTCCGCCGGCTTATGGCTCTGATACCAGTGAGAATTCTTGAATAATCGTCTATTGATTTCACAGATAATTCACCTATAAATAGGTGAATACAAGTAATACAAAGAGGAAAGAAATTAATTACTTCCTATAATTACGGAATAACATAAATACCTAAAATTAAGGAATTAAATATCCTGATTACACCATTACTCAATGACTAAATATAGCAAATATTAAAATATAATTATGAGCGTAATTCCACAATATAAGCCCGCAATAACTAAGGAGCGGCCCCTCCGTTAAAAAGCAAACACTATGGGAAGAGCCGATTGACTCTCCCAGGTTTGGACCGGTACGGTCCAGGCGTCTGGGACACAAAAGACACGTCAGTCTCCTGGGGTTGAGAAAGCTTTGACCTCATTCGTCGAAACTTATATCTCCTCACAATATCCAGGCAGTGACAAACAACAGCAGTTGGCTGTTTGGGCTGACAGCAAGGTGTAGCTCGAGCTTTGAAAGACAGCAGCAAAGGAAACTTAGGCTGGAAGGTAGCAACCACTGGAATATGGTTTTAGAAGGTGGCAGCAAGGTAGAACTGTAGAAAAACGGCCAAGGAGAGTTGTTTATGGGCGACTGCAACAAGGACGACAACGAAGACAGAGGATGCGGAGGTTGGGTAGCTGAGGATAGTTACCTCCACTAGAATGAGAAACAATCGAAGCACCACTTTACCGCTGGATATAGCCCTAGAAGAAAAAACTAGAGATGTCGGCAGCTGTCCGACAAAACATGTCAACACGGCCCTTCCGTTGAGAAGAAGCGTCAAACCCTATGGGAAGAGCCGATCAACTCTCTCAGGTTTGGACTGATACGGTCCAAGCGTCTGGTATACGAATGAGGGTTCCCATGCCAGTTACACCACGCGTTAGTCTCTCGGGGTTAAGAAAGCTTTGACTTCATTCGTCGAAGCTTATGTCTCCTCATATAATATGGACTAAGATCAGGCATGTTGAAGGTAGTAAGCTGTCAGTCAATATAATGGACCAAAATTGGCTGATCACTATCTAATGTGAGGATAGACTGAACTCTCCCTAACAGTGGCGGCTCTAGCGGCAAGCTATCAGTCAATATCCTGAAACTCTCTATGTAGTCGATGCACGTGTCTAAAATCGGCTCTTTTGTCTAGCTATCATACATAATCATCAAAACCGATCTCACTGGCGCTTCTACGCTGGCAAAAGCATCTGTAACCTAGGACTCTGCAAAAGATATGAGAACTATGTGTTTTCCATCCTTAGTGAATGAGTAGGTGTTCTTGAATCTGTCACGCTGAGTCATGCGATAAATTGCCACAGTTTCCCCAACAAATTGTTATAGGGATACGTGAGTACCACGTCACACCACATCTAATCCTACATCTAGTTCACAATATAACTCCACGAAACATCTCCTGTCATTGCAGACCATATTCACCTTCTTTAGCCACATCAGAGAATACAGTAAGAAATGCGTCTGAATCGTGAGATTTAACTTGTCCACCATCTATGTAGACTTTACATTCTTACTGCTGCCTCCCCGATTGCATATCTTTCCCTTCACATGCAACGGATGTGGAACATGTTGTAATGAAGCCACTGCTGCCCCCTCATAGCTTTAGTCTGAAGGACCCGTAAAACCACAAATCCTTCACCCTCATCGGCTGACAGCTGGTAATCCTCACCCAACTCTTCAGCTAACCCCTCTTCGAACGCCTCCTCCACTACTCCCTGCTCGGTGAATGAGGACAATCCCGCTTGTGAGACAACTAGAGGCGATGTGTCTATATTCCATGGCACCTGAGGCATTTCCCGGAGGGCACAGTGCTTGATGTTCTACTCTTCTCAGACCACTTCCCAGTCTGATCAGTTTTGTCACCTTCCTAACCAGTCTTCTCAACTCTCTTAAGCGTGCTCCTAGTGATGTCTTCAGCTGTGGGCGGTTGTCTGAATAGAGGTGTGTCTGCTCCGCTTTTGTGTCTCTCCGCCTTTAGTGCCAAAGTCCGAGCACCGCACAATGACTAGCAAGACTATAGCTAAACCACGTTGTTCATGTAGGGCTTCAGGCCTCTCAAGTACTAGGTCATGATGTGCTCATTTGGCTACAAGCTCACATTTCAGCTTAAGCTACATAAATTCCTTCGTGAACTCCACTGATAATTCTCGCTGTCGTAAGTGTTGGAGCTTCAATAACATGTCCTGATAGTAGTGCGATGGTAGGTACTGTCGCTGCATTTTCTTTTTCATCTTCTCTTGGATAGTGATCTTGTTTTGTGCTTCTCTCTCTTCCTCCTTAGTTCTCCCACCACAACAATGCATTTTTTTCCGCTTGATGGTAGCAAGCTTCATATTCCTATCAACTGCATCCCTTTCTATTAGCAAATCCTATCGACAGTCTGCAGCTATTCAATAAAATCATCCAGATTCATTCTTTCCTATAAATCTGATGTCTACCAACTTCACTCCATATCTTTGTATCCTCCAATAGGCACCTCTCTTGGACTCCTCTGATATTGAATCCCAAAGTGATGTGGCATGCCTTCGTCTTCATTGGAATCATTTGTACGGAAGGGATTTAGGTGTTTCCCCTCCTTGAATCTTGCTATCACGATCAATAGTGACCTATTCCTGGGTTCTCTACTCAATTTGAGCAAGGTGTTGTTGAAGGCGATAGATTTTCTAGCGTAGCTCTTTCATCGTAAGCTCCTGAATGGCTTTCGACACTTGCCTCCTCGGTGGCATGGTTTGGATTTTGGTTTGAGGGGCAAAGGGGGTGTATGGTGTGTGGGGGGGGGGGGGGGGGGTGGGGGGGGGGTGATGTAGGGTAGGGAAAAAATTTTGGGTTAGGTAGTGAGGGATGATTTAGGTAACCTAGAATAATACTAGGGTTAGGCTAGCTCTGATACCAAATGATATCGAAATTAATATAAAAATATTTGGAAAATCAAATATTATTGTTGAATACAGATAAAAGATTACAACTACACAAACAGAAATAGAAAAATAGCAACTGACACAACACACTCAACTAGGGTTGATTCAAGATTGGTGGAGGTTGGCTAAGTGGGTTGGTAGTGGTAGGTGGCTGGAATATGTAAGATGGGGTGTTGGAGGGTGGCATTTCAGAATTTAAGGTTTTTAAGACGTGGATGAGGGACGGTAGTTCTTATGGGCAGCTAGAGCAATTAGGTTGCAACAACAGAAGGTGGCAGAGACAGTGGTGAAGTTGGAACAGGCCAAGACAACAAGGCTTTTTTGTTTGAGTGGCAGTAGCTAGTCGGAAAACAAGTTCGGGTCGACTAGAAGGCAGTGCAGCAGTTGGTTGTTTGGGGCTGCAGGAAGTTGGAGTGCAATCTTTGGAAGGCGAAAACAAAAGAAATGTGGGTTTGAAGCGTCCGGTGGAAGGAGGGTGGGTGCTGGAAGGTGGCAGCAAGGTGGAACTGCAAAAAAGTAGCTAAAGAGGGCTATTTCTGGGCGACTACAGTAGAGACGATAACGACGACAGCAAAGGGAAGGATACAGAGGATAGACACCAGCAAGATACAGTCGGAGCACCACTCGAACCTTGCATACAACCCTAGAAGGAAAAATTGGAGATGTTGGCGGCGATCTCGACAGAAAACACGTCAAAACTGAAAAACTTATAACACGAAAAATAACTATATAAGCCCGTGATAACTAAGGATTGCCCCTCCATTGAAAAGAGGCGCCAAATCCTATATGAAAAGTTGGTTGGCTCTGTCGAGTTGGGACACGGAAAAGGATTCTCGTGTCCCTTATGCCCGACGTCAAGAAGATAATGAAACAAAAAAAAGAATCTTAAAATTGAAAGAATACAAATATATATATATATATATTGGGGCATTTACATATAGAGCACCTAAAACAATTACTATTTACAATTCAAGCACCCTCTTCAACCATTTTTCAAATTCACGCTCAAATATCAAAATTCATAATAAAACCCTAACCCATATTTTTTTCATTTCTATCAAATTGTCAATGGTTTGATCGTGGCACGCATGAATGCATATGTTCGTTAGCTCAAAAATTCACTTGCGTGCTTAATTTGTAAATATAAATGTTTTGGGTGCTATTAATTATCCCAAAAATATTTATAGTTATCAACTCTTTTAAGGAGTTCACAAAGGATTTCACTTTTAATTGGCTTCACATAGTAAAAACTAAGAGGCCTCTTCAAAGACAAGATTTGGGATAATAATAGGCGCGAGAACTAAAATGATTTGATATTGGAGGTTGGTATAAAATTGAAAAACCTTGGCGACATCGTTTAATGTATTCACAAATAAAAAAGAAAACCAGATGGCTGATTTAACCTTTTAGGAGAACTATCTCTATGAAGATCTTCGGAGTGAAGGGTGAGTTATGCACGGTATTGAAAGCATGAGAAAGCAAAGGGATATCATAACTTGGGGCATTTACAACATAGCACACAATTCTTATATCTCACACCTAACCTTTCATATTTGCATACATAACATTCAAATCTTTAATATCAAATTAAAAATAGCATTGTTAGTACTTTTTAAGAGTGAAATACAATTTTTAATGCATAGGTTTAAACCACTGAGTTCTATATATGTAAATAAGAAAGTTTAGGCGTGAGATATGTAAATACATAAGAATTATGTACTTCGTATGTAAATTTCCCTATCATAAATAGTGACCCTTATGGCTGAAAAGGTTGAGCAGCAGGGCGTGTCCTGTGGTTAGGTGACATGGACGACCTTGATAAGATTGGCAAGTTGCTGGGATAGGTCATCAAAACAAATGCTTAGCAAATTACGAGTCACTAAAAAAAAGAACGAGTCACAGAAAGCCACTCTAGGTGGATTCTCTTGAATGTGAGGTAGGGTTAACATGTGGGTTAACATGTGGATTTTGGTGGATGTTTGTTGGCCTAGAAAAATTCCTCTATCATAGCTCCTTTCACTGCAGGTTGGTGGCAAGCTTCCATCAAATAAAACCAGAAAGTGAATGATGTAAATTTGCCTTCTCAAGAAGTCAGAAGAGAGCATGTGTTGGGGTTCAAGAATGACAGATTAGAAACTGGCACATCTCTGTTACTTTACTAAGAGATTGAAAGAAGAATAGCAACATAAGATGATCAGAACTTGTAGAGTGGTTCAGTCGAGAGATCAACATCTATTGAGACAAGTTCAACTCTTGATCTTGGTCAATCCTGCCATAATAATCATGGAGATCTGCACAACGATGATCATATCATGGGCATGAGCTATTGTTAAGAATTACACCAGGATTTAAGCATTGCCAGCCCTAATGACAACAGCAACACAAATGGATTGCGTATTTGATGGTCACGCCTACCACAACAATAGTAGAATAAGAGAGGTAGCTACATTTTGATAATGTGGGATAATATCATAATAATAGAAGGTATCTCTACACGCAAATTGCAGAATGCAACAATCTTCTTCTATGCTAGTGCTTAGAAAAGGCAGTTCTGCATCAATAATACTGCTAGGGCTTGCAAGAAAATCACTATGGGGTTCTAATAATTTCATAAATTCTTCAAAAATTAGAGAATTGAGAGTTGAAAAAAAATCCTAAACTATAGGGAGCCTCAATTTCTATTTGATTGGCGTGCAACCAGTATATGGAAACTCACGAAGGTCAGGGATTAAAGAAGAATTGGTCACTTTGTCTGAGAAGTTATGGAACTAGTCTAAAGAAGCAAGGGAGAGGGTAGAAATGCTGGTCGAAAGGTTTTTTTTATATAATAATATTTAGAATAAAATAAATGCATACAAAAAGGATTGGTTGTTACAAAAAAGAAAAAGGGTACTCGCATGCTTCATAAGTTATTTTCGGCATCATAATCAAGACGGTATGATTAGTAATGAACTTAAGATACCAACATTACTGCTAATTACATCACGAATGAATGACAACTTTACTATCATAAATCCTACTCATAAAAGATAGATTGATCAAAACATGCCAAGAAAAAGGCTAGTTCCACAGGATTGTCTGTTTTTCTCGATATAGATAAGGCGAACAAATCATGCTGGAAAGTAACAGGGAAAAAAGTAAGGAATCCAGTTGCAGTAATTTACAGAAATTGTCCATTGGTTACAGATTTTCTTTATCAAGGGAAAAAAAAAACATCATAAGAAGCAGAGAGAGCGCTCTAATATTTGCACATTTTTAAGCAACAAATCATCAAGCTATATAATTTTAACAAAAAAAAAAAGACTCCACCTTTTCACAATGTGCACATTGCTCCTCAAAACTCCTGTTTCCAACGGCAGCTTCCGTGCTTAACCTTGCACTCTTTGCAATAGACACCCAATCTCGAATAAAGCTTCTGAAGAAAGCAAAAAAAAAAAAAAAAAAGATTACTAATATTAAAATCATAAGATAGTCGAGCCAATAAGAAGGAAACCAAGAATAAGAAGCGGTTCAAGTGTACAGCACTGTAATCATACTTGGAGTTTGAGTTTCTTTTCATGCTCATTAGAGCTCTGATGCCCCCACAGCAGCTATGTCCCACGACTAAAATATTTGAAACCTACAAAATCCTATAAACATTCTTATTTACAACAAAACTATTTTGATTAAGCAAATGACCAATGAAAACCTCCCTGAAAGACTCAAACAACCCAAAGATTAAGTTTCCTTGCCTCTAATGAAGTTACAGCAAACTCAAGAGCTGCACTTGTTTCTGAAGCTCCATGCTGTTAAAAAGATAGACGGGAGATATAGGTAACATCCAGAAGTTACCACAATAAATAAATAAATAAACAATGCAGCTTTGTTTTTGTTTGACTTTTTTTCAATCACTCAATCAAAAAAAAAAAAAAATATTTCCACTAAGAGATGTACCTGATAAGGCGGAACCAAATTTGCCACATTTCTAATAGTAAAAGCTTCCCCAGGTTGAAACCCCAAGATTTTCGAGGGGCAGACTCTGGAGTCTGCGCATGCAATGACCATAAACTGCAGAAGATACAACTACAAGGCATCAAACAGGTGTTACAGAACTGCATTAGAGTGCAGAAATTCCTCATACCTAAAAAAGAGGAATAAATGTTAGAAGATAAAAAAACTATTATACCAGCTTACTCGCACTTACCTTAGGTGATTGACCCTGAGCAAGGTTTTGATAATGATCCAGATTTTCCCTGTTCATGGAAAAGTTCATCAGGTGATTCAAAAGTTTAGGGGCCTATGGCAAAAACAACTCATACTTACAAGTAGCTTTGCGTCTTAAAATTCATAAACCTAGCTTCTAGCTCCTTTAAAGGATCTGAATCATTATCTTTTAAATCTTGCCCATGCCTTTCAATTTCCTCGAGTTCCTCGCCCAACCCACAAGGATCTTTTGTCGCCATCACTTCAGAACAAGTCCTGCAAACAATGATCTCCATGGTTCTCATACACTTTGAAAATAGTCAGATGAACACAGGTAGAGCATTAGAACATAACTTCACAAAGGATGATAAATGACATAGGTAACCAGATAGAGAAGCTATCATTCAATTTCATGTAGTCATGAACAAAAACTTAGAATGTAGTCAGATATAATGACACTTCAAAACCAGTCAGCAATAAGGCTGTCCAAACCATCCAGGCCATTTCATCACGAGAAACGATTTTATTGTCTCTTTCCTTAGGACGAGATGGCAGGTTTGCTAGCTTTTTTATCTTAGGAAAAAAAAAAGATCTGATATCTATTGCAGTGTTATGCGTCAATATGCCAAATTCAAGCATCATCATCAACACCATTATCACTAGCCTTTTTCCACACTATTGGAACCGTAAGGCTGACTTCATAAATCTTTCTTCTCCATTTGTTCCTGCTAAATGTGAGGTAAAAAACCTCTTTTGGGCTCAGTTTTTTTTCCAAAATTTTATCAACCAATCTTTCGATCTTCTACCTTGGATTGTGCATGTACAAAACAACTAAGTCTATTCTCAATTAAGTATATTTTCTATTACGTTACCCTAAATATACGCGACTATACTCCATTTCATATAACCATTCTATTTTGCATTTCGTAAATTCATAAAACAAATCCACCCTAATTGCAATTTTATATAATTCACATTTAAATATTATGTTAAGTTGGTGCCTGGCCTAAAAACAATTTTGTCCTTTGTATGCCAAACAACAATTTAGTCTATTATTATTATAATTGTTGGGTATAAATAGGCTTATTATGTTTAGAGTTAGGGGTATGCATGAGATTATTGTGGTTAGTAATAGATTTAGGGATTGAGAAAGATTTCCTACCTCTTAAATTGTAGGAATTGGGATAGATCGCCTCTCGAATTGTAGGGGGGGCCATCTTGGTATTGGTATTGAGTTGTTTGGGTTATTAAAAAAAAATATTTTCTTTGTCCTAATTTCTATAAAAAAGTTTGTCAAATTTGACACCAAATCATAATAAATTGGTATTAGAGCGTTGGATTCGGGGAAGCAAAGATAGGATTACGGCGATCCACGTAATATCTGTTATTCAAACTATCTATGAAGTCGAGTGGAACGCGGCGTGACCATAAGTCTCGTTTGGCCTTTCTTTGTCGTGCACAACAATGAAGGGATCGTGGTAATCTATGCCAGCGACAGTCTCTTCGCTCAACTGTCTCGCCTTTCTCTATCGAGCGCATCATCAACGAGATCGCATAAAGAGAAAATGATGTGATTGTGTCTCGTCTTCATGACCAAACCCTAAAATACAATCGCAATCAGAACTAGAGGGGAAGGCTGTGTGGGATAATCATGATCCTAGAAATCAACGACCAGAACCGAGATCAAGCATGCCCTAATCACAGGAAGTAATGTCGGAAGAACAAGGACTAATTAAATCTATTGCAATGTTATGCGGTAACTTTATCTTTTGTATGCCTAAGGGCAATTTAGTGTTGTATTATTATTATTATTATTGGATATAAATAGGTTTATTATAATTAGGGTTAGGGTTATGCATAAGATTGTGGAGAGTCTTAAGTTTAGGATGTGGAAGAAATTTCCTACCTCTCAAATTGTAGGAATTGGGCGAGATTGCCTACTTCTCAAATTATAGGTGTTTAACGTTGTCTTCGTACTAAGTTGTTTGGATTATAAAGAAAAAATGTTTTATTCACCCTAATTTCTATGAAAAAATGTGACAAATTTGATGTCAGGTCGTAACATATTCATGTCAGGTTTTAGCATAGAAGTAGATTTTCAATATTGATGAGGTTTGCAATTTATTTAACAACCATAAAAGCATACTCCCAATGATAGTTTGATCAACTTCTGATAAACTTCTACAATAAATATAGACTAACAGCGCATATTGTCATATATCACTAATGCTTTTCCTTCATTTATTATTTTTTTTATTAAGAAAAATTTGGCCTAATTATTTCCTTAAGAAATATGCCAACGTTGAAACAATTGATCAAAGCCAATTTTGTAACAATACCAAGAAAGTGATTAATCCTCCATCCATGCATTTCACTTTCCTTAACTTCATATCCCAACCCAAAAGGAACTTTCATGGCTCTTCAAAAAAGTCCTGCAAATAGTGAACTCCATGGATCTAGTGCACTTTCAATACAGATAATAGAGCACTAGGGATGTAAATGAACCAATGCACTCGATGAACTCGAACTCAGCTTATTTGAGACTCGATCATATTCATTCAAATTAATAAATAAACGAGCTTAAATAACTTTTAAAAAGTCAGAATTTAAATGAACTAAACATGAAGATAGTCGAACTTATTGATTTATGTTGACAAATTGTTCAAAAAGTATCATTTGTTGTTCAATAAGTATCGTTTGTTGTTCAACAAGTAACTAATTAAATAGTCGATATTAATCGCAATCATAACTCGTATCATATATGATATATTATTTAAATAAAATTTAATTAATTAGAATTTATTTAATTATAGATTTAATAGTAATATATTATTATATCAATAAATATTTTTTGAATAGTTATTAATTATGTATTTATTTTATTAAGGTTTAGGTGTTAGATGTGAAAATACCCAAGTCTTATGTGGTATGTATGAAATGCCCACAAAATTAACTTTAAACCTACACAAACCTCATTCTCTCTGGCCAATGACAGTTTCACGTCTCTTGATTTCGCCAGAAACATATGAAATTCTTATTTTCTAGGATGTACAAGCATCAAAGGTAATGATGAGATCGAGGTTTGCAAGGATTTCTAAAACTCTAGTCTCTCGTATATCTTCCATTTTTGTTATGCCCATAAATCCTACCTGATTAAAAAATGTTATTAAGAAAGTATGGTACAATCATTGTAAGTTATATATGATTAAGAATAAGGATGGTGCAACAACTCAATATAAAAATTATCTATAAAATTATCCCAAAAAGCTAGGAAATGACAAGTGTGTATCACAATTGAAAAACCAACACCTACATCTGAATGTGAGAGTTGGTGCAAACTTGAAAGTATGATCATGCTAAACTATGAGAGACTACACCCCATAGGATCATGGTTCATGAGTTACCTTTCGTTTTTACAGAATAATCAATAAATAAGTGTGATCGGATTTGTAAAATTATTTATTGAATCTTTTAAAAAAAAATTTAGATAAACATTTGAATTTTTAGCTCGTTTAACTTCTCGTTCACTTGTCATTAATAAATCAAGTTCAAACATTAAAAAGTTTAAACAAGTCAAGCTTGAACAATATATGAAAACTCAACACTAGCTCAAGTCGAACAAGAACAACTTAAATTTATATCAAGACAAGTCCAAGCTATGATATGCTCGGCTCAACTCGGCTTGACATGACTCAATTACAACCCTATAGAGCGTAAGCGTAGTATCTCACAATAAATTTAAAAAATAATATAAGATAACCGATGAAAGAAGCACTCATTCAATTTTAGGTAGCATAGATAGAAGTATGATTGTTTTGCAGCAAAAGAAAACTAAATTGACACAATATAACAAGTTAACATTACAAAACCAATCACACTAACGTTGTCCAGACCATCTCATCCATTTATTTCTACTAAATGTTGCATGAGGTGTTATTTAAACCTATTATTAGCTTCTTTTTTTTTAGACATGCCCTTTATTAATGTTATCATTAGTATATTTATCTTCCTTCCTATTATAGAAAATAATAAGTCTGAATCATGTATTAGGAAAGTTGATACTAGACAACTTAATTAGAAGAGATCTTATTATAGGATATTTTATATATTGGAGTTGTTTTAAATATATAGAGTTGGGAGCGTATATAAACATGTAATATATTATCTCAATTGTGAATAGGAAAAAGATAAAGTTTTCCAATTAAATGGTATCAGAGACTCATCGAATAGTTCCCATCTTAGCCTCAATCATCTTCAACGTTAGCCTCTGTCGTCCAGATCGTGAGACTTTGTTCAAATTGCTTCATCACCCAACGATATCTAGATCGGGAGACTTCATCCAGGTCAAATAATGTATTTGACTTCAACTTCGTCATCCAGCGGCATCGTCGGCGTTGTTTTCCTTCATTTGGATCGCAAGGCTTTGTCTTGTCTGCTTTGTCACCCATCAGAGTAAGGATCACAAGACTTCAACCCCGTCAACATCTCTAAAGGTCAAAGTTGTATACAGCTTCATCTTGATCATCCAGCAATGTCGTTGGTGCTTCCTTTTACTCCAAGTTGACAGGATTTGGGCATCAACAATACCCTAATCTGGTTTGGATGCGGATGCTCTATCTGCTTCGATTTGAGTCACCTGCTTAAGTCAATTTCGTCGGTTGTTAAGTTCTACTGCTTTGTTCCGCTTAATTAACATAGCCGATTCATTTATCGGCGGTTGTTAAACTGTTTGTCTGATTATTTATCTCTTAGTGCTACTTTGACTCATCCTTCAGCACTAAATGACATCATTTATTGTTGGTGAAAAAAAAATCGTGCGAAAGATTTGATTTCATCTACAGCTAAAATTGTGGATGAAAATTTAAATGACATCAGTTAACTTTCCTCGAATAAAATTGTGAGACTCGTACATAAGAAATATCTCTCAAGAGAGTTGATAATCCCCGCATTCGGATTTGAATTATTTTGAATGGACGAGAGTTGATACATAGCTTCGATACAAATACGAAACTCCATCAAAATAGATCAATCTGGTCATATCACTTGTTATGAGTGTGTTAAATATGCGATGGAGGAATTGGCGCTTGTGTATTCTGGGAGATAAAATATTTCTAGAATCTTCGATATATACAAAGAGTTATATCAAGCCAAAAAACAGGATCAATCACTTAACACTTACCACATACACTTTAAACGTTTTCATGAAGAATTGAATGCCTTATTACCCTTTAGTACTAATGTCTGGATTCAACAAACTTAAATAGAACAAATGACTATTATGAATTTTCTAGTTGGCCTCAATCCTCAATATGAAGGTGTCAAATCATATACAAAGACGACGTGCTCAAAGCTGTTGAAAAAGAACCATAAGGGTTCTAAATCACAGTTAGCCCACATATTCATGCCTAATGAAGCTTCTCAGAGTCGAAATCTATCGATCTTTGCAAATCAATATATTAAATTCATCAAATTTCAAGAAACATCGAAGAAATTCTTGTAAATTATTGTCCTTGCTGAGTCAAGTATCAATGATACTTATCTTATTTCCACTCACAATGAGTCATTGATTCTGATACTACATATCACATGACGTAATCCAAAATTTTTTTCAATCTTTTATAAACACATTTCTTATGTCACTTTAATAGATGAATCTACCTCTAATATTCTTGGTTCTTGCACCATCAATGTTACACTTACAATGTCTTTGAGTTATGTCCACAGTTTGCCTCAATTAACTTTTAATTTTATTTTTGTTAACAAAATTACATTTGCTTTTAATTGTTGTATTTTATTCATTTTGGAATACTATCAGTTTTAGGATCTTAGGATGAAAAAATTTATTTGCAAATATGAGACTTGGGGGCCGATATATTTTGAATGTTGGGGTACCTCGACGCGTAGCATGTTCCAGCACCTTAACTCCTTCTGAGATCTGATAAGGCATCCATCACTGTCAGTGCTAAAAAAACATGTGCCCTCAGTTTCATCATTTATCATTTTTATATTGTGCGTTACGTCAATTTAATTTGCTAAACACCATCCTTTGTATTTTGTTCCCACAGTTAATAAAAGAGTCGGTCATAATTTTGAGTTAGTCCATTCTGATGTTTGTGGACTTTGTCCTATTTTATCTAATGAATTTTTATATAATTTATCACATTTGTAGAAGATCTTTCTCAAATGACTTGACTTTATGAAATCTCGTATTGAGTTACTATCACATTCCCAATCTCTTGTTTAGAAATAAAAACTCAATTCAATATTTCGATTAAGATTCTGAGAAGTGATGATGTCAAAATATATTTATTTGCATTCTTTCAGTCGTACATGACACAAAACGACATATTTCACCAATCATCCTATGTTGATACGCCATCACAAAATGGAGTAGCTAAAAGAAAAAATAAACATCTTGAGATAGTTAGAGCACTTTTGTTTCAAATAAATGTGTCTAAATAGTTATGGGTTGATGCAGTCTCTACTACATATTTTTTTACTATTGAATGTCTTCTTTTACTCTACAGAACCATACATCATATCAATTTTTATTTTCAACTCTCTTTTGTATTGAACCACACATCTTTGGGTGTACTTATTTTATTCACGATACTCGTCCACAAGTGTCTAAATTGGATTCTAAGTAATTAAGATGTATTTCTAGAATATTCTAGTCTTCAAAAAGGCAATATTTTAAAGAATATATAATTTCTGCTGATATCACTTTTTATGAACAAACCTTATTCTATGATAACTCATAAATGCTTAAATCCTCACAAAATTACGATGAGTTGTAAATGTACCAGCTCATGAGTTTCGATTGAGATCCACCTCCACCTCCAATGCCTCAACCTAAACCAATTATAATTAATATTTACTCGACAATACCTCGTTTCTCTAATCCTAGTCCGACATATATATCATCTTCCTCAATGGATCCTGCTCCAAGTGATATTGAAGTACTTCTTAGAGAATGAGGTGTCAAGAAGCATGAAGAGCATATTTCTATCTCAACGGAAGTATGCGTTGAATTCATTAGTAAAAACTGATAAATTAAGGGTCAAATCATGCAGTTCATTGAAGCTTTCTAATCAGCAACTTATTAAAGATGGAAAGCCCTTTAATAATCTTGAATTGTATAGAAGGTTAGCGGAAGAATTAAACTACCTCACAGCAACTCAATCTAACATTGTGAATTTGATTACACTATAAGCTAGTTGATGTCTTCTCCCATAGTCCATCATTGCTCAATTTTAGAACAAATATTATGTTACCTCTAGGGAGCTCCTAGACAACGTATTTTATATCAGATCATGGACATAAAAACATTGAATATTTTTTTACGCAGATTAGGCAAGTTCCAAGATTGATCAAGGATCTATTACTGGATATTGCGTCTTTGTGGGCAGTAATTTGGTCTCATGAAAGAGTAATAAACAGAATATAGTGCCATAATCCAGTGTTGAATTAAAGCATCAAACGATGGCGCAACCATTGAGTGAATTGAAGTAGGTTTCCCAACTCTTGACCTGAATGGGTTTTAAGATGACAATTCCGGTGAAAATGTGTTGTGATAACCTAGCTACAATTTATATTACCTGAAACCCTGTCATTCATGAGCGAACTAAGCACGCATAGATAGATTGTCATTTTGTTCGCGAAAAGATTCAATGGGATTTAATTTCTACAACTCATGTAATGAATGAGGAAGAAACAATGAGATATCTTCACAAAAGGCCCTTAATGAAGCTAGGGTCACTTATATATGTAACAAGCTAGGCATGATAAATATTTATGCTCCAGCATGAGGGGAGTGTTATGGAAAGTAAAATAGTTTGAATCTTGTATATTGGGAAAGTTGATGTTAGACAATCTAATAAGAGGAGATCTTATTGCATGATATTTTCTATATTAGAGTTATTCTAAATCTAGAGAGTTGAAAGTTTGTATAAATATGTAATATATATTAAATTGTGAACAAGAAAAAGGAAGTTTGTCAATTAGACTTCCTAACCATTTAACATTAATTTTATATACTACCGTCTTTATGCATCTTATACCCTTCTTTATATATGTCCAAACCACCCAGTCTATTCTCCAGTTATCCCTCTGCTCTAACAATTCCACAATTCATCCTTCCTAACTTCTTCAAAAATCCATGTCAACATTCTCATTATTTCTATGGTTCACTTATCCATCATATATACTAAAAACACGACAACAAGAATCTTGAGGAAATCTAACAGGTCAAAAAAAGTGTGGTCAAAAGGGATCCACCAACTATTAAAGTGCACAACACAAAAACTAGGAGCATCTATTGGCTTGGTTCCCTCGAGGACGAGTCCAAATACGATCAATGGACTACATAAACCGATTGGCTAGCAAAAGCCGACCAGTCAAAGATTCAGCTGATCAATAATTATTTAGTCGGTCACTTAGATCTAAAAAAGCCTATCGAACGGCCTCTCACTGGGCCGAAGACTATCGACAGCAAATGACGATCGGCAGGAAGGGCCAAGTCAAATACACATTTAATTATTTATCCATTTACACGTGTATGTAAATCTTTATTTATTTATTTTTACCAAATTATCTTGTAGCGTATTTGTTAAAGCAGGGACAAGCAGGTAATTGTACTTTTTGTATCCCATTTTTTGCCTACAAATAGGAGATCTGCACTACAGGAAAAGGCTAATGAATAAGTGATAAAAAGATTATAGAAACTTCAGTTTACTCTCTCTCTCTCTCTCTCTCTCTCTTCTCCTGTTCTACGTTTTATTTCATGGGTATGATCCACATGACAAATTCTGATTCAACACACCAATAAGTATTTTAGTGCATATCGCTCAAATTCATAAAATAAACTAGGCCAAATGACAATTTCATAACAGGAAAATTACTTATTTGAGCCAATTTCTAGCATAATTCTAGATTTTTAATACAAATGAGGTCTGCAAATTATTTAACTACAGCCATAAGAGCAAGCTCCCAACGATCATTTACCCTGGCTCTTTGTAGCTCGAATCTATTCTGCTTCAAAACAAGCACAAAATTATATATTTTTTAATCTACTTTAAACCAACCAAATAACTCTGAAGTATTTCAAATGAGTTAACTTTACACTGAATTTAACATACACCAAAATTCTGAATACTCAACTAATCAGCCCCTAAAATATCAATACCTTAAAATATTTAGTGGGAAAACAGTGATGTTAACCACAGAAAAACAAAATATAACCTCGTTCCGCTTGCCAACATGCGCAAATTATATTTAAAAAAAAAAACAGATAAATTATCGATTAATTGCTTACTTAAGGTCTCTCAAACTCCTCCAATGAGTATCCTTCTGTCTAACCAATCGTAAAGGCGAGACATTCATCTGAAAGCAACAGCAACTTCATACTTTAGTAAAGACCATTCTAAAATAATAAAAAACGATAAGCGCACGGAGATCTCACCTTGAGGGATTCCATCGGCTTTCCAGGAAACTTCATAAAGTTCGCATCAGTGGACAAATTGGTAATCGGTGGCTGAAAGAAATGCGATCGAAGAAGGGAAGTCATCGGATGAAACAGACAACGAGCAACCGTTAGGGTTTCGACGGTTATTTAAGCTTGCACTTGGGGACTCCGATATGGAGGATGAAAGGTCAGCATCTTCGGGGCGGAAAAGGACGATCGTTGACGGAGAAACCGAGGCAAGGATAAAGTGATTATGTATAATGGTAGCACAAACTGTGATTGCGTGGCCATCCATTTCCGTTTGCTTCCTCTGCAACTTATTGCAGGTAAGGGACAGGAGAGAGTGGTTGGCTTTTAATGACATCGGATGGGATGTCCAAATGAATGTAATGAACAGCTGTTTGCCCAATAAGCTGGTGCCAGAGTCGGTCTGAATTTCTTCAAATTGGATGGCGAAATAAAATTTTGTAGCGATTTGATTGGTTACTTTTGGGTGGGGGGACTTTAAGAGTTTTCTACTTAGACAAATACTAATGTGTGTGGAGCACCAAAAGTAGTCGCTCGTTTTTAGAGGTGTAAACGAATCGAACACAAACGAATAGAGCTTGTGTTCGTGTTCGATTCATTTGAAATTTAGTTTGTTTGATATAAACTTATGTTCGAAATTGTTTGGAAAGTCACTGTTCGAGTTCGTTGCTTAACGAACGAGTCAAACACGAGCCGAACATAAGCTGTTCGTGAACGACGAACCAGTTTGACATGTTCTAATATTAATATATATAAATAATATACTTATATTAATTATATAACTTATGTTATATAAATATATAATATTTATATTAATATATTACTAATACAGTATATTAATATATTATTATTATTAATTTATTATATGTTATAATTTATAAAATTTAATTTTTTAAAATATCATAAGTTTTTTATATATAATTATTTTAAATTATTTTATATTTCAAACAATAATGATTCAAACATGAAGGAACGCATCACTGTTCGTGTTTGGTTCTAACTAATCGAACGAAAAAAATTGTTCGTGTTCGCCTCGTTTCTCGATTAAATCTAACACAAACTACTTAACAAACCGCACACGAACTGTTCGCGAACAACGAGCTTTTTTGATAGCCCTACCCGCCTTAGTCCCATTGAACGATTTGCAGCTTGAAGGGCAAATGATAAACTGTCCTTTGACAATTTACGTGATGTCTAAATGTCTTCGGTTTGACTTCTTCACCGATCACTACTAGTGTGTTAGGGGTTTTCTAGCACAATTTTGAGTGAATTTTTCTATTTGCCTTCTTGCCTTTGAATCGACTGTGCGTATCTTTTTTATCAATTTTCTTATGAAGTTTTTCAATGCATTATTTTCAATTATTACTCACTCTCATTGGATTTTCAGAATTTTTCTTTTTTTTTTTTGTGTAATAAAGCTCTTGATGGTTTAAGGTGTACATTTCATGTTATTTTTTATTTATTATTCAGTTTTTTCTTCCATTTTGTTGGCTTTTAAGAATTTGATTTTCTCGTTTTGGTGCTTACTGTGAATCTGGGCTGAGGTGCTGAATCTAGGCTAAGGTGGATGTGATAACGAAAATTTAGGTTTGAGCTTTATAAACACATAAGAATTGTTTGCTTTGCATGTAAGCACACAAGAAATGTGTACCTTATTGGTAGAATTACTATGATTTAGGGATTTCGATCTTCCAGTGTCACCATCTTACGAAAAAGAAGTAATTTTTAAGATTAATAAGAGGCATTTGTTAGTAGAAGCATATAAAATAACAGTCCTATATTTTGTTCTTGTCATAGCTTCATATTTTAAATTTTTTTATTCATGAATGGAATGTCTATTTTTCTTGGAATTTAGGACTATAACATTAATTACTTCATCTATCTTATTTCTATTTATTTTATATTATGCTGGGAAAGTTGTCGGTGAAATACACATTCAGCAAGTTATTATTTAGTGCTGAGCTTGTTTGATGTCAAGAATTACATTTTATTCCTGAGCAACACGTGAAGGATGTTATAGCTTAGGCCTGAGGTGGTAAATCAGTGCCCAAAGGATGATTTTATCCTAAAGAGTTTAATGCATGATAATACCCCAAATGATTTGTACCACCTACCTTTAAAGTGTTTGATGGAACTAGAAATCTTCTTTTATGTTGGAGGAAACAATGGGTTACTATTCTATCAATTTATCAACAGTTTATCTGAGAAATCATTAGACTAATTTGTTGAACTGTCTAATGGCTCAGTCAAGTTATTTATTTAGTTGGATGAGTTATTTATAAAATGATTTGTTGAAACTCAATACTATATCACAATCGGAGACCTAGTTTTTGAGAAATAAAAGCTTAACGAGACTTTGGCAGACTATATATTAAGTTAGAGTAACTTGAGTTTGAAATGTGAACATCAGTTATAGGAGCATGTTGACCTCATTTTTGGTGAGGTCTTTTCTTTCCTTTTAGTGTTTAGGATCTAAGCATAGGACTTATCCTTGACTATCCTAGAAGACTAAAAGTGGAACCCACCATTTAGAAATTCAAACCAAATCTGGACTCTCTTTGGAATCCTACATAGATGGTCATCAACCTCCAAGTGACTTGGAAGGTTGGGACCAATGTGTAGGAAGACAAGGATGAACTCCTATAGGATGCTCAAGCCTTAAGACAGCCCTGGTTGGCCTGGTCTTGGTGAGTTCTGACTGGCACACACTGCACTCCTACACCCATCCTAAACCCTAAACCATCCTTACCCAATCTTGACTCCTCGTTCATTGGAGCACTCATGTGGCTAAGTCCAAACCTCTAGCTCCTTGGCTAAGAGGGTTAGGAACAACATATGAGATGTTCAAAATGAACACCTTCTTGGTCCATGACTCACTCTAAGATTCTCTACACTTCCCAACCATAATCAAATTTCATTTTTGGCAAACTTCCTGGTTTTGACATTGGGTCCTCAAACCTACCTAAAATTACCTAAATTGCCCCTACAACCATCAAATTTCCCAAAAATTACCCAAAATTTTCAAAAATCCTAAAAATCATTTTAAAACAATTCCCACCTCTTAAATCCACCAAAATACTCCAATACCCTCCGAATAACCTCTTTATACCTTAAATACCACTTTTTGCCCAAAATTCCAAAAAATCCAAAAATTCCCAAAAAATTCCAGAAAATCTCAAATATTCCCAATTTCATTTTGTTCAACTACACCATAAGCCAATTTTGCAAAAAATAACTCAAATTTATCAAAATTCCCAATTTGACCCATTTTTAACCCAAATGGACCCAATGTCAAACCAAATCAACCCATTTGACCTTAATTTTGTCCAATTTAAATTCTAAACTTCATCCCCAATACCAATCTAAACTAAATCCAAGCTCAAATTGATCCACATTTGAGTTTAATTCCATTTGAAACCCAAAATTCCCAAATTTGCTTAATTAATCCAAAATCTCCCAATTAGCCTAATGTCAACCTTCCCCCCCCCCAAATTTCAATCCTAAACCTTCCATGACACTCCTATGAAACCAATGCAACATTTAATTACCCCAATTTAAGCTCAAGCCTAGCCTAAATCCACTTGAAATCCAAAATACCTCATTTTAACTTAAATTGAACACATGCCCTAAACCTACAAAATTGATTGGCCTAATCCAAAAAATTCCTCCCAATTAATGTTGGGAACTCTTCAATACATTCCCCTAGGCCATTTGAAACTTTCAATTTGGTCTAAACCCCACCTTAAACCAACTTGGACCCAAGTTGACCCAACCTTGCCCAAATTAACCAAAACCTCAAAATCTATTAATTTGACCTATCAATTGAACTCAAAACCTCCCCATGTCTTCATGAAAGTTCTTCATGGAAATCATTTACACAATGTTGCTCAAGACACTTGAACCCAAATCAAACCCAAACCCAAGTTAGCCCAACCTCAACCCAAGTGAGCCAATTTGAACCCATGACCTAACCTAACCAATTTGAACCAAATGTGGCTAAACCAACCTTTTCACAGCCACCATTTGAACCCTAGGAACCACCCTAGATCCACCTAGCTCAAGCTAAGTGAGCCATGGACCAAGAGCCCCATTTTAAGGGATCTCTTCCCTTAAGTGGATAAATCCCTTTTTGCCTAATCCCAAATTCGCCCACAGCTGGTTAATCACATTTAAACCCTACTCCCTGACTCACCTGACCAGAGGGCCAGCTCCTCTATCCTTGCCAGCCGGCCTAGTCGCCGGAGGGAGTCAAAACCGAGAGCCACCACCCACCTAAGCTCACCCAAACTTTCCCAACTGGCCACCTCAGCCAAATTTGACCTTGGAGCCTCTCTGTCGTCCACCTAAGCACATGAATCCACCCCTCAATTGAATCCAAGCTCAGCCATATGGCCCTGGCCCTATAAGTATGACTTCTCGGCCATGAGAAGGGTGTTGAAAATTTTCCTCATAAAACTCCCTCTAATTGCTCCTAGAGCTCCTCCCAGCCAAGAGAAGCTCAGCCCCACTACTTTTCTTCCCTAAGTCCCACTGATTGAGCTCAATTTTAGAGTTCAATCTCAGGCCAGGAAACAGGACAACCTCGGGAACTCCACAGACACCAAATTAACTTCTCCCACTCCTTCACCAGAGGTAAAGAAGAAGTTCCCCAGTGAAAGCCCCCTCTCCCAGCCACCCAATTGCTCTAGAGGCGAAAACATTAAATCGAGTTTCAGCACTTTCATAGCCAGACATTTCACCATCGCTCAAGGCTTCATCTGTAGGCTTCTGGGACTCCAACGAACATGTCAAGCACATCCAATTGAGGCTTCACCTTTTGGAATAAGGTTTGGAGACTTCTCTTGCTCCCCAGCTTCCAGCGATTCTCCATTTTGTTTGATTCAATTTCAGTGCGTATTAGTCGTATGGATTTGTAGCCCTTGCTTAGAAGAACACGTAGGACCAAACCCCATGTGATTTGGTGGAGAAATGAGCGAGATATTAGGTCTAGAAGGTGGACGGCTCTCGGGTTGAACCAGACGGAGACGATGACCAACAGCCATCGGATCGTGCGTGTAACTGATGGACGACCAGGATCGAGCTAGACAGAGAGATGGAACGAAACCGCGGGACGTGTGGCTGCCGAGTCAGATGGCGGCGCCGAACCAAACCCCACTGATCTATAAAAAAATACCTATTTCTTTATGTCTTAATTCTTATCAATTTCTAAGGATATTATGCTTTAATGAAAGGTATTTTTTGTTTTTTTGGATGTAAGTGATGTAAAAAGGTCTAAAAAGGAAAAATGAGCAAAAAGGAGCAAAAATGAGCAAAAATGGAGCAAAATACAAAAAGTATAAAAAAATATGGCACGGCGCTGGCGCGAAGTTGGCGCCTAAGCGCCAGACTTGATACAGAAACTGTCAAGTTTTTGACAACGTTTGAATGGTTATTTTGATGGAGTGAGCGGTTATTGGACATTCTAGAAGACTGACAGTTATTCCTTGATAATAGGACATGTGATACATTGCATTTGGACGCTCCAAAATGATTTTAATCGTGAAGAGGTGCTAGCCAAAGTGAAGAGGTGCGAAGAACTGGACGCGGTATCCGGCGCCTAGGCACCAGATTCCGGCGCCTAGGCGCCAGATAGACCTTCTAGAAGTTTCATTGAATGTGGACATGTTTTGAAGAGGTGCCTCAAGGAAACCCTTGAAGTCTATAAATAGGGTTCCATTTCTTCAGAAAACGTGCCCCTCCCATTGTAACCCTTTCTCTTATCCACTTAAGGACCTCTCATCCTTAGAGAGAGAAATAGAGAGAGAAATTTAGGGCCACTTTTGTTTAGTTTAGTGATTTTATTTTCAAGTTGTTGCATACGGAGTTCATTACACTCGTGGAGTCGGTAGGAATCGAGAAGATACTGTTGAAGGAATATTTGAGATATGTATTTTAATTTGATTCGGAGTTTATTTATTATGTTTTCTTGTTTATATTCGATGTATTCGAGTAGTTAGTTTACTTTCTTCCTTCGATTATGAAGAGATAGATAAGATAATATAAAGATTCGATGGAGAATTGAAATTCAAAATATTTTCAAAACATTGTGATGACATTAATACTCGATCTTACTTTACTTTTTAAATTGGCCATTTAAATTGTTAAAACCCGTTGAAGAGTTTTGAGACACTAGAAGGAGAAGAACTCTTAACTTGTAAATGTCGCATGAATCCTTGGGTAGTCGAAGGCCATGTGCGGGTTATTCAAGGTGAAGTGCGAATAAATAGGAAGATAAGATTTAAAGGGCGTAGAATTGATAACTTTTTAGAGTGACGACTAAATTCTTATAATTTGATTTATAGATTAGGAAAGGTTCGATAGTAGAGTCGACCATAGCCACCCTTGGACATCTAGTAGTGTGAGTCTAGATTAACCCATTCTACTAACAATACATCCGGACTCGATACGTAAATTAGCCGGTGTTCTTTGCGCCTGGATCGAAAGGGTAAAGAATAAGAATGCTTCTATTTGGCACAATACCATAAATCAAATTCTCCAACGAATATTAAATTATCTTAAAAATCTTAGATAAATTGAAGGGAAAAAAGTTGTTTATTTTATATAGTTCTCATAAATCATTTTCTTATTATTGTTTTCTTTATTTGCATCTAATAATTTATTGTAATTATAGTTAAATTAAAAGATAAAAAAATGTTTTTGAAATATAATATTTAGAAAATTTATTACTATAATTTTTCCCCAATGGGATCGATCTCGGGGTTATAAAAGAAAACCACTATATTACTTGAAACGATACGTATACTTTGCGTTGTACTCTACAGTGTATAAAATATTTTCTAAAATTTTACTAACATTTTGATTTTATACACTAGCCGCTTATTTATAAATTGGGTCGAGTTTTTGGCCATCTTCCGGAAGCAAATATTCTTGCGTTTTTGCGGGTCGGGTCAAGTTTTTGGCGCCGTTGTCGGGGAAAGAAATAAATAGTTATTAATTTTTGTAAAAAAAAATATTATATTTCTAAAAATATAAAAAAATATATAAAATATAAAAAAAAGATATATATTTTATTCCTTGTTTTATGCGATGATTTGGTTACGAAGGATTAATACCTTTAGATTCTGAATTAGAAAGAATAATTAGAAAAATTAAAAAGGGAAAATAAATTCAAAAATTTCAAGAAATGGCTACTTTACAAAATCCAATTGAACTTAATGATCAAAATATTTATAAACTATTAAGGGATTATGCTAACCCTAAAGTTGATGAACTTCATATTAGTATTCGAATACCTGCTGTAGATCTTAATTCTTTTGAACTTAAACGCGTCTATTATTCGAATGGTGCAAAACAATCAATTTGGTGGAACACCAAATGAGGATCCAAATTTACATCTTGTTAGTTTTTTAGAACTTTGTGTTACCTTTAAATATAACAATGTTTCTGATGATGTTATTAGACTTAGACTCTTTCCTTTTTCTTTAAGAGATAAAGCAAAGATGTGGTTAAACTCATTAGCAACTAGTTCTATTAAAACATGGATTGAAATGACACAAAAATTCCTTGTTAAATATTTTCCTCCTTCTAAAAGCTGCTAAATTAAGAAATGATATTACTTCGTTTAGTCGATTTGATGAGGAGACAATATATGAAACTTGGGAAAGATTTAAAGAACTATTAAGAAAATGTCCTCATCATGCTTTACTCGATTTGTTAATTATTCAAACATTTTATAATGGATTAATTGGATCCTTAAAATCAATTATTGATCTTCTATCTTGGAGGTTCTTTAATGTCTAAATCATTTGAAGAAGCTTACACTTTAATTGAAGAAATGACTAATAACAATTTTCAATGGCCTTCCGAAAGGATTAATCCTAAAAAGATGGAAAGTATTCATGATAATGAAGCCTTTTCTATCTTAGCTTCACAATAGCGACGAATGTCTAAAAAATTAGATAATTTTGCAATTAATATTTCGCATAATAACTCTGCTAATATTGAAGATTCTCGAACTATTGAAACTTTACAAGCTATTACAAGTAAAAATAATCCTTATTCAAATTATTATAATCTCAGGTGGAAAAATCATCCTAATTTTAACTTGGAATAATTCACAACAACAATAGGGTAATAATCGATCTCATCCCGCTGGAAATTGGAATAATCGAAGTTAATCCAAATTATAAACCTCCTGGATTTAATAATCAACGAGAAAAAGTTATCGATAGAAGAATTAATTTTACAAATGAATAATCGATTACAAAATCAAAATACTGCTTATTCGTAATATTGAAAATCAAATGGAGCAAATTGCTACTTTAATTAATAACAGACCTGTAAGAACACTTCCTAGTAATGTTGAAATTAATCTAAAGGAAACTGGAAAAGAACATGAACAGGTTAAAGCTGTGCAACTTATAAGTGGAAAGGAATTAAAAGAAAGAATGCAGAATAAAATTGAAAAAGAGATTGAGGTTGAAGAGATTGAAAAACCTAAAGAAACTCTCTCTCTTAGTCGAGATCGATCATTATACCTATTAATGTGGAAGTTGAAAAACCACCACCACCTTTTCCTCAAAGACTTAAACATCAGAAATTAGATCATCAATTTTCTAAGTTCTTTGAAATTTTTAAGAAACTTACTATTAACATAGCTTTTGCTGAAGCTTTGGAATAAATACCAACTTACGCAAAATTTATGAAGGATATTCTAAGCAAAAAATGAAAATTTTGAAGCTTTTGAAACTGTTGCATTAAGTGAAGAATGCGGTCAATAATTCGAAAGAAATTACTGAAAAGCTTAAGGATCTCGGAAGTTTCACTATACCTCGTGCTATTGGAGAAAAATTTGTGGAAAAGCTTTATGTGATTTAGGAGCAAGTATTAATCTCATGCCATTTTCTATCTTTCGAAGATTGGATTTTGGAGATATTACTCCCACCACTGTAACCCTTCAGTTAGCTGATAGACCTATCACTTATCCTAAAGGAGTTATAGAGGATGTCCTTGTTAAAGTGGATAAATTTATCTTCCATGTAGATTTCATAGTACTTGATATGGAAGAAGATAAAGAGATACCTATTATTTTAGGGAGACCTTTTCTAGCTATCGGACGAGCTATGATTGATGTGCAAAATGAGAGTTAATGATCAAGAAATTAAATTCAATGTTCTTAAATCAATGAAGTACCCTGATAAAAAGAAATGTTATCGAACGGATATAATTGATTATTTAATTGAAAAACATTATCAAGAAAAATGTAAAGTCATTTACGAAGAAAAATTTGAATTTTTAACCGATGAAGATGAAGTAGTAGAAGAAGAAGAGACTCATTTTATAAAAGATAATTGGGAAACTTTAGACATAACTCAAAAGGATATACTTTTACCATCGATTAAAAATGCCCACGAAGCTGGAATTAAAAATGTTACCTTCACATTTAAAATATGCGTTTCTTGGAAATTCGTTAACTTTACTCGTTATTATTTCTTACGAGCCGAGTAGAGATCGAAGAAGAAAACTACTAGGTGTGTTAAAGAATTATAAGAAAGCTTTTGGTTAGACTATTCGCGATATAAGAGGAATAAGCCCTTCCATTTGCATGCATAGAATCTTAATGGAAGAAAATTTTAAATCTCTTATAGAATCACAAAGAAGATTAAATCCTATCATGAAAGAGGTTGTTAAAAGAAATTATTAAGTGGTTAGATGCTTGGTATTATTTATCCTATTTCGGATAGTCGATGGGTAAGTCCTATTCATTGTGTTCGAAGAAAGGAGGTGTAACTGTCATTGTTAATGATAAAAATGAACTTATTCCTACAAGACAAGATTACTTGGATGGCGAATTTGTATTGATTATAGGAAATTAAATAAAGTCACTAGAAAGGATCATTTTCCTTTACCTTTCTTGGATCAAATGCTCGATAAATTAGCTTGGACACTCATATTTACGTTTTACGGATGGATATTACAGTTATCATCAATTACTTATTGCTTCGAGGACCAGAAAAGACAACATTTACAAGTCCTTATGGAACATTTGCTTGTAGAAGAATGTCTTTTGGTTTATGTAATGCACTGCAACTTTTCAAAGATGTATGATGTCAATATTTTGTGATTTGATTGACAAAGGAATTGAAATATTCATTGACGATTTTTCGATCTTTGGAACTTCTTTTGAATCTTGTTTGGAAAACATAGCAAAGTTACGAAAAGATGTGAAGAAACAAATTCGAGTTCTTAACCGGGAAAAATGTCGATTCATGGTCACGAAGGCATTGTACTTGATCACAAAGTATCACAAAAGGGATGGAAGTAGATCGAGCAAAAGTGAAAATTATTCGCTGAATTGCGACCACCTACTACTTATTATCGATGTGAGAAGTTTTATAGGTACATGCTTGGATTTTACATAAGATATATAAAGGATTTTTCTAAAATTGCTAAACCTCTTTGTCATTTATTGGAAAAAGATGCAAAATTTGAATTTAATAAAGAATGTATTAATGCTTTTAATATTCTAAAAGAAAAATTAATAATCTGCACTTTATCATTGTTGCACCTAATTGGAATAAATCTTTTGAATTAATGTGTGATGCGAGTGATTTTGCAATTGGAGTCTGTATTAGGACAAAAATATGAGAAAATTTTCAAAGTTGTATATTATGCTTAGTAAAACTCTCATCTGAAACACAAAGAAATTATACTACCACTCGAGAAAGAGCTTCTAGCTATAGTATATGCCTTTGATAAATTTAGACCTTATCTTCTTGGTACTAAATGCATAGTTAAATACTGATCATTCTGTTATTAAATATCTATTATCTAAGAAGGATTCTAAACCTAGACTTATAAGATGGGTTTTACTTCTACAAAATTTGATTTTCGAATAGTAGATAGAAAAGGAACGAAAACCAAATTGTCGATCATTTATGCAGAATTAAAAATGATATTATTTCGGAAGAAAATATAAATGAGAAATTTCACGATGAATCTTTATATGTTATTCAAGAATGCAAAACACCTTGGTATGCTGATATTGTTAATTATTTAGTTAGCAATACTTTGCCTTATGACTTGGATAACAAATTTATTAAGAAACTTAAATATGATGCTAAATCCTATATTTGGGAAGAACCTCATTTATTTAAAATTGGTAAAGATTCTATGATTCGAAGATGTGTACCTTATGAGGAAACTTTTGCTATTATTCAAAAATGTCATGATTCGATTTTGGAGGACACTTTGGCATAGATAAAGCCGCATTTAAAATTTAAAATTACGGATTTTATTGGCTACCTTATTTAAAGATGTGAGACATTATGTGAAAACATGTGATCGATGTCGAAAGGATGGGAAATATATCTAGGAAGAATGAAATGCCTTTAAAGCTATATATTGGAAGTTGAAATTTTTGATATATGGGGTTTAGACTTTATGGGACCATTTGTTCCATCATCCGGAAAAATTTATATTTTATTAGCAGTTGATTATGTTTCAAAGTGGATTGAAGTCGTTGCTTTACCAAACTACGATTCCAAAAGTGTTTCTAAATTTTTAAAGAAAATGATATTTTCAAGATTTGGAATGCCTAAGGTAATTATCACCGATGGTGGAAGTCATTTCGAGAATATAAGAATTCGATCATTACTACAAAAATTTGGAATCAAACATAGAATTGCAATCGCTTATCACCCACAAACAAGTGGAATGGTTGAAGTATCGAAACGAGAGAAATTAAAAGAATTTTAGAGAAGACTGTTAATCCTAAAAGAACTGATTGGGTTGATAGACTTGATTCTGCATTATGGGCTTATAGAACGACTTATAAGACACCGATCGAATGTCACCTTACCGATTAATTTATGGTAAACATTGTCACTTACCCGTAGAACTTGAATATAAAACTTATTGAGGCGATAAAGGAGTTTAATTTTAATTTAAATAAAGCGAGGAGAAAAGCGATTATTGCGATTAAATGAGATGGAAGAAATAAGAAATGAAGCATATGAAAATGCGAGGATTTATAAAGAGAAAATAAAGATGTTGCATGATAAGAAAATTTCGGGAAAAATTTTTGAGCACGGACAAGAAGTATTACTGTTTAACTCTCGTTTAAAACTTTTTCTTGGAAAATTAAGATCTAAATGGATTGGACCCTATATAGTTGAGAAAGTATACCATTATGGAGCTGTGGATATTAAAGATCCCAAAACAGGAAAAATTTTTAAAGTAAACGGATTAAGATTGAAGCCTTATTTGGGAGATATTAAAAAGATTTATAAAGAGGCTTATGAATTGAGTCAACTCGATTAAAGATTTACTTAAGTCGGGTCGACGACGTTAAACCAAGCGCTTTGTGGGAGGCAACCCATAATTATCTTGTGTTATGAGTATTTTTGTGTTTTAATGTAAGGTTATGCCTCGATCTTGATTAATTTTACATTACTTTAGAAAAATTTGATGCTTATAAGTCTTTGTTGACTTAGGCTGAAAATTATTTTAAAGTATGTAAGATTTAAAAATAGGATCACTCTATTTTGAATATGAGTAAAAATGAAATCAAGTTAACCTTCATTATGATTGTTTACAACGTGAGTTATTAAGTCTAAATTACTCTTACCAGTATAATATACCTATCTTGGAGAACGAAAATTTGAAATTTGACGATTAGGCGAAACGGAGTTGAACATAGTTCCGGCGCCAGGCGCCGGACTCGGCGCCTAGCGCCGGAATCAAACTATGTATCAATAGGTCTGACGCCTAAACGCCAGATTCGGCGCCTAAGCGCCACTGTTACTGGGTCATGCAAAAATCGAAAATTTTCAGTTTTTTACACGATTTTCCCTCTTAAATCAACCTATCTTCTTCCCTAACCATCAAGCAATCAAAATTACGTCCCTTGCACTTCATTCTTGAGAGATTTGAGAAAATTTTGAAGAAATGGAAGAAAGAAATCATGGAGAAGAAGTTAGGGACAAGGTCTCAAAGGATCCTTACCCCTACTTCAATGGTTTCATCGCTGTAAGTTTAGAGAAAATTTCGTGTCATTTGGATAAGTTTGAAGCAGAGTTTAAAAGCATTGGAGATCACCTTCATGAGATGTTTCATCAAATTGAACATCTAGAATGGAAAATGAAACTTCAATTTGATCATTTTGCGGCTTATCAAGATGCTCAAGTTGAAATGTATGCGAAGAACAAGTGGATTGACGAAAAGACGGCTACGGATTTCCCGAGAGCATTAGTGTACTTTCCAAGTGGAATACACAATTTCCCTTGTGAAGATTAGAATATTCTGGTAATGAGATAGTTATTATATGGTTTGTTGAGTCGTTGTATCGATTTAGAGAATCGATTGTGTTTGTTTGTGTATTTGCTTTCATGTTCAATGTGTGTTGTTTTTGCTTAGAAATTGTTATGTTTGAGTGTGTATTAGGAACTTGAATCAAGTATAATACTTATCTGGAATGTATTGAGTCAATATTGAAGATTATAAATGAAATTTAGTGAGTTTGATTTAAACCTTATTGTTTGATAGGTGGATTAAATATTTAATTTTTATAAATTTTTGAGAAATGTTGTGGAAGATAGAAATTGAAGCCCTACTCTGATATGAGTATTTGGAAGTTGAATTTATGAATTTTTGGTGAAAATTAAATTTAAAAATAATTTTTTGTGAAACGCGAGTCTGGCGCCTAGGCGCCAGAATTCGGCGCCTAAGTGCCAGTTCGGCCTGCGTACCGAAAATTTACTTAAATAACCCCCAAAAGCCATTTTTGACGCTCTAAGCTTCATCTTCTTCCCCATTTTCGCGAAAATACACTTTTTAGATCCATTTTGAGGTCAAAACATCAAGGATTTGAGCGCGAAACCACTCGATTTCTTCGTCTCAAGGTCAGATCTACACTTTAAACCATTTATTTTCGATTTTCACCATAGATTTCCCAAGTTTTGCTAAGAACCGAAATTTTGAAAAAAATTTTAATTTTTAGTGATTTCTTCGAATTTTTAAACTTATTTTAAGTTTTGTAAACTTAAAAAGAGTTTAAATCTTTGATTCCTAAATTTGTTCTTGTTTTCTTTCACGTTTAGATGGCTCCAAAATCTAAACGCGGGAAGGCAAGAGATAACTTTGATAGCAGCAAATTTTCTATCATGTACGCGCATTTTCGCTTCCACTAATTTGCGACGTCCAGAAAGTTCATTTCAGAATGAAGTTTCTATCATCCTGGAGAAATGATCAAAAATACTATCATTGCACACAATTGGCAGCGATTCTGTTATTTCACTGCTATTGCTGTTATCCCCATTGTTCGAGAATTTTATGCAAATTTTCTGGATGCCGAAGATTATGAAGTCTTTGTCAGAGGTATCGGAGTAGGATTTAGTCCTGAAAGTATCAATATATTTTATGGCCTGCCACCAACTATTGAATGTTATTATTCTGGATTATCACCATCCGAGGAGAATTGGATATGATCATTGCTTATTTGATCGACGATGCATCGGATCTTGGAAGATCGAGAACGGAAAAAGGGTAAACTTCAAATCCTCCAAATTAAATGGTATTTCTAAAGCATGGCACTTATTTTATTTACGCAAAATTGTTACCTTCCAACCACTCGAGTGAAGTGACTAGAGATCGAGTGATCTTAAACTACCGCATTCGGGAGAGGAAGCCTATTGATATCGGCGATATTATTTATGATTTTGTGGATTCTACAGCGAGATCCAGCACTTCTGTTGGATTGGGATTCCCATCTCTGATTTATTCATTATGTGTTAGTAATGAAGTTACTGCTAATATTTCTGAGGAGATGTTAAAGTCTATCAAGCCAATTGCGCAGGAGAGTGTTAGTATCTATGATCGTCTTCGAGGGAAGAGATCGACCGCTCCTTCTACTTCTGCACATACTCCAGGTAGACCTTCTACTTCTCGACCCTCCACTTCTGCCGAGCCACCATCAAGTTTCGGGAATCAATGCATGATCGGTTTTAGAGCGACGAGCGGGAGTTATTTCAAACTCACTATAGGATTGATACTATTGATAGGAAACTAGATCATTTATCCGATTATACCCGAGAGGAAGATTAGTTATGATGCCGAGTATGATGAAGCCTTAGTCGGATTTCGAAGGGTGAACATGATGTTAGTTTCCTACTTTTCCTAGTTTCACAGCATTTGTTGATCCTAAGGACGTAGAATTTTCCTTTGGTGATGATGATGATGATGAGGCTAGAGCTAGTGACTAGTAGTTATAGATCTTTATGATGAGCTACTCTGTTAGTTTGTTTTGTTTGGATTGATTGTTTACTTTTGTGTGTGATGTATGTTGATTTATTTAAATATCTGTGTGGATTGATTAGTGTTAAGATTCTGTTGTTAAAATATTCTTAGTATATTGTGTTGAGACTGAAGTTAGAGTTAATTTATATGTTTGTTTTAGTCTACTATTTAGTAATTAGTAATTTTGCTCTGCTTTAATTTTGTTTCAAAATTAGTATAATCATAAAAATTAGTCTGCTTACTTTTTTTATACATGCTTCAATTTTATCTTAATTATTCATAAAAGCATGAGTAGAAGTTAATTTTTCTTTTTAAGATTATTTTTACATACTTATAAAAATTCTTATGACCTCTTTCTCTCATACTGTCAAATTATCATAGTATACCAAAACTTAAGTTTGGGGGAAGGGAAAATACATTCAAATTTAAATTTTATTTGTCCTTAAAGAGCTAATATTTTTTTAAAAATAAAAACTTTTAACATAACTTAAGGAATGAAGAATTTATTTGAGATCACTTTTATTTTTGAAATTATAAACAATTTAGTGAAATTAACCTTAATTTTAATAACTTTGATTGATTTTAAGAATATAATTATTTAACTTAAAGAAGAATAAGATTAAAGAATTTTTCTATTCATGATAGAAATAATAGACTTTTAGAAATATTAAGTAATAAAAAATTATCACTTGAAAAAGAAAAGATTGGAAATCTTTTTGAATTCTTATTTATGTTATAATAGTTAAGTGGAAATGTATAAGTTTTGAAAATATAAGTTAAAGATAGTGAAGTTCAAAACCATTAACAGGCTATCCAGATATAGTAATCCTATATATATATATATATATATATATATATATATATATATATATATATATATATATATATATATATATATATATAATAAAAAAAAAGAAAAAAAAGAGAAAAGAAGAAAAGAAAAGAAAAAGACAAAAAGAAAAGAGGAGAAGCTTGAGGAAATGCCTAATCAAAAATTGGCTTCACTTGAATTATCTTATAGGATGAAAACTAGTTACATATTTTACTTAATTTTTATACATGAATATTTATTTAGAAAAGATTTTTCAAGAAGATCTTTTTCTTGTAAATAATCTATGAGATCTTAATATAATAGACTTCTATTATTTTCAAAATAAATGAAAAGTTTGAAATCTTACGATTTGGTAGTTAAATATTCTTTTAATTCTTAAAATTAAACCTAGTTAGTGAAATTGGGTTAATAATTTACTAAAAACTTTATAAAATCAAAAATTATAAGGAATCTTAAATATTTATCTTTTATTCCAAATGTTATATATTTT
Source organism: Papilionanthe hookeriana x Papilionanthe teres (assembly GCA_022702705.1). NCBI lineage: Eukaryota > Viridiplantae > Streptophyta > Magnoliopsida > Asparagales > Orchidaceae > Papilionanthe > Papilionanthe hookeriana x Papilionanthe teres. The sequence continues at coordinate 33,888,240 of CM040436.1, read as the reverse complement.
ATATAGTAGAAAGAGTTACTTGAAGATAAGTAACATTTAAGTTTGGGGGATTTTGATCTATAAAAAAATACCTATTTCTTTAGGTCTTAATTCTTATCAATTTCTAAGGATATTATGCTTTAATGAAATGTATTTTTTGTGTTTTTGGATGTAGGTGATGTAAAAAGGTCTAAAAAAGAAAAATGAGCAAAAAGGAGCAAAAATGGAGCAAAATACAAAAAGTGTAAAAACATATGGCACGGCGCTGGCGCCGAAGTTGGCGCCTAGCGCCGGACTCGATACGAACCGTCGAGTTTTCGACAATGTTTGAATGGTTATTTTGACGGAGTGAGCGGTTATTGGACATTCTAGAAGACTGACAGTTGTTCCTTGATAATAGGACATGTGATACATTGCATTTGGACGCTCCAAAACAGTTTTAATCGTGAAGAGGTGCGAGCCAAAGTGAAGAGGTGTGAAGAACTGGACGCGGTATCCGGCGCCTAACCGCGCATTTCGGCGCCTGGCGCCGTACGGACCTTCAGAAGATTCATTGAATGTGGACATGTTTTGAAAAGGTGCCTCGAGGCAACCCTCGAAGCTTATAAATAGGGGTCCATTTCTTCAGAAAACGTGCCCCTCCCATTGTAACCCTTTCTCTTATCCACTTAAGGACCTCTCATCATTAGAGAGAGAAATAGAGAGAGAAATTTAGGGCCACTTTTGTTTAGTTTAGTGAGTTTATTTTCAAGTTGTTGCATCTGGAGTTCATTACACTGTGGAGTCAGTAAGAATCAGAAGATCTGTAGAAGGAATATTTGAGATAAGTATTTTATATTTAATTCGAGTTTATTTATTATGTTTTCATTGTTTATATTCAATGTGTTACGAGTAGTTAGTTTACTTTCTTCCTTCAATTATGAAGAGATAAATAAGATAATATAAAGATTCGATGGAGAATCGAAATTCAAAATATTTTCAAAACATTGTGATGACATTAATACCTAATCTTACTTTACTTTTTAAATTGGCCATTTAAATTGTTAAAACACTCGTCAAGAGTTTTGAGACATAAAAGGAGAAGAACTCTTAACTTGTAAATGTCACATGAATCCTTGGGTAGTCGAAGGCCATGTGCGGGCTATTCAAGGTGAAGTGCAAATAAATAGGAAGATAAGATTTAAAGGGCGTAGAATTGATAACTTTTTAGAGTGACAGACTAAATTCTTATAATTTGATTTATAGATTAGGAAAGGTTCACTAGTAGGGCCGACCATAACCACCCTCGGACATCTAAGTAGTGTGAGTCCAGATTAACCCATTCTACTAACAATACATCCGGACACTGATCCGTAAATTAGCCGATGTTCTTTGCGCTCGGATCAAAGGGTAAAGAATAGAAATGCATCTATTTGGCACAATACCATAAATCAAATTCTCCAACGAATATTAAATTATCTTAAAAATCATAGATAAATTGAAGGGAAGAAAGTTGTTTATTTTATATAGTTTTCATAAATCATTTTCTTATTATTGTTTTCTTTATTTGCATCTAGTAAATTAATAGTAATTATAGTTAAATTAAAAGATAAAAATATATATTTTTGAAATATAGTATTTAGAAAATTTATTACTATAATTTTTCCCAGTGGGATCGATACTCGGGTTATAAAAGAAAACCCTATATTACTTGAAACAATACGTATACTTGCGTAGTACTCCTACAGTGTGTAAAATATTTTCTAAAATTTTACAACATTTTGATTTTATACACTAGCCGCTATTTATAAATTGGGTCGAGTTTTTGGCCATCTTTTGGAAGCAAATATTACTGCGTTATTGCGGGTCAGGTCACCCACCGCGTGGAGATTCAATCTGTCGCATGTTGAGGTGGCGTCGCGTCACTTAAGTAGGAAATTAGCCATTTTCTGAATTAATTAAATACCCAGAACTTTAAAAATCCATATCTTTGCATAGATAAATCATAAAATTAAAAGAAAAATACCCTCTTGCTAAGTGAACAGAGGAGAACAATGTGAAAAAAGAATTAAGTTATTTTGTTGAGTATTTAATTTTTAATTAATTTAATACTGATCTGAGTATTTTAATTCTCCACTCACACACATAATTCACCATGGCATGAGACTATAGGGCTTTTGTAGCCTCTGATCTTGGGAACATTCCCTGAATTTTCCAAAGTCAGAGGCTATGTCCATGACAAGTTATCTATTTTTCAAGTTTTTATGCTTGATTTGGCATTTTAATTCCAATAATTAGTATGCTGCTTGGAAAATTCTAGAAAAATTACGGTATGTTCCCTATGACCAGAGGAACTTGGGATAATTATGGCATGAATTAAAACATTAAAAATAAATTTGATTGCTCACATGATCTCAAACCAATTTTGAATTAATTAGGACAAACTAAAAATCAAAACAACTTGAAATCAATCCTCCACTGTCCTATAGGATAATAGGAAACCCCATAAAAATTTTGAAGTTAATTGGAAATGGTTTCACCCATTAAATGGATTTTCTAAGTAATGTAACCAAATATGAACTTAAAAAATATTTTATAAATCTCAAAATACATTTTAAAATTTCATCAAATTTATTTTGGAGACTCTCTGATATCAGAGGAGTCTAAGAAAATTAAAATTGGATTTCTTCTAAAAACTTCATTTTTAACCTAATTTTGGATATTTTAATAATTAAAAAATTATAAAATCATAAAAATATTAAAATTCATAAAAATGTCATATTTGGTCTCCTAATCACTTAAGAATCAACCAAATATTTTTCCTAAGTCCCAAAATAAAGATATTGGATTTTAAAGGCTTAAGGCGATTTTTAATATCAAAAATGGATTTTCCAACCTTTTCACTAAGATAATTCTAAAAATTCAAAGGAAAATCAGAAAAAATATAAAATTTATTTCTCCGAGCTCTTTGGGATCAGAGAGATTTAAGAAAAATATAAAACCTATTTTTTCACTCTAATTTTGTTTTATAACAAATTAACACTTCAAAAATTAAAATAATTATAATAAATAAAATAAAATTCAAAAAATCACCAAATTTGGTCTTAATGGTCCTCTGGTCAGTGGGAACTTCCCATAATTTTTCTAAGGATGGAAACTTCTTCTTGGTCATGTTATGGAATTTTCACTAAAAAATCTTTATTTTTCATTAAAATAATTATATAAATTAAATTAAAATCAGAAAAATCACATTTTTTCTTCTAATGTCTTAATTAACATGTGAGTGGGGTGACATAAAAATTTCAACTTTATTTGAGCTTAATTTGATGAGTTATGAAATAAATAAGCTTAAGAGGGCATTAATGTAATAAAAAAAAGCTTTAACCTTAATTAATGTTAGGCTTAACCAAAGGGAAAGGGTAAATCTTTGATCCTAACTTTGATTTTGATGATTGAAACATAGGGAATTTAAGTGGTAGAAACTCATTAAACCACCTCAAGCATTAAAGAAGAAACATTAATCAAACCACATGAAATTTGGAAGACTAATTAAAGCTCGAATTATTAAGATTAAGGGATGTGATATAGGAGAATTCTAACCCTTTAAATTGAAACCCTTAATCAATAATTTAATCAAAAATTATTAATGGAACTCTAAAATAATTATTGAAATTAATATTTTAAGGAAAGAATAATTTAAAAAAATCTTATGATTAAACTATAGGCACTAAAGATAAAAATTAATTTGAAATTGTCTAAAACTTAAACTTAAATAAGTTCAAAATATAAAGGCTAAATCAGAATACTTTAAGACATTAAACTAATCTGAAGTTGTTTGGAACTTAAATTAAAACAAATTTAAAACATTGAAGTTAACCTCGAATAATTCATAATTACAAGATTATAATTAAAAAAATTTAAATCAAAATGAACCTAAAAAAAAAGAAAAGTTAAGATTATTTGAAACAATAAAAGATTTAACTGGATTAAAAAAAATTGAAAATGATTTGAAACACCTAAAAAGTTCAACTAAATTTTTATAACTAGATCACTTTAAACCATTAATTCAAACTTTAAATTAAGAATGGTTAAATTCCTCAATGAACTAATTTGCCCATAAAGGCTTTTACCTTTATAACTCTTAAATGAAACATCAAATGAAATGTCACCTTACTCACAAGGATAATCAAACATCCTAATTCACTGAGCAAAAGTAACCTGGGTGAGTGATTCATCACCACAATGAAACTAACTGAACTTAAAATAATCCCTAAAGATGTTCAGAATTCAGTTCTGAGCACTTCTCTAGCTTAATGAGATGTTTTAAAAGAACAGTGAGACTTCATTATTCTTTGATGAAGAAAATCATCCTTAACAAAACACAAGAACCTAGACGTCATAGGATTAGGATTTTGGTAGACAACCAGAACCTTCCCTTAGCTTTACCTAGGTATTTGTTGTAAATATATATAAATGCCTTAACATGCGTTTTAAGTGCAGGTGAAAACAACGGGAGTGCCCACCAGGTACGCATTTAAGTTTATTGCAATTTACATTCAGCGATTTATTAAATTTCTTACTTTCCTGTACTTATAAATGCATGAAAATGATCGAACCCAGCATGTTTAAACAACTCAAAATTTAATCACCAACAAAAATAAAACTGCAATTATAACAAAAATTAAAACGTCTCGTTGGATGATCGGGAATGCCTCGGATGATGTAACCCACGTGTTGCTAACGAGATTTCCCACAGTCTAAATGAAAGTGTGGAACTCATTCAGTTGAGTTTAGCAAATTCATTTGGACTAAGTGAATCAAATGAAAATAGCGGTGCCGGGATGACGGAACCGTGGGATCTTAATCAGTTCTGCTTAATCAACTTTAAGATTTATTTTAATTAAAATACTAAGCCATCTCAATTTTCAAGCATTCTAAATAAAAACACTTCTCTCATCTCTTGATTGTCACCTTCTAAAACCAAACTTCTGCAACAACAAGAAGCTTGGAGCACAGTGGGCAGCACGACCATCTTCATCAGCAAAACTTGAGTCTACATCAGCTAAAGCTTTCTTAGAATCAAATAACAAAGCCATAGGATTTCGAGGTAGTTTGCTTAGTGCAACATAAATCCTCAACTTTTTGTTAGGCATTTGCATGATCATATTATGCAAATTAAGCCCTAACCAGTCTTAGGACTTTGAGGTAGTCGTTTGGCACGACATAAACCCTCGCATCTTCGAGGCTATTTGTGTGAATATGTCATACAAATATAAGTCCTAATTAACTAAAATCGGCAGGATTGAAACATTAAATAAAATCTTAAATTGAAGCTAAATCATAGGATAGTCGGGAAGCCACCGAAGTTCACTTCGGGTCCGTGACATCCCCTACTTCTCTTCCTTTAGACTCTTAAAAATAAACTGTTCCAAATTTGAGCTATTCCCTATTGAAATTTCCAAAATTCAATCCTTTGAAACCTCAAACTTTGAAATTCTTGAGAGCAAAACCACTAATCTTAATCGAGAGTTTTCTTAAATGATTCCCGACATTTAGGATGTAAATAACTATAGGGGCTTGCCCTTATAGGGAACTTTAAGAACTCAGGTAATATAAACCCTGCTTAATTCCTTTATATTAAGCAGGGGAACTTGTCAGCTTATAAAATTGGTTCGCGAGACCAAACGAGATGTCACAAATCTTTTAGTTTATTTAATCGAGCCCCATCATCGAGCGATGTGTCTATTCTTCGGGATATATACACGGTTTGTGATGCGGTGCTCGTTTATAGAAACTATTTGGGATGTGAGGTCGGTTTGATTTCATATCTTAAAATTTTTCAAACTTAAAAAAAATTATTTTTCAAAAGTCAAATGTTACATTTTCAAACTATGTATATATATATATATTTAAATTAAATTTAAAATCTCAAAAAAAATTCGCCGACAACTTTTATAGGCGACCCCCTTTTTTAAAAAATACAACACTCAACCTATAAATAGGCCGACAGAGCAATATGCTATAAAAATTCTACTCAAGAACATTCATGGACCGGTTTTCTTTATGTTAACAAGATTCACCATCAAGACTTTTGAGAACTTATTAAGGCAGCTAACTTACAAGAGGAAGCTAAGCAACTATCATTCATTGACTCAAGAAACCAAGCATAAACACCAAAAAGTTTTTGAGAAGTGATTTAGGAATGTCTTTTATTGACAAAAAGAAACAACCAATAAGGATACAACTGATAATCTTAGGCAACCACAGTGGCAACCATCACAATAACTGTACCAACCATAACAACAGTTGCAATCATAGTACATCAACCACGATCATATCTACAATAACAGCAGTGGCATCAATCATAGTAGTAATCCCAATCATAGTATCCCCAGTAGCAACAACAACAACTGTAGTAACCTTATAGACCTGAAAGAAGAAAGTTGACTTGATAGGAATTCAAAGAATTAAAGAAACGAGTGTACTCTTTCAAAGGTGAAGCTGTCAAGAAAATTCTCAAGAATCTATCTAGAAATCTAAATTTCAAACTTCCTGAGCCCATAAAACTTGAAAAAGTTGGAAGATAAAAAGATTAATCACTATATGTACCAAAGGATGCTAGGTCACACCATAAAAGAATGCTTTGCTTTTAAAGGTTGGGTAGAAAGAACCATCAGGATGGTTACATATTTATCTCGAAGAAATACTTGAATGAACCAAAACAAGGCCCTCTCAGTGTTATCTTTAGCGAATACATGAACCCACTTAAGCCTAGTGTAGAAGAATAATATTGGAACACTATCCTAGCCAAGATCTCCTAGAAAATCATCAATCAACTCCAGAAGTTATCCACATAGACCAAATCAGATACACTTATAGTTTTCATGGAAAGAGAAGTCAAGCCAGAAGTCAAGCCCGCAACAAAGCTAATGGAATTTAAAGTGAAGACCAAAGGAGAAATAATGCATAAGGAAATGACTGAGACTGTAGAGAAAAATGCATTTAGGTTAGTTATTGTAGGTGAGGGTCTTAGGACACTTGCACTACTCTATATGAATCCTTTGTTCCTAATGCAACTATTAATGAAATTTATAATAGATTTTGGATATTTTCTTTCTCTTTCTGACGAACTTCATTAAACAAAAATAAGTAATAATAAGACATTGAAAATGATTCTTAAGTTATAACTGAAACCATTAAATATGCTTATTCAAGTGGCAATGAACTCTTTTTGTGTTGTGATACCAATATTTTCAATTTTTAAGCTATTTCCATCGAGGTTAGGATAGATCCTTTTGACACTAAAAGATCCCAAGAAGAAGTCCAAGATGTCAGAAATAAAAGACATTTTGGAGACCAAACTTTGAAGTGGCAAGATACAACCACCTTGCAAAACACCTTCTAAGGAAACTATGTCTCAATAAACCAGCAACCCCTCCATAGGATGTTTCTACCCAAGATAAGCCTCTTGAGAATCTGCCTAAGGTTGATTAGAACATGTTGTAGCATTTAGGAAATATGACAGCTAAACTCAGTATCTACAATGCTCTCATCTTGCCCAGAGAGATGAGAGACTCACTAGTCAAAGCCTTACTGTATCTCCAAATCCTTATGACATAGTTGACATTTTAACCTTTGAATGGAGAAGAAAATTATGTTAATGAAGTTCTTATATTAACTTTCACTAGTAATGTCCTTTTGCTAAGGACATTCGACCATAACATTACATCTCTATGAATGTAGGATGGTTTTGATTATCTAGAGTTCTAATTGATCCAAGTGAATCAATCAATATAATGAATTTGAGAATCCTCACTAACCTCATATTGATAAATGCAAACTCTCAATCGAGTAGATGTTCTTATGTGCGTTCAATAAGGAAGAAGAAAAGGCTCTAGATTATAAAACCTTCTTACTCAAAACTAGGGAATTCCAGGCCAAAGTGAAATTCTACATTGTTAATTCAGAGACTTTCTTCAAGGCACATTTAGGGAGACCCTGACTTTATGGACTTCAGAAGGAATCTTCTCCCCTCCACCAATGCATCAAGTACTAACGATATGGTATAGAGTATTGCATTAAAGGTGGCTTACAACCATTCTAAATCCATGAAGTTGGTATCTATGAAGATGAGACGTAATAAATATTAAAGAAACAAGTGGTCTCTTCTAGACAAATATTGATAGGTAGAAAATTAAAAGGGAAAGAAGACAAAAATACTGCAAAAGAAAAGAAAGAAAAAAAAGCCCTAAAAATGAGATAGAAAAGAAAATGCCAATAAAAAATAAAGATATCACAAAAGCAAAAAATTGAAGAAGAAATGATATTATAAGGAAAAGATGAAACAAATAAAAAGAAAGACAAGAGACATCACCAGTTAATCAAGATCAACCCTAAGTGATATTCCAACTTTCCTACACCTCTCTAAATATAAGAAATTTGGAACCCCGTGGAAGATTTCCTTATAAGAGGATGATAAAAAACAATAACAATTTTCTAAGCTCATGCAAGTTAGAATTATTCTATAAGAGAATACCAACAAGTATGTCAATGCTTTAGCTCTAACCCCACTCTCCCCTTATATTGTTGCTAGGTTGAAAGTTAAAGTGGCACCCAATTAAGTGGTTATCAGAGTCAAAAGATTTTTAGAGTGTCAACTTCAAGTCTTGAAAAGGTGTAGAACTTGAAGATGAAATCTCAAATGACTTAATAGAAGTTTCATTTGTTTAATACTCTAATTTTTTACTAATTTAGCAAAACAAAGACTAATATCACACACGTGGTCCAAAAGGCAATCACACAACTTTACTAATCTCTAGAATATCGAACACAAAGAAGTTGAGTCAAAAGCTGGTGTTGGATTTGTTATTATAGGACCAATAGATGATAAAGAATAATTCATGGTCATCACTAACTATTAAAAATGTGATAAAATCATTTCAGATGATATTTTCTTTGAACTTTTGAATGATATGGATGGCCTTTCAATCGGGAATGCACCTCCTTAACTAAAGGAAGAAAATAAGTCAACCATTGATGAATTAAAAGAAATAAATTTTGGAACTTAAGGCAAAATTAAGCCAACTTTCATAAATTTGCTTTTGATAAAGAGACTAATGATCTCATTAAAATTCTCCTAGAGTTCAAGGATTATTTTGTCTGGAGCTATGAAGAGATACCAAGACTAGCTCATGAGGTGGCAGTTCACAAAATTAAGATACAAACTAGCACCGTACCAGTTAAACAAGGACCTTGATGAATGGGAGTGAAGATTGAATAACAAGTAATCATCGAAATGAAGAAACTCATTGAAGCTGGTATCATTCAAAAAGAAAATATCCTTACAGACTGGCCATTGTTGTACCGGTTAAGAAGAAGAATTTACAAATACATGTGTGCCTAAACATTAAAGGTCTCAATAATACATAACCTAAAGATGAAGTCCACGTAATAATAGTGAAAATGATGGTTGACATTGAATTTTCCAACATAATTTTCTCTTTCATAGATGAATCTTATAGTTACAATCAAATAAAGATGGCTCCCAAAGATGATAAATATAATGAATTTATAACCCTAATTATATTACTTAAGTTGTTGATTTATACCATCATAAAGAAATTATCGTTTTACTGAAAAGCACGATTTAGCCTAAATATTTGTTGTAAAAAAATCAAGACATTATATACTCTCTAAAAAAGCCAGTTTTATCTCTAGGTTTAATCCTTTGCAATATTTAATGGCTCATCTAACTTTATTAGGAATATTAGCATGATGGTCAACAATTTTATTACATTTTCATATAGCATTCATTCTCTTATGTGCTGTCAAAGGCAGTGCTTTAGTAGATGTCCTAGTAACAAATCCATTCCCTAAAATAGTCATTCCTTTTTTTTTTCTTGATGTGATCACACCAAGCCTGAGCATGACCACACCTAGAAGTACCTCAATGAGGTCACACCAGTCTAAAAGTGACCACTCTCATGAGTATCTCAACGTGATCATGCTCAGTCTAGGTGTGACCATACCCAAATATTCCTTTGTGTGATCATGTCTCAGGCTAGTGTGATCACATCTTGTGTCATGCAATTAATTCAAGGCCTTCATTCATGAATATGATGATGAATCGTTGCATCATTTTGTTGACAGTGATCCTTGGCACCCATAACCACTGAAATGATCATGGTCGTCAACTCACTACCCAAGCGACGACCACAAATGGCCTTCCTCGCTTATAAATAGGAGGCCTTTATACTGTCTCCAGTCATTGCACTTGGGCTCCTACATTCTCCAAGTATTCAGAGTAGAGGAAGAAGAAAGGAAGAAGAAACCTTTTCTACTGAGCCTCCTCTTCCTCTGATCAGCCTCCTTTCTAGCAAGTCTCCTCTTCCCTCTTCTTTTAATTTAAATTCAAGCATTTCACGTTCAAGCTAAGTTTACGCTAGGCTAACACGCTCAATAACATGGATTAGGAATGGGTTTGGGTTCTACTCAACCAGGTTTAATCCTAACCCAACACAGGTTTGACCTAACCCAAACAAAACTTGAACCTTAACCAAAACCTAGATCTGAACTAACCCAAACTAGTTCTGACATAACCCAAACCCATGTCTAATCTAACTGATTCCGAGGTCAAACCAAACTCAACCCAAGTCTGACATAACCCAACCAAATCTGATTCTTAACCCAAACCCAACTCCGACCCAACCCAACCCGTGTCTGACCTAACTCAAACTTAGGTCTGAACTAACCCAACCCAGGTCAACCTAACCCAATTCCAACCAAGTCAACCATGGTCAACCAAGCTCTAAATGGGGTCAGCCTAAGTCAACAAAAGTCTAACCTAGATCCGAGTTAGGTCAACTCAAGAACCCATGACTAACCAAGTCCAACCCAGGTCCTACCATAATCTAACCTGGGTCAAACCAAGTCAACCCATGTCCAACCCAGTCCAACCAAGGTCTAACTCGGCTCAATCCAGGTTAACCCATGCAAACCTAGGTCAACCAAAACCCTAAAAAAGTTACTCATATCACATCTAAGCTCAATTCTAAGCTCACCCGATCTGAAAATCTAGCTCACCTCAGCTCAATCCTAACCCAAGTCTAATACAAGCCTAAATGTATGTATTTTATATATCATTTCATGTGTAGTCTCCAAAAATAAAACAAAAATAATAAAAAATATATTTATATAAAACAAAAAGAAGGATGAAAACCTCTCACAAATTGGTTTTCTCCGAAAAAACCAATATCAAATCCTAAATAAAATAATATCAAAACTAAACCTTAATTTCTCACCATGACTGACAAACATAAATTTGAAATAAAACATGAATTAAATATGGAATCTCAAATAACATTTAAAATACACCAAGGTAAATAACAAGAATAGAACCTAGGTAAATTTGATATGAACCTTATGATAACTAACTTAGAAATCAAACTGAGGATCATACACTTACCTCATGTTAGCTTGAGTACAGAAACCTAGGTTAGTTTAATATGTACCCTAGTTCATGCGAAGGACTATGATATAAAAAAAAATGAACCTACCCCTTGAGACTAAAGGCAATAACTTAAAATAATGTAGTCTATGGTTATAGACAAAGGTATTTTAGATAAGTTTGAAACTACAAATATTATATGCTATAATGTTCAAGAAAGATTTCTGATTATGAGATTTGTTATGGTTGCTGGATACCAATGTCCTTGAAACGACAATAAATCATGGGCATCCTGACTGAGGACATTATTCCCAAATTTCTAGGTTAGTCTACCCCTTAGAATTCCTTATAGAGTGTTCGGTTTCACTTCTCATCTGGAAATCCTTCTTATTGGACTTTGTTCTTAGCTTATAAGTTCCAATCATTTCTATTAATCAAGTCAAGTATTTCTGATAAATCTTTTGATTTCACCTGATCAATTCAAACTCATTATCTATCTTTTTCACACTTCAACCATCACTCTTCGGGTATTGATGCAATGTGACTTTAAATATGCTTTAAAATATAAGAATTTGATACCACTTTTTAGAAGATTTAATTCCTGGAAAATGGCTTTAAAAACGATGTGCGAGGTTTATTTTTATTATTTTATTAGATTTAATTATTGTAAAAGTCACAATTTGAAATGCAAGTATACGTATCGTTCAAGTAATACAGGGCTCTAGTGGAGTCCTGGTTATCGATCCCACAGGGATAATAAAAATAAAAAGTAAAAATATATAAGTAATATTTTGAAATTTTCTTATGCAAAATATATATACTTTTTTTTATATATATTCAAATTTAATTAACCAATAACTTTTACTAAAAGAAAGTAAGCAATAAGCAGGAAAGTAAAGTAAGCAGTAATTAAAATTCAATGCAATTATAAAAATGACTTTCTCCTTTTTCAACTAATACAAGAATTATAGATTAATTATCTTTTGTAGGGAATTAAGATTATAGTATTGTGCCAAATAGAAACATTCTTGTTCTTTACCCTTTGTTCTAGATGCAAAGAACATTGACTAATCTATTGTTAGGCTCAAGATGTGTTATTAGTAGAATGGGTTAATCTAGGCTCACATTACTAGATGTCCAAGGGTGGCTATGGTCGGCCCTACCAGTGACCCGTTACCTTTCTATAAACCAAATTATTAGAATTTAGTCTGTCACTCTAAAAACTAATTAATTCTACGCCCAATAAATAATATCTTCCTATTTATTTGCACTTCACCTAAACAATCCGCGTATAGCCTGCGATTACCTAAGGATTCATGTGATGTCTACTAATTAAGAATTTATCTCCAGATAGGTCTCAAAATTCTTCAACAATTTTTAACAAATTAAATGACCAATTTAAAAAGTAAATAAGATCAGGTATTAATATCATCACAATATTTTTAAATATTTTATATTTAATTCTCCTACGAAATTTAATTAATTTATAATCTTTTCATAGTTGAAAGGAGAAAGATAACTAACTACTCAGAACTCATTAAAATAACACAACAAAATATATTTACAAAACTTTGAACCAAAGTACAAATACTTATCTGAAGTGTTCCTTCAAAAGCACCGCTGACTTCTACTGACTCCAACACAATGATGAAAGACTCCAATATCAACTACACACAATAAACACTCAAAATAAACTCACTAGATACAAAATAAAGTGGCACCTTAAGTATGGAAGAGACTAAAATAGGCTAAAATGGGTATGTGTACTAAGAGGGGGGTTTTGGGTGCGATTTTCTCTGTAGAATGGGCTCCTATTTATTGAGCTCTAAATTTGACCAGGGGTTTCTTAAGGCACCTCTTCAAACTTCGTCTAAATTCAATGTATCTTCTAAAAGGTAACCGTCGCGCCTAGGCGCCGGCATCTGGCGCCTAGGCACCGGACTCCGTGACCAGTTCTCACCTCTTCACTTTGGGTCGCACCTCTTTGCAATCCAGACTGTTTCCTTGTGTCCAAATATATTGTATCACATGTCCTATATATTAGGAGTAACTTTCAGTCTTCTAGAAGCTCCAATAACCGCTTAACACCGTCAAAATAACTGGCCAAAGTCATCAAAAAAATTTAACAGTGTCTGTATCAAACTGGTGCTTAGGCGCCGGACTTTGGCGCCTAGGCGCCAGGCCAATAATTCAAAAAATTACTCCATATGCTCCATTTTTGCTCCTTTTTTCCTTCTTGGACTCTTTTTAATCATCTACATCCAAAAACATGAAAATAACTTTCATTAAAGCATAATATTCTTAAGAATTGAATCATAAATAAGGCATAAAAATGGGTATTTTTTTAGGAAGGTCATGTATAAAACTCCTTAATTGGATGGTCTAATCTCTTTATTTGAGCATTTCCGATGACACATTGTCATCATACTGTAAGTCCCACTCCCCTGAGCTTAATTCTTCAAATTTGGTTTCTTTACTTATCTTGTTCAATGGTGAAAGTCTGACCTCTGATGATTTAACTCATTACATTAATAAAAAATTTTCTATAGCGTTCACAGCTCTAAAGATGTAATTAACTATGAGGGTTTACACTTGTAGGGAACATGACCATAAAACTAAAATAAACCTTATATTTTACCTATATGGTAAGGGAAAACCTTGGTTCCATGGATTAACAAGGCTTTCATCATCCAAGTAGTCAGACCATTTTTTTAAGATAATATTTTCTTCTTTCAGGAAGATATGTTGTTCTTCAAATTATTGTGTTTGGTCATCTAGATATAAGTCCTCCAAAGTATTTCATATCCGTAGGGAGAAAGAGAAGAAGACTACTTAAAAAACATAGAATTCAAACCAAAAATCATATTAATATAATTTAAATTCAAAGTACAAAACTTAAGAACCAAATTATAAATACTTATCTGGAATGATATCTAAGCAATCTTTTGAAGTTTCTCTGACTCCGACTGACTTTTACAAGACTTCAACTCCAGCAATCAAACTAAAAACACTCTGTACTCTCACTAAAGAAAGGTAAATCACACTACACACTCTTTAAATAAATGAGAATAAACACCTCCTTCACTCTTATAACACCTACACACTCCAAAATAACCACACATTGATGTAGAGTCCTCTATTTATAGAGCTTCGAAAATGACCAGGGGTTGCTTCAAGCACATTTTCAAAATTTGTACAAATTCGTTGAATATTCTAGAAAGTAACTGTGGTGACTTGGCACCAATCATCCGCCCGAATGGACGCGTCCCTTCAAGTTTTGAGTTGCACCTCTTCGTTGAATAACTGATTCCCTGTGTCTATATTTATTGTATCTTGTTTATAACATATAGGAATTTGTCCAAAGACTTCTAGATTGCTTCTAAGTCATCAATAATCTTCACAAAACCGTCTAAGAATTCTCTAGATTTCCCTACGAAGTCTGGCGCCTAGGCGCCAATATTAACCCTTTTCTTCTTCTTTTCTTCACTTGACTCATATTTGCTCCTTTTACTCCTTTTTTTACTCTTTTTCTTCATAAACTCATTTTCTTGTATCTGTAACAAAAAACATAAGAAATACCTTTCATTAAAGCGTAATATCATTAAAATATTAGTTAAAAATGATATAAAAATTTAGGTAATTTTAAGGTGGATCAATTACCCCAAACTTAAACGTTGTTTGTCCTTAAGTAACTCTTTACTACAAAAAATAATAATCTATGGATTAAAATTTTATTTAAGACTTCTATAATGTTTATTTTATAAATAGAATAATGAAACTTAAAAGGCTTTTTATATAACTTAGGCTAAAACCAAAACATGTAAAATATTTAATATTTAAGTGTTGAGAACTTTCTTCTCCTATCTATTTCAAAAAATAATTGCAATTTGTCATATTAAGAACATATAGATAATTTACAAGAAAAATATTTTCATGATAACTCTACTAGTAAGGAAGCTTATACATAAGATTTAAGTAAAAAATATGTAATTAGATCTCTTCCTATAAGATAATTCAAGTGAAGCTAATTTTTTATTAGGCATCTCCTCAAGCTTCTCCTCACTTATTCTTTTTCTTTTTCTTTTTATATTTGGATTGCTTTTCAATTATATATATATATATATATATATATATATATATATATATATATATATATATATATATATATATATATATATATGTTTTTCTTTTTTTCCTTTTTTTAAGTGAGGATTACTATATCTGGATAGCCTGTTAATGATTTTGAACTTCACTATCCTTAACTTATATTTAAAGACATAACACATTTTTCACTTAATGAATATGTGTTTAGCAAAAATATTTTTCATAAAGTTTCTATTCTATCTTCTCAAGTAAACATCTATATTCCTTAATACTTTCAAAAATACAACATTTTTTAATTTGGATATTTGAATCAAAATTCTTACACTCTTTTATTAAATAATTACAATTTTTAGAATTATCCCTTGTTATATAAAAATACTTTTATAAGTTTATTATAGTATTCATGCAAACAACATCATATCTATCTTAAATTAACTTTTCTTCCATATGTTATGTTATTAATTTTGAAAATATTGTTTTCTAAGGACAAGAAAAATTTTAATTTAAGTTCTTTTCTCTCCCCAAACTTAGTTCTTTTAATAAGGTTAAAACATTTTGCAATATGAAAAATTTTAAATTAAGCAAAAAGAAAAAGGTACATTAACTAAGGTATTTAAAGCAGTAGAGTAATACATGTATAAGCAACAATATAAAAGAGTAGCAAAATAAATATCATATGAAAACTAACACTCTTTTACATTTTAAATATTTAAAAACAACATGACCATAAATAGGATTAAATTCTAAGTAATCTAGCAACAAAAATATAACTGAGTTACTGCAGAGTACTCATACAGTGCAATAATACATGAAAAAAAGTAAAAACACTCATAACATGCATATAAGCAAAGCAAAGCAAAAATAAAGTCTAATCATTCTCAGCCTCATCTTCATCGTCAGAAGAATCATTAGGAATAGGACTTTTGGGATTAATCCATGGGGTAAATTTAGGACAAGTAGGAAACTCGATATTCTTATCACTCTTCAAAAATTTTACAAGTGTATCATTATATTTCCCATCATAGTCACTCTTCCTCTGTATATACTCAGACACATGATCAATCTTGCCATCCATCTCATCTCCTCTGCATTGCATCAAGAATATATCACTTTGATGCTCTAACTACCTCTGACAAACAGTATTCCACACATCTGGTGGAGGCTCAAAAGTAGAAGTGGAAGGTCCAGGTGCAGAAGTAGAAGGCATAAAAGAAGTATATGCTGCAGAACCTTGACTTTTTGTTTTTCCATAAATATCCACATGAGATTTTCCAATTGGCTTCAACGTCTTAAGCATCTTTTCAAAATGAGAGTAAGTAATACCGACATTCTTGCAAATCGAGAAAATGAGAGCCAGGAAGCCTAATCTAGAAATAACACTTCCTCTAGCTGAAATGTTGATCACATCATATATAATGGCTCTCAAATCTATAGGCTTCATTTCTTGAATGAAATAATTTAGAATAGCTCATTCTTTCGTCAATTTACTCGGATGATTTGATGGAAGAATACGAGCAGAAATAAATTAATGTCAGGCTTTAGAAGTAGCATTAAGCATAGAAGAGGAAAAATTTACCCTTATCTTGATCTAATTACTTTGTTCACACTTTAGGTTGGATGTAAGTTCCTGTGCTTTCCATCCTAATGTCTAAAACTCTTCAAATAAAGCAAATCAAATCCATAAAAAATAATAATCAACATTTTCAAAACAAACATTTACAAAATCAATCAACGATTTCTTCAAAATCAACTAAAACACCAACACAATAAATGAAACATCAACCCAAGAACAAAAGCAAACCACAACCTTCAATAATAAAACACTAAATCGCTTTGACTCTTAAAGATATTGTCCTTAGACTATCCTAATTGTTATTTGGACAAGGTGTAATGTCCCCTTGAGCGTGTTATATCGAAATACAATTAGAAAACTTTCAATTGCCCAAGAATGGAAAGACTCCTTCAATAAACTAACAATCCAATGAATCAAAAAACCTAAAATTTCCATGACATAAACATAATGCATAATAATTACAATTTACACTTCTTTGGTCCCATCAGAGGTTGGAGCATGCCTCACATGGCATCGGCACAATGGGACCAGGTTGATTGGCCTCAAGCCGGCCATAGTGGGTTATGGAGATCCATCCATTAGGTTAAGTATCTCCCAAGCTTAGCCTATCGTGCATTGAAAGAAGTTTGATTTTGTTCCATAGGAAGTTGGAGCATGACTCATGTAGTACCATCACAATATGATCAAGTTTGTTGATTTCAAATTAGTCATGGATAATTTTAGTTATCAAACCTTTGGGCTAATAAACCTGAAATGTGATGAATAACACATATCCATTTTAGTTTAGCCTATCATAATCATTTATTTGAACCTTCTTTAGGTTCATTAGAGGTTGGTTTATGCCTTGCATGGCATCAACACAATGTGATTAGGTTGATTGACGTTTCTACAATCATTAATTCATTAAGTTTTGTTTTGGTCCATTGAAAGTTGGAGTACACACTACATGACACTATCACAACGTGACTAGGATGTTTAACTCTCGACCAATTAAGATTTTTTTTATGAGTTAATACTTTAAGTTGATAATTCTAAGTTAAGGTGAATCTTCTAAAAATATTTCACTTAGTTCAACTAATCACACAATAAAGACATATCTTGTTCCTTCCTTTAGAGCCTGTCAGTTGTGGTTGGTCTACATTCGGCCTCAACATAATTGACACCTTGGTTGAGTAAAACAAGGATATAGTTATGTCTATGTAACCACTTGACCCTGTGTTAGAATGCAGCACTTGAAGCAACAGTGGACTGACTTATTAAAGTCGGCAGGGCTAACTGATGTTAATGGATTTCTAGGTTTGATCAATTTAGCATTTTAGTCCTGTGAATCAAGCATGGGTCAATGGGTACCTTTACAATCATATAGTTTATTGAACACCTATACGATATACTTTCCTTGCCTAGTCTGTTGGACTGATAATTAATAAAAGATTTGTCATGACTTTCACACCTTAATTGATTAAACCTACAGTGTAGCCATTGTCATCTAGTACAGTC
Organism: Papilionanthe hookeriana x Papilionanthe teres; assembly: GCA_022702705.1. Lineage (NCBI taxonomy): Eukaryota > Viridiplantae > Streptophyta > Magnoliopsida > Asparagales > Orchidaceae > Papilionanthe > Papilionanthe hookeriana x Papilionanthe teres. Next base: position 33,869,662 of record CM040436.1, on the reverse strand, counting down.
ATTGAAAACCTTGGGACAAGGCTGCTAGATTTGGTCTGGCCTTGACCATTCCATTCCATAGATCCAACTGATGGTCTATTGAATGTTGGAGCACACTTCATATGGGACCATCACAATAGAATCAGGTTAATTAATTAAGTCACAATTGTGGTTGTTGATGTGGGTTAATGCTTTGGGTTAGTAATTATGAGTTGAGATAATTTCTTAACTCTGTCTAGTTCATTGGACACCGAACATATTTATTTCCTTTCTTAGATTCGTTAGTTTTGCTGACATACCGACCTCAATAACAATTGATGCCTTTGCTCTATAAATCTAGGATGTGTCCTAATATAGCCATTGCAGACTATCAGGTTAGGATTTTTATGCCTATCAAGTGTGGACTAGAGGAATGGGCCGCCATTGGTCTCCATTAACAATATTAAGCCTTGACGTGGATCCTGCACTAAGGAACTTGGTTCATTGTTTTTATTGTACTTTTAGGTATAGTATAGCTGTGTCTTGACTAATTTAAATTAAGTCTAGAGAAAGCAATATTCTTTTAGGAACATTTCTTAGTAGTAATCATTGAATGTCTGCACAACAAATAAATAAATACACAACTAACAGAACAACATTTCATCTTCTTTGTTCATTAACCTCAGACCCTACATAGGATTTGATAAGTCAATGTCTTGAGTCTGTAAACCTAGTAGAGTAGGTGTAGCCCTCTGGTATAAATTGCACATTCCAGAAGAATCCTTAGAAGCCCAAAGCTCAATGGTTCACTTCTAAGATAACCTGATCAGAGCTTAAGGTAGATTCCAGTACCTAAACTATCTACTTTAAACTGTTCAACTAACTTACCTCCAATATCACCATATAATCTATCCTAACCAAGTTACCCTTCTTAGATTGAGAATTAGTTCATATCTTCTTTTCTAAAGTGTTCAGACACAGTACAAATTAACATCACAACTCCTCAATATACTCAAATCAAATTCCCCAACAAAATTAAACCAACTTCTTTATTAATCATATGAATCTTTCTCACTTACTGGCTTTCAAGAAAATGATAAGCTCCAACACTATGTCGGCCACCAAATCAGAATTTTTCGGTTGCTTTGCAAATATATTTAATTTAATATATATGTACTTTTTATTTTGAAAAATAGTGTTTTAATTCTAAAAAATTTGATACTAAAGATAATCGAACCTTACACTACAAGTAATATACCATCCTAAGAGAGGCATACTACTTGAAAGTGGACTCGATCATGTAAACTAAAGAACTTATGACATCCGTTTTGGTTTGTTAACTTTTCTATGTGTTGACCGACAAGTTACCATATCTAATATAATGATTATTTAGGTTTTATATTACATGGGTTTCAAGTTCCCTATAAGGGCAAGCCTCTAAAGTTAATTATATCTTAAATGACTAAACACTTAAGAAAACTCTCGATAATGATTAATGTTATTTATCTTCAAGAATTCAATTTTTTGGGTTTTAAGGCCGGACGTAGAAAAGTCAAGTGGGAAAGGAACAAGTAGGAACAATTATTTTCAGAATCAAAGGAGTGAAAGGTATGAGATGTCATAAACTCTGAGGCAAGCCTCCGTGACTTCCCGGACTATCCTATTGTTCAAATTTAATTTTAAAGAAGATAATATTTGATGCCTCAGCCTACCAATTTTATTATTTAGGGCTTACATTTATAAGATATCCAAATCATGCAAATAGATTGGAAGATAGGAGGGTTTATCTCATACCAAATGAGAACCTTAGAGCCTAAAGAAACTTAAGGCTTATGCTGCACAACATGATTGTACAGGAGACTAAAGATAAATTGAGGATTTACGTCATGCTAGACGAACTACCTCGAAATACTATGGCTTCTTGTTTAATTCTAAAGAATGGTTTAGCTGATGTAGACTAGTTTTGTTGTTGTAAACAATTATCCTCCATTTGTTATGGCTTGCTTCAATGCTCCTGGTTGAAGTAGCAGCTTCAAGGTTTATGTGTTATGAATCATGATAATGTTTTTGTTTTATCTATCATTGTTGTTCAAGTGTTTGAGGGAATCATAATTTATTTGAAGTGACACTGGTCAAGATCCCACGATTTCATCATCTGACACCACTATTTTTTCTTGAATTTATTTAGTCTAAACAAGTTGTTAAACCCATTTAAACTGGACAATTCTCATTAGCAACCATTGGTTATCTCATCCAAGTGATTCTCGTAAATCTGAAAGGGATGAATTATGCTCATTTTGAGGTTTTGAATGTGTATTATTATTTTAGAAAGTGTGTAAATATTTTTTTTAATTTGCCGGTATAATAAGTAAAGCATGTATGGTCAAGTAAAGTGATAGTAAAATACAGTGATAAAATCACAACAAATAAACTATAAATGTGTACTTGGTCGTTTGCTACCGCTACAGAAGGGTTAGTACAATAAACATAGTATATATGCAAAAAATTTAAGTAAATTGCAAGAAAAGCCATTATTAGAAATTCAAACAAGTTGTAGAAAAATACGAGCAAGTAAAACTAAACCTGACATCACATATGAAGGATCAGAGTGAAGTGTAAGAATTTAGTAAAGGTGGGGGCTCAGAGATGGGTTTTGTGCCTTATAATTCTAGCTTCACACAAAAGCTACCAACTCGACAATCCGAGGAGGGCAATTCCTAGCCTCGATCTAAGTGATTAACCCGTCGACCTCTATAAATTTTAATCAAAATTCTTTAATTTTTCATGCTTGTAAAGTTTAATTTAGCAATCAAAAGTAATCATGTGATAAAAGTATTATTTTTTGTTTTCTTACATTGAAAGCATTTAATAAAGCACTATAGTCCACAAGCTAATTACTCTAATTAGACGAGGACTACCGGCAACCTAGCAGTGTCAGGGGCAACTTCTATCGAAAGCTGGTGAATGATATCATCAGTTCTACCTCCTTTCCTGAATAAACCTTGAGGTAGGAGATACTATTCCAATTCCCACTATATATCCCTCTTTTAACACATATACGCAATGTCATCATCGCCCTTGCCACCTAGACCTTTAACTTACCTTAGTCTGATGATCTATATGCGGTATTAACAAATATCTCTGGTTGCTCACAAGTATCAAAATACCTTATTCAAGACAAACCCTTGACTGTTGGGTCATAAATATTGGATAAATAGTGTAGGGTATTTTATTGGAAGTGTGAATTAACGTGGCATGAGTCATATCTTGGTGGGTCCCTATGAATTATATCTTTAGCGGTTGTTATCTTTATAAGATCCTTTTCTTTAAGAAATTATAATAAGCTCAGATGTCCTTCAAGATATCAACAAACTTGCAGAATCATTTAGGGAATGACCCTAAACAAATTCGGAATTTTCTATAGTATCTTGAGTTCATTTGAGCATATTATATTGTTGAGTTAATCATCCATAATTCAATTATGATTTAGTTATGGTGATTTAACACGTGCTCAATGAACTTTAATGTCTTAGTTATCCTAAGAGTAAGGTAGCTAGAGTTCATTTGACGTTTCATTTAGAAATTATGTGGGCATATGCTCATACCCCCTTTCAATTGAAACTGAGCTTATAGGTTTTAAAGATATTTTTAATTGATCATATTTCTTTTCTAAACCATATTAAGTGATTCTAAATCAAGCCTAGTTCACTACTAAGTTCTTAAATCTTTATTTGTATATTTATATTTTGAGAAAAAAGTTTGATGTATTGTGCTGAAATCATATTAAAAAAATTGAATGATGTTATACCTTTAGTTTGGGGCCTCAAATTATTGAGTTATCAACTCCCTATCTTTCGCCCGTCACACAAGGATCATCCAAGGTTTATTAACTTCCAAACTATAACAATTTTGAAAAGTTACATTTTTAACCTTTTGTGGAGGATGGTTTGAATTGGTTTCTTCACTTTAGCCCTTTGTCATTCAATCATCTCAGAGATTCACTTGTGATCGTTATTACCCATTTACCCTTTGACTTGAACTAAATCTTAATTAGAGTTCAAAATTTCATAACTGCCATTTTTCCCCTAAAGCTTTCTACTTAATAATTCTTTAAATTTACATCAAATGACTTTGGAACATAAATGTTGCCTTACTCAAGGGTTAATTTAGATATCAGAGGAGACCTTATATTTTTATAATTTTTATTTAGTTTTAATAGTTATTTTAGTTCAAAAATAGGGACTATTTAATGTTAACTAACTTAATTAACCAAAACATACTTTGTGTCCTTAGGAAAATTTTAAGAGCTTCACCTAGGTAAGAGGACCTCTAAGAATAATTTTCATAAATTTTTGAATAATACTTTTAATCTTTATAGTTTTAAGTTGATTTTAAGGAATAAATAAATGGAAAATACATTTGATTTTTATATTTTTCATAAGTCTATCTATCTTTAGAGAGCCCAGAGAAATTTATTTTATATTTTGTGATTTTTATTTTATTTTTTATACTCATTTTTTTCACAAATAAGGAAAAATATAGTTAAATACTAAAAAGTACATTTTTATACCTTTAAAAATTTATAAAAATTCTTTTAAGTTTTTTTCTTTGGTTAGGGAATAATTTGTATTTTGAAGTATGCTTATATTTTTTTATTTTTTATTATTTTTAATTAATTTTAAATTGGAAAATAGCTCAAAATTAAACTTTTTGTTTTGACTTTAATTTTATATTTTTTAACTGCATCTTATCTCAAGGAACATTGTAAACCAATTTTCATTATTTTTTTTGTTTTTTTATTTTATTTTCTATAAATATGTGAAACTAAAATTCTTATTTACTTAGAAAATATATTTTTATTTTAAAAATAATTTTTATAACTTCTAAATTTTTACAGAGACTTCCTATAGTGGATTTCTTCAACTTGAGTCATTTAGTGATTTTTCAATTATTTTATATTTTTTCATTTTTATATTTTTACTAATTTTAAATAGGAAAATACATTTATAAATTTTTTAATCTAATTTTTTTTCCTATGGTCCTTTGACCACAATAAACCTTCCAAACTTGATTTTATATTTTTCTGAGTTTTGTTTTTATTTTTTATAATTTTTTTTAATTGAAATAATGTCAAATATGTTGAAAATTAGGGCTTTTTATCATAGACGTGATCTCTGACTTTTAAAAAATTGGGGAAGGCCTTAAATGTCATCAAGAAAAAGCCCTCAAAACTTCATTTAAGTTAAGCAAATATTTAATTAGTTATGATTTAATTACTCACTAAAGTATTTAATTAATTTAAAATAAAATACTAAATAAATATTTTTTACTTTTTTTAATAAATTATTTTCTATTCACTGAGTAGAGATGTGTTTTTATTTTATTTTTATGAGTTTTCTACACTAACATATGAATTTTTAAGTTTTTTATAATTATTTAAATCCAAAATACCCTATTTTTCTACTTATCTGAGTAGGTGCTCCGTCATCCTTGGCAGCTCCGAAGTCCTACACGTAGCGCTCCGATTGGTTGCACTTCCCATGTTGGCTGCCATGCGTGCCCATGATTCGTGTCTGGTAGCCTCATTCGACTCCATCTCGGTTGTCTGTTCAATACACGCAGAAATGGGCGACATACATTCATCATCTCTGATCGTCCTAATCTAGGAACTATCTACACTAAAACACTTTGATCTCGCTTGACACTCAACCAGATCACTCGTGATTTGTTCATACACTTTCATCTACGTGAGACGAACCTATCTATACGGCTAGTTGAGCATTAAATGTAAATATCTTTCATAAAGGTCCAAACCTAGGTAAAAATGGAATATTTCAAGCCATACCTTCATCCAAGAGGTGTAGCCTCGTTTGGAAGTGTTGAGAAGCTTCACCTCTAGCTTGCGAACATCCTCCAGGTGTCAATTTTCACTGAGATTGGGCATAAGTATGATCTCGGTCACAAGTAAGTTCGGGTGTGGTCTAGCTCTAGGTTGGGGAGCTCGGGTTGATGGAGTTTTGATTGGGGAAGTGATTTTAGGTTGTGGGGGAAGCTATTGGAACGTTCAATTTAGTGTTTTGTGGATTTTGATTTCAAGGCCAAAACAAGTTTTGATTTTTAGTGGGGAAATTAGGCTCTGGTGGTGGGGAAGATTGGCTGAGAACAGTGGAATTCAATTTAGAATCAGTGTAGGGAGCTCTAGAAGAAATTGCGCGGAGTTTCCCCCATGTTTCCGATCATTCCCTCTTTTGGTCGTGGAGTTGACCAATTTATAATCTCGGCCAAGGGGAGGGCTCTGAACTCCCATTGACCGGTCCAACTTAGCTTAGGTGGATGGGAAAATGACGCAATTGACCAATTAGATAGTGCCACATTGGATGGGTGAGATTTAGGGTTTAAGCGTTGGTTAGTCTTTTCAGTTTTAGGTTTTACGACCACTAGAGACCAGGCTAGGGGTGGTGGCTAGCTTGGTCATAGTGGTCAAGAGAAGTTTAATGGTGATTAGTTTGGAAGCTAGGTGGGCTGGTTTCATGGATTAGTGAGTTAACCAAATTAGGGAGGAGTGTTTGCATGATTTAGGGATCCATTAGTCCATGCCACAATAAGATTTAGATTTGGTGATGTGATTAGCATCTTGAGCTTAAGATGGGGCTGAGGTAATTATGCTTTGATTAAATCAAAAGATTTGGGGTCAAATTTTAGATTTAGTCTTGATTTGGTGTGGACCTAAACAAATTTAGGGTTTAGGGTTTTAAAAAATTTGCAACATAGAGTCAGGATATAAATTTGATGAAATTGGATTGGTCATATGGCTCAATTTTGGTGAAATGTTGGATTTAGGGCTAATTTCGGATGGTTGGCTTGAATTTGGAATTTAGTATGGATTTTGATAGAACTGGGTTTGGATTTGGTGGAATTGGGTTTGGATTTAGTAAAATTGGGTTTAGATTTGAAATTGAGTGATTTTGAAATGACTTTGATGAAAATTGGGGGTGATTTGGGAATTTTTAAAATTTGGGGGTAATTTTGGTATTTTGGTAAAATTGGGCATTGTTGTCAATTTTGGTAATTTTGGGGTAGTTAGAAAATGAGGAGAAGTTCAAAATGATTTTTGGTGAAAAGAAAGGTTATTGGGTCAATTTTAAGTATTTTTGGAATTTAGGGGTATTTTAGTAATTTGGCAAATTTTGGTGAATTTGGGGAATTTTGGATGCAATTGAGGAAATTGGATGGCCATGATTGATTTTGGTGAAGTTTTGAGTGAAATTGGGGATTTTACCAATTCTTTGGGTATTTTTGGGAATTTAGGGCAAATTTGGGGATTTGATGAGAATTTAGGGCTTAGGGTGGTGAACATGCAAGTCATGGGAGAACTAATTTTGGATCCTCCACATGCTAGTCCTAGCCATTATAACCAAAGGCTAAGGGACTTGGAACCACCCACATGAGTTTCTAAATGGAGTTAGGAGATAGGCCAGGTGTAAGCCATTTTTGGGTTTTGGAGCATGTGTGAGTTTGTGGTGAGCTCAAGTGTGTGTGTACAAGTCTAAGCCACACAAGGTTACCTTAAGGCCTGAAAACCTTTGAGGGGCTCTCTTTGAGCTTCCTCTTATTGATTTCAACCTTCTAAGTGCTAGAGGTTAAAAAAGACACATGTGAAACTCTAAAAAGAGCAAGGAAGTGGTCTAAGTTTCAGAGGGAGGAGGGCTCCATACAGTCCTTTAGGATAGTCGATAGAAAAGTCTTATGGCTAGATCCTATATTTTAAAGAAAGAAAGACCATACCTCATTGAAAATGAGGTTATAGACCCTCAATAGGTGTGGTGTGCTGGACAAGCACACCGCGTGTATTGGTGTTGACCAAAATGATCAACAAAACGAACACAATCATCTAAACCAACGTACTTAGAATATGGTGGAGAATTGAGTGACATTTTGAGCAAACTTGAGCTCAAATTGAAAATGTCGGACAATTTTTCGACGGGGAATTAGTAGATGTATTTTTGAATTGTAGCTGTGAAATAAAGTCATCAAGCTTGAAAGTAGCTTTTGTAGTCTGTGTCATGATCTTTGTTCTTTTGCCTTTTTGAAGGGGTGTTTATGAATTTAGAGTGGCAACCATCAGGATTGCATGTTTAGAATATGATAGTCGTCGTGAATTTGATTTGTTTTGTTGGTTTGAGATGGAAAGTATAGAGACTCACATCTAACTCAAAGACTGATCGAGGAGATATTAATACATTGGAAAGGAAAGCTCGAGGACTTACATCCAACCCAAAAGTTATCAAAACGAAATAAAAATCCTTACAATGACTCTGGAATATCGTGAAAGCGGTAAACTTATGGAAGACATGTGGAAATTTATAGGAGGAATCGAAATCCTTGTATCGATTCTCGAATATCATGAATTCCAAAAACTTGTGGAAAACGTGTGGAAATTTGTGGGAGGAATCAAAATCCTTGCATCGATCTTCAAATATCATGAATGCAGAAAACTTGGGGAAATACATGTGGAAATTTGTGGAATCAGAATCCCTGCAACGATCCTTAAATATCGAGAAAGTGAAGAACTTGTAGAATGACATGTGAAAATTTGTGGAACTTTAACGATTATAATCTATGCACCGATCCTTGAATATCATAAATGCAGAGAATTTGTGGACAGGATGTGGAAAACTTGGGGAAAGACATGTGGAAATTTGTGGAACTTTGTGGAATCAGAATCCCTGCAGCGATCCTTAAATATCGTGAATGCGAAGAACTTGTAGAATGACATGTGAAAATTTGTGGAACTTCAATGATTATAATCTGTGCACCGATCCTTAAATATCGTGAATGTAGAGAATTTGTGGACAGGATGTGGAAAATTTGTGGGAGTCGAAATCCCTGCATCGTCCCTTAAATATCACAAGCGTGAAAATCCTATGGATGGGATGCAGAGAATTTGTGGAATTTTAAGGAATCGGAATCCTTGCACAAATCTTTGTAACATTGTGAGTGCGAAAAACTTGTGGATATAGTGCAAAAAATTTGTGGGACGATTTGAAATCTATGCATCGACCCTCAAATATTGTGGAGATTTGTGAGCATTTGTGGAAATTGTGAAGATTTACGAAATTTGTGAAAAGTATGTGTAATTTGTGGAACCTTATGAAAATTGTGAAAATTTGTGTGAATTTATGAAAATTTTGAAGGGCGATGAAATTTGTGGAACTTGCGTGGAATCTAGAGAATTCGTGGGAATTTGATTGCGAAGAGCGTAGAATTTTGAGTTCATCTTTTTTTTTTTTTGTATTTGTTTACCGATTTCATCACTTTCTTTCATTTCTTTGTTTAGAAATTTTCTTAGTTTGATTTTATTCCTTCTTTTTAGTTTTGAATTCTTCTTTCATCATTTCTTTCATGTTATATCTTCACATTTCTTTTGTATCGTTCTTTGTTCATTACAATGTTGGACCAAGATTTGGTCCAGCAGCTTTACATCAATTGCACAATGTGGAAACTTTATAACATAAGTGTTGAAGCCAAGAAAAGTGATCTTTGTTGATTTTCATTAAAATTTGATATCACTGAATAAAATTTGAAAATATCTAAGATATCATGAGTACATCTATGCAACAACTGCAATCTCATATCATATCTTTTCTACTCTAACGCAGTAAAAAAGTAGCAAAAATCTCCCAGTCATCTAAAGCCATGCTGAGATCAAGTAAACCTCCTAAGCTAATCTCCGGAATGAAAGTCCCCTCACATACATTTAGAGGTAGGCTATCTCACAGCTTGAGCGGTCGAAGTCCCTCCAGCTCTAGGTTGGGTCGGTAGCCATATAATATTTTACTGTCATCCATTTTGCAGAAGGTTACATAAATTCTTCTTCGCGGCACTCCGGGAATGCAATATTTCATGATATCTGCTTCATTTCGTTTAAGTATGAGTACTGATCCAACCGGTAGGAGGATCTCAACAAGCCCTTGGAACTCTCCTGGACCAACAATATATGTCTCTTTCCCAAATAGTATATTGCACTTGCTGATGACTGAAATGATGTTGAAAGGTCTTAGAAAATCATCATGATTAATATGTGGCGGAATACAATCTCCTTGCTCGTAGATGTTGAAGATGCAGCTATTAAGAATACAATCAGCTGACAGTATACGCCATAATACCATCCTTTTAATCATTTTCTTTATTATTGAAGGCATGAGGTTTACTTCATCATTTCTCAAAATGCCTGGAGGATTTTCTTCTGTATCACACATAAAATTATAGCAACATCCACATTGAATAGTAATCATTCCCTTTCCTCTCTTCCATTTTTGTGGCTCTAAATATGTCTTTTTCCTTTGGTGGCCAGCTCAACCCTTATCTCTTAAGTTGAATACACAGTCAAGTAACTTCTTTTCATCACTTTCTAAAATACTCTAGTATGTAGTTCACGACCTTCCAAGGTGTTGATAAATTTTGCTTAACTTTCCACGAAGTGCTCGAATTCCTATTTTTAGACCCTTTATATCTTTTCCAGTTCATACTTGGGAACAATCTGCAACTGTCGAGGCTCAACAAACTAAGGTACATACGGTGCAACGTCAGGGTGCTCTTCAGTCCTTAGCACCATAGAGGCTATCGTATACTCTTCTAAAGATTCGTAGCATTCCAAACAGAGAACATTGCACTCCGAGCACTCTATGAATGGCCCAATTGATGTGCCATCTGACAATGTTTTCTTAACTATATCGACGTTGCAACTTGGACATCCTACACAAAAATCCTTGGGCATGTATTTCGGTAGCGTAGGCTCCATGGTAGCTTCAGGTTCATTCTCTCTGGTTAGGAGATGGGTAGAAATCTCACCTAGTTGCTGAACAAGAACCTCCCTCTCAATAACTGGACTATGCTCTACGGCTGCCTCCTTAGCTTGTCTCCTTCAAGTTAATCCAAGGCTCTGTGTTTGTGACAGTTGGCATTTTTACGTTATGTCCATCTTAATGGTGCTCTGTCTTCATGCAAAATCTTTGGGGCTCTCCCTGAAGTGGCACTGACTAACTCCCCCTTTGGGGTCATGACCATTGATTGTATCTTTCTGACTCTTTACGTCAGGTCATGAGTGTCTAGAAGTTTCTCTGTAGCTTTCTCATACTTCGTTATCTTTAAAGATGTTTCCTCCTTACTATGAATCCTAATTACTAACTTTAATCTATCCATTTCATTGTAAATGACTATGCCCATTAGGGGGCCTCATACTCCAGGTCGACCTGTTCAAAATTCAAGTCAAAGTTTATGATGCCACCTTATGCCACTTTCTTCTTGTCCAGTACGAGATTCAAGCCATCTTTGAAAGAGAAGATTGGCTTTGTTACCAACATTTCCCTGTAGAAAACAAAAGAAATGTCCGCGCAAAAAATCAAACAAACATGAACAATAACAATTTATTATTAAGTGAATTCTTATTTATATGTATGCACTTCATATTTAATTTGGCAAATTTTGAGATTTAGCAAAATTTGAGATTTAGCAAAATTTGAGATTTATGGTAAGGGAAATTTGACACTTATGTTTTGTTTCAATCTATTTTGTTTCATCAAAAAGTTTTATTATTACAAATTTTCATGAGACTCAATCACAAACACTGGCCATATGGCTATTTCTCAGAAGAAATATCATCCTCAGAGTTCTCCCCTTGAAACATCAAGTTGCGTAGTATTTATTTAAATACCGTCCGTTGATCGGTAGCATGGGTATTTTGCCTTGGTAATCAACTAACAGGTATGATCCTTTGGATTAAACCTTTTTCCACCACGAATGATCCCTCCCAAGTTGGTTCAAACTTTCTACCCATAATGCGGTGTGTAAGAATAGGTCTTCTGAGAATGAGCACATGGTCACAAACTTCAAACGTCCTTGGGTAGACCAACTTGTCGTGAGCTTGAATCATTTTTGCTTGGTAGAGCTCCAAGTTCTGTTGCGCTATGAAGCACTTCCCTTCAAGACCCTCCAATTCTTTAGGTTGGAGCTTAGTGTTGTCCTCTGCTGTAATCTTTTTAGCTATAGGGACTCTAAAAGAAGATAATTGTACCTCTAATGGAAGCACAGCCTCGGAACCATACTCAAGCACATACAGTATAGACTGTGTCAAAGTTCTGACTGTTGACTTTTACACTCATAAAGCTTTTAAAAGTTTCTCTTTTTTGTCATCCAATGTTTTCTTCAAAATTTGCACGAGTGTTTAATAATAGATTAAAGAAAACCTCCAATCAATTTCGTGTTGTCTGATGAAATTGTTGGTCTTTGTGCTTTTGAAGGCAGAATAATTATCTAAAATGATCCTGTATGGACCGTCGAAATAGTAAACGCATCTGATTTCTAAAAAACTTAAGAACGTGTTGCACCGTAACTTCTTGTAACGACACTGCCTCTACCCACTTGGAAAAGTAATCCATAGCCATGAGAATGAATATATGTCCTTTCATACTCGTAGGGTCTATAAGACTTATTATATACACGCCCCAACACTCAAATGACCGTGATGAAATCGTTGGATGTAGCATATTCGGCGATTAGTGCAAGATCACCCCATGCACCTGACACTGGAGACAACTTTTAGTCGTTTCCGTGCAATCAAACTCCATTGTCGGCCAATAATATCCAAGTCTCTTGATTTTCATCTTCCTATTCGGCCCTAACTTATGAGCACCATACAAGCCAACATGCACTTCTTTGATGATATTATGTGCTTTTGTTCTTCTTAAATATCTCAACCACATCTAATTAAATGACCCACTGTACAAAACATTTTTGATAAGGGCGTATGACATTGCTCTCTTCTTGATCTGATGTGCCACTAATTTATCTTCTAGCAACACTATTATCTGTAGGTACCCAATAAAGGGCTGATGTCCATCCTCAGTATCCTCGGCTACTATAGTTGTCATTTCTTACTTTTCCAGCTTGTGCAAATTATCCATGTCAATCTGTGATAGAACCTGACGTCCTTGGACTGTGATGTTGATGAAGTATTCGAGTAGACATGCCAATTCTTTAGCAAGCTAAACTAAAGCGTCTGCATGGGCATTGTCTCCTTAAGAAAATTTGTATAACGTTGCATTGGGAATCTGTTCCAATAATTTTATCATGTACCGGTTAGTCTTAGCATTAAAATCTCGTACTGCCTGAGCACTTGCTGATAGACGAGTTGTGTGTCATAGTAGATGGTGATGTTCGCTATTTTCATCAATATTGCCAACTTTAACCGCGTTATTAAAGCTTCGTACTCTACTCCTTTGTTGGTCCTCGGCTTTGTCAAGTGGTAAGAGAACCTCAACATCCCCTGGGCTGGTGTAACAAAGACCAGACCACTTCCTTCTTTGTCAAGTATCACTGTTTGCAGTCCCTTGTCTTTTCAGACTAATGAAGCTCCATCAAAGTACATTTTCCAATGTTGGGTATTGGATTGTTCCACTTGCATTATCTGTTCATCGGGTAGGTCATCGTTGAGAGGGGACCCAGCTAACAGAGGGTGTGCTGCGAGGAAATCTACTAGAATATACCCTTTGATAGTGTGAAGGGGTATGAAGGTTATATCAAATTGCAATAAAATCATCGATCACCTTGTTAACCTACTAGAAAGCAATGGACGGGCCATCAAATATTGCAACGGGTTAAACATCAAAATTAGGTTGACCTTATGAGAAGCATGTAATTTCTAAGCCATTGAGAGGGGAAAATCAAAGCTTGGCAATGTTTCTCAATAGTAGGATAATTCATCTTCACCGATATTAGATACCGACTCAAGTAATAAAATGCATCATTCTTACCCTCATCATTGATTTGGGTTAACAAGGCTACCAAGGAGTCATCTAAAGACGTGGTATAAAATATCAAAGGCTGACCCAGAATAGGAGCTGCCAAGACATGAGGTGTTATTAAGTATTTCTTAATACTTTCAAATGCTCGTTTAAATGTCTCATCCCAAGTAAACTTAGCGTCCATTTTGATTAATACTGAAAAGGGCTGACACCTTCCTGATAGATTAGATATGAAGCATCTTAGGTATGCCAATTTATGTTGAAAAGATCGTAGTTGTTCCAAGATTTTGGGAGGTGGCATTTCCAAGATAGCTTAATCATCTTAGGATCAATTTTAATTCTTAGATGATGTTCCCGGAGGTAATGCCGAAAGCATACTTCAAAGGATTCATCTTAAGATTATATTGATATAATAGCTCAAAATAAATCCTCAAATCATGCAAATGGTTATCCCTTTATTTGCTCTTTATGACCAAGTCATCCGCGTAACACTAAACTTGGTTGTGGATGTGGTCATCAAAGATCCTTGTCATAGCTTGTTGATAGGTTGCTCCTGCATTCTTCAGGCCAAACGACATCATTGTGTAGCAGTAGATTCCAATCAGAATTCTGAAAGCCGTAAGCATTGCATCTTCAAGCGCCATCTTGATTTGATTCTATTCTGATGATCTATCCATAAACGAGAAAATTTGGTGTTATGACACAATGTCCACCATTTCTTTTGGTATCAGTAATGGAAATTCATCCTATAGACATGCTTTGTTTAAGTTCCTAAAGTTGACACACACTCAAATATGAATTTTTTCTTCTTAAACAGCACGTTGTTGGCTAACCATGTAAGGTATTGCTCCTCTCACACAAAGTTATTGTATATTAATTTCCTTACTTCGATCGACAGTGATTTCCCGTTCTATTTTGAGACGTATTCTTCTAAGAGCATGTTTCACTGGAGGCATGATTTGACCCACTCCAAGCCTGTGAACCGTGACTTCTGGAGACAATCCCTACATTTCATCATAGCTCCAAGTGAAGCAATCTCTGGATTCTGACAACAACTTAAACCAAATTGGTAGACTTTTTGTCGCTGAGTAGACAACTTATGAAAGTAGGTATGTGTTGCTCCTTAGTCCTGATATTAATTTCGTTTAATTCATCGACTATTTGTCTTAATTTCTTCTTTGAACTCTGGCAGAGCAGCATCTATTAGAGGGTTTTTGGAGTCGTCCTCCATATTGAGGCAATCCTCCTCTAATCCTCTAGTAACAACCATACAAAATTTTGGATCATCGATTGGCCCTACTATACTAATTTTGACACCTTTGAATTGAGAGTTTGGCTTTTAATGCTATATAATTTCTCAATGAGGTATAGCTTATCTTTCGACATTTTCTTGGGCACACAACCATGTTGAATTAACTTTTGAACACAGGGAATAATATCTAACTAATAATTCCATTTATGCATTAGAAATATCTTCCTCCAACTTTACATGGGTTTCTGAATTAGAATAAGGAGAATCATGGTGAAATTTGATTGGTTTCACACCAACAATCTGGACTTCCTTAACCTTGACATTCTCGACCTTATGTAGGTAAATCAGAGTTATGGTCATGGCTTGCACATAATAGTTGATCTGATCATACATTGACTCATATTCACTCTTTTCATCGCTTTCAAAGGAGATCTAGAATTGAGGTTTCTACTCATTTATTGCCATTGTATCTTTATCGGACTTATCTTCCTCAGAGCTTCCTTCCATGTCGATGATGATAGTTGGATTCCTTAGTTCATCCTCGCCCTCATCCCCGACCTTGATCTTGGATGTGTGGGCTAAATGAACTTCCACCATCTCGTTGCAAAGAAGCAGTGAAATATTGTTGAATTGGAGTTAAATGGTCTCGTTCTTGCGATCCTTTTGAATCTTCATCTTGTTTAGCATGACATCTCTTGAAAAGACGGTCTTCTTTGGGGGAGCGTAGAAGTCGGCATCTTTGTGAATGCGTACATCATGTATCAAGAGTGATTGTAAATCTCCCTTTATGCAATGGACTTGTCCTTTTTTGTAATATTTGTGCACTAGTGTAGCAACTATGGGACCATATTATACTCATTAATCCATGGTCGACCAAGTAGAGCATTAAACGAGGTTTCTACATCGATGATATGAAATTTTGCTGTTGTTACTAGATCACTGGTCTTCATTAATAGCGTTGTCAATCCAAGTGCCCTTTCTCCCTTCTGATTGAATCCTCTTAACATCATCTTGTAGGTGCTAAGTTCCTACGCATCGATGTCAAAATACACTAAGGTCAAAAAACACTAATGTCTGTAGTCTTCTTAGGTTGAACGATGCTCTTGGATCTGCTAAGACTCTGAAAAGCACAAATCTACTGATGCTAACTGAAACATAGAGTGGTCGGTTATGGTCAGTAGTACCAAGTAAGTCCTCATCAGTGAAGGTTATCCTGAGCCGTGCATTTAATGAACACACTTTATCTGAGGATATGCTAGTCAATTAAGCTAAGAAAATTTCAAGATCAAGTAGAGCTATGATCAATGCTTCTCTCATCTCCTTTGAGAGGATTAAAGAGTCACAAATACTTAGTTTGGCTAGAAAATTCCTATGATCAGCTAACACATAGTAATCAACTTTTTTCAAGGCTCTGATTTTCTCCCGGGTAAATATTTCATTCGTCGATGGGGGTGGCTTGAGTAACTACTTGATTTCCCTTCTCCGTTGGAGCCATTCTCAGGGGTAAAAATTTCCCACTTCTTAAATTCACTTTTGTTATCTCTTTCACTTTTTAAGTCAGACCCAGAGGTTCCTCTCCTGACGTCGTGGCTTATTCTTATGGCGTTGATTCTGAATTAGATAAGTCCTAGTTAATTCCAATTAGCTTTCCTTGGCACATAAGGACTAGTTCATCACTCCCTGAACTCTCATAGCTGGTGTATTTGATGTATCCTTCACCTTCATTGAAATATCCATAAGGATTTTGTATGATTTGAGGATCATTTTGAGAACCAAATTTGGGATTGAATTGGTTGCGGTCACTTACATCACTAGTAGAAACAATCAAAGCATAGCAGAAATCATAACTTTTATAATTATAAGGCCCCGGAGGGGCGTACAGATAATCATACAAAGTCAGTGCTTTGAGGGGTTTCTCCCCTAAATCTAAGACAACCAATCTAACAATGGCAGCTCCTATTCTACCTTTCACAGTATTGGTCTCTAATTCGTATATGATCTCCTTCTTCTTCATCTTCTATTGTGGCAGCCTCTCTGGTGTAATTGTTATCAACGGTTTGACAGGTTGTTGACTCTGAGCGGAGGCTTGCACTAAAGCATTATGAACCCGATCCAATATCTTCTTAGAAGATCTAGTCCAAACTGTGCTCAATCCATCCTCCTCTACATACGGATCTATTGAACTAATTGGCTCAACTGAAATCATATTGATGGAACCTCTTTCAAGTTCTTTTAAATACTCTTTTAGGATTGTTATGTTTCCACTTTTGAAAGTCCCTTAAGCCAATCCTTGAAGCTAAATCATCCCTCTATAGCATGCCCGAGTAATCAGTGGTATGGACAATAGTTAGGGTGATCTTTCTTGTAAACTTCCTCTAGTTTCTTGGTCTAAGGCAAGCTAAACTCAGGCTACTTGACCAAGTTTAAAAACATCCTCGACACTGATTCATATTTAACAAAATACACCTTGTTCAACTAATCTGCTATCGACGGACCCCGTCTTCCTTATGTTCTACATGGCCTCTATTGAAACGACTCCTGGCCAGGCTGATTGTACTATTGACCATACTGCTGTGGACATTGGTCGTACTATGGCAGATGCTGACTATACTGTGATGGCTACTGATAATCCTGTCAAGATTGCTTGGTCTGAATATATGTCGGCTGCTTGCCCTTATCGACTGTTGCCACTATTCTAGACCTCTTTTCAAATGTCTTTACCAGTCTGAGATTTTCAATTTTTTCTGGAAATTCCACATTTTTAACCTCTTCTTGTAGACTGTTGGCCTTACTAAGTAGCTTTTCAAATAATTTAATTGTAAGTCCCTCAAACATGAAAGCTACTGAACCATAGATACTCTTGAGCAGGATGTCAATCGTGTGTTATTCTTGTACTGCAGTTCACACTTCATGCTTAAGTTTCTCTAGCGTAAAATGTACTCTACGAAAGTCTTTGTGGGATTCCGATGTTCTACCACAGAATCTCTTATGGTGATGTGTGGTGCCGTGTTTACTATTAATGCCTTTTACACCTTAACAAAAGTGACAGCTGATTAGAATATATGTAGATAATCATAACAAAGGTTACTTAAGTACTATCAGTTTAATTTTTTAAATCTTTAACACCACCACTTCTAGTGAAATAAAGTATGTTTTCTGGATTAAATACTCATTAGGTTATAAAAGCAGGGCTCTAAGGGAGTCCTGAGTATAGATCCCATAGGGAGATGGAAATTCTTATTATATTAACTCAAAGAGACAATATCCAATCTATATAAAACTTAGCTACAAAAGTAAGTTGACTTCCGTATTACAAAGCTAATGGAATATTTTTCCTACACTAGTCTCTAAACTTCAAAGTTAAATCTAATGTGAGCAAGCTAAGTTTATAACTCAGGTTTCAGATTTAAGAAAGAATCTTTCCCTTTTACAATGTTAGTTAGAGAAGAATCAAAATTATCTCAAATTGTAATGTGCCAATTCTTTTATCCTCTTACGAGCAACAAAGAACCCTAACTAATCTAGAGTTTAGTCTCTAAATTCGCGGTTACGCTGAGAAGAAACAAGTTCTCACTCTCTAGTTCCCACGTTCTCCTCACCTGAGGGCTAGCTTCTCTCTTTAGTTTTCAAATACCTGGACAAAATTGAGGATTTTAGTCTGTCACTAAAAAATCTTCAATTCTACGCCCATCAAAGTATATTTCCCTATTTAATTGGACTTAACCCCATGGACTACATTCTTATCCATGAAATTAAATGTGATTCTTATTTGGTTGTTGTAAGCATAGCCATCTCAGATCATATGTTTTTACAACAGATTTTAACAAATCTATTGGTCAGATCAATAAATAAATTAAGTTCAAATTTTGAATCATTACATTTAAGAAAATAAATCACTTCAGTACAAATACGATTCTTCACATAACTATATCTCAATGTAAAGGGAAAGACAAAGTAAACTACTTAGAATTCATGATGAAGATACAACAAAACATAGATGTATATATATAGAAATAAGTTTGCACAGCACTACAAATAAAAGTAAAACAACTTATATTTATCTCCTACTCAAGCAAATCCCTTGAAGTTCCTTTGAATCACTTTCTCTTTTTATAATTCCACTCAATTCTCTCTTAAATATGTAACGAAGAAAAAATCTCACTTTCTCTCTCCTCTTATTATTCTTAGAGAAAATCTCTCCTAAATCTCTCTCAAACCCTAATAGTAGATTTTTTGCCCCCTCCTTTACAGTTTAAAATCATCATTTTATAATGTAGGGTCAAAATTCCAAGTGTCTCAAAAGGCATCTCTTCAAAATTCATCCAAATTCAATGTATTTGCAGGAATAACCGCTCTAGGGCCATTTGGTGCCTGCTCTAGCGCTCTTTCACGCCTGTTCTGGGCTTTGACGCCTTTTTGTGCCTATTCTAGCGCCATTATGCCCGTTCTCTAAAAATTGGCACTTTTTAGCGCCATTATGGCGCCAGTTTAATTTTCCTTAAAATGTCTCCTTTTAACTCCAAATTCTATCCTTTTTTTGCTTCATTTAAGCCCAAATACCTAAATTGAGTAAACCTGCAAAAAAACATGAAAATACCCTTCTTTGAAGTGCAATATCACCAAATATGAATATTAAATGTATATATAAAATTGAACATTTTTTAGGTGTATCAACGTGGTGTTGAGCTCCGGTGTATCTCTTCAAGAACAGGCCTTCCAATTCTGTAAATGTCTTAATTGATTTATTGGGCAACTCTGCATACCAATAAATGTGATCCCTAAGAGGCTGCTCACAAACTGGATGAACAATAATGCCTCATTACCCCTCGCGTTGTAGAATCTTGCCCGAAGGTGTGCAACATACAGTTGGGGGTTTCCCATTTTATCAAAAGTCTTAAAGGTCAATGTTGTGAAGCCTTTAGGATATGGTACAATATCAAATTTCTCTAGGTAAGGTCTACCCCTTGAAACTAACGCACCTCCTTTTATTAAGCTAAGGCTTTCTTAACATGTTGTTCGACCATTTGCTTAATGTCCTTTTTCGGTACCATGTTATGAGTTGAATATTTCTTCGGAGACTCATCTTCGTTAGTGGAAGTGACTTCTTTCCTTTTGTCCATAATATTCACAGCCTCAGACTGGTTAACTTCTAGAGATGTCATCTGCTGTGACTATGACTGTTCGTGAATTGTGGCTATGGTAGCCATAGTGGCAGTTATTTTCTCCAGTTTCTTTTCCATCCATTTAATCTGT
This sequence comes from Papilionanthe hookeriana x Papilionanthe teres, assembly GCA_022702705.1. NCBI lineage: Eukaryota > Viridiplantae > Streptophyta > Magnoliopsida > Asparagales > Orchidaceae > Papilionanthe > Papilionanthe hookeriana x Papilionanthe teres. The sequence goes on along the minus strand of CM040436.1, from coordinate 33,849,397 downwards.
TCATCCCTCATTTGGATGACCCTTTGCAATTCATCCATGGAGTTCTTCTTGACAAAAGGTGGAGCATCGCGCATAGATAACGTGGCCCTAGTATCGACGACATTGATTTATGTGAATTCCTACACCATGAAGTCCGATAAGCCATAATCCTCATCATCAATATCCATTCCTCATTCTTTTGCAAATTCTGTAACTTTGGTTCTTAATTTTCTGAACTTATCATGAACTCAAATCCCTTTAATCATCTTAAGATCGGTCGGCTTTTCGTGAAAATCATTCCTTTCTGTGGTGGGCTCTGAAGCAGCCGTGACGTGATGGTCAGAGTATCAGACTCATGGTCCCTCTCAAGGGCATGCTCCCTCGGCTTTTCCGAAAGTACTCATTCGGAGACCCTAGGCATCCACACTTCCTTTCTCAAAGTTAATGATTTGATACAAGATGTCTTAGTAGTGACATCGGAGTGTTAAAGAAAGTATGCTCCTTAGTGTGCAAACCAGACATAGTAGTGAACATTCTTTCTCCATTAGTCCTCTTTGGATGGTCTTAAAAAATAGCGGTAGGCGGTATTCTCGGGCCTATACAAGACTTAACTATTATACAATCTATAGGTCTCAGAGCAAAGGTAGTAATATCGATGGCAGTGGCAGCGGTGTCAGCACGGTCTCCGAAATGGAATCTCACATGAATCTAAGATGGTTGTGCCTCCGTTGACTTCTGGAACAGTCAGGCATGTTTATCCTCCTTTAAGATTTTAGTTTTCATCCGTGGAAATATGATAAATCCCATTCTTTTTAATACCTCGATGATGGAACCAAATTCTTTCTCGGCTAATCTCTCAAAAATAGAATGGACTTAGATGAGGTGAGTGGACTTCTCCTTTCCTCACCGTGGCGGAAATGTAGCAGCGATCTGATGGATTCTCTCCTCTCTAATAGTATCAGACGGCGGGTGAAACCTACTCCCTCAGAGGAGAGGTGAGGTCTCAAGTACTCCAGTTTCATCTGGCTGAGGAGTTTCTTTGGTAAGGACCAATTTTCCAGCCTTTGCCCGGATGACCTTCAAAATTTTTCCACTATAGTTTCTCCTTTGTGACTTAGTCAGCCGCACAAATCTCAAACTAGAACCAAACTCAAACACTAACTATGGGGGAGCAAACACATCAACTGAATCTTCTTCACGCGGAATATCTTTTCCTTTAGCTGACGAGATGCCTGACTTAGTGATAGTGAATCCAGTGGTGGTAGGGATGACAACTCTTCTTAGTGTCGGAACGGTAGACCTGACGGGTACAGGGATGATGAATCTACTGGGTACCTCCTAGATGTTGGTTTTCTTAATTGCAGGAAAATCAGCCTTGTAGTTTAGGGCATACTTAACGGTGGGCTCGACCAACATTGGTGGGGCAGTTTTCACAAACATGGACTGTGCTTTCCCGATTAAGACTTCGATCTCATCGAAGCCAGAACCAAAATTAATCTTTGCTCCTTGATGGATGGAAGCTTTATCATGGGGAAGGTTGAGCCCACCGACGAACGAGAATACCAACTTTGGGAACGACATGACAGCTGACAATTGAAGAGTTTCAAGGGTTAGTAACAGCCTATACCTCGTAATTCTAGTGTAAACACTAAAATTAACAAAAGTCATTTTGTGAACTGGGTACATTCTTCTTATTTCATATTATTTTTGTTTTAAAGTGTTCAATTTTTTGTCTTTGGATTGTATTTTTTGGATTTATTATTTATTGGCAATTATGGTGTTGACAGATTTGTGTTAATTTTAAAATTTAATTGGAAGTTAAGAACGTAAAGATTTGGTTCAACTTGAAAGTAACAAAGCGAACATCAAAGAGATGGGGTAAAGTTGAAGTTCAGGATCTAGTCCAGGACTAACTTCACAACGAACTATGCTTAGGTGAACCTTTTTCACCAACACACTTACTAGGGGTCTGGCCCCACACAAAAAGAACACCCTAAAAATTTCTGAACTCCTCCATCCAAGGATGGTTAAATAGACGATCCTAGAATCAAAGAAGAGTAAACCGTGATTCCCCAAGAAAGAAATGAGCAAAGCGCGCCAACGAAAGAATGGTAATATGAACCACGAGGGACATAGACACATCGCCGGTGTATGAAGACAAAACCTCTTGATCACAATAGAGAAAGAAAATTATCCCTAGCAGAGTCGTCAAAAGTTGTCGGTCACGAAATCAGAATTTGTCGGTTGCTTTGAAAAAATATTTAATTTAATATATATTCAAAATTTTATTTTGAAAATAGTTTTTTAATTTTGAATTAAATGAGACTGAACTGATCACATACATTTAATAGTTTAGACAATCGAGCGCAACACTACAAATAATGTATCAACTTGAGAGATAGACATACTACTTGACAATGGGCTCGATCATGTAAACTAAAGAATTTATGACAATTATTTTGGTTTGCTAACCATTTATGTGTTGACCGACAAGTTCCTCTATATAAGGATTAGATAGTGTTTATATTACATGGGTTTCAATTTCTCTACAAGGGCAAGCCCTTGTAGTTAATTATATAAAAAATGAACAGAGTCATGTTGCCCTCACTTTTGGTCGAGGTCTACTCTCTCTTTAGAATAGCCTAGGGTCTAGACATAACTTGATGACTTTCTTAGAAGACTAGTCTTGGAACCCTCCCCCTTAGAAATTCAAATCTTCTTTGCTTCACTAGGAGTTTTTATATGCTTAAGGCAAAACCTCCAGCTTCTGGGAGGAAAAGACCAAGCATAAGGAAGCCCAGGGGAAGTCTCTTATAGGTACTCAGACCTTAGGATTTACCCTGGGAGATCTGAAGCTTACACAGTCCACACACTTTACACTCACAACCCTAAACAAAGCACATCCCACCTTGATCCCCGAACTCTTTAGAAACTCATGTGGGTGGTCCAACCCTCAGTCTATGGCTAAAGAGGCTAGGACCAACACATAGAGGACCAAATGAGGGTTGACCTTGGTCCATGACTCAACCTAAACAATTCCATACTACTCACCTCTAATCTACCTCAATTTTTCCAAAATTTCAATTTTTCCAAAATTTCAATTTTTCCAAAATTTCAATTTTTCCAAAATTTCAATTTTTGACCCCTTGCCACTAAATCTACCCAAAATACCCCAAACCTCAACTTTACCCAAAATTACCCAAGTTTTCTATTTTTCTCCAAAAACTATTTCAAAGTATTTCCCACCACTCAATTTGACCAATTTGACAAAATTTTCGAAAATAACCCCAAAATTTGCAAAATTACCAAAATAACCCTCCTAGCCCAAAAATCCAAAAATTCCAAAAATTCCCAAAACCTCCTACATATTCACAATTTCATTTCTCTCAACTACCACATGACCCAATTTGACCAATTTGGCCCAATTTAACCAAAAGCTTCAATTTGACTCATTTAACCAAAAAATGCTCAAATTAAACCCAATGTCCACCCAATTGACGCCAATCATGCCCAATTTCAATTCCAATCTTTAATTCAACATCCCTAGCCTCAATCAAAACCAAATCCAAACCCAATTTAATCCACATTTAAGCTCAATTTCACTTGAATTCCAAAATCCCCTATTTTGACCAAGTGACATATTTCACCCAAATTAAACCTAATGTCAATCAATTTCCCCTCAATTTGATATCTAAACTTCTCATGACTCTCCCTTAGGCCAAATGCAATATTCACTTACCTCCAATTTGAGCTCAATCTCACCATAGTCAACCCAAATACAAAATCCCTATTTTTGCCCCAAATTGGACACATAACCAAATCATACCAAATTGAATGTCCCAATCACAAAATTGCCACAAAATTTATGTTGGGAACTTTTCACCACATCCCCTTGACCTTTTTGAACCATCAATTGAGACCTAACCCAACCATGACCTAACTCAAACCCAAGTTAGCCCAAATGACTAAAATTGCACCACAAAACCACTCCATTCCCTTCCCAAATCCTTTGTAACAATCATCTTTACAAAATTTCTCAATCAATTGGACTCAAACCAAGCTCAAACCCAAGCTAGACCAACCTTGAACCCAAGTGACCAAAATTGACCATATGACTCAATGTCACCTAAATTGAACCAAATTGACCAAATTAACTCCATGACAGCCAACCTTATGACCCCTATGACTGGTCTGGGCTAACCCAACCCAAGCCCATTGAGCCAAGTACCAATGGTCCCTCACTTAGGACTAAGCAACCCAATTAATGACACTGAACCCTTCTCTTACCTCCCATCAGCTTGCCAGCCACCATCCCTATCCTTGCCGGCTAACCTAGGCTGTCAGAACAGCTAAAACTGAGTGCCCCCATACCCCCTAATCCAAAATTTGGGCCTTCTTAGTGTGACATACCCTCACTAATCACTTGTGCCTTGATGCCTTCCACCTAAGCAGCAAATCCCACCCAAAGCCAAGCCCTGAGCTCAGTCCATTGGCCATGGCTATAAAAGCCACCCTTCACGGCCAAAGTTGAGGTGCTGAAAATTTCCTAAGAAGACTCTACCAAATTGCTCCTAGAGCTTTCCTGAGATCTCCTAAGTGCAAGCCCACCATCCTCAGCCACTCATCCTTACTGCCTCGAGCTAATTTCCCCACTGAAATTTTAGCTAAAACCAGGAAAGTTGCAATTGCATCTCCCCACTGCCTAAAACTCCAAATCAACTTGCTCTACACCATCACCAGAGTGAAAGAAGAAGTTTCCCCATAAAAATCCCATCACAGAGAGCCTCTACACCAGATTTTGATCAACACCTGAAATCGGCCTTGGTCGGATTCAGGTGCAGACATTTCACCAGGGCAAAAGACTTCATCTGAACGTTCACTGGGACCAATCGAAGATGCCACAACTCTCTGATTGAAGCTTCACTTCTCAGAGCAAGGTATTGAACTCACTCTTCATCCCGGGCTTGTTTTAATCATATACATGTGTAAACTGTATTTTATATCGTATAAACTGTATGGATAGGTTCGTTTAGGTCAAATAAGTCTATAGAAACAAACCCCAAGTGATTTGGTTAAGTCTAGCTTGAGTACTTAAGCTTAGAAGGTGGACGACTCGCGGGATGAACCGGTTGGGGATGAAGATCAGGCGTCATTGGATTGCGCGTGTATCAAATGGAGAGTTGGGATTGCGCCGGACAAGAGATCTAAACATAAAGTGCGGTTGCGTAGCAGCTGAGTCAAAAGGCAGCGTCAAAGGCAGAGTAACGCATGGAGACTTCGAACTTGTCGAGGATGATACGACCCCGCGTGTTTAAGTAGAAAATTATAAGTATTTTTTATTTATTTAATTCACTTAACTTCAAAAACCCATAACTTGGTGTAGAAAAATCAGAAAAAGAAAAGAAAAATACCCTAGTGCTCAGTGAACAGAGGAGAATAATGTGGAAATGGTTTAAAATTTATTTGATGCAAGTTTGATTTTTAATGAATTAAATACTCTTATGAATGTTTTCAATGTATATGGATTTAGACATTTCACCATAGCTTGATATTTTGGTATGTTGTTGCCTCTGTCTTAGGGAATCTTCCCTGATTTTTTCAAAGTCTGAGTAAATCTCTAGACAGAGATCTCTATTTTTCAAATTACCATGTCTGTTTTGGTATAAAAATTGTAATAATTAAAATAATGATCAGAAAAAGATAAAGTAAATTTTGGTAGATTACTTATGGCCAGAGGACCCTAGAAAAAATGTAAACATGATTTAACTCATTAAGTATATCCCTAATGGTAATTAATACCTAAAACTTAAATATAAATATATTCGATTAAATATAAATGTAAATAGCTTAAAAATCACTCTCCACTACAATTTATGGTCAGGGAAACTCCCCATAAAAATTTCAAGTTATAGGGAGTTAAAAAATTTAAATGCTTAAATGAATTTTTCAAGTTAAATCACATTTTTTGCAATTATATAATTATAATAATTAAAATACACTTTATATAATTATCAAATTAATTTTAGAAGTTCTGTGTGATCAGAGAAATTTGTAAAAAATAAAATTGTAATTAAAATAAAATTTCATTTTTAAACATTATTTTAATATTTAAATAATTAAAAATTAATAAAAATCACAAAAATAATAAAATTATTAGAAATGTTCCAAATTGTCTCCTAAACATTTAGGAACAATTGTGGTCATTTTCCTATCTCTGTAAATATAGATATTAAATTTTAAAGGGGTAAAATCAATTTCTAAAAGTTAAAAATCGAGCTTCCCTAAATTTTCACTAAAATAATTCTAAAAATTAAAATATAACTCACAAAAATAGGAAACTTGCTTCTCTTGGTTTCCTGACCTCAGAGAGATTTAATAAAAATTTAAAGCTTAATTTTCTACTAATATAATATTTTATATTTAATTAATACTCCAAAAATTGAAATAATTATAATAATTAAATTAAAATTCAAAAAATAAATCATGAAATTTGATCCAAGTGGTCCTCTAGTCTATGTGAACTTCCAATAATTTTCTTAAGGACAAAAACTTTGTTTTGATTATGTTATCAAATTTCCCTTGAAAATCCTATTTTTGCATTAAAATAATTATATAAATTAAATTAAAATTGAAAAAATCACATTTTCTCCTCTAATGTTTTAATTGATCCATAAGTGGGGTAATTTAAAATTTTCAAAGTCAATTGAATTGAATTTAAAGAATTATGAAGTGACAAGTCCTTTAGGAGCAAACATACAATCTTTGAAGGATTTAGCCTTAATTAATATTTAGGCTTAATTAAAGTGGGAAAAGGGCATTGGATAATCTAAATAAATATGTTTGAATGATTGAAATTTTAAAAAGGATAAATGATAGGAACTCATCCTTTTTTTGTCATATTAAAAGATAAGCTTTATAACTTTATTAATCGTTATAACCTGGATGAAAATTAAATTAAATGATCTTTAAGGTTAGGGGTTAATTTTGGAAGTTGATAATTCACTAATTAAATGCCCCTTTTGTGATACTTAAGTGATAATTCATGAATTTGGTAAGAATCATAATTACACAACCAAACATTTCTAAAAGTTACAAGCGTACCACTAAAATCTTAAAGGGCATGATAGTGAGACTAGGTTTAATCAAGTTTGACTAATGAAGATTAGACAAGAAAACACAATTAATCTTAAACCATTTTTGAAGCACTACAAGCCCATCAAAATTGATTAAATTCTTTCATAAATTAAGTTTTCCTCGAAAGGCCCCACTTACATAATTCTTAAGTGAAATATCAAGTGATGTTTACCCAACCTAGTGGGATAATTAAAACATTAGTGAACTAAGCATAAGGGTATGAAACAGATGAATCATTTAATAATTATAATAAATCCAAAATGAACTCAAAGAAGCTCAAAATGATTGTGAAATGTCTAGGTATCTCCTAGGTCCTTCTCACAAATCTTCTGGACACCTTGTAGGACAACTGAACTTATCATATTTATCGAATGAAGAAATATCTTAAATGAATGAATTGGACCCACCAAGTTATAACATAGGGTTTTGTAGGCTTGTGACCAACCTATCTATAGGTTTTACCGTCCTGCAAATTATAAATGTTTATTGTAAAAGATACTAAAGTTTCAGGTGGAGGAACGAGAAGACTCGCCAGGTACGTTTTTACAAGTTTACATCACCTTCTCTTCAATATTTCCTTTATTTTTCTTGTTTACGAGCTTACATGTTAAACAACAATGTCACCCTGCATGAAAACTAAAATTTTTAGGATAGCCACAAAACCAAAAGCAAAACTAAATTAAAACAAAACAAGATAAAATTCACCACCACAACAATAAAAATATAAAACAACTCAAAATTTAATCACAAACAAAACAAAAATCACAATTGCAACTAAATTAAAATGTTTCTATCGGATGATCGGGAATACCTCGGAGGATGCAACCTACAGCTGCTAATGGGATTTCCCACGGTCTAAATGAAAGTACGAAACTAATTGAGTTGAGTTTAGTAAATTCAACTAGACTAAGTAAATCCGAAGAAAATAGTGGTTCCAGAATGAGAGAACCGTGGGATCCTAACCGGTGTTGCTATAATCAACCTTAATATTACCCTAAATAAGGCATTAAGACACCTCAATTCAAATATTTCTAAAACACGATACTTCTCTTTCTTCTTCAATTGACACTTCTTTAACTAAACCTGCCACGACGATGAGCTTAGAACATGCATAGTGGGCAGCATGGTCATCCTCAACAACAAAACTCCTTAGAAATAAAAACAAGTCATAGGACATTGAGGTAGCTTGCCTAGTGCAGTATAAACCCTTCCCTTATCTCTTTAAGCTTTTGCATGACCATGTTGTGCAATATAAACCCCAACTCGTCTTAGGATTCCGAGATCGTCATCGGGTATGACATAAACCCTCCTATCTTCCGGGTCATTCACGTGATCGGTATCAAGTGAATGTAAGCCCTAAATAATAAAATTGATAGGATGAAAAACCAAATAACTATCTCAAATTAAAGCCAAACCATAGGATATTTCGGGAAAAACACCAAGATCTCTCTTGGATCTGTCTTTTCCCTAGTCTCTCCTTCCTTTGGATTCTTACCAAAATTGTTCCGTAATTTGAGCCACTCACCTATTGGATCTCCTATTACCACTCTTTCTTGAAGAACCCCACCCTTTGGAAGTCATGACTACAATATTTCCTGATATATATCAAGAGTTTTCTTAGGTGACTTCGGTTATTTAAGATGTAATTAACTATAGGGGCTTGCCCTTATAAGAAACTTAAAGAACACATATTAATATAAACCCTATCTAATTCCTCCATATTAGTTAGGGGAAATTGTCAGTTGACATAAATGGTTCGTAGACCAAACGGATGTCATGAATTCTTTTGTTTATTTGATCGACCCTCACCACCAAGCCATGTATCTATTCTTTGGGTGAAGTGCTCGATTATTTAAACTATCATTTATGTGAGATCGATTGATTTCGTATTTTTCAAATTTAAAATATTATTTAAAAAAAATCAATATATATATATATATATATATATATATATATATATATATATATGTTAAACTAAACCAAAACCATATATTTCTATCTCATAGAAAACGACCGACAATTTTCTGGCGACTCCGCTGGGGATTTTTTTCTCTCTTCATTAAAATCAAGAAATGTTATATTCATACATCGGTGATGAGTTCATGCCCCTCATGAACCAAATTATCATTCTTCCGTTAATATACTTTATCCATTTCTTTCTTGGGGAGGTACGATCAACTTTCCTCGATTTCAGGACTATTTATTTAACCATCCTTAAACAGAGGGGTTCAGAAGTCTTTAGGTTTCTTCTTAGTTTTTTTTGAGAGGTCAGACCCCCAATAGGTGTGTTGGCGAACAAGTTTCGCCAGGACGATGCACATCGTGAAGGAGATCCCGGAGAGGGTCCCATACTTCACCTCCTCTTTATGTCTCCCGGGTTCAATCCTGCCATCCGCAAATTAGCCAATTCCTTCTTGAAATCCTAAAACTCCTTTTAACAAATTTATGAAAATCTAAAAATGAGAAAAAAATATAAGAATAAGAAAATATCAAGATGAAATGAAATTGTGCCCAATTCACAGAGCAACTTTCCTTTTCGTAGTGTTTGTATTATGATTAAACGGTTTAAGCCTTCGCTAACTTCTAGAATTCTTTTCCTTCGCAAGTCAGGATGTCAACCCCTACGCTAACTTTCTTTTGCAACTTGTCCCACTGATGCGGTCGGCGGACTTTAATATTGATGCAAGAACTTATGAACCTTAATTTATATACTTATAATGATTGTTAAAGTCCCAACTTCAACGCAGGTATACGTATCGTATCAAGTAATACAGGGCTCTAATAGAGTCCTAGTTATCGATCCCACAGGGAAGGCACATTCCTTATAATAAATAGGGCAATACTGAAATCCAATACTCAAATCGCAATTAAAGTTTAAGTTTACTTCTACTAACAAGATGCAGAAAACAGTAACAATTAAAAAAACTACAATTACTTCTAATATCTTTAAACAGAATTAACTAACAGACACACACTAAGCTGTGTATTTGAAATGTTTTGATATATAAGAAAAGTGTCTTTCCTCTTGCAATGAGTATATGATGTGTGAATGATATGGAATGATTATTTATTGTATTGTGCCAAATAGGAGCATAAATGTTTCTTTACCCTCAAAGAGTACCCCCCTCTTCCAAGCATGAAAAGAACATTGACATATCCTAAGTTCAGTCACTAAATCTAAGGCTAGGCTGGGAGGATACCGGTTGTCACTACGAAGCTCCCACTCACCCTTCACCTGAAGGCTAATCTTCGAGTTTAGTTGCCAATCTTAGGACCAAATTGGAGAACTCAGTCTGTCACCCTGAAACCTCCAATTTGAAGCCCATCAAAACACATTTTCATATTTATTTGCACTCAATTCCCATGAACTACGCAATTCATCCATGGACATTGAATGGATTCTTCATTATTGTTGGACACTAAATCCTTTCAGAGTTAATGTACAACAACAGATTTTAACAATTAAATTGGCCAGATAGAAAAGTAAATTAAGTTCGAAATAAAAACCATCACAATTTCTTTAATACTTTAAAAGCACTTCAAATCCACATCATTACATCACCACATCTCTATGCAAGAAGAATGACAAAGGAGACTACTCAGAATTCATAAAGAAGACACAATAAAACATGGATTTTATATATAAAAGAAAAGTCATACAAACCACAAAAGCAAATACAACTTATCTATTTCTCTTCCCCAAGCAAATCCCTTGAAGTTCTTTTGAATCATTTTTTCTCTTCTTTGCAACACTCAATTCCATCTTTAAAATGGAAAGGAAGAAGCAATCTCTCACTTTACTCCTTTTCCTTCACTCCTTAGAGAAGAATCCCTCTCAAATCTTCACTTCTACACTCTTCTCTTCCAAGCCCTAACTCTCTTCCACTCACACACTCTAGAACTTCCTAAACTCTACTAGACTCTACACTTTTTTCATCCAAAAAGAGTTACATATATGTTAGAAACGAAATACCAAGAGTTTCCTTAACCATCCCTTTAAAAAGTCGCAAAAACTCTAAGGAAAATGGCGCTGGCGGCGCCAAAAGCTGTTTTCTCCCATTTTGCTCCTTTTCGCTCTGAATTCGTTCCTTTTTGCTTCTTTTCATTCCAATCGCCCAAAATCATCATACTTGCAACAAATCATGAAAAATACATTTCTTTAAAGTGCAATATTACCAAAAATGGGTAAAATTATATAGCAAAAACATTATATATTTTTTGGTACATCACCTACCTCCCATGAGGCTTGTCTTGCAGCAACAATGATTCAGTTCGGGGCTTTAGTGAGTTTGAAGTCGTACTCGGAAAAGCCCCGTTTGTTGTCATGAAAGTTGCCACCCCCAAAGTTTAGGAACCAGCTGCTGAGTTTGACCTGAACTCCCACAAAGCTTTCTCTTCTGCTAAGAAGGTGAAAGTTTCTATTGCCCCTGTCAAGTTAGTCGGCTCAGTGCCCAAAAGAGTTGTCACCCTTACCACTACTGGTTTTTCCGTCACCGCACCTACTTTCCCGTCATCCAAAGGGAAAGTAATTCTGCAGGAAGAAGATTTCGACGATGTCTTTCTTGCCTCGCCGTCAGTCTTTGAGATTGGTTCTAGTTCCAGAGTTCCCCCTCCAACCAGATCTCAAAGGAGGAACCGCAATCACAGGATTCTCAAAGCCACCAGGGCAAAAATTACAAGTCTGTCAGTGATTGATGAAATTCCTCAGCAGGAGGAACTCGGTTTACCGGATACCTCTCCTCTCCTTCGAGGGAGTAGGTTCCACCTGTTAAATGACACTACTGGAGATGAAAGCCTCCACAGGATTGCTGCTATGCTACAGTCACCACATGGTCGTGATGAGGTTAGGGAGAGGCTCACACCCATCACCCAAGTTCACACCCTTCTCCGAAGATTAGCCGAAAGGGAAGGATGCTCTGTTGCTAAGCTCCTCAAGAGGATGGGATGTGCAATATGTCCTGAAATAAAGGATGAAATTATGAAAATGGAGAGGCCCGTCCGGGTATCTGTCAAACAACGCTTGGGGATATATCTTGATGCTACTGCTACATATGCCACTACTGCTGTTCCGACACCCACAGTACGCAGGTCAGTCAAATCCCGGCTGGGCTCGAGAGTGTCGTCTGCCGATGATTACAAGAAATCCCTGAAGAGGAGGAATAAGAGAAATTTGTTTACCTCTGTACAAGATCCATACCCTAGGGAGCACAACTCCCCTCAAAACTCCCATGTCCCCGCTGAGTCTCTCCGTCCTAAGGCGCCAAATCTTAAGAGGAAAGTATGGTTACCAAATGTCTTTGCACCAGTACATTCTGATAGGTCTGTAGATCACAAGATGGATCATGAGTCTGATGTTCTCGTTGCCACTACCGTCGTTGCTTCTGAGTTAGTCGCAGAGGAAGGTGATAGTCGAGAAAAGCTTACAGATTTGAAATTGATAAAAGATAAAACAATCGATGATAAAGTTCGAAAGCTCAGAGCGGAAATTTCAGAATTGGAAAAATAATGGGGGTTGGATATCGATGATGAGGATTACTTCCTGTCATATTACATGGACGAAGAATTCATGGAAATCAATATGGTTGAAACCAAATCCATGACATCTGCGCGTGAAGCTCCCAGTGAGAAGAACGTCGCAAATGAGCTTCAGAGGGTCATACTAACAAGACATGAGCAAATTATTTGTTTGGAGAAGAGGATGGAGGAGATGACTGACCGGACGATTTACAGACTTTTATATTGCAAGAATTTATGAACTCAAATTTATATATGTTTATAATGATTTTGTAAAGTCCAAGCACTAAACGCAAGTATACGTATCGTATCAAGTAATACAGGGCACTAATGGAGCCCTGGTTATCGATCCTACAGGGAAGTTACGAAGTAGAAGAAAGTATTTCACAATAGATAATGTAGCACTGAAATCTGATACTCAAATTTCACTTAAAGTTTAATACTTACTTCTACTACCACTATGTAAAAAACAGTAATAATTAATCAAAATACAATTACTTCTAATAACTTGAAAACAGAATTAACTTACAGATACACTAAAATATATATTTGAAAGGTTTTTGATATATGAGAAAAGTATCTTTCCTCTTGCAATGAGAATGTGATGTGTGGATGATATGGAACAAATATCTATGTTATTGTGTCAAATAGGAGCATAAATGTTTCTTTACCCTTAAAAGAGTACCCCCTCTTCCAAGCATGAAAAGTACATTGACATATCCTATGTTTAGTCACTAAATCTAAGGCTAGGTTGGGAGGATACCGGCTCTTACTTCGGAGCTCCCACTCACGTTTCACCTGAAGGCTAACCTTCGAGTTTAATTACTAATCTTAGAACCAATTTAGGGATCTCAGCCTGTCACCCTGAAACCTCCAAATTGAAGTCCATTAAAACACATTTCCCTATTTATTCGCACTTAATTCCCATGAACTACGCAATTCATCTATGAAAATTGAATGGATTCTTCGTTATTGTTATACGACACTAAATCCTTTCAGAAGTAATGTTCAACAACATATTTTAACAATTCAATTGGTCAAATCGAAAAGTAAATTAAGTTCGAAATGAAAAACCATCACAATTTCTTCAATACATTAAAAGCATGTCAAATCCACATCAATCCATCATCACATCTCTATGCGAGAAGAAAGACAAAGGAGACTACTCAGAATTCATGAAGAAGATACAATAAAACATGGATTTTATATATAAAAGAAAAGTCATACAAACCACAAAAGAAAATACAACCTATCTCTTTCTCTTCCCCAATGCAATTCCTCGAAGTTTCTTCGAATCCTTTTCTCTCTTCTTTACAACACTTAATTCCCTCTTTAGAATGGAAAGGAAGAAGCAATCTCTCACTTTACTTCTTCTCCTTCACTCCTTAGAGAAGAATTCCTCTCAAATTCTCACTTCTACACACTCTTCTCCTAAGATCTAACACTTAACACGCACCAAGACCACTACAATACACAAGACACACCAATTTTCGTCCAAAAACAGTTACTTATAAGTTAGGAACGAAATCCCAAGAATTTCCATAGGCATCCCTTCAAAAAGTCGCCAAAATTCCTTAAATTTGAATTCCACCGACATTGGGCGCCGACGACGCTCTATCGTCCCAATAATTGCAGAAGTCTCTGGGAAATGGCGCCGGTGGCGCCATAACCTATTTTCCTCCTTTTTGCTCATTTTTGCTCTTTTTTTCTCCGAATTTGTTAATTTTCGCTTCTTTTCGCTCCAATTACCTAAAATCATCATATCTGCAACAAATCATGAAAAATACCTTTCTTTAAAGTGCAATATCACCATAAATGGGTAAAATTATATAGCAAAAACAGTATATATTTTTTGTGCATCAATGACCGATGCTAAGACCGCCATGGCTACACTCCACGAACAATCACTGTCACGACCAGCAGCATCTCTGGAGGTAAACCAGCCTGAGATTATACACATCGCCGACAAAAGAAGAGAAGTAGCTTCTGCCAATGAAGAAGAACTACCAAGGAAAGATTCAAATCTGAGCCTACCAGAAAGGGATATCAAGCAAATGGTCGAACAACAAGTTCGGGAAGCCTTGGCTCAGTCCAAAGGCGGAACATCAATTTCAAAGGGTAGATCCTACCTGGAAGAGTTCAATGTCGTGCCTTACCCCAAAGGCTTCGTGCCCCCGACTTTCAAGACGTTTGACGAGACAGAAAATCCTCGTCAGCATGTGGCGCACTTCAGAGCCAGTTGTTGCAACACAACAGGGAGTGAAGCATTGTTGTTCCGACAGTCAGCAGCTTATCAGGGATAACATTTGATTAGTATACCGAGGAGAATACTATAAAAATAGTTTGAATTTTATTTGATGCATGTTTAATTTTTAAGGAATTAAAAACACTTTTAAATGTTTTGTTTCTATGCACTTAGACATTTCACCATAGCTTGATATTTTAGTATGTTGTTGTCTCTGTCTTAGGAAATCTTTCCTAATTTTTTCAAAGTCGGAGGATCTCTAGACAAATATTTCTATTTTTCAAATTATCATGTCTGTTTTAGTATAAAAATTGTAATAATTAAAATAATGATCATAAAAATACAAAGTAAAAATATATTTTTCCTTATCATGAATCAGTAACAAGTTTAGGAATTCTGTTGCGGAAATATATAAAATGTGTTGTGCCAAATAGGAGCAATAATATTCTTTACCCTTACTAGAGATGCTATAAAAAATATAGGTTAATCTAATGATTTAGTAATCTTGAAGACTTGTTAGGTAGGGAAGATACTAGCTCTCACTCTAGAGTTCCCTCTTCTCCCTTCACCTTGGGTCTAACATCACGTATCAAGACATAACAGATTAAATCAAATTGGGGGCTTTAGCCGTCACTCTAAAGTCCTCTAATTCTACACCCAACAAAGTATATGTTCTTATTTATTTGCACTCAACCGTATAAATTACATTCTCATCATATAATCTCATGTGATTCTTACCATTAGTTAACTGAGACAATACCAAATCGATTCTTACATGTTCTCACAACAAATATTAACAACTTAATTGGCCAAATCAAGAATTAAATGAAGTACAAGGTTTGAATCATCACAACTTCCAACATTGAAGATCTATAATGCACACAACTTCCATCCATAACTTAATTACTTCATCATTTTAAGAAAAAAGATAAAGAAAACTACTCAGAATTCATGGAGAAAACACGACAATTGGAATTAAAAGTGAAAATCATAGTTAATACACAAGAAGTCTCAATTAAAACCAAATGCAGACACAAGGATAAAGTCTTATCTAAAAACTCTCTCCACCAAACTCTTTAAGTTCCTTTGAATCCTTTGTTTCCCTTACAATCTTTCTTAGGGTTGGTCGCCCAAGCCTAAAGAATCAAAATCTCTCTTATAATCCTAATAAAATCTATAGTAAAGTGACTAAATAAATGGTGAAGATGGAGTGGCATGTCCTCACACACACAAGACTCACAGACTCCACACCAAAACTCTCTTCAGTGTCCTTTGGTCTTCCTTGATATAATTTTCCAATAGATGCTTTCGTGTTCCTTCAAAATGTGACTTCATTCATTGAATCTTCTAGAAGATTCCTCATTTCAAAAGCTATCTAAGTTTATACCAAATGTTGCCTCAAACAACCCTTCGAAATTTGCTAAATGTTTTTAAATTTTTCAAAAGTAACTGTCGGCACTGAAGTGCGGGGTCTAGAAGCTTAGCCGCGAGACACTAGCGCTTAGTCGCCAGCGTTCATTTTTGCTCAATTCTTCTTTTTTGCTCCAAATTTGATCATTTTTCATTCATTTCTCCACATTCATTTATTTAATCATACCTGCAAGGAAAACACAAATATCTTCCATTAAAATGCAATATCATTAAAAATAAGTATAAAAATGTGTATAAAAATATTATATATTTTAGGTGTATCATTCGATAATTAAATATTCAATTGTTCCTTCAAGATGAGAAAAGTGTGTTCTGCAATCAATTTCTTTGATTGCAGATCAGCATATCTATTCTATGCCTTTGTACTGACGAACTTATCAGAATCAAAAATGGCTTTTTCCTTGCCTCTCTTCATTCTAGGAGCCGTGATCAATCTAAAAATTTTCAAAGAAAATTCCAAAAATCACAAAAGTAACTTCAATAGGCTCCTACAAACGCATTCTAAACTAAGTAATCATTCAACTGTGGATTTCATACTATTTTCATCAAGTTTTACAATTTTCGGCCTAATCCACAATGTGGAAGAAATTCACGGTGAAATCAAAAATTTTCAAAGCTAAGATGAAGATCTTACCCAAAGATGATGAAATCTTGAGTTTGAAGGCCTAACACCTAGCCAATCAAGCACAAATCTAAGCCCCAGGGGAGCAAAATGCTAAAAAGTGGAGAAGGAGATGAACCAGGGGCAAAATTGGCGGAAACTGTGGGTCCAGGCCATAAAAATAACTCTCGGATTAGTCTGGCGCAAGAATGCAGAGCAGTGGCGCTATAGCACCATGCACAGCCTGATGAGTGGCGCCATAGCACCCAATAATGGCGCTATAGTGCCATTCATACCATTCCAGAATTTTAAAATTTTTTAAATTTTGAAAAATACAGATAATATAAGATGTTGAAAGGCTAATATTCTAGTTTTAATGGCCATTTTAAAAATGATTGAGTTCATCGTCATTCTAAAACTTAAGTTCACAATTATTATTTCAATTATTTTGAACACATAAGGTCAATTTCTCACAACACAACAGAACTTATTTTCTTATATAATAATGAGTTTAATACAAACGACACAACAACATAAACATATTTAAATTCCAATACAACAAAGATACAATAAAAGCCAAACTAAGCCTTAATAAAGATATGATCGGCACACTACATTAAAATATATACATATCACATAGATATCTTTCTAAGAAAACATTTAGGACCATTCCTTATTATCGGCTTCACACTACTTTTCTTGCCCAAAATAAATACGATCGAAAGCATGGTAGAAAGGATCACGAGGAAAATCTGAAGCAAATTTGTCATCGATCCATTTGTTGGTGCTACACATTGTCACTTGACAATCTTGGAAATTAGCTAAATTATTAAATCTGAGTTTTAACTGCCAATCCAAATTCTCAAAGAAATGGTACAAATCTTCATATTTGATATGTAGTCACCATCGATCTTCCCAAGTTTGTCCATAAGTCGCTCTAAACTTAATGCAAGAAATCCATTAAAGTAGGTCTGAGCATCCTTATGCACCATATTCATATCTTCAAATCTTTCATTGCCATTACTCTCCACGATCTCCAAATATGAATTAATTTCCCACTCTCAAATCTCTCCAAATTGCTTACAAAAGTCATAGGGATACATCCAATCCCGTCCTAGGCAGTTATATACAGAAGAAAAAGGCAAAAAACTAAATTTTGGGCAGTTGAAAATAGTTATTCGAACTATGATGCTATAGCAACAAACCTACATTTTCAATCCTAGAATTTCTTTCTTCCACACCTCGAATCCATAAAAATAATAATGTTATGTGCCATTATAATCATATAAAACTCACAATCACATCATAACTTCATCACAATAACAATTTCAAATTCAAATCAAACCACACCAAGAATTATGGATTCCCTCCCATAAAATACTTGGTTTAACGTCATCAGCCCGACATAACTAATGTTTAAATCAGGTTTAACCCAATATTAGGATCTCTTCAAATGCAGGACCCTCTTCACTTATGTAAGCTTTTAACTTGTGTCCAATTACTTTAAGCACTATTTTAGTTTTAGGATCTTCAATATCAACAACTCTATATGGATAAATTCTCACCACAATAAATGGTCCTGACCAACTGGGTTTAAGTTTTCCTGAAAATAATTTCAATCTTGAATTATATAACAAAACTTATTGTCCAGACTTAAAATGCTTTTTCAAAATTCTTTTATCATGCCTCAACTTCATTCTCTCCTTATAAATTCTGACATTCTCATAAGATTCATTTCTTATATCTACTAACTCATTTAATTGTAGTAATCTCTTCTCTCCAACATCCTTCAAATTATAATTAAACTCTTTAATAGTCTAATAAGTTTTATGCTCCAATTCAACTGGCAAGTGACATGTTTTCTCATATATGAGCCTATATGGTGTCATTCCTATAGAAGTTTTGTAAGCAAACTTATAGATGCATAAAGCACTATCAAGTATAGCAGACCAATCAGTCATATTAGGATTTACCATTTTTTCCAATATTCTTTTAATTTTATAATTGGATACTTCTGCTAAACCACTAGTCAGAGGGTGATAAGTTGTGGCAATACGATGTTTGATCCAATATTTCTAAGTTAATGTTTCAATCATTCTATACTTAAAATGACTTCCCCTCATCTGTAATGATAACTCTCGGCATTCTAAATCTTGTGAAAATATTCTTCCTTAAAATTTTTGCAACCTTTTTAGCATCACAACAAGGTAAAGCAGCTGCTTCAATCCATTTAAAAACATTATTCACAGCTATTAAAATATAAATCTTTCCCGAAGATGGTATAAATGGTCCCATAAAATCTCATTCTCAAACATCAAAAATTTCAACTTTCATAGTAAAATTCAGTGTCATTTCATCTCTTCTAGAAATATTGCCTACCTTTTGACATATATCACATATTTTTATGTAAATTTTGTCATATCTAAAAAATGTAGGTCAATAAAATCTAGATTGTAAAATATTAGATGCACTTTTATCAACCTTAAAATGTCACCCAGAATATGATTCATGACATTTTTGCATAATCTCATGGTTTTCTTCTAATGGTACATATCTTCGAATAACTATATCCTTGGATTGTTTATATATATAAGGGTCATCTGAGAAGTAAAATTTTGAATCATAAATGAAGTTTTTGATTTGATGGTTATCGAATCTGTAAGGTAAAATATTACTAACCAAGTAGTTGACTATATCAACATACTAAAGAATTTGTCATTCATTAATCGCATACAACTGTTCATCAGGAAAATTCTCATTAAATTCATCGTTAAAATCATTTTTATTTTCCTATTCAAGCCCTGACAAATGATCAGCTATCTAATTATCAACACCCTTCCTATCCACTACTTGAAAATAAAATTCTTGCATAAGAAGGACCCATCTAATTAATCGTGATTTTGCATCCTTCATCATCATCAAATACTTTATAACAAAATGATCGATATGCATAATGCATTTAGTTCCAATAAGATAGGTCTGAATTTATCAAAAACAAATACTATAGCTAATAATTCCTTTTTAGTGGTAGTGTAATTAATTTGAGCTTGATTAAGGGATTTACTAGCATAGTATATGACTTTGAGCATTTTATCATACCTCTAACATAAAACAGCTCAGACAAAATAATCACTAGCATCACACATTAATTCAAAATATTTTGTACAATAAGGTGAAAAAATAATAGGTGGAGTGATTAATTTCTCTTTTAATAGGTTAAAGGCATTTATGCATTCATCATTAAAATTAAAGTTAACATCTTTTCCCAAAAAAAAATGACATAAGGGCTGGGAAATTTTTGAAAAATCTTTAATATAACCTATGTAGAAACCAGCATGTCCTAGAAAACTTCTTATTCCCCTCACATTCGTATGAGGTGGTAATTTAACAATAAGTTGAATTTTTGTTGGATCTACTTTCATGCCTTTCTCAAAAATTTTATGCCCCTACACAATTCCTCCTACAACCATAAATATATATTTTTCCCAATTGAGAACAAAGTTTGTTTCTTCACAGCTTTTAGAACTCTTGTTAAATGATATAAACATGAACTAAAATAAGTTCCAAACACTGAAAAATCATTCATAAAAACTTCAATCATTTCTCAATTAAATCATAGAAAATTGACATCATACATCTTTGAAAAGTTGCTGGTGCATTACATAATCCAAATGACATTCTTCTAAAAGCAAAAGTTCTGTATGGACTAGTAAAAGTTGTTTTCTCTTGATCTTCAAGAGCAATAGATATTTGGTAGTATTCAATATATATATCCAAAAAGCAAAAATAATAGTGTCCAGCTAGTCTATCCAACATTTGGTCCAGAAAAGATAAAGGAAAGTGATCTTTCTTAGTGGCGGGATTTAATTCTTTATAATCAATACAAAATCATCATCTAATAACTTGTCTTATTAGAACTAATTCATTCCCTTTATTAACAACTACAGCCACTCCTCCTTTTCTTAAAAATCCAATGAATATGACTAATCTAAGAACTATTTGAAATCGGATAAATAATCCCAATTTCCAACCACTTTAAAATTTATTTCTTAACAATCTCTGTCATTATATGATTTAATCTCCTTTGAGAATCAGCCCTAGGCTTATAATTATCTTCCATCAAAATTCGGTGCATACAGATTGAATGACTAATTCTTTAATATCAGCTAATGTCTATCCAAAAGCTTTTTTATGATTCTTCAATGTCTCCAATAAATTTTCTTTTTGTTCTGCAGTTAAATCTGAGGATATAATAACTAGTAATGTAGATGAGTTCCCCAAAATTGCATACTTTAAATAAGTAGGTAGAACATTCATCTCTAGTTCATGAGCTTTTTCAATATATGGAATCAAAGGTATATTATTCTCAGTAGTATCTAAAATTTCAAAATATTCATGAAAATAATTTGAATCCTTAGCAATCATCTCATTTGATTCATCCTCAAAATCACTTTCAATTTTAGCTTCCTATTTTTCCTGTTTTGATTAACTTCATATTTTTTATCTGATATGATTTCACATATGTGTTGAATATGATTAACAATCATATAGTCAATGATATCAATTATATAACATTTTTCATCATGATAGTTCATTATTTTAAGCACATTAAATGTAACTTCATGATCATTCACTCTCTTTATTGCACATTTATCATTGCACATCCAGTAGCAAGGAAAGATCTCCCCAAAATAATAGTAATTTTTTTATCTTCTTCCATATCTAAGACAATGAAATCAACGAGGAAGATAAATTTATTCACTACATCTTCTATAACCCCTTTAGGATAAGTCATAGATCGATCAACTAACTGTAGGGTTACACTAATGAGAGACATTTTTCTTAAAACTTTTAAATATAAATAATGGCATAAGATTAATGCTCTCTCCTAAATCACATAAAGTGTTTCCACAAAACTTTTCTCCAATTGCACAAGATATGGTAAAGCTACCATGATCTTTGAATTTTTGAAGAAGCTTTTTCTGAATTATTGGATTACATTTTTCACTAAGTGCAACAGTCTCATAATTTTTAAACTTCCTTTTTTTATTTAAAACTTCTTTCATAAATTTTGTTTTATTTGGCATTTGTTTCAAAACTTCTGCAAAAGGGATATTAATTGTAAGTTTCTTAAATATCTCAAAAATCTTGAAAACTACTGATCTCAGCTATCTAAGTCTTTGAGGAAAAGGTGGCGGTGGTCTTTCTAAATTAACCTTAGTTGGAGAAACAGGTGTTTCTAGTTCCTTAAGAGTAGCTTCTTCAGGTTTTCAGTTTCTTTAACTTCTCTCTTAACTTCAATTTCTTTTTGAACCGCAACATTTAATTACTTTCCACTTCTTAATTGGACAACTTTAACTTGCTCTTGCTCTTTATTATTATCTTTAGAATTGATCTCAACATTACAAGGAAGTGTTCCCTAAGGCCTATTGCTAAGTGCGTTAGCAATTTATCACAGTTGATTTTCTATGTTTCGAATAACAGCAATTTAACTTTGTAATTGATTACTCATTTGTAACACCACTTCTTCTTTAGACAACTTCTTCTCCTTACTTTGTTGGTTACTACTAAATTCAGGAGGATAAGTAGGTCTATATTTTAGTACTACCCTGGTTGTTCCAGTTTTCCAATAAGTGTACTTGAGCGTTCCCCCATTGTTGACTTCCACCACTAAAATTATTATTCTAGTTAAAGTTAAGATGGTTTTTTTTAACCTAGGTTATGATAATTAGAATATGGGTTATTAGGTCTTTAATAGCATTTATAGTTTCCAATGAAGTATGAGAATCAATCATTTGTCCTAATGAATTTCTTCAATCACATGAGATGTTGGAGAAAAATTCATTCTAATTTGTTCTATCTTCCTAGATAAAACAACTTGAGATACAACCATTGAAATAACATCATTATCATGAATACTAACTACTTTCCTAGGATTTATCCTTTCAGAATGTCATTGAAAATTAGGTGTAGTCATTTCTTCAATTAATGAATAAGCTTCATCAAACGGTTTAAACATTAATGAACCTCTAGCAGCAGCATCTATGATAGATCTAAGGGATCCTACAAACCCATATAAAAAGTTTGAATGATAATTAGTCTGGTAGAGCATGATGTGAACAATTTCTTAAGGAGTTCCTTAAATCTTTATCATGCTTCATATATTGACTCTCCTTTATACTGAGTAAAAGAAATAATGTCATTTCTAAGCTTAGCAGTTTTTAATGTGAAAAATATTTAGCTAAAAATTTTTGTGCTAAATCTCCCCAAGTTCTAATAAATCTAAGTCTAACGAATTTAACCATATCTTAGCTTTATCCCTTAATGAAAAAGAAAAATGTCTAAGTCTGACGGCATCGTTTGATAGGTCATCATGTTTAAATGTAGCACACAATTCTAAAAAGCTTGCTAAATGTAAATTTGGATCCTCAGATGGTGTTCCTAAACTGATTATTTTGTATCATTTGTATAATTGAAGTTTTAAGTTCAAATGAGTTAGCCTCCACAGTGAGAGTTTGAATACTTAAATGAATTTCATCTATCGTAGGGTTTGCATAATCTCTTAAAGGTTTTTGTAAATTATAATGTTCATTTTCAGCAATTTGAATTTTGATATTATTTTGTGATGTGTTTATCATTTCTTTGATTGTTTTCGAATTCTCCTTATAGTTCGTTTCAATTCAAAATCGTAAGACACTAAACCTTCAGATCCATAACTACGCATACACAGAATGAAAACTTTAGAAAATAAGGTAGTACACTAAAAACAAAAATATTTTTGATTTTTCAATTTTTCTAATTTTTTTTTATTTTTTTGGTTTTCGGTTTCTTCAAAATAATAAAAATACTAAAATTAATTCACTTAAAAATAAATCTTTAATTTAAATATAATTCCAAATTAAAAATTTCGTCATTATCCCTGGCAACGGCGCTAAAAACTTGACCTGACCCGCAATTACGTGTGGTTTTTAAAATCCAAAATATTGCCAAAAATATGTCCAAAATTATATTTAGCGATTTGTGTGAATTAATGTAATGACATAGGAAATATATAATAAATTCTCATATTATGGCTACTATACAAATATACGTATCGTTTGAAGTAATATATGATTTTCCTTAAAAACCCAAATATCGATCCCATGGGAAAAGCGGTAACTCTTTAAATTAAATTGCAAAACTTCTACCTAAATAGCAGATCAAATAGACAAGTGAATAATCTTGATATGCTTGGAAAAAGATTACTACTAAATTTAAAAAGAAAGTAACAATGAAGTGTAACAGTTTAGTAAAGTAAATTACCTAGTTTGAATATTATGAAAAAATATTTCTCTTTGTAAAGAGATGTTAACCTATGTAGGATTCAAGTGAATAAAAACAAGATTATGTATAACGACACATAGAAGTAATCATATTCTTTACCCCCTCTCGGAGTTAGCAAAGAACATTGGCTAATTTAGAGTTTTTCAGAAGCTTGTGTAGTAGTGCTGAATAGATCTGGTCTCTCACCTCCATATTACCCACTGTGTCCTCTCTATAGGACCTACTAGGGACCCTTAAAATCCAAACTCTAAACTGAATTGATAAAATAATCTAGTTTTTCACCCTAAGAATATCAATTCCACACCCATCAAAACTTATCTCCCTATTTATTTGCACTCCTGCTTAGGTGATTGCAACAGCTCCGCTCAGAATGAAGTGTGGTATTCACTAGTTGGGTGAAATTGTAGCCCTCCCGGGTCATTATGTTTCTCAACGCATTTTAACATCACAAGTGGTCAATTTGCAAAGTCAATGAAGAAACGGTGAAAATACCAACACAATTTTTAAGCGTTAAAAGAGGTCTTTAAATCACATTCATCCCACAAGATTAATTTCCATATGCAAGGAGAAAGAAAATGAACCTCAAAATTCATGGAGATTAAACAAAAACAAATCATTTGCATTGAAATTCAAGTCTTACAACCAACCAACTTAAACACAAATACAAAGTACATTATGTATTCTTCCCAAGCAAATTTCTGGAGTTTCCTCTCATCAATCTCCAAACTCTTACACAACAATCACTCACAAATATTCACATACAATAAAAAGTACACTTATAGAAAACAAAACCTTTCCAAAGGTCCCTCAAAAGTCTCTAAAAGTCCTATTTTCGACCAAATTATTCTATTTTAATGGAACACTAAAACTAACCAAAGGTTGCTTCAAGCGTCACTTCAAAATTTAGTCAAATACATTATATCTTCTAGAAAGTTGGTTATTAGTGCTATAGCGTCAAGACGCGGCGCTATAGCGCCAGATTTTCTTGTAGGGTGGCACTATGGTGCCATGTGGCGCTATATCGCCATACAAAATAGCCCTATTTTGCTCCATTTTTCCCTCATTTCATCTAAATATACATTCCATGTACTTGAAACAAAAAACATGAAAAATACTTTCCTTAAAAGTGAATATCATCAAAAATGTACATAAATTATTTATAAAATGGACACTAAAAACAGGTAATTTTTAAGTGGATCACTCAACCAAATCACTCCCGATTTGTTCCTACACCTTCACGTAAGTGACATGAACATATCTATACGACTAGTTGAACATGAAATATAAATTTCTTTCATAAAGGTCCAAACCGAGATAAAAATGGAATATTTCAAGCCATACCTTCATTCAAGAGATGTAGCATCGATTGGAAGTGCATAGAAGCTTCACCTCGAGCTCATGAACGTCCTGCAAACTTGCGCTAATATTGGGCCTAGGTTTGATCTCGGTCGCAAGGTGGCTTTGTGTGGTCTAACTCTAGGTTGGGGAGCATGGGGGGGGGGTGGGGGGTTCAATTGGGGAAGTGATTTTAGGTTGTGGGGAAGCTATTGGAACGATCAATTTAGGGTTTTGTGGAGTTTGATTTCAAGGCAGAAAAAAATCCTGGTTTTAAGTGGAGAAATTAGGCTCTGGTGGTGGGGAAGAGTGGTTGAGAACAGTTGGATTGACTTTAGGATCAATGCAGGGAGCTCTGGAAGCAATTGCGCAGAGTTTCCCCGAGTTTCCGATCATCCCTCTTTTGGTCATGGAGATGGTCAATTTATAATCTCCGCAAAGGGGAGGGTTCTAAGCTCCCATTGGTCGGTCCAAGTTAGCTTATGTGAAGGAGAAAACGATGCAATTGACCAATTAGAGAGTACCACATTGGATGGGTGAGATTTAGCGTTTAACCCATGGTTAGTCTTCTCATTTCTTGGTTTTCCGACCACTAGAGCAACCGGCCAAGCCAGGGGTGGTGGCTAGCCTGCTCAGAGAGGTCAGGAGAAGCTTAATGGTGATTAATTTGGAAGCTAGGTAGGCTGGTTGCCTGGACTAGTGAGTTAACCAAAATAGAGGAGAGGGTTTACATGATTTAGGGATCCATTGGTCCATGCCACAAAAAGAGTTGGATTTGGTGATCTCATTAGCATCTTGAGCTTAAGATGGTGCTGAGGTAATTACACTTCGATTAAAATAAAAGATTTGCGGGTCAATTTTTGGATTTAGGCTTAAGATTGGATTTGGGCTTTGGTTTTTTATGGACCTAAACTAATTAAGGGTTCTAATGGGTTTTAAAAAATTGCCATGAAGATTTAGTATATAAATTTGATGAAATTGGATTGGCCATATGGCTCAATTTTGGTGAAAAGTTGGATTTGGGGCTAATTTGTGATGGTTGGCTTGAATTTGGAATTTAGTTTGAAATTTGATAGATTTGGTTTGAATTTAATGAAATTGGGTTTGGATTTAGTGAAATTGAGTTTAGATTTAGTGAAACTGAGAGAAATTTGAAATAAATATGATGAAAATTAAGAGTGATATGAGAATTTTGGAAATTTGGGGGTAATTTTGGTATTTTGATAAAATTTAGCATTTTTGTCAGTTTTGGCAATTTTGAAGTAATTGTGCAATGTGGAGAAGTACAAAATGATTTTGTGTGAAAACCAAGGGTGATGGGTCAATTTTGAGTATTTTTGGAATACGGGGTTATGTTGGTAATTTGGCCATTTTTTTTAATTTGGGGAATTTTGGATGTAATTGAGAAAATTTGGATGGCCATAATTGGTTTTGGTGAAGTTTTGAGTGGAATTGGAGATTTTGGCAATTCTTTGGGTACTTTTCGAAATTTAGAAAAAACTTGGGGATTTGAGTAGAATTTAGGGTTTATGGTGGTGAACAAGCAAGTCATGAGAGAACTCATTTTGGATCCTCCACATGTTGGTCCTAGACATCTTAACCAAAAGCTAAGGGCTTGGAACCACCCACATAAGTTTCAAAAGGAGTTAGAATAGGCCAGGTGTAAGTGAAGTTAGGGTTTTGGAGTATGTGTGAGTTTGTGGTGAGCTCAAGTGTGTGTGTGCAAGTCCAAGCCACCTAGGGTACCTTAAGGCCTAAAAGACCTTCTAAGTGTTAGAGATTTAAAACTACATAAGTAAAACTCCAAGAAGAGCAAAAAAGTGGTTTGAGATTCTAAGGAGGAGGGCTTTATCACTAATCCTCTAGTATAATCGATAGAAAAGTCCTATGGCTAAATCCTAGGCTTCTAAGGAAGAAAGACTAGATCTTTTCAAAAATGAGGTCATCACACTGTACTTCCTGATCTAGTCACCATGTATATTCTTTATGTTAGATTTTAGTCCCCAAGCATTCCTTCCTTGTGTAGACACATTCTATTAGTTACCTTGACTAGCTTTCAGGGTGAATGATAAATTTTAGCGCTATCCTTTCATATGTAGTTATTTCGTCTATCTCCTAGGTTTGATGTTAGTCCCCCTGTTTTCTTTTCTAGTGTAGACACATTCTCTCAATTTTCTTGACTATATTTTAGGATATTTTGACTATATTTTAGGATTAATAGCCTTGGATTAGGCTTGAGTTTAGGTTCCACTCAGGTTGACCTAAACCTGACCTAATCTGCACCTGAAGTTGACCTAATTCTAACCCAACCTAAGTTTGGCCTAACCCAACCCGTCTGACCTCACCCAAACCAAACCTAAACCTTAACCCAAAATCAAGTCTGACCTAAGCTAACCAAGGTCTAACCTAAACCAAACCAAGTTTGACCTAACCTAAACCCAGAGCTGAATTAACTGAAATCCATGTCTTACCTTACTCAACATAGGTCTTACCTAACCAATCCTAGTTATAATCTAACCCAACTCAGGTCTAACCTAACCCAAACCAAACATGAACATTAATCGAAACCCAAGTATAACCTAAACCAAACCTAAGTCTGACCTAACCCAAACCCATGTTTGACTTAACCCAACCCAGTCCGACCTAACCCAAACTTAGGTCCAATCTAGTTCTAAAATGGGTCAACTCAAGCCAACCTAGGTACAACCTGGGTCAACCTAAGTCAAACCAGGTCTAACCTAGTCCAAGCTAGGACTATCCAGGGTATACCCAAGTCAACCCTGGTCCAACAAAGCCCAACCTAAGTCCAAGCTCGGCCTAACTCAAGTTAACCCAAGTCAACCTAAGTCCAACCCAAGCCTATCCCAGGTCTAACTTGGGTCAACCTAAGTCAAACTAGGTCCAACCCAATCCAACCTAGGTCTAAACCAGGTCAATCCAAGTTAACCCAGGTCAGCACGGGTCAATCTGGACACCAAACCAGCTGACTTATAGCACATCTAAGCTCAATTTTGAGTTGAGCCAAGCCGACTTATGACACATCTAAGCCAAGCTGGGGGATGTGATTTGGTGTTGGATTTGTAAATGCCTAGGAATAGAATAGTATGTACGTAAATACGTAATTTTAGGTGAGAGATAGGAAAATATATAAGATTTTATGTGGAATGCATTTTTCATTGATAAATTTATGATACATAAGTGTTATAAGTAAAATATTGAGTGTCAGATATAAGAATTATGTGGTATGTATATAAACTTTCCTAAAATGAAACTATAGATGATTAGAAGTGCAACTAGATTTGAGATAGTAATTCCAGATAGCAGCTAGTAAACCAAATATAATGATCTTATATATTAATTCGGGACCAAATATAAATAAAATAATTAAAGAAAATGGTGAAGGAGATTATGGTGCTTTCCCTTTTAATTCTGAAGCCAACTTGGATAAGAGTATAGGAATTAACCAGGCTTCTTTAAAACCTTACTACTTGATAATCATTCTTCTTTGCCAACCATTCTTCACAACACATTAAGCATTGATTCAAACTATAATGCTAAAATTCTGTATAAGTTTGAATAGAATTTCCCTCCTGAAACTTTGATAGCAGAGTAGAGTGGTAATACATCAATTCATGTAACTGTCAGCTTCTGCCATAATAAAAGTCAGGAAAAGAGACTAAAGCAGATGGAATGTTAAAGTTCTGATTGGCATCATAAGTTTATTCATCAATGTGTAAGAATCCCACATCTGAAATTATTTGAGCCTTCCTATCTACAAAAATATGCAGCGTATGATAATAATCTTTAACGCACCAAGGAACAACCTGAAAAATCAGAGTGTCCACCCTACAACCATCTGAAGCTTCAAAAAAACAAATCACAGCAAATAATAAAGCTAACCCTTCTCGTAAAAAGTTGAAGGACAACAATGAGTTTTGCCAAATCACAGCAAATAATAAACTCAGAAGATATCAGTTTTAGCTTTTGAGAGTGATATTGACTCTTGTAAATAGAAGGACTGTCTAACAAAGCTATCCCAGCCTTATCACAGCAAATAAGTAATTTTAACCAAAAAGTGAGGTTCTTGGCGCAAACTGCTTCTCGCTATAACGGGCCAATCGTAATTCATTCAAATTTGATTGGAAACCCCAAGTTGGAAAAAAATAAACTGTGGAGGAGTCGAGGAAATTGAAGGAAGAGCAGAAACCACCTGAAGAAAATGGATTAGATTTTTTAAGCATGACCAATTGTACTTAGAGGGAGATCTACGTTTTCCCAAAGCCCACCACCAGGAAGCCTAGCATTGGTAGTGGAGGTTAGTTCAGATCCACCCCATAGGCAAAATCGTTGTCATTAACAAGAGTAAATTGCTCATTCGACAGACATCAAGAACTAATGAATAGCTTTCCAAATGCAAAGATTGAACAAATTACCTGTTCGAATGTTATAATTAGACTGCGGTGTTTTTTTTTTTTTAAAGATTTCTATAATCAATGATGGATAGCATTAAGGACATCAATAGATAATGAACCTCTTTGAAATTGCAAGCTCTTCCTTCAACATATGATCCCCAATTTGTAAATATGAAATAATTTCAAATCAGAGACATGTTATTCGAATATCAAGAACCTTCCAATTTCCTTTTCTTGCATTTTATTCATCATCAGATTGAATTAATAGTTCAAGATCTTTGGAGGATCATTTACATCCATTTCAAACAATGCATTCGACGGTAATATTGTATCAAGTGTCACCAAAGAATCAATAACATGTAAATCCTTCTCTCGGGTAGCGGACAACAAAGAAACAAGAAACAGAGTATAGCCAATATAAACCATTGAAGTGACAGCAATTTTAACTAGTGGATGACAACCACTGTTTCCAAAGTCAAGAGAAGGAGAATATAAGAGAAAAAAAATCTTAAACTCAATGAAGACCTTTCTGAAATACAGAAGAAGCAGAGAAAAGATTCATACTTCCAAATGCTAAAAAAAAAACTTTAGAAGGTCGAAAGCAATAAAGAAATCATGAACGAGATTCCATAGAGAGGCAAATTTCTCCTACCCTTTTTTAAATCTCCCTGAAAAGGAGATACTCTAATGCGCATATTAGTTACAGTATCACCTCCTTTTCACGGAAAGGATCAAAATGGAATACAAATTCCAACAATTTAAAAGATGATAGAGTAAAGCACTGTAAACCTTTCAATTTATAATCAAAAATCTTGTCTGTAGCTCTTAATTACCCAAACAAAAGAAAAAAAAATGATAAAAGAACTTCAATATGAAAACTAACATCCCGCTGGATCACTAAAAATAAATAAAAAGAACTTACTTGCAGAAGATATTAATCTCAGAAGTGGTAGCAAACTCAAAATCCAAGTCGAAGAACAAATCGTAAGTCCCCAAAACCTTCCCAGAAGGGGATATTTATAGGCGATGGGAGGAGGGAACTTACCGACGGTGAGAATCGGGGCGATGAGGAGAAAAACCTAAAAGGGAAAGAAAATGCCCACATTACCAAAAAGGAAGGTGATTCATTTGGGCGGGAAAATCCGTTACTGAGAAGTGACCGGGAATTACAACCGGCGGTGAGTGTTCGATTAGGGCTGTCGAGGAAGAGGTTGACAGGAAACCGGGAAGAAGCTTCGCGAACGAAGGCTTCGGACGCCGCGAGGGAGTCGGTTTGGGCTTCGAAGGGGAAGAAGCGTGCGACCCGAATGGAGGAGGCGAGTTTTTTTTTATTTATTATTAAGAAATTCCTTTAATTTTATTTTAATATTATTATTTTATTTAATTCGTCAATTTGCGCATAATCTAACCCAATTCATAACTCTATCAAGATACGTGCCCTTCCCGGCTAAATCGACATTTCGGACGCATCAGCGTAGCCTGTTTCCTCATCCGAGATCATCCAGACAAATTTGCGTCATGTAAATTTAAATCTGATTTGTGTCATTTGGAAAATGAAGTTATTTTTCAGTCGGAGTCGTTTAACGGGCAAAAATTGTTAACAATTCATCGTATAAGCGACAACCAAAGTCAAACAAATCGCTCGCAACAGCAAGTCCATCGTACGTCATGGGGTCTACTTACGACTTTTAAATCCTTATAGGAACTCGAACGAAGCTTCAACACATCTGCTTTAATCGACTCAACATGAACGTTGAGGATTAAAATCCGTCCATATGAAAGTTGAAGGAGCAATGAATGACTTGAATTTCTAAATATTGTAGGTCCCAGTCTAGTCCTCTAAGAGGCTCAAAATAGGAAAATTTTAAGGCGCGATTCTACGCTCTGAGGAAACGAATAGAAAAATCTCATAAAAATGTGGTCAACACTTCTCACATGAATTATTTTCACAATATCAGTATCATCACAAAGTTTTGAAACTTAATTACAAGTGAAATTATTTATAATCCATGGAAATAATAATAAATAAAAGCAAGAATTATCTAGATTTGATGAATATTAGCACAATTATTTCTCCAAGCCATACCCGTCTCTCAAATAAAGTTGTTTTGGCTTCAACTCAAAGAGTACTAAGAGTGAAAATGACGATATTGAGAGCTGGCTTTACTAAGGTTTTCCTATTACCTCTATAGCTCGTTGCTGCCACAATTATTTTCTCAGCTTTCTCCTATGCATTCCCTGTTGATTTCCTCTTAATTTCTTTGATTTTGCCTAAGATCTCAATATTTTTATGGTTTCAATTATGAATGCTTCTTCGTTCCCCAAGCTCCCAACTGCTACCTCACATATCTCTATACTTAATTTGGATCTTAATGGTTGATCTCGTCCACCTATTAAAACATGGAAAAGGTCATTAAGAATGCTTATTTCTTATTTATTTTTTGTAACCTATATTTCTCGTGTGGATGTTAAAGTTTCATTCGTTGAAGAAGAAGTCTTTGTCGTTACCAATCGTTAGAATCTTGCACTTATTAATTATGTCATGGACCAAAAACCCTTTGAAGATAACTTGATATAAGTTATTAGTAAGCTTTGGAATCTTAAAGTTATTTCAAACTTCATTATTTTGCTAATAGCTAATTTTAATTTATTACCAATCCTTAGAATCTTGTACTTACTAATTATGTCATGGGTTCCTTGATTTTGTGCATGTCAAGGAGAATTTTAAAGAGGTGCTTGTCTGGTTCAAATGTACTTGGTTATCTTTGTGTTGTTGGACTGAAAATGGTATCTCTAAAATCTTAAATAAAATGTGGTGTCCATCTGGTATTGATATTATCATGGTCACTCACTCAAGACTCATATATGCTCAAGTTATTATCTAAATCACTAGAAATTAAGTCATTTTGGCTCATATCTCGATATGTCAATGATAAAAATATTATTCAACTCGACATATTTTAATGGACACTAACCCATATTTGAAATTCAACCTTTGCCCATGAGAATGGCCACTATCCTAAAAATTTGTGGTTACCCATCCTCCTTCATTGTCTACATTATTTCATCAAAGCATATGTCACAGTAGAAATATAAAAATGTGAAATTAGTAAAAATAAAATGTTTTCTCTATTATTAGGCAATTTAATATTGCTCGACTCTTAAATGCTTCATTTCATGTATTTAAATCTAGTAGCCTCCACCCCCTGATCTCTTATACATGCTAATGTTTTACTTTTACTAATATGAGTGGTCATATTATATTAGATAAGTCACCACTTATGGCACATAACTTGTGAGAAATCAATAATGAGTTGAAGTGCTCAATAGCTATCTATTAAAATTGTATGTCCAAGAGAGATTTAGATCTAATTAAATCATATCCTTCCATTAGTGATGAGAATAATGGCATTTCTATTCTAATGCATATCTTATTGTTCTTTTTTTTTTTTTTTGGTATTTTTACTTCCAAGAACAGAAAGACTAAATAAAAAGAAGGTGGCTCTCCTCTTTTTGTTTAATCTTATGTTTTATCCTTCTATTATGACTAGAATGTTAGGTGCTTGAATGGTGATGCAATGATGAATGATTGCATAAATTTGGTTAAAGAGCACAAGATTTACATTTTTTGACTTCTTGAGACTAAATTTTAAATCTACTAATAATTTTCTCTTTAGAAGTTTTAAGGATTTTAAAGTGGAAGATAGTATGATAATTTCTCTCTTCTCTTAATAATAGAATTCAGTTTAGGTATGATTCTCTTAAAGTCTTCTTTAATGTAGTTAGCATACGTCCTTAATATATTCATGGAATTTTTTGCCTTCTCTTCATCCATTAAATTTTATGTAATAATTATTATTTTGAGAATGTTGCTATTTTTATAAAGCTCTCATGACAATCTCTTATGTACATGCCTTCCTCCATACTAAACTTTAGAATATATTGGGTGACTTTAATTACATCATATCCTCCTTAATAAAAATTAATAGTAACACTCCATTATCTCATAAACAAGATGACTTTAATCTATGCTTTTTTAATATAGAACTTCCAGACATTAGCTTATCTTTGTATTGGTTTAATAATCTTATTATTATCCATAATATTATAAATTAAGTCTTCTGCAATAAACATTAGTTGGAAGTATTTTCTTTTAATTATTATAAGACTTTCTTCAATCCTTGTTAATACTGTTATTCACCTAATACTTTAAAAAAAATCACTTTATTAAAGTTATTGGTCTTAATGCCCAAACTTATTTAGATCTAATTAACGATGCTTAGAATATTTCAATAAAGGGGGATCCAAAATTTACTCTATATAATAAATTCTTTAATTTTAAACCTTCTTTAAAAAGATTTCTCATTATCACATATTGTAAATAGTATCTCCACTCTCAAAGGGAAGCAATCCAAAATTTTTTCTGTTCTTGAAGGGGAATTTCTCAACTCTTCTAGTCTACATGAAGCTCTCCTTAACCAAAAATTATTGTAGAAGCCATTATTTGTGAGAGAGTGGATTAAATAACACAACAAGTTCTCATTGATTTATAAAGGTGAAAATGATCTTAATCTTTTATATTAAGGAAATAAAAAAATTATCTTATTAAAGAGCTGGACAAGGACTCCAATTTTCTCCACTTTAAAGATGACATTATTAAAGAGACTATACATTATTTTTCACATTTTTATAATGTGGATTGCCACCTTTATTTTCATTATCATATAGTTCTCTCGGGTAATACTCTGTTTAGATGAGGTCATCTTGCTTACTTTTCCCATCTCTGAAGAAGATATTAAATCATCTCTCCTCAATATTGGTACTAACGAAGCACTATGATGTGATTGTTTTAGATTTATATCACTTGGCATATTCTTAGATTCTTTTTCATTCACTTAATGATTATAGACTTATATCCCATTGCAATATATTATATAAAATTATCGCAATGCTTTTTCACTTGTAGAATTAATTTTTTCCTTCCTAATCTTATTCATCTAGCTCAATCAACATTTGGTTGAGACATTTCAGATAATCTCATTCTAGCTAATAAGCTGTTGCATGGTTTTAATTCACACACTTCTAGTAAGAACTTTTACTCAAAAAATGAGATTAGAAAAGAATGTAATAGAGTGAGCAAAAATTTCATATATAACAAACTTAGGATGTTAAACATTTTATATACATTCATCCAATGATTTGTTAATTGCACTTTTAATATTTTTTTTTATCACTATTAATATTAAATTAAGACTATCTGTTCTTTGATGTTCTTACCTCCTAAAGTTGTTCACTATCAATTTTTATTTTACTTTTGTTATGGATAATTTTTAAGTTTTCTGAATGATTGCTCTTAGGCTCAATATTAACATAGGGAATAATTCTTATACCTCACATATTCTATATATTCACGATCTACTAGTTTTTGGAAAGCTAATAATAATAATATGTTTTTTTTGTATTCTCAATCCCTCCTCAATTCATTCAAATAAGTGATTGTATTTTTTATTAATTTTGAGAAGCCCTCTATTTGTTTTTTTAAATATGTTAATGCCAATTTAATTAATCTTATCTACTATGGGTTCTAATCAAAAGAGGCTAGCTTAGGACAATCTCAAAAATTTATATATCTCTACTAAACTTAAAACAATTGATTTCTCCATAATTATTAATAAGCATCACAAATAGTTAAGTAGATGGAGAGAAGTTAATTTTGGAGAGAGATTTCAACTTGATTGACAACTTTATATATGGAATTACTTTTTTTACTAGCTTCAAATTAGTCACTTGCCTAAAGGTTTGAGAAAGATTATATACAAATTTAATGTCCAATATCTTTTTTAATAATAGTGCTAATAATTAAATTCATATGATTTCGTTGAATACCACCACATTGTCTCGACATAACTGGGATCTTGGTATTCCAACCTTGGATATCTTATGTGTTATTAATAAAGTTAAATTGATTTGGAAATTTGTTTAATTTTCATTCAAATATTATCCATTTGACTTTTTTTTTTTATAGTTATGACTTGATTCAAAATAAACCTTCATCCTCCATTTGAAAATATACTTGTGAAATGACTAGTAAATTTTGAAAATGATTATATTTTATTAAAGTCAACTATAAAATTAATTTATCTTTATTTCAATGTATTTGAGTTAACGATAACTCTGTTATTGAATAGTTTTAATAATCAAATATTTTTATTTCTAACATTAACCAAAGTGCTAAAAGTCAATGATATCATTTTGGCGCTGCATTTGCTAGCATTGTTTTTATTGCTATCGATTAAATTCATAATAATGCTACTATTGCATTATTTTACTATTTTTCAAATTGTCTGCTTGTTCATTGATCTTCATACTCATTCTCTATTTTTATTTTTTTATCCTTGTGAGCCATCTATTGCCAATTCCTTATGGCAACATTATGACATCTCTTATCTTTAGAGTCGGTATTATAATGATCTTAAGCTGAACAAAGGATAATTTTATTTTACAATGGTGCACCTTAGAGTACTTTTTATCATCACACTTAAGTCCTTGTTTGGCAATAGCCATGAGGAAAGCCCTCTCCTCTTTTACAATGGGGTTCAACCAGTCAGTTGGCTAGTTCCTTACTGCCTTCGGCTATAAAGTGTGAATTTACTACCACCGAAGGATGAAACTTTCATATGTATATGATGTATTGCTTTGGGGTATTTCTAATTTCTCTTTATATCAAATTCTAATATTATCATAACATTTTGCCTTATCGGAAAATTTATATTTTGCTTTCTTTGATGAATGAGAATGTAATTGTCATAACTTTTCAAAAATTTATAATATCTTCTACTATTGTTATTTGTATTCTCCTTGCACCAATTAACACTCACAAGAAAAAAATTTGCTGCAAACCGTATTATAGTCTAAAATATAATATTCGATTATATTTAACTGAATAATTAATTCTTATTAGATTTTTTTATTTTGATTTTATTTAAATGAAATTTTGCAGTAGTGGCTTGATTATACCTATAGATTTTCCTCAAAATATTATCTATAATTTTTGTAAAATTGAAAGAAGACTCCTCTTAAGTAACTCATTTTCTGTTCAAATGCTACTCATTTATAGATTTATAAAATAAAACAAAATATGCAGTTAAAAAATAGGTATATATTCCCATATATCATACAAATTACTCAATCATCACTCTTAGACTCAATTTAGAGTAGTTTATCCGCGTCTGCGGCATTTTGTAAACGCCGACTCACTGTGTTTAAATAGTTTATCCAAAAATATAATTGATATTTTCCATTTAAATGTGGAACATAAACCCTACTGTCCATGTTTCCAAATAATTAATTTATCTGAATAAGCAAAGATCAACTCAAATGCACCCTTAGTTTCAGAAAAGCTCAAATAATAAGTACGCATTCTCACACGTACTATAAACATTACAATTTATATTTATGTCATCCAAATATCTTCTGTCACGTTAAAAATTTCACTAGTTTGATATAAAATAAAAAATATATTTCTATTTATAATTAAGATGATATACATATAAAAATTATAGAAGCTTGAATGTTAGATACCTAAGCACGTAAAAGTTGAGTGGCATTTACGTAAATCTTTTTATCATGAAAGAAAAATAAAAATATAAACCCTTCTCCAAAACGAAAGAAGTCCACCCGGTAGTCCCCAGGTACTGCTACGCTTCATCATTAAAGCATGGAAGGGACGCAGAAGGAAGAGAGAAAACCAATATATCATCACTTCATCCCTAGCTCCTTAGACCTTCTGCTTCGTCGCAGGGCTTCGAAGAGATCCAGAGCCACAGAGCTTCAGCGTTGAGAAGGCATGCGTACAGAACAAAGTCACCGCTTTCAAGGTACCTCTCTTCAGTGGAAAGATACAAGCAAATATGTAACGGACAATAGATATCAAGCTTAAAAAAGCACCTACTCGGAAGAAGCTAGGTCCCTCCCTTATGGTATTAATATATTACATACTTCAACTTTTTAAAAAATTAATATAATTATAGTTTTTGAGCAATAAAAAGATTTACATCATATTAAATAAAGAAAATATAGGAAAGAGTACTAGAAAAAAATCATTTGTATTATATCAACAAATTCTATAGGAATATTTTTTTATAAAATATACATGAATCATGATCCTAAGATCTCCTGGTATCTCTTTTATAATAAATTACCCCACGTATCAAGAGAGGGGAGCCAACACATATGAACGTAAAATCAAAGAAGAAGAGAAAAACACAGCAATTTTGCAAAAATCCCTCTTAAAAGGAAATTCAGGTAAATCCCAAAACAAGATACGTAAAATAAATAGACTACCGATTAATTCCGGATAATACTTTGATAGTATAATTATGCAGTATTAGCGCTTAGAGACGGAGCCCTGTCTACGCAGAAGCAAAAAGATAGCTTTTTTGAAGCGGAGAAACAAACGGACAGACAGCTCAATGGTCCATATGATTTCAGTACGGTGGCGGAGGCGGAATCTGGGAGCCGCCGGCAAATATGATATCTGACGAGATATTCGAGCCAAAGATAGCCATTCCACCCAAGTCCGCCGCTGGCGCCGCCGAATTGGATTGACGGTGAAGTAGTTCATGAAAGTAATGCGGCTGTTCCTTTCCGTTAGACTGCTTCTCGCAGTTTTCTTCACCATCAGAAGCCGATATCGAATGCGAAACTTCATCATCCATCGGAAGCTTATGAAACTTCAGATCCGCAAACGCCGCCACCACCACCACTACCGTCCCCGCTGCCATAAGCGGCCCCAATATCATTCCCCCAACAATCTGCCCCTGTATCCCGGCAAACGAAATCGATATTCCGACGCTGGCTGCCGACGGCAACTCCACAGCCATCGCCGGCGGTAGGAACGTCGCCGAAATCGACAGGACCTGAAATCGCCCGTGGAACACGATCGCCGCTGCATTTGCAGTCGCTTGTGGTGGCGCGGGCTGCCGTAACGTCACATTGGCCACGACGCCGGTCGCAGCGAGAACGCAGATCCCGAGTTTTCTCTGCTTCGAGAATCGCGCGAGGCAGGCCACGATGTCGAGGCCGCCGGGGATTTCAAGAACATAAGGATGCATCGCCGGCGATGGCTCCGCCGACGCGGTTACGAAGACCGCCGGTTTGGGTCTGTTCTTCGACCCCAGCGGGCGACCGCGAGGCCGTTTAGCCAACTCTACGCTCGATCCATCGCTGGCTACCATCCGCGGCGAGCGTAACTTGCCGGGCTTTTTGGTTCGTTTTCCCATGACTTCATCGCTGTTTATTTCATGGGATAATGGTGCTCCCGGCTTCATGATCTCGACGCCGTTGAGGTTCATGAAGGGGTTATGTAGAAAACAAGAGCAAAGTTCTGGCGAAGAGGAGAGGGTTCGAGTTGATGGGTTTGAAGATGGAGCAGGTTTGTTTATTCCGGGAAGGTTAGGGTTAGGGT
Source organism: Papilionanthe hookeriana x Papilionanthe teres (assembly GCA_022702705.1). NCBI lineage: Eukaryota > Viridiplantae > Streptophyta > Magnoliopsida > Asparagales > Orchidaceae > Papilionanthe > Papilionanthe hookeriana x Papilionanthe teres. The sequence continues at coordinate 33,809,957 of CM040436.1, read as the reverse complement.
TTTGGAGGAGACATGCAGAAAGCTAGGGGAGGGTTTAGGGCTTCTGTGCTCTCTGGTCTCTGCTGCAGTTTCTCTTACTGTCTGCTCGGTTTTTGGGGTGTTTCCGTCTATAAGTGGAAATATGAGGAGGGGTTGGACCGTTACAATCAAAAAGTTTTCTTCGGAGGAATTTATACTAATTAAGATTTTAAATATATGTACTCACAGCAGTTTAAATTAAGAAAGTTTTACATATATCAAATGTATGTAAAAGCCTCCTAAATTAACGGTAATTCTGGCCTGCAATTAACGCTGATTAAGTATCCAATTCTAAGAGAAATAAATAAAATAAGTATGCTTAGTATCCAAATCTGAAGGAAAAAAGAAAAGGTAAGTACACTTATATGATAGAAGGATTCTGATCCCATAATTTAAGAAAGTTACTTTTATAAAAATACACGAACTAGATTCTCATAAGCGCCTTTTTATTAAATGGGGTAATTTAAATACGTAGCAGACGATGCTCTTGTCTTTATAATGTCTCACAGTGAAATTTCTATATTTATATATTTATTATTTTGTTGTTTTAAATATATAAATAAAACTGCTTACTTTACTTTTATGAAGTGATAATACTATTTTTTGAAATGATATTAAATATTTCGATGTTGTTTATGTAAATATAACACTTGCCCTTCAAAATTTTATTTACGTTCATTGCCCGTACCACACTAAACTTATGTTTTTTTTTTTTTTTAAAGAGTAATTAAAGGCTCCATATGTATTTCATCAAATAAAAAGAATTATAAAAATAGGAAACGTGTCATATCTAACACCACACACAAAAAAACAAAGAAATTTAAAGGTTCTCTTTCCAAACAAAAGAAAAATACAACTCACACTACTAAAAGAACAAAACATATATATATATATATATATATATATATATATATATATATATATATATATATATATATATATATATATATATATATATATATATATATATGGAAAGAAAACAACACACACAAAACACAACGCAACAAAAACATTAAGAGGAATAAGCAAAAGCAGTCCAAAATAGTTCCATAGAAACATAATTAGAAATCCAAACACTTCCAGTCTTCCAGCCATTCTTGGCCACCCAATGAGCAACTTTTTTACCATTCCTCTTAGTATGAGACCACTTAATGACAAAGTTATGAGATAAATCCAAAATCTTCTTCATTTGTAGAAAAATACTCTAATGAGGTTCCAACTGTAAACAACAGCACTTATAAAAAATCAGAGAATCAGTTTCAAGTTAAATAAAATTCCAACCGACTTTTTTAGCTACCTGCAGACCAAAGACCATAACATCAGCCTCAGCAACTAGGGTAGAAACATGAATAAAACAAGCTTGAAACCAATATAAAATAGAACCCATAAAATCTCTACACACACCACCCACACTAGCAGAATTAGGCTTCCAACATCCATCAATATTAATTTTAACATAAGGAACAAGCGGTTTAAGCCATTTAACAGGAGGAGTATAAACAAAATTAACATGAGTATAAAATCCCAGAATCTGAAGGACCGGATTCAAAATTTTATTATGTTTTTTATTATTCCTAATAAGGAAAGTTAAACTTTTAAACAGATAACCAAAGATCATACGCAAAGTAGCAATCACATTAGGAGCCTTGTTATTAAATCTACTATCATTGCGAGTAATCCAAATAAACCAAGTGATAGTAGCAGGAACAGAAATAAAAAAATCATGCCCCAATTTTCTCCAATCATTGAATAAGTCAACCAAAGTAACATGATTAATAAGAGAATATCTAAGCCCAAGATATCAATACTCTTATGACAAATGTCAATAGTAAAAGGGCAAGTAAAAAAAAGATGACATACGGTTTCATCATTGGCATTACATAAACTGCAGCAAGAAGGTAAACACAAACCTTTCATCTTCAAGATGTCATCAGTAGGCACAATATTATAAAAAATCCTCCAAACAAAGAAAGAAATAGAAGGCTTTAACCAAGGATTCCAAATCCAATTAAGAAACTTATCATCGAGTAAGTAAAAGTGTTAGCAAAGCTTTTAGCACAAGAATCACCCAACAGACCTTTAATCTTATGCACATCAATCACATTAGCACAAATAGGAATAGAAGCAATAAGATTAGCATCAGTAGGATGAACCAACTGATGAAGCTTCCTTAAACACCAACGATTATCATACCAAAGATCACTAACCTTGATATTAATATGAGAAGGACCCCCATAAAAATCAGCAAGAGTACCCTTACCTAACAAGTCATCATACCAGAAGGAACAATTCCCTCTCCCAATGTCCCATAACAATAAATCTTCAGCGCTTCTAGCAGCTTTCAACATCTCACGCCAAATATAAGAATTAGCTTTTTTATAAGTAATAGACAAAGGATGAGCATTATCACAGTATTTAGAATGCATAAAAGAAGCCCATAAGGAATTATTTTGACAAAATATGTACCACAGTTTCATGAATTTAATTTTAATTGAATCAGATAAACATCTAGAGCCCAAACCACCTTTATCAGTAGGTTTACACACCTTGTTCCAAGACTTCCAATGAATTTTAGAATGATTAAAACCACTCCAAAGGAATTTATTAAAGATATTTTCAATTTTCTTTATAGTATTCATAGGCATATTCTTAATCTGTAAAGTATAAAGAGGTAAAGAAGTGAGAACACTTTTAAGGATAGTAACACGACCTCCAAAGGAGAGGAAACGATTCTCCCAAGAGAAAATCCTGTTCTTAATTTTATCAATCAAATTCTGGAAAAGACCATTACTCTTTCTACCCTTATGCAAATTAAAACCAAGATAGTTTAAAGGAAGTATACCATGAGTACAGCCAGCAAGTCAGAAATCCATTGTCTCTTATTAATAGAAATCCTCTTGGAGCAATAAAAGAAACATTTGGAAGTATTAAAGCATAAACCAGAGACTTTTTGAAAATTAACAAGCATTCTCCAAACATTCTTTATAGAATGTTTATTAGCATTGGAAAAAAGGATTAAATCATCAGCAAAACAAAGATGGTTAATATTCATAATATGATAGTAGTTTAAAGAAGGGGTATTGTGAAATAACCTATTCATGCATCTGGATAAATAATCAAAAGCAATAATAAAAATATAAGGAGATAGAGGATCACCCTGCTTAATACCTTTAGTTGCTTTGAAAAAATCATACTTACTTCCATTAATAAGAAGAGAGTAATAATTATCACTGAGAATACGATAAATAATTTGGCAAAAACTATCGTTAAAACCAATAGTTTTAAAAATATCCAAAATGAACTCCCAACGAATAGTATCAAAAGCCTTCTGGATATCCATTTTAAAAAGAATATTACCACCTCTTCTATTAGTATCAATATCCAGAAGCAGCTCTTGTACAATAAGAGCATTGTCACAAATGTTCCTACCTTTCATGAAAGCAGATTGATTTAAACTAATGAAATTATTAAGGACAGGTTGTAATCTCTTAACCATGATTTTGGAAATGATTTTAGACATTACAGAATTTAAGCTAATAGGCCTAAAAGCATCCCAACTATTGGCATTCTTCTTCTTAGGAATCAAAACAATATTAGAGGTTTTAAAATACTTAGGTAAACATTTACCTTTAAAGAAATCTTGAATAACCTCAGTAACCTCAGAATGAATGACATCCCAGCCATTTTTATAAATTCCACAGTAAAGCCATCAGGTCCAGCAGCTTTGCCATTCTCCATCTGATCAATAGTATCTTTAATTTCCACACTACTAGGAATACAAGTAAGTAAGAAATTATTAATTTTCGGTAAATCATTATAAACACTACTATCTATAGGAGTAAGATTCTCATCATTGCTATGAAAAGCATTAGTGAAATAAGAAATACCACTAGAAACAATATCATCATTATTATTAATAGTAGAACCATCACTGTTAGTAATAGAACTAATCCAGTTAGCCAATCTACGATTTTTAATACAAACATGAAAAAAACTAGTATTCCTATCACCATTTAAGAAATTACTCTTAGTAACCTTTTGAGCTAAGAAATTTTCTTCCATAGTAATGGCTTCATTCAAATGATGTTGGCCCTGTAACAAAGCATCCAAATTAGTAGCATTATTAGCATAATCAATCTCCAGATTCTGAACTTTAATCTCAAGAGTCTCAATATTTCTATGAAGATTTCCAATAGTATTCCAGTTCCAGTTCTTAAGGACTTTGGCTAAATGCTTATGAAGCATCCAAAGCTTATAACCAGAAGAACCTTTTTCATTCGTTTTCCAATTATCTTGAAGAAACTGATGATAGTTAGAATGCAATAACCACATATTATAAAAAGTGAAATGATACTTAGTCACAGAATTATGAAGACTAACTTTAAGAAGAATAGGAGCATGATCAGAAGCCAAAATAGATAGATGTTGAACCTGATGTAAAGAGAAGTGATTAATCCAATTGGAATTAGCCACATATCTATCAAGTCTTTCAAAAATTTATATATCTAATGCCTAAAATTAAATGTTTAACACTTATAATAATTTGGTGTGGTCAATTTATACATGAAAAATTATATTTCATGTTAAAGAATAGTGATGATGATATTTTTTGATATGGTATTAAGGATGTTTAGGCTGCAACCTCGATTTAAGTTAAATAGGATATTTTAATCCAATAGATTCAGATATATCAAATTCAAGTGTTGTTAAATCCAAAATATTGTTTGATTCAGTTAAGATTAAATACAAATAATTACGTGTTTGACATATTAATGTTAAATATAGAGTTTTTTTATATAAATTAAATCTATTAAATTCACTTAAAAATTAGATTTAATAAATTCAAATTTATATCAACACAAAGAAAAAAATTTGGATTTAGAGGAGCGGCGGATTTAGCTTCCCACTTTTCCACATTTGACAGGATTTAAGTAAATACTATTAAAAATATGTTACCAAATATCATCAAAAGATTTAAGTGGTGTGCATCTAAATATAAATGTTTAATTTTTTTATAAATATGTAAGAATTGTGTGGTATGTATGTAAATGCCCATTTTTTTAATGGGTTTAAAATGAAGATTGATTTTCGATCAAAGACCATTAGAATAAAAAATTATTGTTCTAAATCATAACTTTCAATCACATATTTATTATTTATTATTCATAAATAATAATTTTTTAAACAGGTTTCGAAGCTGTTCACATAATATATATCAGAAATATAGTGTGATCTAAGACTCCAGTAAATTGAGTTCGTTATTTTTAAGGAAGGATTTACGACGTTAATATTGAAACTTTAATTTTGTAACCTAAATCTGGAGATTTTAAAAATTATGCTTCGGGCGATTGTTTTTATTTAAATATTGCGGAAGCCACGACCTAAAATTTGATATGAAGTCCACTAGGGTTGTCAAAACGGCTCGTTGTTCGCGAACAACTCGTGTTAGCTTCGTTAAGAAGTTCAGTCTTTGACTCGTTCGTTAAGTTATGAGCTCTTAACGAGCCGAACACGAACAAAAATTTATTCTTCGAGTTCGGCTAGTTTTGGCTCGAAATACTATCCTCAATTTTTTATTTATATATATATATATATATATATATATATATATATATATATATATATATATATATGTATGTATGTATGTATGTATGTATGTGTGTGTATTAATGAGTAGTATTTTAAAAAAATTTAAAAGATTTATAATTAATTAAAACTATTAATTAAGTAAATATAATAAAAAGTATTAAATTAGATTTAGATGATGTTTTAATATAAATTATAATTCTTAAATCTTATTTTAATTCTTAACATCTTATAATTACATGATTAGGATTATAAAAGGACTATTTATTCGGACACAAACACATTTTTTAGGCAATATAAACAAGCCGTCCGGACACCCCTGAAGTCCACTGAACTTAAATCCGCGCGTTATGGCGCTCTGTGCTCCGCAGGCCTGCTACATTCACGAGAAGCCGAAGGTCATGCCGGGAATCGTTTCTCCTCCTTGCTCTGTGGTAAAGGTCCATTCGCGATTTCCGCAAGCCAAGCCGAAAGTGAGGCGGGGAATCTCTTTTCCCTACTCTTACTCCTCCATTGACGATTTCTGCAATTGAAGCCAAGGTGACAGTGGAAATCACTTCTACTGCTCTGCGATACAAATCCATTCGGGATTTCTGCAAGCGAAGCCGAAGATGAGGCCAGCAATCACTTCTTCTTGCTCTGCGCTCCATTCACGATTTCTGCAAGTAAAGCCTGTGGCAATTTTTATGAAAGTTATTTAAGAATTTGCAATGGGCAATGCATTCAGTTTTTTGTTTAATTTTTTTCACTTTATTTTAATTATATTTAAATATGTTATACCTTTGAGTCTAAGTTAAATATTAAGTAAAAAAATATATGATGGTGGGAAATAGAGAATATTTATATTTCAAAAAGTTAGTTTGACTTTATATTTGTTTAAGAAAATGCTGAGACTATTTGTCATTGGCTTAAAGATAATAATGTCTATTTACATTTATCACATATGTGGTACAGCGCCAAAAGAGTATATGATTATCACAGATGACATGAAAGTGATGAAGATGATTGAACAATTTTGCAGAAATGGTAAGAAAAGCTGCTCATACATTTATTCTCTTTCGCTGTTTTGTCTCAACAGCTTTAGTTCAGTTGGTATTGAAACTTCACCTCCATTAATTTGAAACTTCACCTAAACAAGATCAATAACAACATTTGTTCTAAAGAAAAGGGGCATTTAAATGCATAACACACAATTCTTATCTATTTATGTATCTCACACCTAAACTTTAATATTTAACATTAAGCTCAACCTAAAGGCGTCACATAAAAGAAACTGATGTTCACCACAAATATGTCATTAGTTTATAGAACTATAAGTAGGGTTTTAAATGAACTAATGAACTCGATGAACAACTCAAACTCGGCTTGATTAAGACTCGATCATGTTCGTTCAAATTAATAAATAAACAAACTTGAACAATTTTTAAAAGCTCGGAGCTTAAATGCTAAACATGAACATAGTCGAACTTGTTCATTTATGTTCACAGATAAACTCATTTTGTTTTTCAACAAATAACTTATTAAATACTCGATATTAAGCTCGATGATATCTCATATCATATATGATATATTATTTAAATAAAATATAATTAGCTAGAATTTATTTAATTATAGATTTAAAATAATATATTTTTATATCAGTAATATTTTTTGATTAATTATTAATTATATATTTATTTTATTAACGTTTAGGTGGTAGATGTGAAAATTCACAAGACCTATGTGGTATGTATGAAATGCCCCTTAAATTAACTTTAAAACCCCGCAACTCACTTTCTCTTTGGCCAATCATTGTTTCGTGTCACCTAGTTTTGCCCAAAATATATGAAACCTCGAGTTTCTAGGGCGTGCAAGCATTAGAGGTAATGGCGAGATCGCGGTGTGTAAGGATCTCTAAAACTATTGTCTCTCGTATATCTCTCCTTTTCACTCTGCTTATAAATACTACTCGATATAAATGTGGTGTTGAGAAGTGCAATGTAATCAATGTAAGTTATATATCATTTAGAATAAGGATGGTAAAACAACTCAATATAAAAGTCATCTACAAAATTGTCCAAAAAAAGCAAGGCAAGGGACAACTGTATATCACTATGCAAAAACTAACACTTATATATGAATTTAAGAGTTGCACGCAAACTTGTAAGTATGATCATGCTAAAATTTGAGAGGTGACATCTCATATGATCACGATCATGAGTTAATTTTCATTTTTATAGAGTTTATAAGCAATAATTAGTATGCGATCAAATTTATAAAGTTATTAAATTTTTTAAATGAAAATCTAAATTCTCATTTGAATTTTTAGCACGTTTATTAGATTATTTAAATACTTGTTCACTCATCATATAAAAATCAAGTTCAAACATTAAAAAATTTAAACAAGTCAACCTTGAAAAATATATGAACACTTGACACAAGCTTAAGCGAAACATGAACAACTTAAATTATACCAAGTTAAGTCTGAACTATAATATACTTGACTCGATTATAGCCCTAACTACAAAGCATTAGTAGCACCATTTGATATATTTGTAGCTTGTTTTTGGATTTTAATCATTTCTCAAAAGCCATTCTTGTGAGGAATAATATGTGGTTCTATAACAACATAAAATATCTAAAAAGGTTTAGTTTTGTAAATGAAACTCAAATTTACAGAGAAATGAATTGATACTCATCATTTACATAAATATAACATAATTAGAAACTCAACTTTTTGCATTCTTATTCTATCTTCTCATTAACTCTTTTGAAGTGGATATATTTCATAATAAAGATAAACTAACAAAGTAATATTTTCTCACATATTGACCCAAAAAGATAAATAAACAAACTAAAACATAACATATATTTGTGAGGACACTTGATTATATCATTCAAATTTCCTAATACACCAAATATATCAAAACCAAAATTACATATGCAATATTAAAGTTATAGCAATGCTTACAAAAAGTAATGCAATTATGACTTTCATAAATTAAGTCATCATAATTTCTTTTCGCCACCATATCCTCAGCCTTATTTCTTTCAAAATACTCTCGATCAAAATACTTGAATGTTGAGCATCAAAATAGATTATAATATGTCTCAAGAGTGCTTCAAATATGTTATAAGATTGCTAAACAAAACTAATCTAAGGAAAAAATGTAGTGTCATAAGACTTTTATAAAATAAAAAGATTAGCTTCAAGGTTAAGTCTGACTACGGAGAAGATAACTTGCTATATTAGTGACTACATATTATATGGATGCAAAGGAGGTTGTATGTAGATTTTGTGCTGCTCTAAGATTCAAATCATAGAGTAGAACATATAAGAAATAATAAGATTTTTCAGACGAACGTATCTTCTACTTGCCACACATTTCATGTCTTCAAAAACTATATGTTTTTATGTGTATAGCTTAGCATAAGAGATGATACTGAGAAATATCTGAAAATATAACTTTTCAGAGTCACTAGTAGATGGAAAATTATGGAAGTACTTCGATTACACTTATTCTGATTTTACAACTAAACCAATTAATGCTAGGATTATTTATATACAAATAATTTCATGTCATACAGTTAGACCATTTCACCTCACTATGCTGGTTAGTTATAGTTACTTCCTACAACTTACCACTTGAAATATGCATTACTATGCCTTCTATGTTTCCTGTATTGATTGTACTAGGTTCACATAGTTCAAAATGAAAAATTGATCTATATTTGCAGCTTTTGATAGAAGAGCTATAAATATTATAAGAAATATACGTGATCATATATGGTATTGCTACAAAGTAAAACTTTCAAATGAAAGCAACCTTAACATGAGAGTTAAGTAGTTTTCCTACGTATGAAATATTATCAGAATGGAGCATTACGAGAAAGTTAACTTGCCTCTACTTTATGAATCTTCAAAAGCTTTTATTATTAAAAATGACAAAAAAAAATGGTTTGACCGTCATCAAAAGCTCTTACCTGTTGCTCACCCATTTAGAAGAAATAAAAATGCCTTCATTAAAAATATGGTCGAGAAATCTAGGCACTTAATAAGGTTAACTAGAGACGAGTTGGAGCAAGTTTTTAATGCAATTCCAAATATTATTGATTCACCAGTTTTGTCTGCATATCATCTTCTTAAATTTTGTGTAAATCGTAGTTAGACAAATAAAAGTACTTTTTAAGTAAACAATTTTTATGTTATGCACTCATTGATGACATGCAGATCATTTTTTTTTTATATAAGAATATTAATACTATCTTGGATGTTAAGGGAAAAACTAAGAACAACATGAAGGCGAAATTATACTTGAAAAGCTACTGCAGAAGAAGGAAGTTAGGGCTTCAAGATATAGTGATAAACTTATACAACCAAAGTTAAGTACTTTCTTAATTTGGATCAATGAAAACAAATTTTGAGTAGTTTTTATCTCTACCATTCTCAAATGGGTATGCATCTAATTTGAATCATTTTGTTGACTTGAGAGCATGAAAGATATTTGAAATGAAGAGTGATCCTATCATATTTTCTTACAATGCTTACTACCAACTGCATTTAACATTTGTTTGAATCAAATGTTTAATAATTTAATTGAAATCAATGTATTCTTCAAAGATTTATATGCATCTCATTTAGGTGTTGATGCCTTAAAAGAATCTTGAAGTGAACATTTTATTGATATTGTGAACGATTGAGCAAATGTTTTCACTTGGCATTTTTGACTCAATGAATCACATGTTTATATATCTATCATATGAGACTAGAGTTATAGGTACAACATAGTATCAATTAATTCATCCATTTAACATGTAATAAACATAATATTTCACAATTTGTGTAGGATTATTATTATATTATACGAATTACATGATGATATAACAAATTTATTAATAAAGGTAAGAGAACTATTAAGAATTAAATATGGTTTCAAGCCTCAATATGTGACAATACTTGTTATAAAGATTTCTAATTTACATTCCTACTATTTGGAGAAATAATGACCTATCGATGAAGCATAGGTGTGATGGCTTTGAAGCCTATGATTTTGTTTCTTCATTAATCATTTGAAGCATTAGGGAGAAGCATTTCATCTTATCTCAATGATAAGGGGCTTCAAGTAGTAATTATTTATGTTCTTCTCAATTACAAGAAGTTTCATCCTTTCATATGTTAGATTAATTATTTAATATTTGTTGATCAACTCTGTATCTTAATAGAATATTCACAAATTATCAAAATTTTAACTAAGCAATCATGTTACTTGTGAGCTCAATGAATTTTGATGAAGATAATTTTATGATTAATAAGTTTAAAGAAAAGTTCTCAATATGCGTTAAATTACATGAAGTTATACTAACAACACACAATAATTTAATGAATGTTAAGTTAAATAGATATACATGCTTATTGATTTACTTAATACGTTCATGATCAGAACAATGGAATTATGGATTGAAACTTACTATATCTTGCTTGGGGGGGTGTATGTGTATCGTGAACATGTGACAATTTTTTTATATGAATGGCTAAAGAATTTTTACCAGCACGTACTCTGAAGAAAGAAAAGAAAATAACTATAGTGTTTGTGTTATAAAAATACAAATTCAATTAATGGGATAGATTATCATGTAATTCTTTAAGTAATTGTGCAGTTGTAATATCATGGCTCTACTTAGCAAAGTGTATTTCTATTTAAACTTTATTGGTTTCATATTCCAAATATAGAATAATAATATGCAAGCTATATAACATAACTAAAGTTAAAACAGAAGATACACTAAATTTGATCTATTCATTCTAGTGTGCCAATCTAGTAGGATATATTATCTTAGAAACCCTGATAAAGTAAAACAAAAAATCAATTAACTAATAATCATCAAGACTAAACCTAGAGTGACTATTAAGATTCAAAATCTTACTAAACTTACTCATCATGATGAATAAATGTCAAATTTTATATTCAACTAATTTTGTTGAGGAAGTTGTAAATTTAGAGGATGTTAATGACATATATGAAAAGGTTAGTCTTATAGAGATGAGTTTATTGATGATATAGTTGATAATATTTTAAATTTATTACCTACCTGATAAATGAAATAATATGTATACATAGTTTTATTTATGTTTATTTACATCTTGTACTTTATGCTTTTACTACTTATGTTTCTACATTTAATTATTGTTTTCATGATTTTACTTCATGTATTTTGTACTTTTAGTTTTTGTGTTTCTTGTTTTTACTTCTTGTATTTATTGTTTAACTTCTTATATACTTTTTTATTTTACTTTTTATGTTTAATTATTTATTTGTGTTGCAGGTGACTTCAAGTAGTGGTGGGATTGATGCCGATTCTTTTTACTACCAGACAAATATTGGTAAAATTATTCTTGTGGTAATCAGATTACACTTATATTTTTAATATAAAATTTCTATCTTGACAATGGCACCACACTTGATTTCGATGTAAATAAGAATGCAACAGTGATACTTTAATTTAGGAATTCTATGCAAATATACGTATCATTATCAAGTAATATAGGAATTTCTGATTAAGCCCCGAATATCGAGGGAAAAATTATGGATAATAAAAGATAAAAAGGTTTTTAGATCACAAATTCTATTTAGAAAAGACTCTTACTTAAACAGATTTAGATAACATAAAACTTTAAAATGTGATTCTTTTTGGTATTTTGTTAAATTATGAAATAAAGTAATCAATTTACTAACTATAATAAGATTTTTGTAAGATTAAAGAACTATAGATGAAAATATCTTTTTTCTTATCATGAATAAGTAATAAGCACAACAATTCTATTGTGGAAATATTCAAAATGTGTCATGTCAAATAGGAGCAATTTTATTAATTGCCCTTACTAGAGATACTATAAAGAACATTGGCTAGTTTAAAGTTTGAATAGTTTTGAAGACGGGTTGGGTAGGGAAGATACTAGCTCTCACTCTAGAGTTCCCTCATTTCTCTCCACCTGGGGGTAACTCTCACATCAAAACCTAAAAAAATAAATCAAATCAGGTGCTTTACTCTGTCACCATAAAGTCTCTAATTCTACACCCATCCGCACAAAATTATATGAATACTTTCTCATCCATACAAACCCATGTGATTCCTATCTATTGTTGATTGAGACAATACCTACTAGGATCTTACATGTTCTCATAACAAATGTTAACATCTTAATTGGCCAAATCAAGAAGTAAATGAAGTGAAAGGATTAAATCAATATAACTTCTTCCAACATTAAACAACAAAACTTCCAAAACATTCATCCAACACATAATTACTTTTCATAAGGAAAAAGATATAGAAGACTACTCAAAATCCATGAAGAAAACACAACAAAAAATAGTTTTAAAGGTAGAAACCATGTAAAAAACACAAGAAGTCTCAATTAAAACCAAATGAATTACAAAGATAAAAACTTATCTCAAGTTACTCTACACCAAACTCTTAAAGTTCCTTTGAATTTCTTCTTTTCTCTTACAAGACTCCTTTGGACTAGTCGCCCAACCCAAGAGGGTTTAAATATCTCTGTAACAATGGATTTTTACTTAGGAATCCCTACTCACCTTTCTTTCACTAGGAATGAGAATAGTGTGAAGAAACCCTAAGTAAGAATCATATAACTTCTTACTCTCTAACTCTATAAAATCACACTAATTCTACTTTCTAATAACCTCTCTACACACACACAAACTTCTCTTCAAGTCCTTATATGTTTTCTCAAAAGTTGCATTGGTGTCTCTTCAAAATGTGTTTATATTCAATGAATCTACCAAGAGATGCACCCTTTCAAGTGAAATTTGAATGTCTTTTGACGCCCTTGATCAGTTACCCATGTTTGTAACAAAGGATGTCACAAACACCTCTTCAAAATTCAAAAAAAATTCTTTAAAATTACAAAGTAACTACTTGTCACTTAAGTGCAGGGTTTTGGCGCTTAGGCGCGACCTTCTCTGTCTGCATGCGCTTAGGCACCCCAGTTCATTTTAACACATTCTTCTTTTTTGCTCCAAATTTGATCATTTTCACATCTTTTGACATATTTGGTCCATTTAAGTGTACCTGAAAGAAAAAACACACAAATACCTTCCATTAAAGTGCAATATCATCAAAAATAGATATAAAAATGTGCATAAAAATATTATATATTTTAGGCATATCAAATTCCCTCAAACTTAAAATATTAATCGTTCTCAAGTGACACTATAATCTTTCAAAACCAATATAAGCAAATTACGTGAATGAGTTTCTTTAGGAGATTCTAAATTTTTTTTCTAGATATGTGATATTCCAATTTTTAAAAAAACTTCAGAGGATGGGACTAATTTAAAGTTTAGAAAATTTCTAAAGTGAAAAAATATGAAAATATGAGCTCCTATCTAATTCATATATACTTATAAATTTTCTAAATATAGAGTTTAGGCATTCTATCTTCTCTACTTAAAATTTTTTATTAAAAATAATTATACTCATTATATTACATCCATAAGCTTAGGAGTTTCTCAAATCTTATGCATTAAAAAGATCAGAGTGGAACCAATTTTTGATTGGGTACTAATCATCAAGATTCTCCTCTTATACTATACTTCACTTTTTTCTTTTTTTTTCTTTTTTTTTTCTGGCAAGGATTACTATATCTGGATAGACCCTTAATGTTTTTGAATTTCACGCTTCCTTTCCTAAAGCAAAGGTAAAATATATATATCATTTACTTAAAAAGAAAATAATAGGTCTGAAAACTATTTTTAATAAGAGAAATTTAGGTAATGAAAATAAAAGTCTAATCCTTCCATATTTTTCAAAAATACGATATTTCTTACTAAAGATAGTTACATCATAAATAACATCTATTTACTAAGAAAATTTTTAACTTGAATTTTTCTTCATCATTATAAAGTTTTAACCAAATTTTCTTACATATTTCTATATTCAAAATTTTTTTACTCTAATATAACTTCATACACATAATCAGTTTTCAAATCAAAAATCAAATTTATTTGTAGCATACTTGAGAACAAATAAATTTTAGGTTTTGAAGATTGATTTTTCATCCCCCCCCCCCAAAATTAAGTTTTTACAAAGATTAAACAATTTAGCATATAATATATAAAGATAGAAATGAAAAATTAGAACATTATGCTTACAAGAATTTTCATATCCTAATTATGCAAGTACAAAAATTTAAAAACAGGAGTAAAAATGATCACAATTCATTATGATTTTAATATTTAACAGATTCAAAATACTTCTATGCAGTGGAGGTTAAATAAAAGAAAATCACGCATACCAACATAATATCACAACTATAACTGAAAATTCATGGTAGTAAATTGAAATTTAAACATTAAATTTTAAATGAAGGTTAACTCTATCTAAACTTCCTAAAGCATCAGGAATAAGTTCAATAAAACCAACAAAACACATTTAAAATAAAAGATTTTAAATACATACTACCACATCATCATCACATAGATACACATTACAATAAACAATAACAACAATGTTCACTACAACCACAAATAACAACACATAATGTAGTCCAAACATCAACACAAATAAAAGTTCAAATAAAACCTAATACGCTCAATCTCTACTCATCCTTGTCGCCATCATCATCTCCTTCATCATCATCATCCTTCCAAAAACTAGTAGAATTAAACTGAGTATACCGTGGATAAGGAGGAAATACCACACTCTGATCACCTCTAACAAGTTTCTCCATACATGTGTTGTACTTCTCCTCATAATCACTATGTCTCCCTAAATAGGAATCAATATGATCAACATAGTTTTCAAGATTTGATACCTTATCTATAGCATAATCAATGTTATCCATCATAGTCTACAGCATTTTAGTTTGAGAATCAGGAGTGGATCTGCCAGGAGATGTGGAAGCTCTAGATGTAGAAGCATGTGACGTAGAAGCACCAGAACAGCTAGAAAATCCTTCTCTCCTGCCAAAAATTGAATGTTTAGAATAAGTCTTTACATTTACACTAGTAATAGGCTTCAGAGAATGAGAAATCTCCTCTCAACTATCAAATTTAACACCAGCTTGGTCACATAAAGAAAAGATTAAGGAAGGGAATCCCAAACCTGCAGTAATAGCGGCTCTGGCAGAACTAGTAATAACCTGATGAATGAGAGATTCAATATTGATCGGATTGTACTACTGAATGCAGTAGTTCAGTGTAGTCCACTCTCTGGTCACTTCAATAAGATGACTAGTGGGGAGTAGATGAACATAAATAAAATAATGTCATGCTTTCATTGTGGCGTCCATCTTTGATTTAGACAAATTTACTCTTCTACCACTGGTAATCTTCCAGAGACCTCTTCCAGCAGTTAACAAAGAAATAATTTCATCTAGCTCCTCCTCCGTAGGATTGTAATTAGAATAAAAAGATAAAGTATCTATAGGCAGTTCGTAAAATGAATTAAATACCTCAGGTGTAAATGCTACTATCTTCTCTCTCACCATCACTAGATCGTCCTCAGATTCAGGGAGATTTGCATAAATCTCTCTAACTACAGAGATCACTGCAATAGTAAAGAAACAGCATAAACGATCCCACCATAGGCGAACAATTAGATCTTCTACTTCTCCACCCATCACTCAGGAATTATCTTCCTCGATTGAAGTGCTTCGGCATAACGATCCTGAGCTTTATAACTCACAAACTTGTTTGAATCAAATGTACCTTTCCCCTTGCTTCTTTTCATTCTTGGTGTCATTCTAATAATTACAAAAAAATTCACAATAAATTCCAAAATTAACTTAAACTCACTAGATTTAACTTCTATAAGCTTAAACTGACTCTTCCATGTAAAATCCATAAATTTTCATCAAATTTTCACCATAGATAGTAAATTTTCGAAATTCCATAATAAACTCAAATCCATGGTGAAAATAAAAATTTTTTACATAAAATAGAAGCTCTAACCTTGAAAGATGAAATCCAACGAATTTGGCTCGAATCCGCCAAGAAATCTTCACTTATAGGGATGCCTTAGGAGTAAAAATGTAAAATCTTGAGGAAGAAGATGATAAAATGGGGGAAGAAAATGTTGTTTTTGTCACTTAAAACCGTCATAAACCAGTTTTAGTGAACCAGCGCTTAAGTGTGACTATTGCGGCGCTTAGGCATGGGGCTCTCGGGTTTGCGCGCGCTTAAGCGTGGGGTTTGGCGCTTAAAATACACATTTTCCCAAGTTAAACACCCTCACATGGTCTTAAATAATTCATAATAACAATTTCTTCCCCTTCTCCTCTATTCTTTCTTAAAAATTTTCAACATTTCACAACTTAGATTTGATCATAATAACACAAATATTTTCACACAAACATAACACTTTCATTAACATATATTCAACAAGTACAAACACACATCACATATCTAATCTCATTCCAAAAATTTTTGGATGAGATACCCTCTAACTTCTTCACAATACAAGACAAACTTACATTAAACACTAGAAACAAACAAACACAAACAAACAAGCAAACAAATCAAACATAGAACTTAATCCCATTCTCCATTAGGTGGAATATATTCTTGAACTTAATTTGTTCCTTTCGAACCATTTGACACATAGATTTGATAAAATGGATGATGATGAAGAACTCCGATAGAATTCTCTTCAATCCACTTGTTTTTCAGATACATTGTCTTGTTTGCTTCTTTAGTATAACTTGAATGATGGAATTGCATTTTGAGTTCTCAATCAATATGCACTAAATGTGCATTAGTTTCACTTACCTTTGCCTAAATTAATACCACATCAGCCTTAATTTTCCCAATATTCTCCATTATTCCTTTAATACTAACGGCTAGAAATTCATTATATAATTTTTACGCACTTTGACTTACAAACTTCTTCTTGATGGCTTCCTCCTTTTTCTTCAAATCATTCTCCCAAGAAGACATTTTTGTTATCTTATCATTCCTTGAAGAACTCAAATATCTCTTCTCTTAGACTTAAGAATGAAAATTTTGAAAGGGCAAGTTCCCTCTTCATTTTCATGCTATTTATAGACTTTAGTAGAGCCTATACCCACTTCCCATGTTTTAAAAACCACCAAATAAAGTTCAAGGACACTTTCCCACTTTTATTTCTTCCATAACATCATTTATGCACATTTTTATAACTACGGCGGTTAAGCACCAGTTTTGAGCTCTTAGGCACCAATGCTTAGTTAAGCACATGTCAGTTTAAGGTCAAAGAACTCATTCTTACTCATCTAAGAAATCATTCAAAGTCTTAAAATTATCACTTAAAGTTAAAAATACTACCATAATTCTCTAAAACAAACACAATAACAATCAAAACAAAAGCACACCGATAACTTATGGGTTGCCTTCCACAGAGTGCTTGATTTTACTTCGTTAGTCCGACGTACCTAGTGCTTATTCTGGGTGACCCAACATCAAAACATCATTCAATTTAGTCTGATCTCCTAAGAAATAGGGTTTAAGCCTATGACCATTCACTTTGAAAATTTTCAGGGTTTTAGGATCCTTAATATCCACATATTCATATGGATAAACTTTCACTAGAATAAATGGGTCCATCCACCTGGATTTAAGTTTGCTTGAAAATAATCTTAATCTTGTATTATATAGCAAACTTGTTGTCCTGACTCAAAATTTTTAGTATAAATCTTCAAATTATGCTAATTTTTCATCTTATCTTTATAAATCTTAGCATTCTCATAAGACTCATTACGTATCTCTTTCAGCTCATTTAATTTCAATAATCTCTTTTTATCAGCATCTTTTAAATTATAGTTAAATTCCTTAATAACCCAATAGCTTTATGCTCAAGTTCACTGTTAAATGACAGGCTTTCCCATAAATTAACCTGAATGGTGACATTCCTATAGGAGTTTTATATGCAGTCCTATAAGTCCACAAAGCAAAATTAAGTTTGACTGACCAATAAATTTTTGTTGGATTTATAGATTTTTCTAGAATTCTTTTAATTTCTTAATTGGAAACTTCAGCCAAGCGCTTGTCTGAGGATGATAAGCAGTAGAAATTTGATGATAGATATGATATTTCTTCAATAATTTTTCTATTAACGCGTTTTTGAAATGAATTTCCCCATTAGTTATGATAACCCCTGGCATTCCAAATCTACAAAATATATTCATTTTTAAGAACTTGCAAAACTTTGAGTATCACATCGAGGTAAAGCAACAACTTCTATCCATTTAGACACATAATCTACTACTAACAGTATATATAAATTTCTGAAATATGGTTTAAATGGTCCCATGAAATCTAATCCCCAAAAGTTAAATATTTCAACTTCCAAAATATAATTGAGGGGCATCTCATTTTTTTCTAGAAATATTGCCTACACGTTGACACTGATCACAATTTTAATATAAGCATTAACATCTCTAAAAATAGTTGGCCAATAAAATCTAGATTGCAAGATTTTATATGTTGTTTTATCAACACCAAAATGTCCCCCAAAATCACAATCATAAAATTTTTTGATAATTTCAAATGTCTCTTATAAAGGAACACATCTTTGAATAATTAAATCCTTCCCTTATTTATAAAAATATGGGTCATCCCAAAAATAAGTCTTAGCTTCAGATAAAAATTTCTTCTTTTGTTGGTGTGTCGGACCATAAGGTAAAATGTTACTTAAAATAAAGTTCACAATTTCTACAAACCATGGAACATGCCATTTATTAATATTGAACAATTTTTCATGTGGACAATTTTCATTAATTTCTTCTTCAGAACAAAGTGATTTCTCAGAGTTAAGCCTAGATAGATGATCAACAATTTGATTATCAACGCCATTTCTATCTACTATTTCAAAATCAAATTCTTGCAAATGAAGAACTCATCTTATCAGTCTTGGTTTTGCATCCTTCTTTTTCATTAAATACTTAATAGCAGAATGATCTGTATACACCACACTTTTAGTTCCAATTAAATATGATCTAAAATTTTCAAATGCAAATACTATTGGTAATAACTCTTTTTCAGTTGTGGTATAATGAATTTGAGCTTCATTAAGAGTTTTACTAGAATAGTAAATTACTTTGAAAATTTTATCATATTTTTGTCTCAAAACAGCTCCAATATCATAATCAATTGCATCACACATTAATTCAAATTGTTTTTTCCAATATGGTGAAATAATAACTGGTGCAGTGTTAACTTTTTCTTTTAAAAGTTCAAAAGTTTTTTTGGCAAACCTTATCAAAATTGAAAATCACATCTTTCTCGGGCAAAAAGCATAGTGGCTTAGCAATTTTTGAAAAGTTTTTAATATATCGCCTATAAAATTCAGCATGTCCTAAAAAACTTCTAATTTCCCCCACATTTGTTGGATGAGGTAAATTAGCGATTGATCCCGATATTTTTTATATGTAAGGATTTATGAAGTTGACACTACTACTTGAAGATTTTAATCCCCAAGAATAGTGCCAAAAACTTGATCCCATGCAAAATAAGATTTTAATTATATCTTTAAATAGTAGGGATTATACATAAGTATACGTATCGTTATCAAGTAATATAGATATTTTAATTAGGCACCGAATATCAATTACAAGAAGATCGAGGTTTAATTACAGCGACTTTCAAGAGAAATTTCAGTATACAATAACACAACCTAGCTTGGAAGGTCAATATAGGTATGGTTTTAATTAAATCCTACAGTTATCACTACAATACTACTTCTACTCATAAACTAAATTATTTAGTAAAAATCAAAAAGTGGGGTTTGATATATTAAAAGTACCATTCCTTATACAATGAAATTAGTGACGTAAAAGTAAAACAAGTAGAGAGAGATATTGTGACAAAAAAGAGTAATTATATTAACCTTACTAAAGATGCTATAAAGAACATTGGTTAATCTAAAGTTTGAATAGTTCTGAAGACGGGCTAGCAGGGAAGATACTAACTCTCATTATATAGTTCCCTCTTATCCCTCCACCTGGAGGCTAACATCTCGCATTAAAAATTAAAACAATATACCAAATTAGGGGACTTTAGCCTGTCACTCTAAAGTCCTCTAATTCTACACCCATCAAAGATTATTTTTCTATTTATTTGTACTCAACCATATAGACTACATTCTCATCCATACATCTCATGTGATTCTACCACAATTGATGAGACAATACCACCACAGATCTTACACGTTCTCATAACAGATTTTAACATGCATGTTGATTAGTTTACTTGTAAATGAAGAATAAAGTAAAATTATCACAATAGATTCTCACTCTACTCAATTCTATATCCTACACATGCATGAAAACTACTCAATACACATGGAGAAAATACAAGAACTTTTCATTGAACAAGACTTTAAAACCATGCAAACAAAATAGTAGATTCAAATCAAAATACAGTGAAAATACTTATCTTTGAATGACGCTACTAGCTAGTATGATCTGATTGCCCTTGATAGGACTCTAAGTTTGGGATCTACCATTTGAGCACTTCAGCCTTGGAGACTTCGCTAAAGAAAGAATTCCCTAGCTGACATTGGCTCAACATTTTTTAACACCTTAGCTTGCTGCTATCTGATGGGGGCCAAACCCACATTATCGAGGTAGTATGAATCATCTTTTCTACAAGCAATGGTGAGGTGGTTCTTGCTTTGACATCGGGTTCACTCCTTCGGCACGATTGAGTGCGTCGGCCGAGATGATGACACAATTGTCTAGGCAATGGTTTTTTTTATCATCTCCATCACCTACTCCTTTTGTTTGTTGATCAATTGAGTTACAAATTCCTTAGTACAATCAATATTGTTCATGATTACTTTATCGCTCGATTGTTCTCCTTTTGTAGCTTATCTTTTTTTTTTTTTTAATGGCATGATCCATGATCCACATCATTTTAGGTTGTTGAGTCCTTTTTTTTCCATGAATCACATCCATGGAATAGGGTTTAAGGAAAGAAAAAAAGAGAGGAGCAGGAGAGAGACCTGGACAGCTAAGTTATTATGAGTATGAGCAGGCTTTCAATAATTAGAGATATTCAGAGGCAACAGATCGGGATCTGTTTTACATTTGATCCCCTTTTTTTAGGTCTTTTTTTAGGTGTGGACTTCTCTAAAAAAAGATAAATACATGCTTTCATTATCATAATTCTCTAAAATTACATAGTTAACTTTTTTATTATATCATCAAGAAAGTCAAGATCTTCTCAAAAATCCTCTTTCAGATCCAAGAAATAAGAATTCTTTTACATTTAATAAATCCTTTTTATAGGTGTGGATTGATCTTAAAAACATAAACACATGCTTTCATTTTGCACAAGTCTCTAGGGTTATATGGTTATCTTTTTTATCATATCACCATGAAAGTCAAAATCTTCTAAAGAATCCTCTTTCGAAAGTCAACTAATTTTGATGAATAACTAAAAGTCTCCACACTTAAGGATCTTCCCATTCAACCCTCTATGCTGAGAATTTCACATTCATCCTTTCGTACTCAACCTCAGGCCTTTAGCCCTTCATACTTGACCTCAAGTATTTGACCCTTCAAATTCAACCAAGGGTAGTCAACGTCTCTTTGTTCAAACATCTGATGTCTTGGATCCATCTCCTTTATCATTATTATCAGGGCTTGTATCTTTAATGAGCCTTAGCTGGGGTGAAAAAGACACAAGACCCTATATATTGTTGGTTCGAGCAGTTGCTTCAAGTCGCACATATTATAAACTATAATAGGCATTAATAAATATTCAAGTCAAACAATTGTTAAACAAAGTTTTTAATTGAGTATGACAAGATTTAGTTGATAAAAGTTCTAAAAATTATCATTAAAATCTATGTCTAGATTTTTCATATATATATATATATATATATATATATATATATATATATATATATATTTCTGTGCGATTGCATGAGTGTTAAATGGAAACTACATATCTAGACCCTAAAGCTTCATATTTATAATCATACCACATAGGTGTCATTTTTATAAAGTTAGTGTTGACAATATTAATAATGTAAATTTAAAGATTTGAGCACTGTGAATGCAAAAATGTAAAATGATTTTTAATCATACCAGAAAGTCGTCATTTTTATAAAGTTAATAATGACGATATTTATAATGTTAAGTTAGAAAGTAAAAATGACACTTGAGATGTTATAAGGAAAATTTATAGTAATTATTTAGCAGGCATGTAAATGGCCAAGCCGATTCGTTAAATGAGGCTTGATGAGCTAACAAGTCAAGCTCAAGCTAACTCCGACTCCACTCATTAGTTTGTAAGCTGCTGATTTAAAAAAATATTGTTATAAAATATGCTCATAATATATTAAATTTAAATATTTTATCTATAAATTATTAAAAATATTTTAAACTAATATTAATTTTTTATATCAAGTAATTTCATATTATTTTACTCAGAGTGCTTTATTCTATTTTTAATTTCAATAAAATACAACCTTATATTAATATCACATTTTTCTCTTTTTTATAATAATCAAGCCTGCAAGTTCAAATTGCTCAAGCTCGAGGGTGCGTTGGGGTTGCTTATCCGCTGCAGTGACATTTTGAAAACGCCGCCTCACTATTTGGAAACTGTGTTTGTGCAGCGTATCCGAAAACACAGTTGATTTTTTACATTAAATTGAAACTTAGGTCGAATCCCACGGTCCAAATTTCTAAATAAAGGGCTTATGTGGATAAGTAAAAGCTGCCCCAAACACACCCTAAATGTTCTGTATTAATTTATGTTTTTACATTTAAAATAATAATAATAAAAAGATAATTAAAAAGCCGACAAAAAACCAATCTCATTTCAGAAATAATAAATGTATTACCCTCAAGTTTTCAATAACAACATTACAAATGTTCCATAAGAAGATAAGGGTACAGAGATTCTAAAAATCTAAAGACAAATGCGCTTCCAGTAATAGTTTCCATCTTCAACATCTTCCAGGTCAAGTGGTTGCAGCAGGAACCGGAGCAAAGAAAGCCCTCCCACCAACCTTTCCACTTCCAGATCCATGGCCGCCATGCTGTAGCGGTTGGTGATCAAACTCCCTCTTCTTTCTCAGCGGCGTTGCCGCAGCCACACGTTCAGCAATGAAATTCCTTCTGCAGGAAGAAGCTCCTGATCTCTGCCATGACTTCTGCTGTTGCTGATTTCCAGCTTGGCCAACTTCATCTTCCTCCCCAAGCTCTACCTGTGTCATACTACCAGTCATCAAAGTCCCACCGGTTGAATCAACTGAATTCATCTCCAACATGGAAGCCCACGGTTGCCCTTCGAAGCTATTGCTCCCAGCAGATTCCTGAGGCTCCAAATCCCTCCTCATTTCTCTCACTGTGACATACTTGTGCAGGCTTGGCTCAATTAGATCATCTTTCATCACCAGCTCTGACTCTAAAAATGGCTCCCTCCGAGCCAATAATCCCCTTCTAGTAAAACCACCATTGTTGGAGGATTGGTCTGCTTCATAACTCCTGCGTTCGGAGCAAGACGAGTTGAGATCGGCAACAGCATCGAGGATGGAGCAGGCCTTGGAGATGCAGGCTGGGAGGGTGAAGGCCGTGTGATGCTGTTGTTGTTGGTTCTGGATGTCTTCAAGCAACAAGGAAGCATAAGAAGCTGGATTGAGTCCTGAGTTATTGTCAAGATCACGGGATGATCTTCTTGATGATCTAGTTCTTGTTAGTGTTCTTGGGTTGTGGCCTTCTATTTCAATGGCTGTCTTTGCATCTCTCTCTTCTTCTAGTATTTCATGCTTTTTTAGCTGCTGCTGCTGCTTAATGGGGACACTGACATGGCTGCTGTTTCTCAGATCTGAACTACATATCTGGCTAATGCCTTCACCTGGCTTCTGAAATAGAAATAGTTCAACTAAGACGAATATCGGCACACACAGCTCCATATAAAATACAAAGAGGAGACGGCCTAACTTTACATTTTTATTCATGAAGGAGAAAGCTAATTCAGCTGAAAGATCAGACTGATAAGAAAACAAATTTCTCAAATTTTTATTGCGTTACTATTTGTTATTAAATTCTATTTAGAGAAATTTTAAAATTTTATTGAATCGAGTGGATTAAAAGAGCATTTATCAACTAAATTCAGAGTGAGAAGAAAGAAAAATTCTTCAAGAAAGAATAAGTAAGCGCAGAGTTACCTGATAAGAGTAAATTGTGCTCACCTGCTTTCTCACCCCCTCATCTACTTCTTTGTTCTTCTGAAACCCACTGCTGGAGTCTCCATTCTGGTTTCTAAGTGCGTTGTCTTCCATCTCTGCCAGAGGATTTCGTCTACAAGGAGACTGCTCTGCCTTCCTAGAGGAGTTCCTGCTCAGAGATTGAAGCTGGGCGTTTTCATTAGATAGCCGGGTGTTGTTAGCCGGTGACCGGGATCTTGGAGACGCGCTCCTTAATCCCCCAGCCGCCATGGTGATGGTCGCTCTTTTTGCTCCCAAACTTCCACCACCAATGTCGCCGCTCACAATAGAAGCTCCTTTTTCCCTAGCAGGAACCGATACCATCTTAGCAGGTTGCTGCCTCTGCTTATCTGAAACAGAGGTATTGGAAACCGGACCGTCGGATCTCTTTCCAGGAGATCTGCTCACTCTTCTCTCTCTGCTATTCCCCCTCTCTCTACTCCCTGACCTCTCTCGGTTGGGAGCTCGCCTGCGAGGAGAAGGCCTTGACAACTGATTATCTTGCTCAACCTCTTGCTCCTTCCTCCCCTCGTTATCAAAGTCATAGCTTCTCTTAGAGCCGGAGTACCTCCTTTGCCTACTTCCATCCGTCTCTTTTGGAGTCCTACCAGATGAACTGCGGCTAAGGCGGCCGCATTGGATGAGAATGGCATCGAGTTCCTCTTTGGTGCAGCTCGAAGTCGTCAATGGTGCCGCCGGCTGCTGCTCATCAGCGGCAGCTGCAACTTTACAAACCTGTTCCTCTTCAACCTGGGAGCTGTTCTTCACAGGGATTTCCCCTTCCTTTCTCTCATTTTCTTCAGCAACGAAAGCCTTCTTTGACCTCAAGGCAGGAGCGGCCACTGAGAAGACCGGCTTCTTCTCTGCTACTTTAGGCTCCTCCTTCTCTTCCTTCACTGAAGTATTATTCTCTTTGGGTAAGTGGTTGGAGGGAACTTTGGTAGGGGAGAAAGAATCTCCCTTC
The DNA here is from genome assembly GCA_022702705.1 of Papilionanthe hookeriana x Papilionanthe teres. Lineage (NCBI taxonomy): Eukaryota > Viridiplantae > Streptophyta > Magnoliopsida > Asparagales > Orchidaceae > Papilionanthe > Papilionanthe hookeriana x Papilionanthe teres. Next base: position 33,784,195 of record CM040436.1, on the reverse strand, counting down.
TTGCTGAAGCAAACGCCCATTGGTTTCTCTTCGGGCTCTGATCAGGACGAGAAGAGTGGAGGGGAAGATATGGGGGAGAGGTCAAGAAAGACAGAGAGACTTATTGGAGGAGGATGGCACGGGTATCGAGGAGTGTTTGGCTGTTGGTATTTGGATTTCAAATTTAGTGTCAACGGGCGGGAGGTACAGTGCTGTTTGGTAGATTGAAAGTAGCCGTTGGGCCGAGCCTTTTAAAAAATAAAAAATAAAAAATTGGTTATGTATTTAACTTTTTTTATTTTTTGGGAGAAAGTCAGGAGTAGTCCAACTTTATTAAGAAAAAAATAATGAGTTATAATGAGAAAAATCAATTACAAGTCACTCAAAAAGAAAAATAATAAAAAAAAATAGTGAAAACATCATAATTAAACAAATTAAAAGCAAAATCACCAACAATAATAAAAATAACCTAATATAATCAATCTACAACAACAACAGCTATAATTTTAATATCTGCAACACAGTCAACCAATCCAGAACATCAAATGAAAGCAACTTTTTATTCAAAAGAGAAAAATAGAGTATAGCCAAAATCATCAAATGAAAGCCATTGTTTCATCCACTGTAATACAACCACAAATACTCGATCAAAACAACAAACTCAATTGGAAAGACACATGAAAAAAGAAAACCTGCAAAAAGATAGAGAAGTGCAGTCAATCAAAGAAGCAAAAAAATAAAAAATCAGAAAAAAAAACACTAATATAAAAATAATACAAAGAGCTCATTACTAACCTGATAAAAAAATTAAAATTCCTTACAAATTTTCAAATATATAAAATATATTCAAAAAGTGGTTGAATTTAAAAAAAAAAGTTTGGTGTTCCTCAAAGCTCAAAATCAAATCCCAGCAAAAGGCAAAGATCAAACAGAAACATCAATATAATCACAAACCGATAAAATAAAAAACTATCACATACCACAATCAGCAAAAAACACAAAGACTAACCAGAAATCAAGATTAGTAATTACTATCCAAACAACCCTCCACAACCAAAATCAACTGCAAGCAGCATCAGTCCACCAAACTCAAAAGTTACACCAAGCCAGCAAAAAACATCAATAACATCACTATTGAAAAGAATTAAATTTCCTTCCAAAATTTCAAATATATAAAATATATTTAGAAAGTGGTTGAATTCTTTTTTAAAAAATGTTGGTATACATCAAAGCTCAAAATCAAATTCTAGTAAAAGACAAAGTCAAGTAGAAATATCAATATAATCACAAACCAATAAAATAAAAAAGCATCACATACTACAACCAGCTGCAAGCAGCAACAAACCGCTCAATCCAAAAGATTTATTATGCTGACCAAAATCACCAACTATACGTAACAGCTCAAAAACTAACAACAAAATAAAGGGTACGCATAGCATCAAACCACTAAAAGTTCCTCCAAACCAGCCATAAAAAAGCTACCAGAACATCTCCAAAAACATAGGACAAGATTAAAAGTCACAAAGAAGAAAACCAAAACAGAAAATTGTTAGTTATACAAAACACCATAAAAATCCATATTATTACTAGATATATTCTTTTTAAATTTCCAATTCTACTTTTTTTTAAAAAATAATCCAATGAGAGTTACGAATAATGGACTCGATAGGAATAGCTTTATGCTAAAAATTCATGTATTTCTCTTTCCAAATATAATAAGAAATAATTTGTAGAGAAAGAAGATGAAATATTCTTTGAATTTTGCTAGAAATGTGTTTGGAATGATACAAAACATGAGATAAGTTCGAAGGAGCCATGAAAATACTACCATAAGAAATATATTTTTAAGAAGATAATGAGAGAAATGACATTCAAAGAAAAGATGATCATGATGGTTCTCAATGCAATTGGAACAAAGTACAAAAGAATTATGAGAATTAAAGTCTCAAATATTAAGGCTATCATAAGTTTTAAGACCTTTATGAATAATTTTTCAAGCAAAGAAAGTAAATTTAATAGCATTACATTTAAACCATATAAATTTAAACCAGTTCACAATAGAGAAAGAATCATATAAGAAATGATAAACAATTTTATGATAGTAATTACTCTCAATCTTCCAAAGAAATGAAATACCTTGAGAAATAGAAATATTCTTGATTTCATTTATAATAATAACTTGAGCATTGTTAAAAATTTTCAAATTCCAACTGTTATTACCTAATATATCACAAAATTTAGCTTGATATGGAAGATAGAACCAGAAAAATATAATATCTCCAAATCTTTCTTTTAAAGATAACTCATTATACCAAGGGTCATAAAAAATAATAAATTGCTTTTAGCAGTAACTTTAAAAGATAAAGAAAATCTGATTCTTTTAGCCACTTTAACTAAATCTATAAAAAAATGACAGATTTTAGAACAAGTAGTCTTCCATATAGAAGTATAATGTGTTATACACCAAGTAGATAAGATAGAATGAGAATTATAAAATTTTCAAATAATTTTAATCTTGCACATAGTATTGATAGTCTAATGAGGGAAGACATAGACCACCACAAAGTTTATGCATATTGAATTTGTTCGAAGCAATAATATGAAGTTTATCACATTTTTCATGATTTGGAAAAAAATTATATATCATGAAAGTGATTTTTTTATGCAAAACTTAAGGAAGAAATATGAAACAAAGCAAGTAATATAAATTACTCCAAAAAGTAAATTTAATGAGTTGAATTTTTCTAGCAGAACATAAAAGCTTTTTTTTCCATCCAACTAACCAATATTTGATTTTAACAATAAGGATATGACAACCAGTAATTAATAGTTAAGTAGCTTTAATAATAACTCCTAAATATCTCCAAGGAAAACATTTAATAGTAAAATCACATAATAAGGAAATAATATATTGAGTAGAGACATCTATAGGTTTGGAAAAATTGTAATAAGATTTAGTAGAATTTAGGTAAGAATTGGAGACATTACCAAATATTTTAAAAACCTTATTAATAGACTGAATAACATGAATTTCAGCTTTACCAAATAAAACAATGCCATCAACACATATCAGATGAGAAATAATAGAGCAATCATGATTTAAAGCTTCTCTATCATGATAGAAAGAGAGTCAATAACAATTGCATAAAGATAAGGAGATAAAGGACATCATTGTTGAAGACTAGAAGTAGAAGAGAAGTAGTATTTTAATTCTTTATTAATGGGAGAAAGAAAATTAACATCAGCAATACAAGCTCAGATCCATTTAATGAAAATAGATGGAAAACCAAGCCTTCCCATTCTAAGAAATAAAAATTTCATATTGACTTTATTAAAAGCTTTGGCAATATAAATTTTAACACAAAATTTTTTGGTATAATTAAGAGAATTGAAAACATAAAACATTTTTTTGGCTAAATAATGTTATGAGCTAAATGACGACCCATTATGTAAGAAGTCCGAGCAAGATGAATAATATTAGGAAGAATATATTTGATTGTACAGACCAAAAGTAAAACAATAACTTTATAAGAAGTATTACATAAGGATAAAAGATGATAATCAAACAAATTTTAACATCAGACCTTTTAGGAACGATGACATGATTAGTATATTTCACTCTCTGAGGCAGCTTGGATGTCTAAAAGAAATGATAAATAATAATAATACACTCTCCTCCAATAATCTGTTAAATTTTTTTAAAAAAATTAAGAATTAAAACCATCAGGAACAGTCATTTAATGTCCTCAGTAGAAAATGTTTGAGTTTAAAAAAAAAAAATATAATCAGTCTTAGACACTTTATGAACAATAGAAAAGTAATAATTGAAGCAATATACCCCTTTACCATTTAGCAAGGAAGAGTAGAAAGATAAAATTTTATTAGCAATTTCATTTTGCTTTTGAAAATATTTATTATTGACTAAAATTTCTTTAATAAAATTAGAATTATGTCTGATCTTAACTTTCTTTAAAAGAAATTTAACATCATCTTCACCCTTTGATAATCAAGAATATTTAGCTATTTGCTTGGCCCATTTGTAGTTATAAATGTTAGTCTTAGAAATACTTTGTTGTAAATCAGAAAGTTGAGTAAGTAAGTTTTTAGAAGGATGAGAAACTTCTAAAAGAGAAAGAATATCTTTCTATCTCTTTTTAATATCAACAATAGATTTAGATAGAGCATTATAAGATTTCCATTGCGAACCTTTGAGAGCAACATTAACAATATGAAGTTTACTGCATAATGAAAATATAAGATCCCCTTTAACAGGTATATTTCAAGCAGAAGAAACAATTTGAATGAAATTAGGACAACGAGTCCAATAATTTTAAACATAAATCAACAATGTAGAGAATTAACTCTTATAAGAGAATGAAATTAGGGAGATGACCAGAAGTATAACTATTTAAAACTCTAAAAGAAGATTAAGGATAAGAATTAATCCAAGAGTAATTACAAATAGTTCTATCCAATAAACATCTAATGGGATTATTTAATTAATTATTAAACCAACTAAACGAATAACCAATATTATGAAGTTCAATAAGAGCAGCTTTAGAAATATAATTATTAAAATCAAATAGTTTATTAGGTAAAGGAGGCAATCCTCCGGCTTTCTCTTTAATAGTTTAAAGGCAATTAAAATCTCCCAACAACAATCAAAGCTCAAAAATATTATCAGAGAAGAAAATAATAAAGTTCCAAAGAAATTTCCTATTAAAAGCACTATTATCATCATAATCAATAGTAATATAGAAATTAATATAGGAAGAAAATGAAATAAAACCATGAATAAATTAAGGATATTTTTTAAGAATGATAAAATTAAGAATATAACTACTTCATTTGATCCATATTCTGCCTTTATCCGAAGTATTAAAATTATCCACACAACCTTCATTAGAAATGAAAGTGAATTGACATAAAGCATTAGGATCAAATATAGTAGAAATAGATAATTTCATCTCCAAAAGATAAATGAAATGATTCTTAAAATCTTTCAAAAGATTCTTAGAATCTATAATACGAGCTTCTTTATTAAGCTTAAGAACAATCCAAGTGACTAAATTAGGAAAAATCATTATAATAAAATGAAAAATAGAAAACCAAATACAAAGAAAACTCATTTACCTCTTCTTTCTCTTGCTTTTGAGGTAACAAAAGACAAAGAAAAAGGTAAAATTCTAGCCAGATTAAAATTAACAACAGGATTATCAATATTATTCCTTAATGATGACTGATAAATAAACGTATTAACATTTCCAGTAATAGAAAGAGCGGGAATGAGAACATTGCCATTATCATAAAAAGAATCTGAAGTTCATATAACAATAATATCAACCTAATTAACCTCAGTGTTAACAAAAACAACATGTATAATATCAGAAGAATGAAGCATAAAACTCTAGATATTAGTTCCTCCATTAATATCATTAATTTATTGGGGTATTTGTTGTGATTTTTACGGCAATATTCTTTGTTGGTTTGCTGCTAGAACTTTTCATGTTTCTGCACTTGTTGCGGAAGCTGATGCTATTATCTATGACCTTCTTTTAGCTCGGTCTAAAGGATGGAAATTTGTGGAGATTGAATCTGATTCTTTAATTCTCTGGAAGTGTTGTTATTTGCAGGAATCTTTTCATTGGAGTATCACTTCTCAAATGAAGATGATTCGTTTGTTTTCCAGTTCTTTGATTGTCAAATGGTCTCATATTCAACGTGATGGAAATAAAGCGGCTCATTGGACGGCTAAATGGGGTCTTACTTTGAACGACGCTCGGATTTTCTATTTCATTCCCACTACTTTATGGCTCATTGCTTTATATGATCTTATTTGATTTGTTGTTGGCTGGTTTGTTGGTGTTTTCTTGCTTGTTTGGTCGTCTGTTTGGTCTTTTGTTGTCTTGTTTTTTTTTGTTTTTTTTTGTATTTTGTTTTTTTGTTTTTGGAAAGAGGATCTTATTTTCTATTTTTTTTGTGTGAGTTGTATGGGTTTTGTGTTTAGATAAGACCTCTTTTCCGGGTTTGTAATCGATTTTTTTGATAAAACGCATAGGGAGCCGAATAAATCTCCTTCAACAAAAAAAAAATCATTAATTTCCTCACATGAGGTAACGCCATTCACATCATTAAAATTGGCTTCATTAAAAATAGGAGAATATAAAACACCCCTATTATTATCCAAATCATTAAAATTGGAAATGCCAGTAATAAACAAATTTAAATTCGAATCGTTAATTTGTAAATTACTACTATTATTAGCATGCATTGATGTAACAATATTATTAATATGCAAATTACTTCAGTTATTAACAGACTTACTCTTATGTCTTTGAATACCAAGAAGAAAGATTTATGTTATAATTTCTTTCCTTGTTTAAGAGAATAACACCATTGCCAAAATTAGGTAAATAACAAAGGGCAAGAAGTAGGGCTATGAGCAAATATAGAACATTTCTTGTATGGAACATGTTTCTACTCATATATAACAACGAAGAAATTTCTTTATCTTTAGCAACAATAGTAATAAACTTAGGTAAAACATAATCAATGTTAACTTGGTTATTAAATCTAGCATAAGTAAGTCTCGTTCATTTGGTAGTTAAAAAATCAATACCTAGAAGAATTTCAATTCTACTAACAATCTTAGAAATTTTGTTCTCAAACCAAAAAAAAAGAGGTAAATCAAATAATTTAACCCATATAGGCACTTCTTTAAAATCTGCTTTAACTGGTTTAAAGTCATGAGACCATAGTTTAAAGATAAATGACTTACCACCATTCTAAATCCTCTAAGCAATCGAGCTTAAACAAGAAAAAATTTTCAGTGAGCGAAAGAAGCTCAGCTGTGCCTTTAAGATTCTAGATCTTACCGATCCCTTGTTCAAGATAACCATAAAACAGTCTTTTTCCTTGAGGATATCCAACAAGAGTAAGTTCCCACTTCTTGGATCCTTCCTCTATCTCATTTTCAGAAAAAATGATTTTATCATTTTCAGGAAGAACTTAAGAAAAATTAGAACATGACGATTTATCAATATTAAAAGAGATTAAACCCTTGTAACTTAAAATAGGTGTAAATCCAAGAATTGATCGTGATAAAGAAGGAAGAAGAGGGGGGAAAGAAGAATCCATGGGCCTATCCCCAAAAAAGCTTAAAATAGCAAGAAAATGAAGTAAATAAAACAAGATGCTCCCCTTAGAAACGAGATAAGACTTCCCTGAGATAGTAAAGTAGGGATCTCATGGAAAGAAGTCCTAAAAATGCACAAAAAACGCCAAAGAAAAAATCTTAGAAGCACTTTCGGATTGCCGGAGTCCTAAAAGACTATTTCATAATAACAAACTTAATGGAATACATTCTAATTTTTATTTTTTTGTTATATTCATCTCAAAATTAGTTTCATAATCATAGAAGAGTTTAGAATTATAATATTTATCTCAAAATTAATTAAATAGATTTACTATATTAGCATTTACATACAGACCATCACATTCCTGTTTATTTACATATCTGACACCTAAACTTCTCACATTTTTACCATCCAAACTCATAGCATAATTAGGGTGGCATATGTGTAAATTGAAGTTTAGGCGCGGGCGTGTGTATGTGTCTGTATATATATATATACACACATAAGAATTGAGTGGTATGTATGTAAATCATTCAAAAACTAAAACATAGAAGAAAGATTTACAAGAGAATAAATTTAATACATTTTATAAATATTTTCTAATTTTAAGCATTTATATACAGATACAATTTGAAAAATAAAATTTATTTCCTCTCCCACAATAAGCATATTCAAAGCTGAAAATTTGAAGGCCGCGGCAGGGATTTATAACATTCGGGTAAAGGGTACAGATAGAATTGATCATGGGGAGACATCTCTGGAAGCAACTGTCTTTTCTGTTGTTTCTTCTTATTCCTACGGTTAAAAGGGGCAATGTAAATTTACATTACAGTGCTCATATTCTTAACATTTACCGCTGCTGCGATTTCTCAAAGTGAAATTATTAGAAGGTTTATTCTGTCCTAGGTATGTTCAGAGTCCAATCAAATTATATCACACATAGCTCATCATGAAATCGCGGAATAACACGAGAGAATATTTTTCCTATGTTATTTAGATGTTATTGTGATAGAATAACACAGAATAATATGAGATAATATTTTCCCGTGTTATTCTGTGATATTATGGACTCACAATTATATTATAATAATCAATAACACCTGAATAACACAGAATAACATAAGTGAAATATTCCCCCGTGTGATTCTGCGGTTTGGGATGCAGACAACGCCGTATTATTTGATTGGACTCCGAACATATCTTTTCGCCTGGAATCTGGACGGAATAATATTTCGAAATTATCATCAAAAAATAACGGGTCAGAGCTCCACGTCAAATTCTGATCAGAGGTTAATCCAAGGCCATATTTATACAACAGCTCAAGGTAAATTAAAAAAAGATTAAATCTCATTCTGATAAATATTAATTAAAAGTATCTTCTACTAATTTTTTTAACAATCAAAATATGCACACATGATTTGGACTGTTAAGTAAAATTGAGCTTGAGTGCTTTGAATTCATTTGAAATTAAATATGTTTGAAATTAGCTCGTGCTTAAAATTACTCATGATACGTTCGTTCAACTCAATTTACATATTCTTTCATATTGGACTTATATATTTTGATCATTTTTTTTTTGAGAAAATTGTATATAGACGAGCCGACACGTTGATGTTTAGAAATCTATTTAGGTGATTTTTTAAACTACCAAACTAATATATCATGTACCATCATCAAATTATTAAGAATTTGCAAAAATAAAAAATATGGGTTGGAGCTTTATCAAGAAGATTGTTATTTGAGTGAGAATTTGAAAAATTGATGAAAGAAGGTGAAATAGTAAGTATCGGGTGCTATGTAGGGCTATAAAAAAAAGCTTGTTGTTCGCGAACAGTTCGTGTTTGATTCGCCAAGAAGTTCATGTTCAATTCGTTCGATAAACAAATGAGACGAACATGAACAATTTTTTTTCGTTCGGTTTGTTAAACGAACCAAACAGGACAGTGATGTGTTCGTTCGTGTTCGGTTCGTTATTGTTCAAAATATAAAATAATTTAAAATAATTCCATAAAAAATTTATGATATTTAAAAAATAATTATATATTATAAAAATTTATCATATTTTAAATAATTAAACTTCTATAAATTATAATATATGATAAATTATTAATAACAATAATAATAGTATAGTATTAATTATATTAATATAAATATTATCATATTATAATTAATATACTATATTATATATCAAAATAAAATCCTAAACAAAATCCTAAACGTCGTATTCGATTTGCTTCATTTTGAGGAAGTATGGATTACCTGATGTGTATGGAATACCTGATCAATTTGCTTCATTTTGAGGAAATATGCTATCAAAGCTAGTCTGTCCAAAAAGCTCGTTGTTCGCGAACAGTTTGTGTTCGATTCGCCAGGAAGTTCGTGTTCGATTCGTTCGATGAGCAAACGAGACGAACACGAATAATTTTTTTTTTCGTTCGGTTTGTTAAACGAACCAACACGAACAGTGATGTGTTCGAACATTTCGAACACAAACACTAGCTCTGTTCGTTCGTGTTCGGTTCATTTACACCCCTAAAGCTATGTATGTAATGGTCCCTTTTTTTTAACATGCATATATTTTGATTGTAGAACATGAATAAAATTTGGATGTTAAAGTTATCGGTAATTTATCATTGTTCTCATGTATCCTTAAATGTTTGATCTAAACGCTATCTGAAGCAATCATCACATTACTAGAATTAAGAAAAAAATAATCTACAAAATAGAATTTGGAGCAAGCATTCTTTTTGTTAGTAAAAACATAGTTTTAACAAAATTGAAACCACTTACTAGTTTGATAATGTTGAATCTGAATCTATCCAGGAGACCTGCCTAAGGAAAAAAGCGCTGGGGATGGAGAGGGAGAGAGAGAGAGCATTATCACAGTAAAGAACAATAAATTTGTGTAACCTTTATTCATAAACGAAACCCCTATTTATAAGAATGGGTCTTTGTACATTTACACACAATAATACTTAGATATGGAGGGTGTATTTTACTCCATACAAGAATATCACCTTTGAGACTCACAGGTGCGGCCAAGCAGCTGTTTGGCCGAGCGGTTAGCTGGTCGGTCGCTGTTTGGCCAGGCGGCCATCTGGTCTGGCAGCTGATTGGCCAGGCGGCTATTTGCTAGGGTCCACATAAACCGTCTTAGAACCGGGGGATCCATTTCACTTTCTCAATTCATCTGAGTTGGAGGACAGTGGGCTCGTCCAAGTGAACTTGTTTAGCTAAGTTCTTCAAGAGTGATCCACCCCTCATCCATTTGAGATGCACCACCTTCTTGTTTCATGGGACCGATCAGCTGGGTGTGCTGCCCTATGTCGCCCTAAGTAGATCTCGTGGGCTAGGTCAGCTCCTTCGTCATTTTTTAGATGTCTTTGTGATTTGTGTCGACATGTTTTTGATGTACATATTAAAGTTCCGTGATTCTCTTGCTCTACTAATGATAGCCGCGATAAAGACAAAGAACTTTTAATTTTTGAAACAAGTTATAAAACATTTAATGCGCAATAATTGATTGCTTCTTGGTTTTTGTGTCGAAGTCATTATAAATGTGGTGCAGGTACTTATCTTTTGAGCGTTCTTTCAAATTACTTTCTATATCCTTCGCAGTGTTGGCTATGAAAGGATAAATGTTTCTGAAGTCCATTGGTGAGGAGGCTCGAGCTTTGGTATTCCTGGTCGTGAAGAAGAGGCCTGGAAAGTGTGCAGTATCAGAGGTGAGATTTCTTGACCCTGTGGTAGAGGTAAGATCTTCTGACTCAAATGACAACCGTTCCGTGGAAGGCTATCTGGTGGCGGAGGACGACTTTCTCATGAAAAAGCACCGAGTGGCGGTGGGTAGTCTTTCGAACGACGATCGATCTGGCTAAAACGCTCTTCCTTCAACCTTTTCAGAGTTGAGGGAGGGGCAAGGCTAAAACTCTGTTTTTGACCTTCAACCTTCAGATGCTTAGACGACAGATGAGCAGGGAGTTTCTCCTGATCCGTCAGCGATGAGTGCCTCCCAGCTCTCCTTTCATACTTCATCGATAAGAAAAGAAATGTGAGGAGTTGCTCCTGCTGAGCCGCGGAGGGGGTGGGGGAGGGAGCTTCTAGGGTTGGCATCATTGTGGGTTTTGGATCAGCTAAAAATCCCTTGCACTCTAGTGGGGTGGGGGGCAGGGGCAGTTCTCTGTTAGTCAGTGAATCATGTGAGAGCGACTGATGTTTCGGGACTATCTGTGTCAGCACTGACTTCGCCTCCTTAAGCGGGAGATCTTCTCTATGACGCATGGATGGTGCAGTTGGAGAAGTTAGGAGCTATCCGGACTCGTGAGGCTACCCTTTAAGAGGAGTTGACTTATCTGAAGGCTGGATTAATTTTAGTTTAGGAGGAAGTTTTAGTCTTCCGGCTATGTTTTGAAATGAATAGGGTAGATAAAGTTTGGATATGGGGGAGTTAATGTTCAAGCAGTTGTCCCACTTGGGGTATCCCTATTAAGGCAAAGGCTAACAATTTTATCAAAATTTTTCTTTCCAAGTGAATAAATGTATAGGTACAAAACAGATGTAAATGTATTTTATCTTCAGAAACAATTTATGCCAATTTGGTTTAAACTTTCTGGCCTCAAATTACATTATTTCAACCATCAAGTCCTATACAACATTAGGACTTCCATGGGTAAACCTATTAAGCTTGATACCCCCACCTTCAACCTGTATAGACCCTCTGCTAGTAGGATCTTGGTTGAAAGAGATATTACACTCCCTGAAGTTGATGAAATATGGCTAGGAACAACTCATAATGGCTATTGGCAAAAGATAGTGGTGGAGCAAAGACCATACTGTTGCAATCATTGTAGTTAAGAGCTGTTCGGACTTGTGAGGCTGACCTTCAAGAGGAGTTGGCTTATCTGAAGGCTGGATTAATTGTAGTTTAGGAGGAACTTTCAGTCTTTCGGCTGTGTTTTGAAAAGAATAGGGTAAATAAAGTTTGGATATGGGGGAGTTAATGTTCAAGCGGTTGTCCCACTTTGGGTATCCCTATTAAGGCAAAGGCTAACAATTTTGTCAAAATTTTTCTTTCTAAGTGAATAAATGTATAGGCGCAACACAGATTTAAATGTATTTTTTCTTCAGAATTAATTTATGTCCATTTGGTTTAAACTCCCTGGACTTAAATTGCATTATTTCAACCATCAGGTCTTGTACACCATTGGGATTGTCTTGGGTAGACCCATGAAGCTTGATATCCCCACCTTCAGCCTGTATAGACCCTCTGCTACTAGGATCTTGGTTGAAAGGGATATTACACTCCCTGATGTTGATGAAATATGGCTAGGAACAGCTCATAATGGCTATTAGCAAAGGATTGTGGTGGAGCAAAGACCATACAGTTGCAATCATTGTAAAATGTTTGGCCATACCAATGATAAGTGCTACAGGCTACACCCCAATCTGAAAACTAATCCTTTAGCCCACATGACTGATGATGCCCTTCTGGAGAAACAAAAATATTAGTGAAGTTGATGCACCCAAACACTTAGAACCTTATATCTTAATATTTTAAGAAGTTTAGAGAAGGAAGTAAAAAGGTAAATGAGAATGGAAAATAGATAAAAGAAAGTGTAGGGAGAATTCATTGGGATAAACATTGTAGAGAGAATTTTGGAGTGTTTAACTCTCAAGATACTCGTACAAAGAAATCCACATGAATACTTCATAACCAGAGATTTGGGTATGATACCCATTCTGAGTTTCTCATTCTCATATAAGAGCAAGCCTCTAAAGTTAATTACATCTTAAACTGTTAAAAATATTTAAGAAAACTCTCAATTATGGTTAATATTTGTTCTCAAAGAAATTTCAAAAGTTAAGATCAAGGAAAGAAATGTTAATGTTCAATCCTAAGTAATATGTTTCTAAGTGTTATGTACTACACTTTTTGTTTTGTTTCGTATTTGTTAATGTCATTTTTTTTAGTTTTTTCGTTTTATTGTTATGTTGTCTTTGTTGTCATTTTGTTATGTTGTTGTTATTTTGTTGTCGTGAGATTCACTCTTCAAGCTCCAAAATGTCGTATATGCAAAACAAAGTTAGCACATCCTAATAACTTGTAAAGTAAATCTAAATCAAGATAAGCCTTTTGTCTTAAGTAAACCTACAAAACAAGGTTATCATTGAATTATATTTTAAATTTTTGGTTTAATTGGTTGAATTTTAATTTTAAGCCAACCTGGTTAAGATGTATGTGGCTCCGTCATCCCAAGGTCGTCAGGATATTCATATCTACTTACTCCGAAAGGTATTTAAATCAGGTCCGGAAGATTCTTGTCAGCAATCACAGATTGCGCATCCAAGAGAATCTCGTATATCTAAACACTGGGGTTTAAGTTACGTTCGGTGATATTTGTTCATTAGGGTTTTATTTAAGTTTTAATGAATTTTCTTTTGGATTTTAGGGGTTAAAATTTTTAGGTTGTTTACGATTTATTAACATATTAAGTCTTGTCATTTATTTATTTATTTTTATTTTGTTTGGGATGACTCGATCAAGATCCCATGGTTTCATCATCCTAGGTCATTGAGTTTACACTTTGATTAATCACGAGTGACTCGAAGATATTTTGTTAGCAACCATGGATTAACTCCACCAAAATATTTTCTCAAACCAAGTTTTATTTTAAAGTTTAAAGTTTAAGTTTTAATGTCTTTTAGGGTGAATTTTAAGTTGTTAATGTTTTAGAGAGAATTTTATGTTTGGTAGGCTTTGATTTTTTATCTCGGATGGTTTGTTTATCTAACTCAAATGTGAGTAGAATCCTCAGCCTTGAGTAAATTAAAGGAAATTATGGTTAAGTCTAATTTATATTAGACTTATGATTCAAGTTTAATGTAGATTAAACTCGATTTGAAATTTAAATCTTATGTCAATAGGATTGTAAGTTAACTTATATGTGGGTTGAATCATAAACTTTAAGTTATACCTAAGAAAGATTGGTTGAGTCTAATGTAAGTTAAACTTAAGGTTTAGGTTCAGTCTGGGTTGAACCTAAGAGAGATTGGTTAAGTCTAATTTAGGATAGATTTAAGGTTTAGGTTTAGTGTAGGTCGAACCTAAGAGAGATTGGTTAAGACTAATGTGGGTTAGACCTAAGGTTTAGGTTCAGTGTAGGTTAAACCTAAGAGAGCTTGGTTAAGTCTAATGTAAGTTAGAATTAAGATTTAGGTTATGTGCAGATTGAACCTAAGAGAGGTTGGTTAAGTCTATTCTAGATTAGACTTAAGACTTAGATTAAGTGTAGGTTAAACCTAAGAGAGATTATTAAAGTCTAATGTAGATTAGACTTTGGATTTAGTTTTTATGTCGGTTGGACCTAAGAAAATTTGTGATTTAGTTGTACCTAAGGTTTAGTTAATTTAGGTTCAATTTGGATTAAACCTAAGGTTTTAGGTTAACTTAGGTTCAAATTGGGTTAAACCTAAGGTTTAGGTTGACTTATGTTAAAATTGGGTTGAACCTAAGGTTTAGGTTGGCTTAGGTTCAATTTGGGTTAAACCTAAGGTTTTAAGTTGACTTAGGTTCAATTTGGATTGAACCTAAGGTTTTGGTTGACTTAGGTTCAATTTGGGTTGAACCTAAGGTCTAGGTTGAAATTTGAAGTTGGAGGTGAGTTTAAGATTGAGGTTAAGCCTAATATAGCTAAGGCTTATGATTTGATTAAGTCTAATTAGGGTTAAATTTAATTATGTTTTAAGATTGATTAGGTCTAATGTACGTAAGGCTTAATGTTTTAATTAGATCTAATTAGGGTTAGAACTAATTAGGGTTTATGATTAATTAAGTCTAATGTAAGTAAGAGTTAATGATTTAATTAGGTCTAATTAGGTTAGCCTAATTAGGGTTTAAAAGTTACATAAGCATAATGTAAGTAAGGCTTAGGGATTAATTAGGTCTAATTAGAGTTAAAACTAATTAAGGTTCAAAGGTTACTTAAGGCTAAGTTCTAGGGTTACTTAAGCCCAATGTAAGTAAGGCTTAAGGTTTAATTAGGTCTAATTAGTGTTAGACCTAATTAAGGTTTAAGGGTTACCTAAGCCTAATGTAAGTAAGGCTTAATGGTTTTATTAGGTCTAATTAGGGTTAAACCTAATTAGGGTTCAAGGGTTACTTAAGCCCAATGTAAGTAAGGTTTACAGGTTTAATTAGGTCTAATAGGGTTAGACCTAATTAGGGTTTAAAGATTACTTAAGGCTAATGTAAGTAAGGCTTAAGGGTTTAATTAGGTCTAATTAGGGTTAGACATATTTAGGGTTTAAAGGTTACTTAAGCCTAATATAAGTAAAACTTAATGGTTTAATTATGTCTAGTTATGGTTAGACCTTATTAGGGTTTAAAGGTAACTTAACCCTAATGTAAGTAAGGCTTTAGGGTTTAATTAGGTCTAATTAGGATTAGACCTAATTAGGGTTTAAAGTTTACTTAAGCCTAATGTAAGTAAGCATAATGGTTTAATTAGATCTAATTATTGTTAGACCTAACTAGGGTTTAAAGATTACTTAAGCCTAATGTAAGTAAGGCTTAAGGGATTAATTAAGTCTAATTAGGGTAAGACCTAATTTGGGTTTAAAGGTTACCTAAGCTAATGTAAGTAAGGCTTAAGCGTTTAACTAGGTCTAATTAGGGATAAACATAATTAAGGTTTAAATGTTACTTTAGCTTAATGTAAGTAAGGCTTAAGGGTTTAATTAGGTCTAATTAGGGTTAGACCTACTTAGGGTTTAAAGGTTACTTGAGCCTAATGTAAGTAAGGCTTAAGGGTTTAATTAGGTCTAATTAGAGTTAGACCTAATTAGGGTTTCAAATAACCTAGATTCAATCAAGTTTAACTAATTGGACTTAAACCTTGACTTAAGTTCATGTCTAAGTCAAATAAATTTTAGTCATATGGTTCAAATTATATTTTTGGGGTTGAATTTTTAATTTTGAATTTACAAATTAAACCCTAAAAATCTAAATTGTCATTTTAAACCGTTAAAAATATTAGAAAATTTATAGTAGTCAGTAAATTAATTCTTAAGGATTTTCTAACTAAACCCAATTTCAATTTCTAATTTTTTGATTTTTTTATAATTATTTCCAAAAATAATTATAAAATTTGGTGAATTTCGTTTTTGGGATTTTTCATAACCTTGGATAAATCAGGGAATATTCCCAAGGACAGAAGGATTAATCCCTGTAAATTTTGTCATTTTTAGATTTATAATTAATTTTTAATAATTAAAATACTTGAGAGAGTAATTAATTAATTAAAAATTAAATATAATATAAATCATTAATTCTTAAAATTTTTTTATTTTCCCCTTGCTCTGCTGAGTTCAGGGATATTTTTGTTTTATTTTTATGATTTTTCTTTACAAAGTAATGATTTTTTATGTTTTATTAATTTATTTAAATAAGAAAATTCTGATTTCCTATTAATTCGAGGAGATGCCAACTCATACCTCAGAATCGTCGAAGCGCTACGTGGCAGCCTCCGATTCGCGAACCTTTACATAAGGGCACTAAGGTGGCCCGCGGTCCGGTTAGCTTTATATGGACGGATAAGCGGTCCGCCTTACTCGAAGCCATCCATTTCCAATATATGGAAATGGACGGCATCGGTTCATCGTCACCTCAGAAGGATTAACCGATAGCCGTTCGTATTCTAAGCATAATAGCTTGTCGGATCTCACACCAAATCTCACGATTTATGTTTGTAAAGCTTCATCAAATCAAGACGAACAAATCCATACGGTTATGTGGCAATGATGTGATGGTTTTTTTCACAATGTTCCAAACCTGAGCACATTTTTAGGGTTTAGGGAGCGTATCTAGTTTCAAGAGGTAAGGCCTCAATTATGCTTGAAGGGAACGATTGCTTGATCCATGTGAAGCTTCCCTTGGCTTAATTTGATTTGAAAATGGGCTAAGGTAGGTTCTTGCTGAAATCGTGGCTCGGTTTCAGCTTGGAATGAGTTAGAGGCCTTGAAATAGCTCAATTTTGATTGGAATCTTCCTCGTGGAACCGAAGGAAGCTTTTGAAAGAGTTTGGTTGAGGTTTTGGCAGGGTTCTGTCAACTCAAAATTTTATCCTGGTTTCAGAGTGGGAAATTAAGGTACCCTAGTGGATTTTAGAGGCTGGGAGTATTGGGGATCGATTACTTAGGAGATAGGGAGTGGTTTCTCTCTGAGTGCAATAGGGTTTAAGGTCTCTATCTATGGTTTTCTCCTTCTTCAAAGCTTTCGGGTATGGCGTGAGGCCATGGCTGAGCTCTAGCTTGATTGGAGGAGGTGGGAGATGACTCAGGGAAGCCCAAGGAACCCAAAAAGATCAAATTTTGGCTACGGATAGTCAGACTTAAGTTTCCCTATGGTGTGCTCATCATGGCATCAAGCATGGTGAACAAGATGGCCAAGGCAAGGATCCTTTCCTATTGGAGAGATGGTGAGGTGGACAAGGGGCTCAGAAATGAGTTGGCCTAATCAATCCATCCTGATATTAAGGAAAGAGTGGTGGATGTCATGTAAGGAGCCATGTATTCCTCCCTTCATGATGGTCATTGAAAAGCCAAATATAGTGGCTTTGGGCGACTTAATGGGTTTGGTATTTTATGATGAGTCTTATAGGGTCATAGGTGACCCAATAGCAATGGACCATGGGTTGGATTTGGATTTGGATATCATGCATGGGCTTGGGTTGTCATGGGGTTGGGCTTTGATGAATGGTCTTATGGTTCAAATTTAAGCTTAATAGGTTTTAATTTAAACATCCTTTAATTAATTTAAAAAATGAAATTAGGTTGTAAAACCATAAGTTGACCAAGTTGATGTAGAGTTGACCAATTGACCAGTGTTGACCAATTCGATCCTAGGGTTGACCAATTGACCAAGGTCGACCAATTAAGTCCTAGGGTGAACCAATTGGATCATAAAATGATCATTAATCCCATAGGTTGACCATGGTGGTCTGGGGTTGACCAATTGACCAAGGTTGACTGATTAAGTCCTAGGGTTGACCAAATGGTCAATGTGGTGATCATTGGACTTGTAAAAGGATTCCTAAGATTTTGAGTGGTTCATAATGTGTCCTAATTATGATTGTCAGTTCAGAAAAAATCCTCACAAAAGTGAGATTAAAAATTTTCTTCTGGTTTTTCAGTTTCTTCAGTTTCTCTTTCAACTTCAATCCCTTATTTTTACTTTAGTTTCCAATTCTCTACCACTTCTCAACTTCACAGCTTTTAACTCGCTCCTACTCTTTGTTTTTATCTTTATTATTAATTTCAGTATTACTGGAAAGTGTTCCCTGAGGTCTATTTCTAATTGAGTTAGCAATTTTTCTCAGTTGATTTTCAATATTTCTATTTCAACACTCTGACTTTGTAATTGATTCCTCATTTTGTAGCACCACTTCTTCTATAGACAACTTATTCTCCTTAAATTGTTTGTTATTGTTAAAGCGTGGAGGATAAGATGGTCCATAGTTAGTATTACCCTGATTATTCTGGTTTTCCAATGAGTTCACTGGATTGTTTCCCCATTATTGATTTCCAATACTAGAATTATTATTCCAGTTAAAGTTAGGGTGAGTTTTCCAACCCGGGTTATAATAGTTAGAATAAGGGTTATTGGGTCTATTATTAATTGCATTTAAAGTCTCAAATGATTGTTGAGAATAAATCATATGTCTCAATGAGTTTTAAAGAGAAAAAATATCTTTCTATCTAAAAGAGAAGGAATATCTTTAATATCAACAATAAATTTACATAGAGCAATATAAAAATTCCATTGCGAACCTTTGAGAGCAAGTCTAACATTATGAAGTTTAATGCATAAAGAAAATATAAGATCCCCTTTAATAGGTATATTCCAAGTCGAAGAAATAAGTTGAATGAAATTAGGATAGTGAGTCCAGTAATTTCTAAACATAAATCTACAATATAAAGAATTAACTCTTATAAGAGAAATGAAATTAGGAAGATGATCAGAAGTATAATATTTAATACTTTAAAAGAAGATTGGGGAAGGAATTAATCCAAGAGTAATTACAAAGAACTCAATCCAATAAACAACTAATGAGATTATTTAATTGATTATTAAACCAACTAAATGAATAACCAGTATTCTGAATTTTAATCAGAGCAGCATTACAAATACAATTATTAAAATAAATAACTTTACTAGGTAAAGGAGGCAATCCTCCATCTTTCTCTTTAATGATTCAAATTTAATTAAAATCTTCCAACAACAACCAAAGCTCAGAAATACTATCAATTAAAGAAATGATAGAGGCCTAAAGAAATTTCTTACTGAAAGCACTTTTATCAGCATAAATAGCAGTAATATATAAATTATTATTGGAACAAAAAAGAAATTAAACCATGAATAAATTGAGGATTCTTTTTAAGAAAAATATAATTAAGAATATATCTATTCCATTTGATCTAAATTCTACCATTATCACAAGTATTAAAATTATCCACACAAACTTCATTAGGAAACAAAGAGAATAGCTTTAAAATATTAGGTCAAATATAACAGAACGAGATAATACGAGCTTCACTATTAGGCCCACGAACATTCTAAGTGACTAAACTTGGAAAAATCATTATAATAAAACGAAAAACATAAAACCAAATAAAGTAAGAAAAGTCATTTACCTTTTTCGTTTCTTGCTTTTGAAGTAACACGAGACGAAGAAGGTAAAATTCTAGAAAGATTAAAATTAATAGCATGATTATCAATATTAATCCTTAATGAAGAGAGATCAATAACCATATTAACATTTCCAGAAATAGAAACAACTGGAATGAGAACATTACCATTATCACATCAAGAATATGAAATTCAACTAACAACAACATCAACCCAATCAATCTGAGTGTTAGCAGAAACTGAAGGTATAATATCGAAAGAAGGAAGAATAGATGCTGAGATATTAGTTCCTCCATTCACTTCATTAATTTCTTCACATGAGGTAACTTTATTCACAACATTAAAATTGACTTCATTAAAAGTTGGAGAAGGTAAAACACTCCTATTATTATCAGTATCATTAATATTGGAAACACCAGTAATAGGCAAAGTTAAATCTTGACTATTAATTTGAAATTAGTATTATTATTAACATGCATTGGTCTAACTATTTTATTTATTTGCAAATTACTTCGCTTATTAACAGACTTACGCCGACATCTTTGATTACCAGAAAAAGGGTTTCTGTCATAATTCTTTCCTATGTTTAATAGAATAATAGCATTGTAAACATTAGGTAAAGCCAAACAGCAAGAAGTAGAGCTACGAGCAAATATAGAACATTTCTTGCATGGAACAGGTTTCCACTCATCGATAACAGGCAAATAAATTTCCTTATTTTTAGCAAAAATAGTAATAAAATCAGGTAAAAGAAAATCAATGTTAACATGGACATTGCTCTAGCATAAGTAATTCTCATTTCTTTAGCAGTTAAAGGATCAACTGGTAGAAGAATTCTAATTGTACAAGCAATCGTTGAAATTTTGTTCTTAGACCAACAAAAAGAGGTAAATCATGAAATTTCACCCATATGAGTACTGACCCGACCCACAATTACGTAGTAAATTAACTTCCAAAAGATGGCCAAAAACTTGACCCGATTTATGAATAGCGGCTAGTGTGCAAAATCTTAAATGATATAAAAATTAGAAAATATTTTACACACTAAGGGTACTACGCAAGTATACGTATCGCTTCAAGTAATAGAGTTTTCTTTAAAAACCCCAGTATCGATCCCACGAGAAAGTGAAGTAAGAGGTCTTTAGTCAAATTCTAGTCTACTACTGATAGTCCTTAGTTTGGAATGTCGATTAAAATTGTGTTTTATCTAGCAACTACTCCTAAATGCAAGTGTTAAATGTAAAGATAGTAATTACAACTAAATGCAAATAATAATTCTAAAGATAACCCTTTTTGGATGAATTTGTTTGGAGACTTTTGAGATACTAAAAACTACTATTCTTATGTAATGAAATGAATAATGTATAGGAATGAGATGCATTTAATATTGTATGTGCCAAATAGGAGCAATCCTATTCTTTACCCTTTCGTCCAGGCATAAAGAACATTGACTAATCCTATGCTTTGTTACTAAATCTGCAGCTAGGCTGGGAGGATACCGGCTCTCACTTCGGAGCTCCCACATTCCCGTCGCCTATGGGCTAACAATCTACACATCAGCACCCAAACGATAGGACCGAATTGAGAATTTTAGCCTTTCAATCTAAAATCTCCAATTCTATGCCCGATTAATATATATTTCTCTATTTATTTGCATTCAACTCCCATAAACTTCACCATCCATGGAATTTGAATGTGGTTCCACTTTGTTGAGAATTACCCCGCCCTTTCGGGTCAATGCAATTATAATGAATTTTAACACTACAACGAGCTCTTTTTGTAATGTAAATGAAGTGCAAGTAAAAACCATCACATTTATAATTAAATTTACTTCTATCATGCATCACAAAATCCTAAACATGATTTCTACTCATTACAAAAGAAAAGTAAAAGGAAAAGAATGACATAATCTTCTCATGCCACTATTTCCAAAGAAGAAGAAAGAGTAAGAGAGATGCGTCACAAAGCACGAATAAAACACAACAGAAACTTCATTTAACCAAAGCAAATCCACTATGCAAGTGTTAACAAAATCATAAGATAATGAAGAACAATACTTAGCTTTTTTCCTTTGAAAGAAAGACGAATATCTCTCCCACAAAGCCTCTCGTCGATCTATGCAATGATAGTGCAATCCCTTACAAATTCTCTTAAAATCTCCTCACCAATCTCTCTAAAAGGGTAGAAATCTACATTTATACTCTATTTAAGAATCCTAAACATTCCTCTCTTTTTTTCTCTACTTTCCTCTTTTCTCTTTTCCAACCTAAATTCGCCATTTTGAAGAGTATGGACGAAGTTTGAAGAGTTTCCATAAGCACCCCTTCGAAAAAGCGTCTAAATACGTTGAATTTCGGCCATAACCGCCCAAAGTCGGTCTAGAATCTTCCCGGGCGCTGTTGGCGTGCCCGAGGGAGCTGTCGGCGAGCTTTTCGGGCATTTTTCGGCCTTCTCGGGAAAATCCCGCCGTCGGTGAGCTCGAGGCTGCCGTCGGCGAGCAGACTGCTGCGCAGCTCCACCATTTTGCTCCGTTTGGCTCCGTTTTAGCTTCGATTCGCCCCGTTTCAGTTGCGTTGCGTTCCTAACAGATAGCCATACAAAATAAGCATAAAAAACCTTTCTTTAAAGTGTAATCTCATTAAAAAATATGCAAGAAGTGTAAAAGAAATTAAGCATTGAAAGACTTATCAAAAGGTGTCAGGGAAAAATTTGCTTTCTTGCTCATTTTTGCTCCAAATTGCACCGTTTTTGCTTCTTTTTGCTCCAATCACCATTTCTTGTACCTAAAACCAAAAATCATACAAAATTCCTTCCTTTAAAGTGCAATATCATAAAAAAATAAGTAAAATGATATAGCAAAAAACGTATATATTTTAGACGTGTCAAAATCCCCCAAACTTAACTGTTACTTGTCCTCAAGTAACCCTTTTACTACATAAAAAATATAACTTAAGGCAATGTACTTTTCACCTGTAAGACACTAAAATTTTTCATTTAAAAGAATTGATGGGTTAGACTTTTAGAAAGAAATTCAGTAACTCGGGTTACACTACAAGTATAAGAATATTCAACAATCAAGTCTAAGGGTTTTAGTCTTCTATTTATTTCAAGATAAACCATAATTTGTTACATTAAGAATGTCTTGAAAGATTATGTGAAAAGGAGTTCATGCAAACTTCATCAGAATATAGGCCAATACTTTAAATATAAATTCAGAAATGAAATCAAGTTCTCCCTTTAGGGTGACTCAAGTGAAGTCAATTTTTGATTAGACATCTCCTCAAGTTTCTCCTCATAAATATTTTTCTTTCTTTCTTCTTTTTTTTTCTTTCGGGATCATTTTCAATCCCCTTTTTTTTCACTCTCTGCTTTTTTCTTTCTTTTTTTTAATGAGGATTACTATATCTGGAGAGCCTGTAATGATTTTGAACTTCACTCTCCTCTTTCTAAAGTTCAAACTTGAAACACATCCTTACTTTATATTTAGGTATGAGCTTTATTATTCATCATAAAGTCACAATCTCTTTTTAACACACAATACTTTAAGTTTCTTAACATTTCAAAAATACAGTTTTCTTTACTTTAAATAGTTAACTATAATCAAATTCTTTCATACAAAATATCTTATCCTTATAAAATTAACTTTTATTACTAAAAACTTTCATCCAATCCTTCCGTAATATTCATCTAAAATAAAAAGTTTTAGTTATCTTAAGCGAGGTTCAACTGCCAGAAGTTATGCTAATAATTTTTGAAAATATAACAATTGAGAACTAATAAGAGTTAATATTTTTCTTCCCCCCAAACTTAAATTTCAAAAATATTTTTAAATTAATTCCATAAAATATAGTAAGAAGAAAAAGTAAAGGTTGAATCTACTTACTACTACAACATCCTATCAAATTCATATATATGCATAATCAGGATAGAATGACTGTAGGAGAAAGTAAAGCTAACCTAAAACATGCCTGTAATAAAATTACACTAAAAGGAAGTATTTTCACATTAAAATTTTATTTTTCTTCCTACCCCCAAACTTAATTTTTAACATATACAGATTTAGTACAGAAAATATGAGTAGGAAGAAAAACAATTTAGAAATTCTATCTACCACAAGTGTCAATCAGAAAGATCTACAGTTATTAATCAGGATATGAATCATATAGCAGAAAGTAAATCTAAACTAAACATTGCAGAATGAAATTAACTAAACCAAAGTTTAACTATCATAGCATGTATCAGCAAGGGAATATAAAAAATGTTCTTCAATTATTATATAAAATTGTAACACTAGCACAAACACACATAAGATAAATGAGGTCAATTCTTCCATTAACTCATCACATCTTACTAACTTACTTCCAATTTCTAACGAAATCACTACACTAGCAAATTAGATACTTTTTTAAATGATTTTATATATTATAATCCCAAAGATAAGATTACCCCTGATATATTGGCTCTTAGGCACCAATCTCAAGCATCACCTAATCCTTATAATTAAGCACCTCTAACAGTTATAAAGATAGTGTAAAATCATCCATATAGTGTTCATCAAATAGGTTCGCTACTCCTACCTAATGAAAATAAAGTTGTAAAAAGGAAATAACAAATTAAGATGGAACTATCAATATTCGAAATTCATGATTTCTCTTGTAAAACTCAAGTCTGGGTGAGACCCAAGTCACAGTGGACTCGTTAATCCAACTACTACAAGAGATCAATTCTAGCCATAATAAGAAGTTAAGGAATCACCTCCCTCATGACACAGACAAAGATTAGATCAAACTACTAACAATCCAAACATCTACTAATCATCAATCAAACTGATTAATCCACTATAAAGCAAATACAATAGATCACTAACAATCATGACTCTCAAGCACACTAAATCAAAGCAAACTGATAATTATGGGTTGCCTCCCATAAAGCGCTTGGTTTTAACGTCGCGGGCTCGACAAATGATTTCACCTGGATCAAAATTCCAATTAAGTAATCCTTGATCAATCGCTCAATCCTTTTCAGCAGGGATTCCTATAAAATTCTCAAATTGTAATTTTTCTTTTAGCTCTTCCTTTTCAGATGGATTTATATCATAATTTCTCATATTTCTTTCTAGATCCAATATTATTCTATTGATTTTTTGAAATTGCATATGAATATCATCCTTGAAATTTATAAGAAATGGATCTTTATAAGATACTTCAAGCTCTCTCAAATTTTGGATCATATTCTCTTTAGATAATTCAGATTCAGGATCAAATTCTTCTATGTTACTCTTCTGTTTCAAATTATATTCCAATTCTTCCCATTTATAATTATTAAAAGATGGAGGATCTATCTTAGTTGAGGAAATAGGTTTTTCTAATTCCTTAGGAATTTCTTCTAATGGTCTTCCAATATCCTTATCCTCTTTTCTCAACTCAAAGTTCTTTTGAAATTTATCCTCAAATTCTCTTCCAAGTCCTAGTTCAATAATTTTATCTTGTTCATCATTCAATTCAGGTTTTTCTTGTGATTGAGTCGCATCTGAAGGTATAAAGACTGGTTGTGTAGATGAATTCCTTAAATAGATAGGCTTTAAAATTGTATGGGGTACATCCATCTTAAGTTCATAAGATTTTTCAACAGATGGAATTAAAAGTTTACTATTTTTGGTAGCGTCCATCATTTCACATCTCTCCTGAACATACATATAGTCTTCTTTACATAACATTTTTGACTCATCATGAAAGTCTATTTCAATCTCATTTGTTAACTTACTCTTAAAACTTTCTTGGAAATGGTCTTTACTTAGATAATCAATTTCATCTATCCAAAAACAATCATCTTCTTTTCTTTCAGCTGAATATTTCATAGTCTTTAATACATCAAAAGTGACTTCATGGTCATTAATATTCATAGTCAACTCTCCTTTTTGCACATCTATCATAACTTGTCCAGTAACAAGGAAAGGTCTCCCTAAAATAATTGAAATTTCTTTATCTTCCTCCATATCTAATACAATAAATTCCAAAGGAAAGATAAATTTATCAACTTTAACAAGCACGTTTTTTATAACTCCTTTAGGATAAATGATAGATCGATCAGCTAACAGAAGGGTTACAGTAGTAGGAGAAATATCGACTAAACCTAACCTTCTAAATATAGATAGAAGCATCACATTAATGCTCACTCCTAAATCACGTAAAGCTTTTCCACATAATCTTTTTCTAATTGCACAAGGAATTATAAACCTACAAGGATCTTTAAGTTTCCGAAGAAAATTTTTCTGAAGTATAACACTGCACTCCTCACTTAGTGCAACTGTCTCGTAATCCCCAAATTTCCTTTTCTTGTTAAGTATCTCCTTAATAAACTTTGCATAACTTGGCATATGTTCCAAAACTTCAGTGAAAGGTATATTTATCGTTAACTTCTTAAGTACTTTCATGAACTTTGAAAATTTTTTATCCAACTCATGCTGTCTAAGTCTTTGAGGAAATGGAGGTGGTGGTCTTTCCAAACTAATTTTAGTTGGAGATATTAATTTTTCCAGATCTTAGAAATATGTTCTTCAGGTCTTTTAGTTTCCATTGTTTCTCTCACAACATCTTTCTCTTTGCTAACCACATCCTCTATCTCTCTTCCACTTTTTAATTGGACAGCTTCTATTTGTTCATTAGTGTTCTCTTTAGGGTTAATTTCAATGTTGCTAGGAAGTGTTCCTTGGGTTCCATTGCTAAGTGAATTAGCAATTTGTCCCAGTTGATTCTCTATGTTTCTAATTGCAGCATTTTAACTTTGCAACAGGTTTCCCATTTGCAATACCACTTCTTCCATAGGCATCTTCTTATCCTCTAATTGTTGATCATTGTTAGAGTCCGGTGGATATGAAGGTCTATAGTTTGTGTTCCCCTGATTATTCCAACTTCCATTACGATTCGCATGATTATTTTCCCATTATTGGTTTCCACCATCAGTAGTATGATTCGAATTAAATTTTGGATGGTTCTCCCAACATGGGTTGTAAAAGTTAGAATATGGGTTGTTTATGGTATTTAAAGTCTCATAAATTAAGTTAGAATCAATCATATGCCCTAATGAACTTTCCTCACTTACTGGAGTAAATTGAGGTTGGTTCATTCCAAATTGGTTCAACTTCCTTGATATTGCGGCAACCTGAGATGCAAGAACTGCAATCGCATCCGTATCATGAACACTAGCTACATTTTTATGATTTACCCTTGCAGAGGGCCATTGAAATTCATTTGTAGCCATTTTTTCAATTAACTCATACGCTTCATCAAATGGTTTTGACATTAATGATCCACCAACGGTAGCATCAATTATAGACCTAAGGGATCCTACTAACCCATTGTAAAAAGTTTGAATGATTAACCAATTGGCAGAGCATGGTGTTGACACTTTATTAGGAGTTCCTTAAATCTTTCTCAGGCTTTGTATATTGATTCCCCTTCATACTGACAAAATGTGATAATATCGTTTATGAGTTGAGTTGTCCTCAAAGGTGGAAAATACTTAGCTAGGAATTTCTGAGTTAACTCCTCCCAATTTTTAATAGAGCCAGGTGATAATGAGTATAACCACATTTTAGCTTTATCCCTTAGTGAGAAAGGAAAAAGCTTTAGTCTAACAGCATCGTCTGACATACCGTTATAACGAAATGTAGCATAAAGTTCTAGAAAATTTGATAAGTGTAATAGGGATCCTCCAAAGGAGTTCTCCCAAACTGAATGTTCTGCACCAGTTGGATAATCTCAGGATTTATTTCAAACGAGCCCACTTCTACGACAGGGTTTTGTATACTTAAGTGAATTTAATCTGTCGTAGGATTTATGTAATCCCTCAATGATTTATGATGATTTTCCATGTTATTATCTTGAAAGTTTTTCATTTCCATTTCTAGTTTTTCGAGTCCTTTCTGTATTTTTATTTTTTTATTTTTTTCAAACTCGGGATCATAAAGCACAAGTCCTGCAGATCCTTTGTTTTGCATACGTAACAGAACAAACAATACATTAACAATTAAACAAATAATAGATTAAATATATTCAACACAACAAAACATTTTCACAAACACCTTATTTTTCAAATAAACAATTTTTTTTTCAATACTTTCTCATATAAAAACACTTTTCACTCAAAAATAGTTTTTACAACATTACAGTTTTCCAAGTCTAAGCCTAATTACTTTAACTAAAATTCTCCTAAAGTTCTTACTGAAGCTTCCCCGGCAACGACGCCAAAAACTTGACCCGACCCGCAATTACGCAGTAAATTAACTTCCAAAAGATGGCCAAAAACTTGACTCGATTTATGAATAGCGGCTAATGTGCAAAATCTTAAATGATATAAAAATTAGAAAATATTTTACACACTAGGAGTACTACGCAAGTATATGTATCGCTTCAAGTAATATAGTTTTCTTTAAAAACCCCAGTATCGATCCCACGAGGAAGTGAAGTAAGAGGTCTTTAGTTAAATTCTAGTCTACTACTAATAATCCTTAGTTTGGAATGTATATTAAAATTGTGTTTTATCTTGCAACTACTCCTAAGTGCAAGTGTTAAATGTAAAGATAGTAAGTATAACTAAGTGCAAATAATAATTCTAAAGATAACCCTTTTTGGATGAATTGGTTTGAAGAATTTTGAGATACTAAAAACTACTATTCTTATGTAATGAAATGAATAATGTATAGGAATGAGATGCATTTAATATTGTATGTGCCAAATAGGAGCAATCCTATTCTTTACCCTTTGGTCCAGACATAAAGAACATTGACTAATCCTATGCTTCGGTTACCGAATCCGCGGCTAGCTCGGGAGGATACCGGCTCTCACTTCGGAGCTCCCACGTTCCCCTCACCTGAGGGCTAACAATCTACACATCAGCACCCAAACGATAGGGCCGAATTGAGGATTTTAGCCTGTCACTCTAAAATCTCCAATTCTACGCCCGATTAATATATATTTCCCTATTTATTTGCACTCAACTCCCATGAACTTCACCATCCATGGAATTTGAATGTGGTTCCACTTTGTTGAGAATTACACCGCCCTTTCGGGTCAATGCAATTACAACGAATTTTAACATTACAACGAGCTCTTTTTGTAATATAAATGAAGTGCAAGTAAAAACTATCACATTTATAATTAAATTTACTTCTATCATGCATCACAAAATCCTAAACATGATTTCTACTCATTACAAAAGAAAAGTAAAAGGAAAAGAATGACATAATCTTCTCATGCTACTATTTCCAAAGAAGAAGAAAGAGTAAGAGAGATACGTCACAAAGCACGAATAAAACACAACAGAAACTTCATTTAACCAAAGCAAATCCACTATGCAAGTGTTTACAATATCATAAGATAATGAAGAACAATACTTAGCTTTTTCCTTTTGAAAGAAAGACGAAGATATCTCCCACAAAGTCTCCCGTCGACCCATGCAATGCTAGTGCAATCCCTTATAAATTCTCTCAAAATCTCCTCTCCAATCTCTCCAAAAGGGTAGAAATCTACATTTCTACTCTTAATCTAAGAATCCTAAACATTCCTCTCTTTTTTTCTCTACTTTCCTCTTTTCTCTTTTCCAACCTAAATTCACCATTTTAAAGAGTATGGACAAAGTTTGAGGAGTTGTCATAAGCACTCATTTGAAAAAGCGTCCAAATACGTTGAATTTCGGCCATAACCGCCCAAAGTCGGTCTAGAATCTTCCCGGGCGCCGTCGGCGGGCCTGAGGGCGCTGTCGGCGAGCTTTTCGGGCATTTTCAGCCTTCTCGGGAAAATCCCGCCGTTGGCGAGCTCGAGGCCTCCGTCGGCGAGCAGACTGCTGCGCAGCTCCACCGTTTTGCTCCGTTTGACTCCATTTTAGCTCCGATTCGCCACATTTCAGTTGCGTTGCGTTCCTAACAGATAGCCCTACAAAATAAGTATAAAAATAACCTTTCTTTAAAGGTAATCTCATTCAAAAATATGCAAAAAGTGTAAAAGAGATTAAGCATCGAAAGACTTATCAAAAGGTGTCAGGGCAAAATTTACTTTCTTGCTCATTTTTGCTCCAAATTGCATTGTTTTTGCTTCTTTTTGCTCCAATCTCCATTTCTTGTACCTAAAACCAAAAATCATACAAAATACCTTCCTTTAAAGTGCAATATCATAAAAAAATAAGTAAAATGATATAGCAAAAAACGTATATATTTTAGGCGTGTCAGGTACCTCTTTAAAGTGTTCTTTAACAGGTCTAATGTCAGAAGACCACTGTTTAAAATGAATGGCTTACCGCCAATAAACTAAGGGCCACTAGACATTACTATCTCTAAATCCTCTCACAATTGAACTTAAAGAAGAAATAATATTTAGTGAGAGAATAAAGTCTAACCGAGCCTTTAAGATTCCAAATTTTACTGATCCCTTGTTTAAGATAACCACAAAACGACCTTTTACCTAGAGCATATCCAACAAGAGCAAAATCCCATTGCTTGGATCCTTCCTCTACTTCATTAAAAAAAATGATTTTATCATTTTTAGGAGGAACATAAGACAAATTAAAACATGATGGTCTATCAATATTAGAGAAGATTAAACCCTTCCAACTTAAAATAGGTGCAAATCCAAGAATAAATCACGACGAAGAATGAAGAAGTCAGGGGGGGTGGGGGGCGGGGAAGAAGAATCCATGAGGCCAAGCCCAAAAAACTTAAAAAAACAACAAAATGAAGTAAAGAAAAGATGATGCTTCCCTGAGAAATGAGAGAAGACGTCCCTAAGATAGGGAAGTAGGGATCTCGTATAGAGAAGCCCTAAAAATGCACAAACAACAAGAAAAAGCACCTTCACGTTGTTAGAGTTCTAAGTAACTTTTTCATGAAAATAAAATTAGTGAAATAATACAACAACAACAAAATCTTTATCCCACTAAGTGGGGTCAGCTACATGAATTCTTATTCTCCATTGTGTCATATTTAGTGTCATATTTTCATTTAATACATTCTAATTTTATCTTTGTTATATTTATCTCAAAATTAATTTAATAACCATAGAAGAGTTTAGAATTAAAATATTTATCTCAAAATTAATTTGTAATCATAGCCGTAGTGCCGAGTTTTTTTGTAGAGCAAAAGTTCAAGAAATGCTATAAATCTCTTGCTATAGTGGCATTTACATAAATACCACCACATTCCTATTTGTTTACATATCTGACACCTAAACTTATTTTTTACGCTTTTACTACCCAAATTCAAATCGTAAAAAAAAATAAATACACTTTTTAATGCATAATTATGGTGGCATATGTGTAAATTGAACTTTATAGTTATATATATATATATATATATATATATATATATATATATATATATATATATATATATGTAAATACTCAATAATTAAGTCTCATGTATGTAAATCTTCCGAAAACTAAAACATAGAAGAAAAATTTACAATATAACTGATGCGTGCTAGAAAATTCGCGGCGGTAGAGTAACAAGTTATCGTTTTAGCGTTGTACGAGAATTCAACACGCACACAGATGAAAATTGAACAAGCAGTGACTCGAAGTTTTTACGTGGAAAACCCGTAAAAGGAAAAACCACGGGGCCTGGCCCAGTTGCGAGAATCCACTATTGATTGATATTTACAGAAATCTCTCGTCCCACAGATGGAAAAGGGTAATTATATGATATAGATTACAACGTCGACTAACGGGATATGGATGATGGTGGTGACGACAATCGGCAGTGGTCCACGACGATCGGCAGTGGTCCACGACGATCAGCGGCGGTCGACGGCTATCGGCGGTGATCGACGGCGGTCGGCAATGATGCAGAGCTGCTTCTTCTCCTCAAGACTTCAGACTCTCTCCTTTGGCTCTCCCTCCCCCTCTCATGTGAGAGTTGGGGTCTATTTATAGGGTTTTGGGTGCAATTAATGCAACTATTTTGATCGATCGGCTCGGAGGGCTCCCTCGATCGTACTACGTTTAAGGGGCATTCGATGATCTTAATGATGTCGAAATTGAGTGATCTTGAGCTCGTTGGATTCGTCTTGTCGAGACGCTCGATTCGAGTATGGGCTTGCTAATGTCGGCATCCATTTGACCTTCCAATGTGTCCGATAATCTTCTAAAAGTGGTTCAATGACTTGATTCGGGCTTGATTTGACTTGGATTGGACTAGTTTTGATATCATTGGGTCCGTTTTATCGAGACGGTCAGTTTGACTATAAGTTTGCTGAAATCGGAGCTCTGGATAATTTTTTATCAAGATTTGAATGTTTCTTGCTCAAAAGATTGCATCGAGATTTATGTCATGCTTCGAGATCCGTGCCTGATGATGAGAATTTGTTGGTGTCGTAACAGTTGCCCCCCTATTTTTGGGCGAGACCATTTTATCGTCCGAAAATATCAATATCTGAAGCATAGATATGTTATTTCATTCTTTCTAGTATACGAATATTTTTTTATCTTTATATGTTGAGAACTTGAACTCAGCTTAAATGGTTGGTATCTTTTGCTGCATAAGGGAGATCCTGGGTTCAAATCCTGTGTTAGACAGAAAATAAAAAAAACAATTTTCAGACCCAGTCTAGCGGGCTAAAATTGGGCCCGCCTGTTAGCCCGAATTTGAAGAGACTGGCTGAAGAGGCCAAGCGGGCCGAAGCTAAAGAGGCCTAGCGGTTGGCCCAAATTTGAACAAGCTTGGCCCGAAGCTGAGAGGCTAAGCAGTTGGCCCGAATTTGAACAGAGAGGCCAAGCGGGCCGAAGTTGAAGAGGCTAAGCAGTTGGCCTGAATTTGAACAGACGGGCCTAGTCATTATTGAGGAGAAATAAATTCAGAATATGAGAGTTGCTTATGGTCTGTAACTTCCAAAAAGCTGTCATTAAGAATTAAGAGGTAACTTTATAACTCTATAAAGTTATAATTTGTTTAAATTCCAACAATTAAAAGTTAAGAAGTTACAATATATAACTTGTTATATTTATATAGTTATATGCATTGAAATAGAGAGTATGAAAGGATTAAAATAGAGAATGGGAAAAGTTATTTTTGTATTTAAGATTTTAATTAATTTCACATATAAATGCAGAATTTGAAGGGTCAAAAATGAAAAGTTTTTGTTTATTATTATTAAATTTTTTTTTAATGATTTGCTTCATCTCAAGCCTATAAATAGAGACCATGGATAAGGAAAAAATCACAAGTGATGAGAAGAATCACAAGTGGAGAAAGTCATCATGCGTTGTAGATAAGAGTTGCGGCGAAGAGTTGCGGCGAAGAATTGCGGCGAAGGGTTGCGGCTAAGAGTTGCAGTGCAGAGTTGCGATGAAGAGTTGCGGTGAAGAGTAGCGGAGAAGCGTCCCGACGAAGCGTTGAGGCGAAGTGTCTCGGCAAAGTGTGTTGACCTCATTTTTGATGAGGTCTTCTCTTCTTCTCTTTAGTACTTAGGATCTAGCCTTAGGCTTTTCCTTTGACTATCTTAGAGGACTAGAATTGGGACCCACCTTTTAGAAATTCAAACCACTTCTTAACTCCCCGCAAACTCCACAAACTCGACTATAAACCCCTAATCACCTGTAGGGTCGAAATCAAATGTGGAAGTTTAAAGGATGAGTTCCTATAGGACTCTTCGGCCTTAGATCGCCCTCGGTGGCTCGGTCTCGGTGAAAGGTTGACTTGCACACACACTACACTTTCACACACCTCCTAAAAACACACCCATACCCGACTTGACTTCCCGACTCATGTAGGTGATTCACATGGATGGTCCTTAACCCCTAAGCCCTCGGCTAAGAGGTTAGGAACAACATGATGAATGCCTCGGATGAGTCCCTTCATGGCTCATGTGGGCTTGATATGGCTTCATGGCTCAACAAAAATGATTTCATTTCACTTACATCCACCCAATCTTCAATTTTCCAAATTTTCAATTTTTGACCCCCGGGACCCTACACCCACCAACCCTACCAAAAGCCCTGAATAGTCCAAATTTCTCAAAAATTTCCAAATTACCCAAAATTCTCCAAAATCAATCCCAAACATTTCCACATCACTTAAATTGGTCATCCATACCCAAAAATGCCAAAAAATTCCAAAATACCCCCCAATACCCTCCAAATACCCAAAATACCCTCTCGACCCAAAAATCCAAAAATTCAGAAAATTCCCAGAAAATTCCAGAAAATCCCAAATATTCCCAATTTCATTTTGTTCAACTACACCATGGGCCAATTTTGTCAGTTTACCCCACTTTTGTCAAAACCCCCAATTCGACCCATTTTAACCCAAAGTAAACCCAATGTCAAACCAAACCTACCCAATTGACCCAAATTCTGGTCCAATTCAATTCTAAATTTCAATTCAACATCCCAAACACCAATCTAGACCAAATACAAGCCCAATTTGATTGGCATTGGGATCCAATTTCACTTTTGGCCTTAAAGCCCAATTTGGACCTATGACCCAAACCTAACCCAAACTCACCCATTTCAACTCCAATTAACCCCAAATCTTTTCTAAACCTTCCTTAACATCCCCATGAACAAAACACTAACATGATTTGCTCAAAATTTAGACCCAAACCCCACTCAAATTCAACCCAAAATCAAAAAGCCCAATTTCGACCTAAACCTAAACCTAGCCCAAATGAGCCCAAACCCCAAAACCAAAACCCAACCAAAGTTGAAACCTCTTTGAAACACTCCCATAAACATTTCCCAACATTAATTTTACATCAATTTCAACCCTAGCCCAACATTGACCCAAATTAGCCCAATTTGGCCCACTTTAGCCCACTTACCAATTAAACCCAAAGTCAAACCAATTCAAACCCAAATCACTTCAAACTTGTCTCAAATCACTCATGACACATCCTTAGACTAAACCCAACATTTATTTGGCATGGCCCTTTGCAAAATTTTCATCTAAAAGCCCACTTCTAAAGGACATTCAAAAGCCCATTCCAAACCAAACTCAAAAGCCCAAACCCATCCTAAAGCCCACATTACAATCTCATCTCATCCTCACTTAATTAAAATCATTCCTAAGTCCTAAATCAGCAATCAAATCTTTCTAAACAAAGCCATATGACAAACCATCCAAATTTTACACCAAATGTCCAAAATTCTTAAAACCCATTTTCATGAAAATCGACTAAACTTTTCCCTAAGCCAAAGACAAGCCATGCAAGCCATGGACAAGCCACATGAAGCCATGGAGAGTTTCGACATGTGATCAAGCCATTAATGGAAAAAGGAGGACCCCCTTTCCTAATCCTTCTTAAGCCTTTTTTACCTTAAGCATGTCACACTCTAAACCATGCTTTGCCACCTAATCCATGGATGGAGACTTCACCATTCCATGGCAAATCGACCCAACCGATCCTCTCAACCCAAAATCGAAGCCATGGGGAGGTGCACCCAACCCAAACCAATGGGTTGACCAAATTGAAGCTAAAATAGCCCCTTCCCCTTTCTACTTTGATTCAACCACTTTACACATGTCAAACCTCAATCGAATACACCAAACCCCCGCCCCGACCCACCCGAACAAGATGGTGACCAAGGCTCGGCCGGCCAGCCACCGTGCCGCCGGAAAACACCATGGCCGAAACCTCGGGAGGAGCCAAACTTTGGAATTCTCCCTCGCCGAGCCGCCCCATGCCTAGTGGTCACCACGGCTGTTCTTCTCCTCACCGTAGCAGACTCGATCCCAAGCCCTAACTCCCCCGGAGGCCCTCCAGCCCATGCCTATTTAAACACCACCCCCTCACGGCCATGAAAGGAGAGTTACACAAACCTTGCCAAAACTCGCCAAAATTGTTCCGGACCCCTCCTCATACACGGAGCACTTGATCCTCGAGTGAGATCCCCCGCCATTTCTTCTCTGCGAGCTCAATTTCGCAGTCGAAATCCAAGCCCAAAACCAGGACACTTCCCCACGTTGAACCAATCCCCAAATTGATCGGTCCTACACCTTCACTGCACCAAGGGAAGGTGTCCACCAGCAGAAAGCCCCATCTCCAGTGCCACCCAGCTTGCTCCGTACTCCAAGCTTTGTGATCGACTGTGGTCGAAGTTCAACCTGGACAATTCACTGCACTCGGAGACTTCATCCGGAGCTTGCGCAGATCCAATCGAAGGTGCAACAACTCTCGGATCGAAGCTTCACTTCTCCGAGCAAAGGTACGAGCTAATTCTTCATCCCGAGCTTCTGGAGATTCTCCATTTCAAATGCCTTAATTTCAATGCATGTTTACCGTATGGATGTGTTCGTCTCTTCAAGACGAATCCATAGAGCATAAGAACACGAAAATCCATCGAGAATCGAGTGAGTTCTTAGGTTAGAGTGTGGACTGGCCACGGATCACACCCGCCATGCGACGATGAACGGATGCCGTCCATTTAATACACGCGCGGACGGACGGCTCGGGATGGCGTCGGACCGAGAGACGGTACGAGAACCGCGGTGCCCGGGTTGCCGACTCGGATGGCGGCGTCGAATGGGAGCGCGCCACGCGGCATTTCGGAGCCGCCGAGGTCGACGCGGCGCCGCGTGGATAAGTAGATAAATAGGAATATTTTCTATTTATTTAATTCCTGAACTTTAAAAATCCATATCTTTGTGTAGAAAAATCACAAAAATAAAATAAAAATACCCTCTCGCTCAGTGAACGGAGGAGAATAATGTGGAAAAGAAATCATTTAATTTCATCAAGTATTTTATTTTTAATTAATTATTTACTCCCTGCATTGTTTTAATTCTCCATGCATGTATACAATTCACCATGGCATGAGACCATAGGGCTTTTGAAGTCTCCGAACTTAGGGACATTCCCCGAATTTTCCAAGGTCAGAGGCCATCTCTGTGAAAAGTTATTGATTTTTCAAATGCATGTTGCTGTTTTAAGTATTTTAATTTCAAAAATTAGCATGTTGTGAAATAAATTCTAGGAAAATATGGTGATGTTCCTTATGACCAGAGAACCCTAGGAAAAATAGGATTTGAGTTAATTCACTTAGATTAACCCTAATCGGCTTAAACACCCAAAATAGACCCCTAATTAATTAGAGTTAACCATAGATCAAATTGACTTGAAATCAATTCTCCACTGACCTTTAGGATCAGAGGAACCCATCATAAAAATTTGAGGTCAATTGGACTTGGTTAGCCCCACTAATTGGGTTAATTAAGCCACTTAGCCATTTTAAACTTTAAAAAATTCATAACTTTCAAAATGTCTTTCAAAAATTCACCAAATTAGTTTTGGAGTCTCTCTGATATCAGGGGAGTTTAAGAAAATTAAAATTTCAATTTTCTAAAAAAGTTGATTTTTAATATTATTTTAATATTTTTAATAATTAAAAAATAATAAAAATCACAAAAATAATAAAATTCACCAAAATGTCATATTTTGAATTTCAATCACTTAGGAACAAGTCCCATATTTTTCCTAGGTCTATTTAGTGAGATATTAATTTTTAAAGCTCTAGGGTAATTTTAAAATTAAAAAAATATATTTTCTAGCATTTTCACCAAAATAATTATAATAAATCAAAGAAAAATCAGAAAATTGTAAAGTTTGGTTCTCTGGAATCCTTGATATCAGAGAGAATTTTAAAAATTATAAAATTCATTTTTCAACATTTATGTTATTTTTAAATTAATTAATACTCCAGAACTTAAAATAATTCTAATAAATAAAATATAATTCAAAAAATTACAAAATTTGGTCCAAGTGGTCCTATGGTCATTAGGAATGTCCCCTAATTTTCTTAAGGACAGAAACTTTCCCTTGGTCATGTCATTGAATTTTCCTTGGAAATTCCTATTTTCTACTAAAAATAATTATATAAATAAATTAAATGCAGAAAAATCACATTTTCTCCTCTCATGTCTTTATTGACATATGAGTGAAGTCTCATAAAAATTTCAAGTTCATTTGAGTTCAATTTAGTGAGTTATGAAATTATTAGGCTTAAAGGGCAAAATGGTAATTAAAATTTTAACCCTTAATTAAAACTTTAGGTTTAATAAAAATTAACAAGTAAAATATTTTGATCCTAATCTGATTTGGATGATTGAAATTTAAATAATTGAAGGGTAGAAACCCATTAAGTAATTTAAAATGATTAAACTTTAAGTAAATAATTAATTGAATTTGGAAGAATAATAAATTTGGAATTATTAAAATAGGGATATTATTAGGAAGAGATTTATTCTTTAATTTAAAAATCCCTAAATTAATCATCTCATTAATACTCAATTCTTAATTAAAGTGATAACTCAAATTTAAAATATTAAAAGACTTAATCATTAAATTAAATTAAATCATTAAACTCTTTCAAAAATTTCAATTAAATTAAATTAAATTAAGATTAAAAGTTGAATTAAATTAAATTAAAATTAAGTTAAATTAAATAAACAAATTAAATTAAATTAAATGAATTAAATACATTAAATTAAATAAATAAATTAAATTAAATTAAATTAAATTAAATTAAATAAATAAATAAAATTAAATTAAATTAAATTAAATTAAATGAAATTAAATTAAATTAAATTAAAATTAAATTAAATTAAATTAAAATTAAATTAAATTAAATTAAGAAATTAAATCAAATAAATTAAATTGAATTAAATTAAATCAAATCAAATTAAATTAAATAAATTAAATTAAAATTAAATAAATTAAATTAAAATAAATAACCTCACTTAAGACATGAAGGAATAAATCTAAGATAACTTGAACACTATTCCAAACTTAAATCATTAATTTAACTTAAATTTGAATCACAAATCATTAAGAATCATTTTGCCCTTAGGAGCTTTAGTTATCATAACTCCTAAATAGAACATTAAAATGTTACTTCACTTATAGTGACATTCAAAGGTCCTAGTTCACCGAAGCAAGTTAACAAAACTTCAAAACCTCGGACGATCGATTCATTTACACAATTAAATTTATTTGGACTTGAAACAATCCTAGAAATATTGAAAAGATGTTTAAGATTCTTCTTAAGCACTTCCTCAATATGATAGGATATTTACAAGAACAATCGAACTTAATTGTTCTTCGATGAAGAAAATCGTCTTCAAACCAAAAACACAAAGAACCTAGACGTCATAGGAAACGACTAGCTATAGGATTAGGAATTTGGTAGAAAACCATAAACCTTTCCCTTAGCTTTACCTAGGAACTTGTTTAAATATTCTAACCGTGTTTTAAGTGCAACTTGAGATGACTGGAAGACCCTCCAGTGTACGCTTTTATTTTATCATAGCTTTATTTTGTTGCAAATGCACTTTATTTTTCTTGCATGATAAACAACAGCTTGCATGAAAACCGACACCTTTAGGACGTAAAACCAAAACTGAAACCCAAAATTAAAATAAAAGACACTACAAGATAAAATCCACCTCCACAACATTTCAAAATATAAGACAACTCAAAATTTAATCACAAACGTAACACAAAACTACAACTACAACTAAATTAAAACGTCTCATCGAATGATCGGGAATACCTCGGATGATGTAACCCACGTGTTGCTAACGGGATTTCCCACTGGCCTAAATGAAAGTGCGGAACTCATTTAGTCGAGTTTAGCAAATTCATCCGGACTAAGTGAATTCGATGAAAATAACTGGTGTCGGATGACGGAACCGCGGGATCTTAATCGGTTCTGTTTAATCAACTTTAAGATCTCGTTTTAATTAAAACACAAAAACACTTGGAAATTAAGACTTCTCTAAACTGTAACACTTCTCTCATCTCCCGATTTATGATTTCCAAAACTAAACTTCGCAACAACAAGGAGCTCGGAGCATGGTGGGCAAGACGACCATCGTCGTCGCAAGAAACTTCGAACCTACTTCAGAGAAACTTTCTTAGTATTAAATAACAAAGCCATAGGACTTCGAGGTAGTTCGCCTAGTGCAACATAAATCCTCAACTCTTCGTTGGCATTTCGCATTGCAAATTAAGCCCTAACCGGTCTTAGGATTCCGAGGTAGTCGTCCGATACGACATAAACCCTCATATCTTCTATGCAATTTGTATGATTCTATCATATAAATATAAGCCCTAATTAATTAAAATTGGCAAGATTAAAACATTAAATAAACATTAGGACTTTCCTAAATCCAAGCCAAACAATAGGATAGTCGGGAGATTACCGAAGTCCGCTTCGAATCCGCGATCTCTCCTACTTTTCTCCCTTCGGATTCCCAAAATAAAAATGTTCGAATTTGATCCATTCCCTATTGAAATTTCCAAAATTCAATCCTTTTGAAAACTTAAACTTTCAAATTCTTGAGAGCGAATTATCGATTATTATCGAGAGTTTTCTTAGGTGATTCCCGTCACTTAAGATGTAATTAACTATAGTGGCTCGCCCTTATAGGGAACTTTAAGAACCTGGTAATATAAACCCCGTTTAATAGTTTCATATTAAGCTGGGGAATTTGTCGG
Organism: Papilionanthe hookeriana x Papilionanthe teres; assembly: GCA_022702705.1. NCBI lineage: Eukaryota > Viridiplantae > Streptophyta > Magnoliopsida > Asparagales > Orchidaceae > Papilionanthe > Papilionanthe hookeriana x Papilionanthe teres. The sequence continues at coordinate 33,743,915 of CM040436.1, read as the reverse complement.
CTTATAAAATTGGTTCGCTGTACCAAACGGATGTCACAAACCTTTCTAGTTTATTTAATCGAGCCCCATTATCAAGCAAAGGTGTCTATTCTTCGAGATAGATACACGGTTCATGGTGCGGCGCTTGTTTATATAAACTATTCTGGATGTGAGATCGGTTTGATTTCATATCTTAAAATTTTCAAATTTAAAATTATTTTCAAAATCAAATACTACTTTTCAAATTATTTATTTAAATTAAATTAAAATTCGCCGACAATTTTTGTAGGCGACTCCCTTTTCAAAATAAAACACATAACCTAAAAATATGCCGACATATTTCTGGCGACTCCGCTGGGGAAAAGTTCCTCTCTCCATTTTTTTTTTTAAATAGTTCTGCTTTCAAAAATCGGTAGTGTATCCATATCCCTTGTGGGTCAAACTACCCTTCTTTCCGTTGGATACTATGTTCATTTCTATCTTGAACAAGTATAACCAACATTCTCTCGGATTTAGGAGCCACCGTTTAGTACACCCCTAAACGAGAGAGGTTCCGAGATCCTTTTACCTCATTTCGAGGTGGGGTGGACTCCGATAGTGTTAGCTAGGAGTGATCCTTCGAGTCGAGAAGTCTTGCTTAAGACTCTCTTTTCCTTTCCAACTCCGATTCTGCATTCCTTACCTTCTCTACACCTTTGAACACTCCGTTCTAAATAAACAAACCCTCTAATAAGTGATTCTTTTAATAAGTGATTCCTTCTTATAAATACATGAACATGAATGAGTTCGGACTCTTTTCAATTCCTTTCTTTTCATCCTAAAGAAAAGAAGCATAACTTCGGACCGACAACCGAATCTACCCCTGCAAATGGAAGCCCCGAAACCGATTTTCTCCTTCACCAATGGACTGGACCTCGCTGTCTATAAGGATGAGTTGCCCGACAATGGAATCATCCGATTTGGACAAGGATTTGAAAACACGAACGTCAAGATCACCGACGTCTCCCTTTTCGCACCGATGAACAAGGTACCGAAGCCGAAGAGCCGCCGTCGAATTCAACCTTAGTCAACCCAAGAATTCCCTCCTCCGCAAAGGATCCCGACTAAGAGGAGTACCGACGTCCACAGAGGACCGTTCTTTCTACCCCCACCTGGTCTAGTTGTTTCGCACATACCCCGACTTTTGCCAAATCAAAGGGGAAAGAAATCCAAGATTATGATGGACCCGTTACCGTGGAGGGTACAAATCTTCCCGTAAGACCTTCTCGTTTTCGAGATCGGGTCCAGCTCAAGAATTCCGTCACTAACAAAGACCCGCAGAAGAAACGAAATAGAAGGATCGCTAAAGAAGCTGTGGCCGCTGAAATTGCTTTCCTAGAAGAAATTCCGAACCGCCGAATATACACCGCCGCTCGAATACATACCACTCTTGGGAGGAAGCGAGTTCCATCCTCTCTCCGCCGCGAAGATGAAGAAAACATTCGCAAGATTGCCGCCACATTACCACGACCCGCATATTACAACGATAGCCGCAAGAAAAGAACTAGAACTACGCCGTTTGCTCGACCGCAAACTTTGGTAGAAAAGTTAGCGAAGAAGGAAAACCGCCCCGTATCGAAATTCTACGGAGGATAGTGGCGGGTGCCGGCCAAATCCCGTCTCGGGCCCCGAGTAGAGCCCGCCATCATGACGAAAAGCCAAGTAAAAGGATGAAGGCTAGTCCGCCCGTTGTCGTCTCGTGATTACAGATTAGGGAGGATACCACCTTCCAAGCATTCGGCCGACGTGACCATCCGGTCCTAGACCTTCGCGCCGCCGAAGGATGGTATGGCGTCCCACTACCTGGGCGACTGAGATCGAAACAAGCAGCTCGAGAAAGAAAGTCTCGCCAGGAGACTTGAATCCGAAGAAAGTGCTACCGCGATGAAGGGGACTCGTGAGAAGGGAACCCGGCAGCCTATCGCACGACAACCACGAAGACACACGAAAGCCCCGCTAGAAGATGCCATGGAAAAGCCGAGAACCGATATCCGACGGTTGGCAAAAGAAAGAGAGGAAAAGTTCGGAGACGAGATCGATTCATCGGAATTTATGGACGACGAATACGCGTAAATCAACATGGCCGAGACACGAGCTTCATCGCCTTCGCAAGGTGCTCCCGCGCACGCAGAAGAGAGGAGCCGGAACCGATGAGAAGACGACTTCAGGAAAAGACGACACGATCGCTCAAATGGCGAAAAGGATGGAAGAGATGGCCGTAGCTCCGGCCACTCTCCGCAGTCAAGTACAACCACAAAGGGAGACACCCCCGCAGGTCATTCACATCGTGGACGGAGGAAAGGAGATTACGTCCGTCAATGGGGATGATCACCTAAAAAGGATACAACACAAAGTATGATTCCCGAAAAAGATATCAAGAACTTGGTGGAACAGACAGAGCGAGAAGCCTTAGCACAATCAAAGAGCGGAACATCCATTCGGACGGGTAGACCTTACCCCGAAGAATTCGACGCCGTCCAATACCCGAAAGGCTTCGTACCACCTCTCGTTTAAGACCTTCGATGGAACCGGAACCCTCGACAAGCATGTAGCACACTTTCGTGCCGCTTGTTGCAATGCCGGCGGGAGCGATGCATTACTCTTCCGACGAGCTCGTCGTCAGTCCGTCGAGAATCGCCTTCGACCGGTATGCGTAATTACCAAACGGTTCGAGTAAAGACATTCTCGCAGCTAGAGAACCTCTTCATCAAGCGATTCGCCGGAGCTCAACACCACATCACTATAGGTGATTTAGTGGTAGAGAAGCGAAGCCGAATGAAACTTTGGTGGATTACATACTCCGATGGAGGAACTTAAGTATGAAGTGTGAACCACAACCGCAAGAATAAGATGCGATCGGCATTTTGCTTAAAAGCATCCATGGCCCGATAAGCACTTCTCCTCAAGGGATTTACTATTAAGACTTTTGAGAAGTTGTTAAGCAAGGCCGGAAGCTTGCAAGAAGAGGCGAAGCAATTAAGTTTCACCGACAAGACGGACAAACAAAAGCCTGTAAAGACTTTTGAAAAGAAATCCGGGATCGTCGCAGCAGTTGACAAAGGCAAGCAACCGATGCAAATACCACCGTAACGGCCGCAACAACCACAACAGAATTACCAAGAACCCCGGCCCAGCTATCGCTCATCTCCGCAATATGAACAACCATCTCGTCCGCAACGTACATTAAGAGAGCTTTGAGCAGAGAATATCCGTTCAAGAATGAGGCGGTGCCGAAAATGTTCCGCAGTCTGATGAAGACTCCAGATTTCCAGCTGCCAGAGCCTAAAAGACCGGAGGAAGTCAACAAGAAGGGTGATCCCAACTTTTGCCCTTACCACCAGATGCTTGGACACAAAATAGAAGATTGCATTACCTTCAAAAGTTGGCTCAATGACAACTCGCGGAAAGGAAATATAACGATCCCGAAGGAGTACATGAAGGAACCCCGTAAAGGAGGTTCCGTCAATGTTATCTCGACTAATCCCATCATTCCGATAGATCCCTATACGACCGACGATGGATGGACTACCGCTTGGACGAGGTCTTCGAAAAGATTTTAGACAAAGCATCCGTACCGCTTCGTACGAGCTTCAACTCGTAGTTTGAAACCCGTTAAGCCGGTACTATCACTTGCGATAGAAGAACCACCTCAACAGGAGACGATCAAGAGAAGAAGAAAATTGACGAAGAAGAGAAGACCGAGGCACCTAAGGCTGGACTAGGGGCCGCTTATCCTAGGATAGTTGTTTCGATTCGGGGAGAAATCCCTCGAACCCTCGACTCGTATGATTATCTCGCTCACTTCGGTGGGATCATATAATGATAAGGGTGATGGCGTTGGCTACGTTTGACCGTTTCTAACGATTACGTAACTAAAGATATTCCGGATATCGATTTCGATACCAACGACAATTCTCAAATCATACACGATCTCGACAAGCAAAATAACGAAGAAGACATCCATCAAGGAGGCTACGAGAGTTCAACAAGCAACGAATCTATCCGCGAGTTTCGAGGAGCTCCAACTCACGATAGAAGTTAGAGCCTTCGCACTCGAAGCTAATCCGGAAGAGCCCGTCATTCCGATTCAAGAAGAGACACCGCAAGCTCAACAATAGATTCGAAGAAATTACGAAGTCAACTTAAGGAGTGGAAAAGTTCTACCTCCGAGAATGGGTCCAAAAGACAAAGGAAAGCGGTGGTTGTTCGTGAAGAACCAACCCCGGCAGAAGAAATACCCATTCGAGAAGAAGCAGAGACACATGAAAACAAAGTGGACTACAACGTGCTAGCCCATCTTAGGAAACTACCGACCAAACCGAGCATCTACGACGCTCTCATCTTATCAAAGGAGATGAGAGAAGCTCCGATCAAGGCCTTACTTGATCCGAAATTCGCTTAGCTCAAATGGCCGGAGAGTCCTTAGATGAGGTTTGCTCGTTAAAGGAACAACGAGGTGTTACCTTCACAGACGACGACCTACTACTTGGAACAGCAGATCACAACCGACCGTTGTACATTTCAGTTACAATCGGAAAATTTACACTTTCCAGAGTATTGGTGGATCCAGGAGCATCAATCAATATAATGAATCTTCGAACACTAGCATACTTGGAAATTGATGCCCGCGAGCTCGAGGCGGACAAAATGTTATTAAGAGGATTCAATCAGAAAGGAGAAAGAGCCCTCGGCTCAATAACGCTACTGATGAAGACCGGTGACTTAGCAAAGACAACCGCGAAATTTCACATAATCGATTCGAAACGTCATTCAACGCTCTACTCGGGCCGACCATGGATACATGAAAACAGGATGGTACCATCATCTCTACATCGTTGCATCAAGTACTACGATGGAGGAGAACAATGCATCAAAGGTGACTTACAACCATTCTCCGTACATGAAATTGGAATCCACGAGGATGCAGCTTATTATGCACCGCCGAAGAAAACGATCTTCTCCAGAGATACTATAACAAATGAAGCAAAGAAAGTTCGGGACAACGAAGAACCTGAAGTTCTAGTCCAACAGTCACTCACCACTCCCTTACGGCGAGATGGTGAAGGTTTCTCCACAACTCGCATCCGAGGTCGAGGCCGGGGACGAGGTCGTGGTAGAGACGTTAGGACAATCGGACGAGGAAACCAACCATCAATGTCGATCGGGAAGATAGTTCGAAGAAGAAAGAGAAATCAAACAAGAAGCAACGACAATAAGTCGAAGAAGCCGCAATTCGAATCCCTCTCGAAGATGAAAGAAACGAAGAATATAAATCGATGTACGAGAAGATTAACCACTATGTACATACTATGACCCTGACCCCGATCCATTCTAATAAGATCGAGGGTATGGAGGTCAAAGAGATACGTAGCGGTGGTGCAAAACCAATCAAATTCTACCGTGGTGCTTCTTCCTCCAAAACCGAAAATAATGTACAATTTGAAGATGCTACTTCATCGAATTAATGGAATTGCCTTTCGAGTGGTACTCTCCCCGTGTTCAAAATTTAATTCGCCGTGGTTTCTTACCTCGACAATGGACAAAAGCTCAATCACAACGTTTTGAAAATTTATGGAATAACTCCGGTCGTCCACCCAACTCAAAGCATGGTCTCGGATTCGGCACGTAGGATCGACTGATGATACTGAATTTTGCTTGGTTATCACCTGCGAATCTAATGAAAACCGCATGGAAACTATGGACGAACTCGAAGATTTACAAATTGGAGACGCTCCACCGTAATTCGAAGAAGAAATCAAATCTACGATAGATGAGTTAATAGAAGTTAACTTAGGTACTAGCGAAGAGCCTAGACCTACCTTTGTTAAGCTTCTTTACTCAATAAAGAAGACTCGAAGAAATAATCAAGTTATTAATGGAATTCAAAGACCGTTTTGCTTGGAGCTACGATGAGATGCCGTGTTTAGCTCCGCAGGTCGCAGTCCATAAACCAGAGTGGACCCTACTTCGTTCCACGGACAAGGTCCCGTAAGAATGCGTCTAGAAATCGAACAACAAGTCATAGCCGAAGTTAAAAAGCTAATAGACGCTAAATTTGTCCGTGAAGAACAATACCCGACTTGGTTAGCCAACGTGGTACCGACGTGAAGAAGAATGGTCGATCGAATTTGTGTGGATTTCGTAGATTTAAACAAGGCATGTCCAAAAGATGAATTCCCTCTACCGATCCTGCAATTAATGATCGACATTGCTTCAACACATGAAATATTCTCATTCATGGATGGATCTTCGAGATACAACCAAATAAAAATGGCTCCGAAGATGAAAAACTTACAAGCATTCGTAACGCCGATCGGAGTATATTGCTACACAAAGGATGCCATTCGGATCGAAGAACGCAGAGCAACCTACCAAAGAGCAATGACAAGAATTTTTGATGATCTCATCCACAATCAAGTCGAATGCTACGTGGACGATGTGGTCATCAAAAGCAAAGTAAAGGACAACCACTTGTATGATTCGAGAATTGTTTTCGAACGATTAAGGCAATTTAACCTTAAGATGAATCCCTTAAAATGCGCCTTCGGCGTCACCTCCGGGAAATTCTTAGGATTCGTTGTCCGACATCGTGGAATTGAAATCGATCCGGAAAAGATTAAAGCTATCTTAGAAATGCCGCCTCCCAAAACCTTAAAACAACTACGATCTTTTCAAGGGAAGCTGGCATATCTTCAACGCTTTATCTCAAACCTGTCAGTAGGTGTCGACCTTTCTCGGCACTAGTTAAAAAGGACGCCAAATTTATTTGGGAAGAGAAATGCCGTAGGGCCTTCGAGGACATTAAGCAATATTTAATGACACCTCCCGTCTTAGCAGCCCCGGCCTCGTGTAGACCGCTAATACTTTATACCGCGGCTTTAGACGACTCCTCGGAGCCCTATTAGCCTGAGTCAATGATGAGGGTAAAGAAAATGCTCTTTATTACTTAAGCCGTCGTTCATCGCCGACGGAAATAAGGTATCCCGCAATTGAAAAGCATTGTTTGGCCTCGATCTTCGCCGCTCAAAAGCTCGTGCATTACATGCTTTCTCATAAGGTCAACTCGATCTCGAAGTTTAATCCATTGCAATACTTGATGACTCGTCCAACGCTTTCCCGCAGACTTGCCAGATGGTCAATGATATTATTGCAATTTGATATAACTTTCGTGCCTCTTCGTGCCGTAAAGGGACAAGCCTTAGCAGACTTTCTCGCAGCACACCCTTTGCCGGCAGAATCTCCTCTCAATGACGATCTGCCAGATGAACAAATAATGAATCTAGAAGACCTTGATGATCGACGTTGGGAATTATATTTCGACGGAGCATCTTCGACCGCACAAAGACGAAGAATCGCAAGTGATAGTGTCCTGGTAAGGCAGAATCGGACTAATCTTTATAACACCGGAGCGGGGGATGTTAAGATACTCCTACCACTGACAGCAGCCGTGTACAAACAACGAAGCGAATACGAAGCCCTCATAACGAGATCGGAATTAACCATTCAAATTGGGATAACAGTACATCAACATCTACGGGGATTCACAGCTAATCATTCAACGTATCGCGGACAAGACAGAATTTTAAAACCAAGACTCGAGCAATACTTCCAGTATGCCATACAGCTGTTGGAACAGATTCCAAATGTGACAATCTACAAAATTCCCAGAAAAGAAAACGCTCTGGCGGATGCGCTAGCCCGTCTCGCAAAGGAATTTGCCTGTTTGCAAGATGAATCAGTGGAAGTGTCAGCTCACGTGACGCCGAGTCCTATCACGACTTGACATAGACACGATACACAAATCGAAAAGGAAGAAGAATCAATTACAGCAGATGACGTAAAACACTGAAGATCGGCGACAACCATTAATAGATTACTTCGCAAACAGGGAAACTACCGTGACGATAGGTCGTTAGCCCATCGTATCAAGAAAAGAACTCGTCCTACGCATTAATAAACAACACATTATACGTAAGGTCTTTTGATCAAATGTGGCTAAGGTGCCTAAGCGGGTCCGAAGCCCGTGAAATTGTTAAAGAGGTGCATTCGGACTCGCGTGGCGCTCACCGATCGGGTCCAAAGATGAAAATGAAAATTAAAAGACTAGGGTACTACCGGCCCTCGATGATGACCGACCGCATGAAAATCGCCAAGAGCCGTCACCGATGCCAAGTGCACGGAGTGGTTCTACACCAACCTCCAAATGTGCTACATCCGACAATTGCATCGCGGCCATTCGAATGTCGGGGCACGGATATAGTGGGTCCAATGAACCGCCGTCGTCAAAAGGACATCGCTTCATTCTTGCAGCTTACAGATTACTTTTCCAAGTGGGCAGAGCGCGCTCCACTTAGAGAAGTAAAAGCACATCACGTGCTACAATTTTTCAAGAACCAAGTTGTCTACCGTTTCGGGGTGCCGCGCAGATCATCTCGTATAATGGTCGGCATTCGAAGCACACAAATCAACAATTTTGTCGAGAGACACTGAATCGACCGGCGATATTCAACAATTTACTACCCAAGAGCAAACGACCTAGCCGAGGCTTTTAATAAAACCCTCGTTCAAATTTTAAAGAAGACTTTAGACGACAATAAGAGAAATTGGCACGAGAAGTTGTTAGAAGCCTTGACGGGCTTACCGGACAACCTTCGTAACTCCTACGCAAGCTACACCTTACGCTCCGGTGTATGGGTCCGAGGCAAGTGTTACCTTTAGAGGTTCGGCTCCCTTCACTCGAATTGCAGCTTGCAAATAAAATCACAACGAAGAAAACGCCAAATTACGACTCGAAGAATTAGAGAGCCCGGAAGGGAAAAGACTTGCAAGACAACAGAATCTAGAACTATACCAAGCTAAGATGATTCGAGCTCATGATAAACCGGTCCGCCCAAGAACCTTCAAAGTCGGTGATTTAGTTCTCGTTCTCAAGAGACCTATTCTTGCACACCGCAAGATAGGGGAAAATTTGAACCCACTCGGGAAGGACCGTTCGTGGTCGAAGCAGTATACTCGGAGGTTCCTACCAGCTAGTGAATTGCCAGGGAGAACGACATATGCTTCCGATCAATGGACGATACTTGAAAAAGTATTACGCTACCTGATGTTTCGAAGGAATGAACTTTCCATCCCTAGAAGCACGGGCGAAGTGATTACTTATGAATGGGTCCGAACCCAAAAATAACAAAAATGTGCTAAAAATAAATAAAATCCTGATAATAAAATTTTCCTTGTTTTCTTTTCCAAGTCAAAATCTCTTACCTGATCTTATCCCACTTCATTCCTGTTAAATTTGAAAATATAAAAATAATAATAAAACAAGATGTCTTTAATAAACTTTTCTCGATGTTCTTGTTCTTAGATGCACCCCCGATCCTTTTCCTTGTCTCTTCGCAGGGGAAATGTCGAGCGGGCGGTTGGTCTTGAACTTTAAAGAATGGCGTAAGCCTCGCACTCGATGAAAAGAGGGTGAAAGATGGAGCGATAATCGAGATCGACTCGCATTTCGCACCGACAGGCCTACGATACGAGGAAAGTGATTGGGTCCCGGTTGACCGAGAAGAACTACCCGGACATACAAGAATGAAAGTGGGTGGCCCAAGCCACCAATCTAGCAACAAGAAAAGAAAGACAAGTATTGAAGAAGATAAGAAAATGAAGTCTGTAGTCGCTACAGCAGAGGGCGAGCTTGTCGCCGCCGCGCCCACAGAGATTCAAGAAGTTCGGAGAGCTACTCTCACAGCAACACAACGAAGAAATAAGAATCGCCGTATCCGTAAGATGTTGACAAAACTAGCTGCGGATCAGCACGACGAGGCAGCCGCTAATGTCAGTGCATACACTTCAAGGACACCAGTTCACCAGGAACCAGAAGAAAGGAGGCCAACTCCTAGGATGACGAAAAGAACCGTGGAAATCTTCGAAGACCGAAGAAGGAAGGCTACCACGCCACCGGATAGAACCACCGATGATGCATGACCTTGTTGCGTAAGCAACCCCGGGGATGTCCCGACGTGCATCATCCCCGAGGAGCCGAGGTATGCAGGAGAACGTGAAGGGATCGAACCTTATATCCCGCAATACGTCACTGAGCCTCGCCATCCGCAGTTATTCCGGAATACGAGCCGGAGAGAATGCGGAATGTTGAAAAGAAAACCTTCGAATACTTTGAAAGGATTAGAGGCGAAGAATCAATATACTAGAGGGCCTCGAATTACATACGGATGTATTCTCGTAGTATGAGCAACGAAGAAATCGTGGATTGCATCCGGATTTGAAAAGACCGGCCGAGCAGGCCGCCTAAGGGAAAACACATACTCGAGCCCCGGAGATGGATGCCGTGGAAAGGAAGAATCACAATACAATGTGGATGCCGTTACAACTTCGCCGAGGACAGGAAGGGAAACCCGCCGGAATACTCCGTCATGGGCAAGTGGACCCGATGCCATTAGTCATCAAGAGAATGGTAAAGAGATCGATAACATGGAGGGTACCGCCAAGAACCGCATACCCAATACCGCATCATCAACATCTACAAACAGGGTGATCGTATACCCCCACACATCGATCACCATGACTTTGTCGACCTTTCGCACGCCTCTTTTCCGAGCGAGTGTAACATCATGTTCGGATCCGACCTCCGGATAGCGAGCCCAGAGTGAGTTCCGAGGGCCGCAGAAGATACCACTACCGGTAGGTTCCGTCATGATACCGAAGGGTAACGGAGCGTATATCGCCAAGCATTGCATACCGTGAGTACCGATGAAGAGGATTTCGCTTACGTTCGTAAGGATGGACGACGTAAAGATACCTTACCATTTCCAGCCATGCACTCGGAGCTAGAGAGCCTCCGACCTTACGAGCCGTGAGTTACATGGAAGATATCACACCTCCAATGTACATCCATACGGCATCCTTGCCAAGGATGGCTTGGAAGGTGATGTTATTGACCATGTATCTCACTATTCAGACATGGACCTTTGACAGATGCTTCTTTAGATGGATCGACAAAGATCATACACAGTCCGTTTTGAGTCTACATGGATTGTATGAAATATATTCCAGATCAAGTTGTACGATGTATCTTCAGTATGATTGGAATGAAAGTGACCATGTCACATTTTTGGCCTTCACCTCTTTTAGTGCAAATTGATTGGGAAACGCCGTTAAAGTTGAATGAACTTCGAACAAAGAAACGTAAAAGAAATAAAACAAAAAAAAAGATAAAAGAAAACTTTCTAAAAAAATCTAAAAAATGACAAACACCAAATTCACATGAACATTAAATAAACAACAAAATAAAATTTGAATCATTAAAGGATAAACAAAATCAACAAGAATGTTAAATCAAATTCTCAATCAAATTTCGAATCCGATCTCGATCAAACTTCAAATTTCATCTTCCAAATTTCAAATCAAATCTTAAATCAAATTTCAACCGAGTTCAAACTCATCCTTTCAAATTTCAAATTCGATCTTCCAGATCTTAAACCAAATCTTTATCAAATTTCAAATTCAATCTTTCCAGATACCAAATCTTTATCAAATTTCAAATTCGATCTTCCAGATCTTAAACCAAATCTTTATCAAATTTCAAATTCAATCTTTCCAGAAACCAAATCTTTATCAAATTTCAAATTCAATCTTTCCAGATTCCAAATCTTTATCAAATTTCAAATTCGATCTTCCAGATCTTAAACCAAATCTCAGTCAATCTCAAATTCGATCTTTCCAGATCTCACATCAAACCTCAAATAAATTCAAACTTTTGGGTCGAGGATTTTACATCCAAGACTGCACTGCTTTAGGATTCTCTTCCTACCGCACCGAAATACATCAAATTCAAACTTTTGGGTCGAGGATTTTTACATCCAAGACTCGCATCGCTTTAGGATTCTCTTCCTACCGCACCGAAATACATCAAATTCAAACTTTTGGGTCGAGGATTTTACATCCAAGACCGCACCGCTTTAGGATTCTTTTCCTACCGCACCGAAATACATCAAATTCAAACTTTTGGGTCGAGGATTTTTACATCCAAGATCGCACCGCTTTAGGATTCTCTTCCTACCGCACCGAAATACATCAAATTCAAACTTTTGGGTCGAGGATTTTACATCCAAGATCGCACCGCTTTAGGATTCTTTTCCTACCGCACCGAAATACATCAAATTCAAACTTTTGGGTCGAGGATTTTTACATCCAAGACCGCATCGCTTTAGGATTCTCTTCCTACCGCACCGAAATACATCAAATTCAAACTTTTGGGTCGAGGATTTTACATCCAAGACCGCACCGCTTTAGGATTCTTTTCCTACCGCACCGAAATACATCAAATTCAAACTTTTGGGTCGAGGATTTTTACATCCAAGACCGCATCGCTTTAGGATTCTCTTCCTACCGCACCGAAATACATCAAATTCAAACTTTTGGGTCGAGGATTTTACATCCAAGACCGCACCGCTTTAGGATTCTTTTCCTACCGCACCGAAATACATCAAATTCAAACTTTTGGGTCGAGGATTTTTACATCCAAGACCGCACCGCTCGTAGGATTCTCTTCCTACCGCACCGAAATACATCAAATTCAAACTTTTGGGTCGAGGATTTTACATCCAAGATCGCACCGCTTTAGGATTCTTTCCTACCGCACCGAAATACATCAAATTCAAACCTTTGGGTCGAGGATTTTACATCCGAGATCGCGTCGCTTTAGGATTCTCTTCCTATTGCACTGAAATACATCAAATCAAACTCTTGAGGTTAAGGATTTTACATCCAATACCGCATTACTCTGAGATCTTTCCTCATTATAATGATCCAATCCAATCGATTCGATCTTCTTTTGGGGTTGAAGATGTTACATCTAAAACTTCAAAATTCCGATTTTCATTTCAAATCAAATCCCTTCAAATCAATCTCGACAAACCTCAATCTAAATCGAAACTCCAAATTGAAATCTAAACTCACGCATCGCGACTCGAACATGAAACAAAATAAAATCTAAATCGAAATTCTCCCGCATCATGTGATTTGGGATTCACCTCCTTTTCCTTTCCCCGCCGAGAATTCAAGAATCTCCAGCTTCGTAGATATACTTGACACTCCCCAGCGGAAGCTCTTCTACTTTGTCCTAAGTTTGTTACTTGGACATCCGTGTTGGTTTTGTTGATCGTTTCGGTCAACACCAATACGCGCGGTGTGCTCCGTCACTCACCACACCTATCGGGGGTCCATTTGTCGACCTCATTTTCGATGAGGTCTTCTCTTCTTCTCTTTAGTACTTAGGATCTAGCCTTAGGCTTTTCCTTCGACTATCTTAGAGGACTAGAATTGGGACCCACCTTTTAGAAATTCAAACCACTTCTTAACTCCCTGCAAACTCCACAAACTCGACTATAAACCCCTAATCACCTAGAGGGTTGAAATCAAATGTGGAAGTTTAAAGGATGAGTTCCTATAGGACTCTTTGGCCTTAGGACCGCCCTCGGGTGGCTCGGTCCGGTGAAAGGTCGACTCGCACACACACTACACTTTCACACACCTCCTAAAAACACACCCATACCTGACTTGACTTCCCGACTCATGTAGGTGATTCACATGGATGGTCCTTAACCCCTAAGCCCTCGCGCTAAGAGGTTAGGAACAACATGATGAATGCCTCAGATGAGTCCCTTCATGGCTCATGTGGGCTTGATATGGCTTCATGGCTCAACAAAAATGATTTCATTTCACTTACATCCACCCAATCTTCAATTTTCCAAATTTTCAATTTTTGACCCCCGGGACCCTACACCCACCAACCCTACCAAAAGCCCTGAATAGTCCAAATTTCTCAAAAATTTCCAAATTACCCAAAATTCTCCAAAATCAATCCCAAACATTTCCACATCACTTAAATTGGTCATCCATACCCAAAAATGCCAAAAAATTCCAAAATACCCCCCAATACCCTCCAAATACCCAAAATACCCTCTTGACCCAAAAATCCAAAAATTCAGAAAATTCCCAGAAAATTCCAGAAAATCCCAAATATTCCCAATTTCATTTTGTTCAACTACACCATGGGCCAATTTTGTCAGTTTACCCCACTTTTGTCAAAACCCCCAATTCGACCCATTTTAACCCAAAGTAAACCCAATGTCAAACCAAACCTACCCAATTGACCCAAATTCTGGTCCAATTCAATTCTAAATTTCAATTCAACATCCCAAACACCAATCTAGACCAAATACAAGCCCAATTTGATTGGCATTGGGATCCAATTTCACTTTTGGCCTTAAAGCCCAATTTGGACCTATGACCCAAACCTAACCCAAACTCACCCATTTCAACTCCAATTAACCCCAAATCTTTTCTAAACCTTCCTTAACATCCCCATGAACAAAACACTAACATGATTTGCTCAAAATTTAGACCCAAACCCCACTCAAATTCAACCCAAAATCAAAAAGCCCAATTTCGACCTAAACCTAAACCTAGCCCAAATGAGCCCAAACCCCAAAACCAAAACCCAACCAAAGTTGAAACCTCTTTGAAACACTCCCATAAACATTTCCCAACATTAATTTTACATCAATTTCAACCCTAGCCCAACATTGACCCAAATTAGCCCAATTTGGCCCACTTTAGCCCACTTACCAATTAAACCCAAAGTCAAACCAATTCAAACCCAAATCACTTCAAACTTGTCTCAAATCACTCATGACACATCCTTAGACTAAACCCAACATTTATTTGGCATGGCCCTTTGCAAAATTTTCATCTAAAAGCCCACTTCTAAAGGACATTCAAAAGCCCATTCCAAACCAAACTCAAAAGCCCAAACCCATCCTAAAGCCCACATTACAATCTCATCTCATCCTCACTTAATTAAAATCATTCCTAAGTCCTAAATCAGCAATCAAATCTTTCTAAACAAAGCCATATGACAAACCATCCAAATTTTACACCAAATGTCCAAAATTCTTAAAACCCATTTTCATGAAAATTGACTAAACTTTTCCCTAAGCCAAAGACAAGCCATGCAAGCCATGGACAAGCCACATGAAGCCATGGAGAGTTTGACATGTGATCAAGCCATTAATGGAAAAAGGAGGACCCCCTTTCCTAATCCTTCTTAAGCCTTTTTACCTTAAGCATGTCACACTCTAAACCATGCTTTGCCACCTAATCCATGGATGGAGACTTCACCATTCCATGGCAGCTGACCCAACTGATCCTCTCAGCCCAAAATCAGGCCATGGGGAGGTGCACCCAACCCAAACCAATGGGTTGACCAAATTGAAGCTAAAATAGCCCCTTCCCCTTTCTACTTTGATTCAACCACTTTACACATGTCAAACCTCAATTGAATACACCAAACCCCTGCCCGACCCACCCGAACAAGATGGTGACCGAGTGCTCGGCCGGCCACCACCGAGCCGCCGGAAAACACCATGGCCGAAACCTCGGGAGGAGCCAAACTTTGGAATTCTCCCTTGTCGAGCCGCCCCATGCCTAGTGGTCACCATGGTCGTTCTTCTCCTCACCGCAGCGAATCGATCCCAAGCCCTAACTCCCCCGGAGGCCCTCCAGCCCATGCCTATTTAAACACCACCCCTCACGGCCATGAAAGGAGAGTTACACAAACCTTGCCAAAACTCGCCAAAATTGTTCCGTACCCCTCCTCATACACGAGCACTTGATCCCAGGTGAGATCCCCCGCCATTTCTTCTCCGCGAGCTCAATTTCGGAGTTGAAATCCAAGCCCAAAACCAGGACACTTCCCCACGGTGAACCAATCCCCAAATTGATTGGTCCTACACCTTCACCGGACCAAGGGAAGGTGTCCACCAAGCAAAAGCCCCATCTCCGGGCCACCCAGCTTGCTCCGGACTCCAAGCTTTGTGATCACCGTGGTCGAAGTTCAACCTGGACAATTCACTGGACCGGAGACTTCATCCGGAGCTCGCGAGATCCAATCGAAGGTGCAACAACTCTCGGATCGAAGCTTCACTTCTCCGAGCAAAGGTATGAGCTAATTCTTCATCCCGAGCTTCCGGAGATTCTCCATTTCAAATGCCTTAATTTCAATGCATGTTTACCGTATGGATGTGTTCGTCTCTTCAAGACGAATCCATGAGAGCATAAGAACACGAAAATCCATCGAGAATCGAGTGAGTTCTTAGGGTTAGAGTGTGGACGGTCACGGGATCACACCGGCCATGGACGATGAACGGATGCCGTCCATTTAATACACGCGCGGACGGACGGCTCGGATGGCGTCGGACCGAGAGACGGCACGAGAACCGCGGGGCCCGGGTTGCTGACTCAGATGGCGGCGTCGAATGGGAGCGCGCCACGCGGCATTTCGGAGCTGCCGAGGTTGACGCGGCGCCGCGTGGATAAGTAGATAAATAGGAATATTTTCTATTTATTTAATTCCCAGAACTTTAAAAATCCATATCTTTGTGTAGAAAAATCACAAAAATAAAATAAAAATACCCTCTTGCTCAGTGAACAGAGGAGAATAATGTGGAAAAGAAATCATTTAATTTCATCAAGTATTTTATTTTTAATTAATTATTTACTCCCTGCATTGTTTTAATTCTCCATGCATGTATACAATTCACCATGGCATGAGACCATAGGGCTTTTGAAGTCTCTGAACTTAGGGACATTCCCTGAATTTTCCAAGGTCGAGGCCATCTCTGTGAAAAGTTATTGATTTTTCAAATGCATGTTGTCGTTTTAAGTATTTTAATTTCAAAAATTAGCATGTTGTGAAATAAATTCTAGGAAAATATGGTGATGTTCCTTATGACCAGAGAACCCTAGGAAAAATAGGATTTGAGTTAATTCACTTAGATTAACCCTAATTGGCTTAAACACCCAAAATAGACCCCTAATTAATTAGAGTTAACCATAGATCAAATTGACTTGAAATCAATTCTCCACTGACCTTTAGGATCAGAGGAACCCATCATAAAAATTTGAGGTCAATTGGACTTGGTTAGCCCCACTAATTGGGTTAATTAAGCCACTTAGCCATTTTAAACTTTAAAAAATTCATAACTTTCAAAATGTCTTTCAAAAATTCACCAAATTAGTTTTGGAGTCTCTCTGATATCAGGGGAGTTTAAGAAAATTAAAATTTCAATTTTCTAAAAAAGTTGATTTTTAATATTATTTTAATATTTTTAATAATTAAAAAATAATAAAAATCACAAAAATAATAAAATTCACCAAAATGTCATATTTTGAATTTCAATCACTTAGGAACAAGTCCCATATTTTTCCTAGGTCTATTTAGTGAGATATTAATTTTTAAAGCTCTAGGGTAATTTTAAAATTAAAAAAATATATTTTCTAGCATTTTCACCAAAATAATTATAATAAATCAAAGAAAAATCAGAAAATTGTAAAGTTTGGTTCTCTGGAATCCTTGATATCAGAGAGAATTTTAAAAATTATAAAATTCATTTTTCAACATTTATGTTATTTTTAAATTAATTAATACTCCAGAACTTAAAATAATTCTAATAAATAAAATATAATTAAAAAAATTACAAAATTTGGTCCAAGTGGTCCTATGGTCATTAGGAATGTCCCCTAATTTTCTTAAGGACAGAAACTTTCCCTTGGTCATGTCATTGAATTTTCCTTGGAAATTCCTATTTTCTACTAAAAATAATTATATAAATAAATTAAATGCAGAAAAATCACATTTTCTCCTCTCATGTCTTTATTGACATATGAGTGAAGTCTCATAAAAATTTCAAGTTCATTTGAGTTCAATTTAGTGAGTTATGAAATTATTAGGCTTAAAGGGCAAAATGGTAATTAAAATTTTAACCCTTAATTAAAACTTTAGGTTTAATAAAAATTAACAAGTAAAATATTTTGATCCTAATCTGATTTGGATGATTGAAATTTAAATAATTGAAGGGTAGAAACCCATTAAGTAATTTAAAATGATTAAACTTTAAGTAAATAATTAATTGAATTTGGAAGAATAATAAATTTGGAATTATTAAAATAGGGATATTATTAGGAAGAGATTTATTCTTTAATTTAAAAATCCCTAAATTAATCATCTCATTAATACTCAATTCTTAATTAAAGTGATAACTCAAATTTAAAATATTAAAAGACTTAATCATTAAATTAAATTAAATCATTAAACTCTTTCAAAAATTTCAATTAAATTAAATTAAATTAAGATTAAAAGTTGAATTAAATTAAATTAAAATTAAGTTAAATTAAATAAACAAATTAAATTAAATTAAATGAATTAAATACATTAAATTAAATAAATAAATTAAATTAAATTAAATTAAATTAAATTAAATAAATAAATAAAATTAAATTAAATTAAATTAAATTAAATGAAATTAAATTAAATTAAATTAAAATTAAATTAAATTAAATTAAAATTAAATTAAATTAAATTAAGAAATTAAATCAAATAAATTAAATTGAATTAAATTAAATCAAATCAAATTAAATTAAATAAATTAAATTAAAATTAAATAAATTAAATTAAAATAAATAACCTCACTTAAGACATGAAGGAATAAATCTAAGATAACTCGAACACTATTCCAAACTTAAATCATTAATTTGAACTTAAATTTGAATCACAAATCATTAAGAATCATTTTGCCCTTAGGAGCTTTAGTTATCATAACTCCTAAATGTAACATTAAAATGTTACTTCACTTATAGTGACATTCAAAGGTCCTAGTTCACTCGAGCAAGTTAACAAAACTTGAAAACCTCGGACGATCGATTCATTTACACAATTAAATTTATTTGGACTTGAAACAATCCTAGAAATATTGAAAAGATGTTTAAGATTCTTCTTAAGCACTTCCTCAATATGATAGGATATTTACAAGAACAATCGAACTTAATTGTTCTTTGATGAAGAAAATCGTCTTCAAACCAAAAACACAAAGAACCTAGACGTCATAGGAAATGACTAGTTATAGGATTAGGAATTTGGTAGAAAACCATAAACCTTTCCCTTAGCTTTACCTAGGAACTTGTTTAAATATTCTAACCGTGTTTTAAGTGCGAACTTGAGATGACGGGAAGACCCTCCAAGTACGCTTTTATTTTATTGCAGCTTTATTTTGTTGCAAATGCACTTTATTTTTCTTGCATGATAAACAACAGTTGCATGAAAACCGACACCTTTAGGACGAGAAACCAAAACTGAAACCCAAAATTAAAATAAAATACACTACAATATAAAATCCACCTCCACAACATTTCAAAATATAAGACAACTCAAAATTTAATCACAAACATAACACAAAACTACAACTACAACTAAATTAAAACGTCTCATTGAATGATCGGGAATACCTCGGATGATGTAACCCACGTGTTGCTTAACGGGATTTCCACGTGCCTAAATGAAAGTGCGGAACTCATTTAGTTGAGTTTAGCAAATTCATCTGGACTAAGTGAATTCGATGAAAATAACGGTGCCGGGATGACGGAACCGTGGGATCTTAATCGGTTCTGTTTAATCAACTTTAAGATCTGTTTTAATTAAAACACAAAAACACTTGGAAATTAAGACTTCTCTAAACCAGAACACTTCTCTCATCTCCCGATTTATGATTTCCAAAACTAAACTTCGCAACAACAAGGAGCTCGGAGCATGGTGGGCAGCACGGCCATCGTCGTCAGCGAAACTTGAACCTACTTCACAGAAACTTTCTTAGTATTAAATAACAAAGCCATAGGACTTCGAGGTAGTTTGCACTAGTGCAACATAAATCCTCAACTCTTCGTTAGGCATTTGCATTGCAAATTAAGCCCTAACCGGTCTTAGGATTCCGAGGTAGTCGTCCGATACGACATAAACCCTCATATCTTCTAGGCGATTTGTATGATTCTATCATATAAATATAAGCCCTAATTAATTAAAATTGGCAAGATTAAAACATTAAATAAACATTAGGACTTTCCTAAATCCAAGCCAAACAATAGGATAGTCGGGAGATTACCGAAGTCCGCTTCGAATCCGTGATCTCTCCTACTTTTCTCCCTTTGGATTCCCAAAATAAAAATGTTCTGAATTTGATCCATTCCCTATTGAAATTTCCAAAATTCAATCCTTTTGAAAACTTAAACTTTGAAATCCTTGAGAGCAGAATTATTGATTATTATCGAGAGTTTTCTTAGGTGATTCCCGTCACTTAAGATGTAATTAACTATAGGGGCTTGCCCTTATAGGGAACTTTAAGAACCTGAGTAATATAAACCCCGTTTAATAGTTTCATATTAAGCGGGGAATTTGTCGGCTTATAAAATTGGTTCGCAGACCAAACGGATGTCACAAACCTTTCTAGTTTATTTAATCGAGCCCCATTATCAAGCAAAGTGTGTCTATTCTTCGGGATAGATACACGGTTTGTGGTGCGGCGCTCGTTTATATAAACTATTCGGGATGTGAGATCGGTTTGATTTCATATCTTAAAATTTTCAAATTTAAAATTATTTTCAAAATCAAATACTACTTTTCAAATTATTTATTTAAATTAAATTAAAATTCGCCGACAATTTTTGTAGGCGACTCCCTTTTCAAAATAAAACACATAACCTAAAAATATGCCGACAAAGTGTTGCGGCAAACCGTTGCGGCGAAGTGCTGCGGCAAACTGTTGCGGCGAAGTACTGCGGCAAACTGTTGCGGCGAAGTGCTGTCGCGACATACCGTTGCTGTGAAGTGTTGCGGCGAACCGTTGCCATGAAACGTTGTGGCGTACCAGTACTGTGAGGCGTTGCGGAAATGGCGACAATTCGAGAACCCCGTTCTACTGAGAACCAGAGGAAAAGTCAAAACCCAGAGGATGCTGTATCAATTTTGACGGAGAGCGACTTAATCTTTTTTCGAAAGAAGTATTACTTCCTGACCGATATGGTGGTAAAATTGCCAACTTCAAATGATCGAGCGTATTCTCCTCCTTTTGGATATGTCGCTATTCACGAGGCATCTTTGAGAGCTGGTCTTCGATTTCCATCCGCACCTGAGTTTATTGAAATAATGAAAGCGTTCAGTTTTTGCATTGCTTAGTTGTCTTGTCGGGTGGTGACAGTAATTATTGGATTGACTGTTTTTCTTTAGGAGACGTGGGTTGACGCTAACTCCGGCAATTTTGGCACGGCTGTGCGGGTTTTTTAGCGATACACATGGTCGCATAATTTTTAAGCAAAAGATGTTGGACTTTCGCTTAAAGGAACCAATACGACAATGGTCCGTAAGATTTTTCTTTGCAAAAAATGATTGGAGGCTCCGCGAGAGGCAAGGAAAGTTTCAACAGTTGTCTCTCTCTCTCTTCAAACTACCGAAGAGGGAATATTGCAGATGTTGGGATTTCATGATTTTAAGGAGATGTTGTTCGAGACGCAATACATTTACAAATTTGTGAGTGAGGAATCATTATTCAAGGTCAATCTTTCTTTCCAACCAGAACGGTCTACAAGTATGATATTAAAGAAATCTAAGAAACGACCTTCCGAGCCCCTGCAGAATCCTTAAAGCAGCTTCCAACGAGCGATGACTGTGAAATACTGCCTCAAAAACAAAAGAAAGTTAAAGCATCGCGAGATCCCTTGCCAAGTCCTTCGAATATTCGTATTCCTGAGAATGTCCTATCTCATGAATATACTGGGCTCATGGAAGTCGAGAGTTTGGTAAGTTTCCTTTATCTTCTGCTACTGTATTATTTTATATATCTGACCCAAATTTCTTTTCTTTTAGGTGGATAACATGATGGAAAATCAGAAGGGGTTGACACTGGCATTGAGAAACTGGAATTCCGAGTTCGTTAAGATTAAATATTTCCAAGGCGAGTACAAGCGTCAGTATGAATCTGGGGTTGAAAAAATTACATCTCTGGAATCACAGTTGACAGAGTGCAGGACAGAACTTTCAATAATGGCAGCCTCCCTCTCATTGTAGCTTCAGGATATGGAGAAAACCTGGGAGGGGTTGGTGGAAGCACGAGCCAGCCTCCGCGAAAGTAATAAGAGTGTGAAAGCCTTAAGTCGACGGTGTTAGCCCAAGAAGAGGAGATTTAACTTTTGAAGTCTTCAAAAGAAGTTGATGCTTCAGAAGTTCAGCATAAAGCGATTGAGGACTTTAAGAACTCGTTAGAGTTTAAAACTATCATTCGAGACCGTGTTCAAGAGGCTCGTGATCGGATCCTTGATGTTGAGGTGAAGGAGCATCAAAAGTGGTTCACCGAGGAAGGATTCATCTGAGGTTTTATGAAGGGGAGTCGAGCGGTGCAACATCGAACAGGGATTTCAGTGGAAGGGCTTACTCCTAGCCAAGCTTCGAAGGATTCTTCCTCAGATTCTGATGGTGAAGACGTAGAGAGTGAATTGAGGAAAGTGCATTTCTATGATGAAGAGGGGGCGGAGGAGAATGTTGACGTCGATTAGTGCTCCAATCTTCCTTTCATGCTTGTAGCGTGTTGCTTTTGTCACATTGGTTGGACCTTACTAATTGTTGTAATAATGTTGTACGAGTGAAGCATGTTGGTTATTTTGTTTAATTATTCGATTCTGTTAGCTATTTGCCCCCCGAGTACATTCTCTTCCTTTCTATGATATTGTTGAAATATGTTTTCTTTTTATTCCACAGTGGATAGAGATATCTCGGAAATTCTAACATGTGGGAGAGCTACTGTGGGGATAAATCGTCAATGACCTTTGGCTTGGTTGAGGTTATGTATCAGAGTTTTACTTGATGATGTTTAACCTGTATGACCAGAACCAACGGAAGTCCACTGAGGACTTATTAACCCATCCGAGGTTGTTTGCTGGAGCATTGCTCACTTATAAACCTGTGTGGAAGGGATCGAGTATAGTCCACTAAGGACTGTTAACCTATCCAGAGTTGTTTATCGGAGTGAAAACTCTGCGATGTTAACTCTTATGGAAGAGGTCAAACCAAATCCCCCTGGGATCGGTCATGCTATGACTAAGATACAACCGGAGTTGTGCATTTCTCGGGTATAGAGCAGAAAGTGACTCATGGATGAGTTGTTATATTTTTGAAAGATATTATCTTTTGTAAAATAAAGCATTTATTTAATAAGTTTGAGATACATTACAAACAAATTATAAAACTGGTGTGTTACTGGTATTATTTGCGAAGGTTTTCAGCATTCCTAGTTCGGGGTAGTATTTTCCCATCTGAATCTTTGAGTTTGAAGGTTCCAGGCTTGATCATGGCTGCTACGACATATGGACCTTCCCAGAGAGGGGATAATTTGTTGCGTTGAGGACCATGACCAGCAGCTTCGATACTACGCAAGACCAAGTCGCCGATGAAGATAGGTCGAGGCTTAACTCTTCGGTTGAAATGACGAGCAACTCTTTGGTGGTAGGAAGCAGCTCTAAGTTAGGCCACATCACGCATTTTTAGGAGAAGATCCAACTGTTGTCGGAGTTTTTCTTCATTGCTATCCAAGTCAAAAGTTTTAACTCGTGGGTTTGGAACTCCGATATCAATAGGGATGACAGCCTCGGTGCCGAAACACAAGTTATATGGAGTTTCCCCGATTGGAGTTCGTGTGGTGGTGCGATAGGCCCAGAGGACGTTGTGCAACTCTTCTACCCACTACCCTCCAGCCTTCTCAAGACGAGTCTTCAACCCTTTTAGCACTGTTTAATTTGTTACCTCTGTCTGCCCATTCGTTTGAGGATGCGCCACGGCAGTGTGCACTAACTGAATGTGAAGATCCTTGCAGAATGACGTGAAGATTCTTCTAGTGAATTGAGTCCCATTGTCAGTGATAATCTTTGCAGGAAGCCCGAAGCGACAGATGATATTTTTCCAGACAAGCTCGTTTAACATTTGCTTCGAGTGATCTTAGCAAGTGGCTCTGCTTCTACCCATTTGGTGAAATAATCGACAGCTAAGATGATGAATTTACGTTGTCCAGTAGCTATCGGAAATGGTCCCATGATGTCTACCCCCCATTGAGCGAAAGGCCAAGGACTCAGAAAAGATGTGAGTTCTACTGGGGGTGCATGCGTTAGATTGGAGTGTAATTGACAACTCTTGCATTTTTGCACAAATTCTAATGCATCTTGCTTAATCGTGGGCCAATAGAAACCTTGTCTCATTATTTTAAGAGCAAGAGCCCTTCCTCCGAGATGTTCCCCACATATTCCGGAATGAACCTCTTGTAGAGCGTAATCAGCTTCATATGGTGGAAGACACTTAAGGTATGAACCTACGAACACCTTCTTATACAACTCGTCCCCAATGAGGATGAAGTTGGCGGCCATGCGTCGGAGACGAATTGATGAAGTAGTATCATCTGGCAGTGTTCCGTCTCGGAGGAAGGATATGATGGGGTCCATCCATGATGTCTCCCACAGGTCATCTATAGATAATATCACCCACGGACCACCGAATACTAGGAAAATGTATCTCCTCGATACACCTTCTTTTATAGAGATCTCCGATTGTTGATGTTGCAAGCTTGGAGAGGGCATCGTAGCTGGTGTTATGCTCCCGAAGTATGTGAATGACCCGATATGTGTCAATTCGGGCGAGAAGTGTTTTAACTAGACTAAGATACTGCACCAGTTGTGAGTTATGAGCCTCGAATTCTCCTTCTACTTGGGATGCGATGAGTTGAGAATCAGTGTAGATAATAATACTTTGTACTTCACAGTCTACGACAAGTTTTAATCCGGCAACTAGTGCTTCATATTCGGCAACATTATTAGTGGCCGGAAATTTTAGGCGAAGTCCGTACTCCAAGATGTCTTGCTTCGGGGAGATGAGTAATATTCCTGCACCGGCTCCTGAGTTTCCGGATGCTCCGTCCACGTATAGTGTCCACTGGGGTGACTGTGGAGGAGAAAAAGGTGGTTCAACAGAGGTAGACATTGTACATTCCACCACAAAATCAGCCAACACCTGTGATTTGATGCTTGGTTGTGGTAGGTAATGAATGTCAAATTCTCCCAATTCCACTGACCATTTTACTAATCTTCCCGATGCTTCTGGTTTTTGTAGGATAGCCTTTAAAGGGAGTTGTGTGTAGACGCCGATAGTGTGAGCCTGGAAATATAGACGAAGTCTCCTTGCTGAGAATACCAGGGCTAACGCAGTCTTATCCGCCATTGGATAACGACTTTCTGTATCGGAAAGAATCTTGCTGACGTAGTATACTGGTTTCTCGGTTGAATTTTCCATTCTGAAAAGGACAGAGCTTATTGCGTGAGGTGAAATAGCCAAGTAGATATACAACATCTCCCCTTGGACGGGTTTTGAGAGAAGGGGCGGCGAGGCCTGATATGCCTTAAGTTGTTCGAAAGCGATATGATATTCATCTGTCCATTGAAAACCAGAGTTTCGAGCGCCCCTAAGTATCTTGAAGAACGGAAGATACTTGTCCCCAGAACGAGCTAGGAATCGGGAAAGAGCAGCTATGCGACCATTCAAGCGTGCACCTCTTTGATGTTCCTCGGAGGCACCATCTCTCTTAACGCCTTGATTTTTTTTGGGTTTGCTTCAATTTCACGATGGGTAACCATGAATCCCAGAAATTTCCCCGATGTGACCCCGAAAGCACATTTAGTTGGGTTAAGTCGCAAATCGTATTGACAAAGGAGTTGAAAACACTCCTCCAGATGAGAAATGTGTTGAGATGCTTCCAGGCTTTTTACTAACATGTCACCAACGTAAACCTCCATTGTATGCCCGAGAAGATTTCTGAATACCTTGTTCATGAGACGATGATAAGTTGCACCAACATTTTTTAATCCGAAAGGCATAACCTGATAACAGCATAAGCCTTTATCTGTTTGAAAGGAGGTGGCCTCCTCGTCTACTGGGTTCATCCTTATTTGATTGTACCCTGAGTATGCATCCATAAAGCTAAGCATTTGATGCCCGGATGTGGCATCAACGAGTTGATCTATGCGCGAGAGAGGAAAACTATCTTTTGGACAAGCTTTATTGAGGTACGTATAGTCGACACACATTCTCCATGAACCACTAGTTTTTCACCATGACGACATTGGCTAGCCATGTAGGGTGGTGTACTTCCGTATGAACTTTGCTTCAAGAAGCTTGTTGACTTCTTGTTCAATAGCTTGTAAGCGATCTGGGGCAAAATTGCGTTTCTTTTGGATCACCGGTTTAACAATTGGATCTACCTTCAAAGAGTGCATGATTATCTCAGGATCAACTCCGGGCATGTCAGTCGGGGTCCATGCAAAAATGTCTTGGTTTCTTTGGAGGAAAGCTACATATTCTGACATTTGCTCATCAGAGAGTAAGGAACCAAGCTGCACTGTTTTTGACGAGTGTTCATTAGAGAGCGGGATATGAACCAAATCTTCTACGGGAGAAGCTCTTTGAGATACCTCTTCATCTCGAAGATCAAAGTTTTCGATGCTAAGTGTTATTGAGGGCGTGGCTGAGCTTGTCTGAGATAACATGATTGTGCTATCTGTTGATCTCCTCGTACAACGCCTATCCCTGCTGGGGTTAGAAACTTGAGCTTCAAGTGTAGCACAGAAGTCACGATGCCAAAAATGGATTGCAGGGGTCTTCCGAAGATGGCATTGTATGCTGATTCTGATTTGACAACGATGAATTGTACAGAGCGAGTTATCTGTTGAGGAAAATCACCCATGATAACGGGGAGATTTATTGTTCTCTCGACCCTTGCGGTCGATTATCAAAACCATATAATGGTCCGATGCGAGTTGAAGTCTTTCTCTTGTTAATCCCAAACTGAGGAAAGTTGAATAGAATAAGACATCGACAGAGCTCCCATTGTCGATCAGGATCCTCTTTACGTTATAGCAAGGTTCGCCAATTCCTGCACTAATGACGAGAGGATCTTGATGAGGGACTCGAACTCCTTCCAAATCGGAATCATCAAAAGTGATAGGGTCGAGGCGTAATTTTTTCTGTACTGGTTCACCAGGTACAGTGACAAGGACTTGATCAGTAAGCAACGAGCCTCCAGCAATTGTTTGAATTTCGCCTACGAATGGATGACCCCCAAGTTGCTGCCTTTGTGTATGTTGCCCCCAGTAGGAGCATTATCAGTATCGGCTGGTTTACTCTGTACAAATCTACCAAGATATCCCTGCTTAATTAGCCTTTAAATCTCTTCCTTGAGTTGCTTACATGCTTCAGTGGTGTAGCCACGACTTTGATGGAAATGACAGTATTGTTCTTGATTCCCCGAGTTAGGTTTTAGGGGGTGAGGCCACTTAATATTTTGCTCATCTTTAATGGCCATCAAGATGTTAGCACGCGAAGCGTTGAGTGGTGTATACTCTTTCTTGGGCCGATATTCAGTTCGTTGTCCCGCGGGTTGGAGAAGGAGGTCACGATTCTTTAGTTGTTCAGATTTTCTCCGTTGCGAAGCTTGATTATTATCTCTGGAGTTACCTTTGCGCTCTCCCCTAAATTTCTCAAATTGTTCCTTATGTGCGGTGATGGCCTCATCCGCAGTGATTTGGGCCTCAACACGGTGGACTAGATCAGCATAAGAATGAACTGTCTCCCGCATGAGTGATGAGTATAAGGGTCCTGGGCGGGGTCCCCCAAGAAAGACTCCCCTAAGCAACTCTGGATCTACTCCTGGAATTTGACGGGCTTCAGTAGAGAACCTGCGGAAGTTGTCTTTGAGTGATTCTCCTTCACTTTGACGAATTCTTGAGAGATGGGATGAATCCTTGATGATCCTTCGACTTGCTATAAACTGTTCCACAAATAGTCTGGCAAGCTCGTTAAAGGTGTTTACAGTGCCCCCCGGCAGAGAGTAGAACCAGGTTCGAGCTTGTCCCTTAAGAGTAGTAGGGAACACCTGACATAGAAGTGCGTCAGAGGCACATTGAATGTGCATGATG
Source organism: Papilionanthe hookeriana x Papilionanthe teres (assembly GCA_022702705.1). Taxonomy (NCBI): domain Eukaryota; kingdom Viridiplantae; phylum Streptophyta; class Magnoliopsida; order Asparagales; family Orchidaceae; genus Papilionanthe; species Papilionanthe hookeriana x Papilionanthe teres. Next base: position 33,715,997 of record CM040436.1, on the reverse strand, counting down.
GTTCTATAATGATCAATATGTTCATAGGGATTAGTTATCCCTTCATATGCGTCAATGTTCGACAGCTTGAAGCCAGTTGGAATGAGGTGTTGGAGGACTGCATTCGCTAAGGGAGAGAATTCATTGATGTTATGATGAGTGTGGAAGCGAGCCTTTTTCTCAATGGAGAACTCTTCTCGGACGAGGCGACGTAATTCGTTACGGATGACATCATTTGGAATGGTAGCGAGATGTGGCGGTGCTAGGTGAGCTGCATGAGATGGATGGGTGGAACTTGCAGTGTCTAAGAGTTCAGCATCACGCCCTGGTACGAGAAGTGTTCCTTCTTGGGGAGGGGGACCGGTACGACTTCCTCTGGGCATGTTTCTCGTAGGACGCGGATTTAATGGTAAACGAGTTTCATTCATCTGTGGTTGTTGGGTCCCACGTAAAAATTGTAAGATCTGCAGTTGAGCCTCCTCCATTCTTCACATGCGTTCTTCCATAGAAGGATCTGAAACCCCCTCGTTGGCAGGATAGCGTGTTCCAGGACTGGAAGATGAAGAAACATATCGCCCTTGACTACGTGACAGTTCCCTGGAATGATGGGTGTTGGAGCGAGCTGCTCCGTTGTCCCGAATATCATTTCTGTTTGCCATGTAAAAAATTGAACAAGTACTTCAGTGGTGGGATTGAGAGACTTCCCACAGACGGCGCCAAACTGATGCGTGCTAGAAAATTCACGGCGGTAGAGTAACAAGTGATCGTCTTAGCGTTGTACAAAAATTCTACACGCACACAGATGAAAATGGAACAAGCAGTGACTCCAGAAGTTTTTACGTGGAAAACCCGTAAAGGGAAAAACCACGTGGCCTGGCCCAGTTGCGAGAATCCACTATTGATTGATGTTTACAGAAATCCCTCGTCCCACAGATGGGAAAGGGTAATTATATGATGTAGATTACAACGTCGACTGATGGTATATGGATGATGGTGGTGACGACAATCGACGGTGGTCCACGACGATTAGCGGCGGTCGACGGCTATCGGCGGTGATCGACGGCGGTCGGCGATGATGCAGAGCTGCTTCTTCTCCTCAAGACTTCAGACTCTCTCCTTTGGCTCTCCCTCCCCCTCTCATGTGAGAGTTGGGGTCTATTTATAGGGTTTTGGGTGCAATTAATGCAACTATTTTGATCAGACGGCTCAGAGGGCTCCCCTCGATCAGACGACGTTTAAGGGGCATTTGATGATCTTAATGATGTCGGAATTGAGTGATCTTGAGCTCGTTGGATTCGTCTTGTCAAGACGCTCGATTCGAGTATGGGCTTGCTAATGTCGGCATCTATTTGACCTTCCAATGTGTCCGATAATCTTCTAAAAGTGGTTCAATGACTTGATCCGGGCTTGATTTGACTCGGATCGGACTAGTTTTGATATCATTGGGTCCGTTTTATCGAGACGGTCGTTTGACTATAAGTTTGCTGAAATCGGAGCTCTAAATGATTTTTTATCATGATTTGAATGTTTCTTGCTCAAAAGATTGCATCGAGATTCGTGCCATGCTTCGAGATCCGTGCCTGATGATGAGAATTTGTTGGTGTCGTAACAATAACAAATTTATTACATTTTATAAATATTTTCTAATTTTAAGCATTTATATACTGATATAATTTGAAAAATAAAATTAATTTCCTCTCCCACAATAAGCATATTCAAAGTTGAAAATTTGAAGGCAGCGGCAGGGATTTATAACATTAGGGTAAAGGGTACAGATAGAATTGAGCATTGGGCGACATCTCTGAAAGCAACTGTTTTTTCTGCTGTTTCTTCACATTTACTGCTGCTACTTTTTCTCCGAAGCAAACTGAAGTGAAATATTATAAAAAAATTATGGTTCGGAGCTTCACGTGAAAATCTGATCAGAAGTTTAATCCAAGGCCATATTTATACAGCATCTCGAGGTAAATTAAAAAAAAAAAAATCTCAGTCTGATGAAATATTAACAAGCAAAATATGCACACATGATTAGGACTTGCCCAAAATCTGGCATTACTCGCTTAAGCATAGGAGAGATTTGTTGACATTTTTGTCAACACGACAACTCTTCTTGGTTAAGCCATTGTTCTCATTTTTCATAATCAAGTGAAAATAACTTTATCATATCTTATGCTTATTTTCGATTTATCAATCAAATGTGCCCGAAATAGACAACCTTTTCATGCATGTTGCACATGATTCTAGCGTTCTTTCATCAAACAAAGAAATCAAAATACTCTTTAAGAAACCGTAAATAAAATAAGAGAATAATTGAGGTGTAATTAAGCATTTATGTTTTATTGAAAACAAGTTCAAATACAAAATTTGTTGTGTTTAATAATCTCTTCATGATGTCTGAGTGTGGAACATGTTGTGGGATTATTAAGCATCTCTAAACTTCATTACCAGTGAGATTCAGATGAACTGTTTAGCATATTCAAACTGCCTTACGTTGGGATAAACTCAACAAACATTTCAATGTAGAATTTATTTTTTTTTCCTAGCTTTTCAGAGAACACTTTTGATTTATATTAAAAATACCTTTAAAAATCCTTATTTTGTTTTATTCACTTCCCCGTATCATGACAAGCACATAAACTAAGTAATGAAACAGAACATAATCACAAATATACTTAACAATGACTTGATTTGCTCATCACCTTTGAAATATAATACTCATAAAATTCTGAATGAAAGATGGATATCTCACATATATTTGCTCATATGTTCCAGAAGTTATATACAAGAAGATATCATATATAGCTGGAGTCTACTTACAAAACAAATTTCAATAAAAAAAAAAAAAAAATCTGCACACCTAATGTTACAGTTATAAAAATGATAATTTTTTCTAAAAACCCAGAAAAAATTAAGAAAAAAAGTGAAAAAAATATATATATATAATTTTTTCCAAGTTCACTGACATAGGATCAAGCTCGCACTCTGTAATTAAAACTTGAATCCCTATAAACATCCTTGCATAGAATTGATCGAACCTCTAATATTGATCTTGGTGGTTCCAAGTCCTTCTCCTGCAATGTGTTGTTTCCAAGCAGCTTCTGCATCTGTGATGCAAAAGTTTCATCAAGTACCTGCATTAAATTCAAAAAATAAAAAATAAATCAAAATCATATATTTATATTCAAAATCACATTATTGTAATATAAAAGAATTTGGGTAGATTGTGCTTACAGCTACAGTGGCTCTTGAAGCTTTACACAATGACCTGTTCTCTTTATGATTCTCCAAGAACTTGAGCACATCCTGTCCTAATCTGTCCCAAAGGCAACGGCACACAGAAACAAAAACATTTACCTCAAGGACCTTGTCAATGTGATTTATTGTATCTGTTAGGTGATCTTTCAAGGGTTGCATTCTCTTCCGAACATCACTTTCTGCGACAATGGTTTTAGATTCTTGAAGTATCTTCTTCAGATTTGTGGCGCTCTGTGCGCGAGTCTAATTTCACAAAGTGGATGTGCAAATAGTTAGACATCTATCCAAGAAAGGATAGAAAAGAGATAAAAGAAGAAGATATACATACATACTACTACTCAATTCCTATGGAAGCCAAGTAATTTGAAATCATTCATCATCTTGAATATACAAAAGCAAAGGCTCCAAAAATTTAAAATAAAAATGACTATGATGAAGCAATAAAAGAGTCTCAATTGATCTAGTTCTGAAGTAATTAGTCAAAGCATTGACCACGAAGATGAAGAAAAATTTAAAGGCTATGGTTTCTTTTAGGCTCTACTACAAACTCATGCTTTAGAAAGCTAAGAATTTAGTAGATATCTTAATTTAAAGTTATAAAGGCAAAAGCCAAGTAATATGAACTAATTTACACACCCATGAGACCTTTGATTGTAAATTCAAGTTGATGAATTAGTTCAAATTACTTGCTTACATATCCAAGAAAATCCTAAAATTCAATTTTTACATGCACGCGACGTTACCTATGCATGAAAAGTTGTATTTCACTTTTTAAAAGTTAAAATGGTGGTATTTTTTATGTGATATGAAACATTTGGGTGGTATTAATGTAAAATATAAAGTTTAGGTGTTAGATATGTAAATTCATAGGAATTGAGAGATATGTATGTAAATGCCCCAAAAATGAAAAAAACAGACCGGAAAGGAAATGCATCAATACGAATCTTTTTGAAATAATCAATTTTCATAGCAAAGTGGTGAGTAGTTTCAACATGCGTATATTTGAACTTGATGACATTTTAGGAAACAAAAATTTCTCACAAGGTCTAGGTGGGAAAGATTGGCTCGTAAACTTTCTTTTTGAAAATAGTGCAGTGTAAGGCTTAAGAAATAACATTTAGGCGATTCGTTTCAGTTCACTTTACACCAACTTTCTAGGCCATTTCCTTCACTAAATAAATTTCATTATGATTTTAACTTGAGGGCCATTTGGGTTGATTGTAACTTCTTGTAAAGTAAAACTGTCGTGATGAGAACAAAAACTTCTTCAAAAACACAGTGTGCTGCAGTCTAAATACTTACTTTTTTCAAAAGTCAGGCAATATCTTTCTTACAACTACTACACTATAATAGATACACAAATATTTCTAAAAAGCAACCAAAAAGAAGCTTCCTTACACTATAATAGATTTAGTTGCAAAATTTTCATAACAAAAATTTTTAAAATGCAGCATTCTTACACTACAAATGTAATACCACTTCACACCAATAGGCAATATAGGAATTGTTGTCAGACAATTATAATCATAATACCATAAAGTGAGAATTCATAAATACTCACATTCTCTGCAAGCTTCTCCACAACTGCATGGAGGTAGTTTCTAAACTTCGATCTCACAATTACGGCAACTTCACTCAGACGTTCCCCAGCCACTGCATTCCCAGCATCAGGCATGCAAGAACCCCAAGACTTCAGCTCCATTTCTATTCTGGGCCTCAACACATCCAATAATCTTTTCATGGTATTCAGGAGAATTCCTAGCTGTCAAGAGCAGCAAGAACAGAAATTGATATAATGCAGTTACGCAAGAAAGATAGAATGGAATAAGTAAAATAGACCAACTCACCTCATCAGGAATGCTGTAAGGACAGACCTTCTTACCTCTAGCAAGTTTCTGCACAAACTTAAGGCCTAAGGATTTTTGAACCATACTATCCTTCAAAGGAGATAGAACATCTGCGTACTGTTTCTGCAAAGTCTCAATCATTGCTTTCTCAACATCCACGATTGCCTTTTAATTTAGAGAAAAAAATATAATCATGAATTCTGAAAAGGAGAAAGAAAAAGATGGATGTAGAGAGTTGTGGCATCACTAATCCAACCATACGTTTTCAAGAACAAGAATATATTCGGGCCAACGCCGCATGATGATTTCGTATTCATTCAGGGTTTCATTCAGGCGATCATAAATTTCATCAACGAATGGTGTGGTCAAATGCTGTGTTCGAACTCCAGACCATTTCACCTATTCAATATGGATTAGCAAAAAAATTAGAAAAATGTAGGAGAAAGGATGCATTTTTGAAAGCTCATATCCTAATTTTAGCTAAATCAATGGTAGAAACCATATGATTTCACTATACATAGAGAGAGAGAACTTATGCATCACTTATTTCATATGCATTTAAACATCTAACTCTTAAACTTTTAAGTGTCAAATATATACCACTTTTTATATATAAATGAAAAAAAACGTGTAATTCACATTTTGAAAGTTAAAATTTTAATATTTCTGATGTGATAGGAAAGATGTAGATTGAATAGATGTATAGAAAGTAAAGTTTAAGTGTTAGCTATGTAAATAGATAAGAATTCGGTGGTATGCAAGTAAATGCTCTTCTTTATAAATAGAAGGCCGTTTTGTTTCCCAAATGTATGCCCAACGTATAGGATCTTACTGCCATTGTTGAGCAAGTGGCGAGCGACTACTCCTCCGCCTTAAACCGCCTAGATTATGTGCCTGACGGCCTTTGCTGGCGATTTAAGGGGAAACCGGGTTAGGATTTCTAGACACACCTTTCTCCTCATTTTGTCCTTCGACCTCAAGCCCTCCTCAATCCCACTTCAAGCAGAGCATTACATGAGCTGCTCCTCTGATTTGATCATTTTTCAATGATTCCCATCTTCTATAGTTGACGAACTCTTTCTCTCCGCACAGAAGCCGTAAGTTGTCATCGCTGGTAAAGTCGGCTTCTTCCTCTATTTTCAAATTCAGATTTTTTTTTTTTTGGATTAGTAATGTCATAACCGGCTTTCTTTTTCTTCTCTTTATATCTTTAATGTCGAGCGAATTTAATATTAATTTAAATCAAATTTTAATTTAAACTAAAATTTGCTATTAATCTTGTCTGCCGCAATCGCACAGAATTAGCATCCAGAGAGTCCTGAACACCAGGTCCTCTAACAGCGATACACTTGTCTTATTATTCTTTACATGAAACTTGTACTCTTCGTCTCTCCTGACTGCTCGTGCTTGTTTTCTCCTTTTTAGTTTGACTAGGTATGTTAAGTGATTCAATTCTTGTGTGTGATAGCTATAAGAATTATTTATAGTACCCTCTTGTAAAAATGTCTTGGCTTTGATGACTGCCTTGGGGATTATTGGTCTCCATTTGGTAGGTGAAAACCTCCATTTATTATAAAAATCTTGACATGAAAAGTAATACAAACGAGATCTACATTTCTTATCGTAACAAATCATGTTAGCTGTAGTAATCTCCTAGATATCTTTAAAATCAAGAATATAAACTCTTGGCAAATTTTCTGAAGTCAGAAAGCATATGATATGATTGATTGTTTGCCTAAGGATGAAATGTTGTGGTGAAGTCAGAACATATTTGGCTTCTTTCATTTTCTTCCATAGCTTAGAAGTAAATCTGAGTATTGGTGTCTCGTTGGGTTTCTCCTAGATATCCTGGCTAGTTTCTTGATCGGTAATAAAATGTCCAATTTTTGCAGGTCTATCAATCTTGCTAAGATCCAATCAAGCAAACTTTAAAATCTATTACACTAAACTCCCACTTTCATTTCAAATTAACTGGAGAACATAACACTCTACCAAATTTGAATTATGAAGGTCTACATTGGAGTCTAAAGGCTTTCATTTGAGTAGATCTAAAATTGAATACATGAATGTATTTTTGGTAGTAGTAGCTCTTGTGGCAGAGTTGCAACTATTGGTGATCAAATTATTAAAATGTGTGAATGTTTTAGATATTTTGGGTCTATTGTTCAAAGTGATGGTGATATAGATGGGGATGTTAATAGTAGAATTCAAGTTGGTTGGTTGAAGTAGAGGAATGCTTTGGTCCTATTGTGTGATAGGAAAGTATCGCGTAGACTGAAAGGAAAATTTATAAGATGGTGGTGAGACCTGCAATGCTCTATGGTGTTGAATGTTGGCCTTTAAAAGAGAAGCTTAATATTGAGTTAAGTGTTGCCGAGATGAGAATGATTAGGTGGATCAGCGGCTTTACACTTAGAGACAAAATGCGAAATGAATATATCCGTGATAGGGACAAAATTAGAGAGAGTTGCCCTAGATGGTTTGGTCACATTAAACGTCGACCATCTGATGATCTGATTAGGAGAGTAGATGTTTTAGATTCGTCTCATGTTAAAAAAAGGCAGAGGTAGACCTAGGAAGACTTGGGCCTATTGTATAAAAAATGATCTTAATTTATTAGAATTAAATGAAAATATGACACTAAATAGGACGTGATGGAGAAAAAGGATTCATGTAGTCGACCCCACTTAATGGGATTAAGGTTTTGTTGTTGTTGTTGTTGTTGTTGTGGTGGTGAGACCTGCCATGCTCCAGAGCGCAGAATATTGGCCTTTAAAAAAGAAGCATAAAACAAAGATAATTGATGCTGAGATGAGAATACTTAGGTGGATGAGTGAGTTGATAAATTTAAAATGAATATATCCATGATAGGGTTGGTGTAGCACCAGTGGCGGACAATATTAGAGAGAGTCATCTTAGATGGTTTGGTCACATTAAATTTCGACCATCTAATGATCCGGTTAGGAGAGTAGGTGTTTTAGATTCAACTTATGATCCGGTTAGGAGAGTAGGTCACATTAAATTTCGACCATCTTATTGGCCTTTAAAAGAGAAGCATAAAACAAAGATAATTGATGCTGAGATGAGAATGCTTAGGTGGATGAGTGAGTTGATAAATTTAAAATGAATATATCCATGATAGGGTTGGTGTAGCACCAGTGGCGGACAATATTAGAGAGTCATCTTAGATGGTTTGGTCACATTAAATTTCGACCATCTAATGATCCGGTTAGGAGAGTAGGTGTTTTAGATTCGACTTATGTTAAGAAAAGCAGAAGTAGACCTAAAAAGACTTAGGCATATTGTATTAAAAATGATCTTAATCTATTAGAATTAAATGTAAATATGACACTCAATAGGACGAAATGGAGAGAAAGGATTCATGCAGTCCACTTAGTGGGCTAAAGGCTTAATGTTGTTGTTGTTTTTTTTTGTTGGTTAAAGTCACCAGCTCTCAGAATTAGTTTTTTCAGATTAAAGTTAGATGAATTTTAGTGTAAATTAATGTCTGTATAATGCTGTGGAAAATATGAGCCTTGATAAATGTTAGCACTAGACATTTTACACGAGCATACTGGAAGCAAATTGAGGCCCTGGAAATCATGTTTTAGGATTTCTATGACAGAAGGGTTGATGTAAATAAATGAATATAAACAGTGAAATAAAGCATTCAATGTACCTTGTCTAGTTTGCAAGATTCAAGCAATGTAAGGCGCTTATCTTGAATCCACAAAATGATGTACAAGTGAAACAACTCTTTAGCATCGACACCTCCCTTTACAGGGCTGCAAAGACCATAGAATTTTATAGAAATTTAATTATGAAAAAAATAAACTTATCATAATTATTTATTTATTTCTTTATTACACTTTATCATACTTACGAAATACTCCAGCTAGCAAGGTCTTTCTGAAAATCAGCAGTGGCAATAACAAGATCCGCCACATGTTGTGAAAGGCCTGTAGGTGGACAAGCTTTAAGGAATGAACGCAATCTTGTACAAAGCTCCACACTGTATATTGATGCTGATAGGTTTGGAAGGTCTATAAAACTGTTTTGTCAAGAAATGAACACATAAAAGCAAAATCAGTTAAAAAAAGTGTTGACAGAAATATGCTTTTCTGAAATCAGTTTTGTAGAATTTGGTGGGAGAATGAAGTTAAGTGGTGAAAATTATGGCCTAAATTGTTATAAAACCTCAATGTCACATTTTGACAAGAAACGCTTCAGAGTTTACAATTCATTTTCGCCTAAACAAGCTGCAATCATACTGAAGCTGCATTTCTCTAAGGCATGATGGTCATTTTCCATACCCATATTACTTTGTAGAGTCTATTTCCTACTTAATAAACTTCATATCCCTAAATTTGAAATATTTCATGCATCGACATCTTAAAAAGGAAAGAATGTTTAAACTATAATGAAGTTGTACTTGCTGCCAAACGATATCAGCAACCTAAATCAAGTATTGATTACTAGGCAATACCAGAAGTAGTGCACCCGTCAACTTGAAAAAAATGACTACACAAAGCTGTGGCACAAATTCCAACTGAGCGATAGGATTAACCCGATTTTTAACAAAATATTTTTAAGATATTTATTTATGCATCTAAAGAACAATATTCTGAGAGACATCATAAATCATTAAACAAGAATCATCCAGTACCTGGGAAGAATATGATGATTGTGTATTTCAATATCAGTACGAATTTCTTTGACGATATTATAGCACAAACTTTTCATCTTTTGGTAACTTGTAGCAATGCCAATAACATCCAGTATAGTTCCTTCAGTGTTATTAGCAAAAATCTCATCAGTATCCAACATATGCCTCCTTGATCTCTTCTTGACACCAACCTGAGCATACAATAGCATATCACTGACATTTCTTTATGCAATATTTGTTGTTAAAACACTAAGGTGCCATGCATTAATGAAATTATATACCTGAAAATAGTTGCACAGCATCAACTGAGCTTCGGGAGACAGTATATCATGAATAAGAGTGTATAGCTTCACAGAGGATGCCAGTGCTGGTGCCGGATTTCCATTTGGAGGGCCAAAGACTTCGACCAGTCCAGACAATGAGGACTCATCTAATGACTTATAATTCTCAAAAACCAAGGAAAGGACCTGGTCAATTTGCTCCTTCATTTCTCCAAGAATGCGATTCTAATCAAAGAAATATATTGAATAAGAACCATTTTTGTTTACTTTCCATGCTTGTATATAAAATTATGAAGTCTGCATGGCTTTGTTTAAACCATAAATAATTTGAGTTTGAAGATGATCTAACTGCACTGTTTAATTTGCTGACATTTCTTAGGTGTCTGAATATCTATCTATGTTTGAATGTGTTAGTCTAAATCTGTTGCATTTTATGGCATGAGCTAAGATAACCAATCTGGATATGCCACAGTGATCGAAGGAGCTGACAAACCTGACAATTCATTGCTACTTCATAAATTATGTTATGAATTCTGCATGGCTTTGTTTAAACCATAAATAATTTGAGTTTGAAGATGATCTAACTGCACTGTTTAATTTGCTGACATTTCTTAGGTGTCTGAATATCTATCTATGTTTGAATGTGTTAGTCTAAATCTGTTGCATTTTATGGCATGAGCTAAGATAACCAATCTGGATATGCCACAGTGATCGAAGGAGCTGACAAACCTGACAATTCATCGCTACTAAAAAAAAGCAAAATAGAAACTATGGCTACGAAACACCTTACACAATATTTTGATAGGAAAAAAAGTGAAACATAAACAATGCATAATAGAAACTTGTTCTTTCCTTGCATACTTTAAGAATATGAGAATAGAATGGATTGCCCTCTCTTAAACTCCATTACCCAATAATAATTTATCTATTCCATTTCTTTCTTACAAGTCAACAGGTGTTTTCATCTTTCCCTTTTCATTAAATTTTCATTATATTTTCTTTCTTCTTATTGCTAGACATTAAAGGAAACATTATGCTCCATCATTACCATTTCTCTCAAATCTAATTAGGATGAATTCTGTCAGGATTTGTATCTAGAATATGGTTCTATTTGTAAATAGAAAATGTCTAGGAGTTTATTTTAATGTGACAAAGTGTTAATTAAATGTGTAAGATTTTACCAAAATTTTCATTTCTATATGGTATCAGAGCCGCCAAGGTTTTAGGAATGCGGTACACGGTCCTTCTAAGCTGCAATCCCATCACTGCTTCCCTAGCTAGCTTTGATTATTGGGTTGAGGATTATAGTTGCGAGCAGGGAGTCGACTCTAGTCATGTAAAGAAGATGTCGAGGACCTGCAGATCAAATGGAGAAATCTCGGTGGACATTTATCAATCATTAGATTCGTTCTACCCGATCTCCCCAAACCTATGGAAGTGAAAGCCATTCTTGATAAGTGGAGAACTTGAGCCAATAAATTGTCGTGGCGAGGGTATGTATCCTTCCATCTCGAGGGCTTTGCCAAAGCGGCAACGGAGATGGAACCCTGAATCGTGAGGGTATTTGAATACAAGTAAATGTCGGATGGTCGGAAAGTTAAGCTAGCTGCAATCAAGCTGAAGAAGAGGGGTTTTTGAATCGTTGAAGTGGGTCTTTGAATACAATTAAATGTCTTATGCCGGGAAGTATAGCTTGAAAAAGAGTGTCTCGCTGTCATGGGAGAATCTGAAGAGGGAGGGGAAATAGAGGATGAAGCAAGGTTACTGTGGGAGAAGATGAAGAGAGAGTTGCAGGGACAGTACCTATCCCTACGCTACCGTCATAATCTTTTCTTGAGACTACACTACCTATAATGGAGGGATATTTCAGTGGAGGAGTACTGAACAAAGTTTATGTAGCTTAAGCCGAAATGTGATCTTATGAAGTCAGAAGAGCACACGATAGTTAGGTACTTGAAAGGTTTGAAGCCTGTCATCGGTAACGTGGTCTAGCTATAGCCTTGCTGGTCTTTAGGTGACGTTCTGATCTTGACACTGAAGGTGGAGAGACAATAAAAGTGGAGCAAACACCGACAACCATTCAAACAACCAACTGTAGTTGGAGTCAGAACAAAGTTTATGTAGCTTAAGCCGAAATGTGATCTTATGGAGTCAGAAGAGCACCGATAGTTCAGTACTTGAAAGTTTTGAATCCTGTAATCGGTAACGTGGTCTAGCTATAGCCTTGCTGGTCTTTGAAGCCTGTCATCGGTAACGTGGTCTAGCTATAGCCTTGCTGGTCTTTAGGTGACGTTCTGATCTTGGCACTGAAGGTGGAGAGACAATAAAAGTGGAGCAAACACCGTCATAATCTTTTCTTGAGACTCCACTACCTATAATGGAGGGATATTTCAATGGAGGAGAATTGAACAAAGTTTATGTAGCTTAAGCCGAAATGTGATCTTATGAAGTCAGAAGAGCACACGATGTCATCAGTAACGTGGTCTAGCTATAGTCTTGCTGGTCTTTAAGTGACGTTCTAATCTTGACACTGAAGGTGGAGAGACAATAAAAGTGGAGCAAACACCGACAACCATTCAAACAACCAACTGTAGTTGGAGTTAGAATAAACTTTATGTAGCTTAAGCTGAAATGTGATCTTATGGAGTCAGAAGAGCACACGATAGTTAGGTACTTGAAAGTTTTGAAGCCTGTCATCGGTAACGTGGTCTAGCTATAGCCTTGCTGGTCTTTAGGTGACGTTCTGATCTTGGCACTGAAGGTGGAGAGACAATAAAAGTGGAGCAAACACCGACAACCATTCAAACAACCAACTGTAGTTGGAGTCAGAACAAAGTTTATGTAGCTTAAGCCGAAATGTGATATTATGGAGTCAGAAGAGCACACAATAGTTAGGTACTTGAAAGGTTTGAAGCCTGTCATCGGTAACGTGGTCTAGCTATAGCCTTGCTGGTCTTTAGGTGACGTTCTGATCTTGGCACTGAAGGTGGAGAGACAATAAAAGCTAAGCAAACACCGATAACCATTCAAACAACCACCTGTAGTTGGAGACATCAGTAGGAGCATGTCTTATGAAGTTGGGAAGACTTGTCAGGAAAAGTACAGAGCCACTCAGAGTGAGAAGAAATCTAAGAAGAGTAGCATGCCCATTACAATCTCAACCTTCAAAGATGCCAGTCTTGTTGTCCGATGAGCTTAGTTGTGTCATTTACCCAAGCAGAGTACAGTAGAAGAAGTTAGCGATAAAAAGCAAATTGAAGAAAAGAGTGAGCGATAAAAACGTAATTGAACAAAAGGGTGAGGCATATCATTTCCACAGGATGAGGCAAGATGCTTGGGTTTCTACCGATTCTACAAACTGAGGCTATGGGAGATCAGCAGTGGCTTCGCACAATATGTTCTACACCTATTGCACTGTGAAGGGAATGATATGCAGTCTCATCATCGATAAAGGGAGCATAAAAAAGTGACATTGCAAAGATAGTGGACAAGTCGAGCCTAACGACTCGGGTACACTCCCAAATATACTCCTTGATGTGGTTGAAAAAAAAAATGGAGGCAACATTAAAAGGTGTTTCGTGAAGTTCTTGATTGGAAACTGGCTATAGAATCAGGTTTGATGAGACGTGGCAGGTTCATGAATACCTACTCCTTCAAAGGATGACAAGCATGCATAGTCCTACTTTTTGCAGAGTCTGAAATTATAGATGCCCTTGCCAGCAGTAAAGTCCCACTAGGATGCCCTTGCCAAGAGTGAAGTGCCAATGGGATCTATTTTGGAGATGATCGAGGAAATTGAGATGATCGAGGCATCAATTCCAGATGCAGACCAGTTATTATAGAGAGAATGTTAGGATATCATGATTGGCACCGTTAGAGAGAACTCAGTATGTTATGTTGTTGTTAAGATTGAGCCATACTAGGACTACCTTTGGAAGACTACCTTTGGAAGACTCTATCTACAGTGCATACTTGGCACAAAATCCTAGTTAGTTCAACAGTAAGTGTTTGACTGATATGAATAACTGCTTGCAAGTGGGCAAAACTCCTCAGTTGTTTTGAGGGACAGTGCAGACAGTGGTATCCAAATGCTTCTCGGGCTATATAATTAAAGATCCTTCAGCAGCTTCTTTAATTTCCTTGTACAGACAGAAGATTCGACAAATGAGGTCGAAGCTTCCACAACCACGAGAGACTGATTCGGGCATAAGGAACTGTGGGAGCCTATCAGCTATTCTTTTGTCTAGACTGAACCGGTCCAGACATGGGAAGGTTGACTCACCGCTATATTGTTTTGATGCCTCGTTTTCTTAGGGTGATCTAATCCTAGTTATCTAGGGCATATATATTTGATTCATTTGCTTTAGATTTACAATTTTTTGTGTTTTTTTGTTTAAGACGGCTGTCAGTTTTCCATGTTCTTCCTTCTAGGGCTATATCTGAAGACGGGTGGTGCTTCAGCTATATCTTATCGAATGTGGTGATTATCTTCGAATGTGGTGATGATCTTCGACTCTCCCTTGTCCTTTGCAACCTTCATTTTGCTATTGCAGAAGGAAGGTTTATATATTGCAGAAAGAAGGTTTATCTTCGACTCTCCCCGTCCTTTGCAACCTTCCTTCTGCTTCTGCTTTGAACTGGTCCATACATGGGAGGGTTAATTGACCGCTATATTGGTTTGACGCCTCCTTTCCATAGGGGGATCTAATCCTAGTTATCTAGGGCTTATATATTTAATTCATTCACTTTAGATTTACAATTTTTTTGTATTCTCTATTCAAGACGGCTGTCAGTTTTCCATGTTCTTCCTTCTAGGGCTATATCTGAAGATGGGTGTGCTCCAACTATATCTTATCGAATGTGGTGATTATCTTTGACTCTCCCTGTCCTTTCCAACCTTCCTTCTGCTATTGCAATCATTATTATCACTGCTGCAGCCATCCTTCGCTCCAAAGACAAGTTTTGTTTCTTGCAGCCCAACCCTTCCTCTTACATATATTTGATTCATTTGCTTTAGATTTACAATTTTTTTATGTTTTTCTATTCAAGATGGCTGTCAGTTTTCCATGTTCTTCCTTCTAGGGCTATATCTGAAGACGAGTATGCTTCAGCTATATCTTATCGAGGTGATTATCTTCAAACCCCTACCAGCCGTTATTTTTTAACTATCTGATGTGGAACAAAACTTAAAACCCAATATACCTTAATTATATCCCTCTCACATGAGAATTCTTCACATTAAGTCATTACTCCTTCCCAGCTGCACCGTGCATTTCCAGCCGTTATCTTTCCTACAAAAGTCTCCTTTCGAACCCTATCAGCCAGCTGTTATTTTTTAACTATCTTCGACTCTCCCCATCCTATCACACCTTCCTTCTGCTATTGCAATCATTATTATCACTACTGCAGCCATCCCTCGCTCCAAAGACAAGTTGTTGCCTCTTGCAGCCTAACCTTTCCTCTTACCCATCCAGCCACCAGCCGTTATTTTTTAACTATCTGGTGTGGAACAAAACTTAAAACCCAATATACCTTAATTATATCCCTCTCACATGAGAATTCTTCACATTAAGTCATTACTCCTTCCCAGCTGCACCGTGCATTTCCAGCCGTTATCTTTCCTACAAAAGTCTCCTTTCGAACCCTATCAGCCAGCTATTATTTTTTAACTATCTTCGACTCTCCCCATCCTATCACACCTTCCTTCTGCTATTGCAATCATTATTATCACTACTGCAGCCATCTCTCGCTCCAAAGACAAGTTGTTGTCTCTTGCAGCCTAACCTTTCCTCTTACCCATCCAGCCACCCACCTCTTTTGAGACGCCAAATCCTCCCCATTTCCCGTGCATCCCATCACTAAATCTCTTGACCACCTCCACAAACAACCTACTCCTTCCCAGCTGCACCCTGCCCTTCCAGCCGTTGTCTTTCATACGAAAGTCTCTTTTCGAACCCCTACCAGCCGTTATTTTTTAACTATCTGATGTGGAACAAAACTTAAAACCCAATATACCTTAATTATATACCTCTCACATGAGAATTCTTCACATTAAGTCATTACTCCTTCCCAGCTGCACCGTGCATTTCCAACCGTTATCTTTCCTACAAAAGTCTCCTTTCGAACCCTATCAGCCAGCTGTTATTTTTTAACTATCTGATGTGGAACAAAACTTAAAACTCAATATACCTTAATTATATCCCTCTCACATGAGAATTCTTCACATTAAGTCATTACTCCTTCCCAGCTACACCATGCCCTTCCGGCCATTCTTATCTTTCCTACAAAAGTCTCCTTTCGAACCCCTACCAGCTAGCCGCCACTTCCCCTGCTACAGCCAACCCTTCCACCGTACGCAACCCTAGCAACAACCACACTATTGTAGCCTTTCCCTCTCCCTTGCCTTTTAGTCAACCACCAGCTTGCTGTCTTTCGACCATTCAAGACTCCATACCACTATTTTCTCTTAAACCACAACATCACTACCCAAAACGGAAGCCCCAGTTTGGATTTTTGTCATGTTGTTATTTTCTAATTCCAAGTGTTTTTTGTTCTAATCTTTATTTGATTTCAGTAAAAAAAAATTGCATTTCCATTGTTATTTGTCTGATATCAGATATTCTAGTGTTCAAGTCCATTTTTAACTCAAAAGCTCATCTCATTTCATATTTTTGAATCAGATATTTTTTAACTATCTAATGTGGAACAAAACTTAAAACCCCATATATCTTAGTTATCTCCCTCTTACGTGAGAATTCTTCACATTACTCCTTCCCAGCTGCACCGTGCATTTCCAGCTGTTGTCTTTCCTACGAAAGTCTCCTTCGAACCCCTACCAGCCAGCCGCCACTTCCCCTGCTACAGCCAACCCTTCCACCGTACGCCACCCTAGCAACAACCACACTATTGTAGCCTTTCCCTCTCCCCTACCTTTTAGTCAACCACCAGTATGTTGTCTTTCAACCATTCAGACCTAATTACCACTATTTTCTCTTAAACCACAACATCACTACCCTAAACGGAAGCCCCAGTTTGGTTTTGTGTCATGTTCTTTTGTTATTTCTTAATTCTGAGTGTTTTTTTGTTGTAATCTCTATTTGATTTCAGTAAAAAAAAAATTGCATTTCCGTTGTCATTTGGGTTGGCTCCGATATCAGATACTCTAGTGTTCAAGTCCATTTTTAACTCAAAAGCTCATTTCATTCATATTTTTGAATCATATATTTTTTAACTATCTAATGTGGAACAAAACTTAAAACCAAATATACCTTAGTTATCTCCCTCTCACATGAGAATTCTTCACATTAAGTCATTAACCTTATAAAAATATAACTTTTCAACATCATTGAATATCACACAAGTTTTAAGCCCACACACCAAGAACCAACTCGACCCATGAAAATGTTGTAGATGTTGACCCAAAAGTAGAAGGTTAATGGCGGAACATCAACCTTTTGGTATTATTGAACCAACATAAATTTCAATTATCCAACTTAAATATTTTTTACATTTGTCATCACTTCCCTTATCATGCAAGTTTAAATTAATGCTTTGAGAGCCAACAAAACCACATGGGAGTTATAAACGCCACCTAATCTTGATCTTTTCTCAATCATAGTGGAAGCCGACTAAAAAACTTATAACTTATTATGGGTGATGACTAACCTTTTGATATTTTGAACCAACATAATTTTCAAATATCCAACATGGGACTAAATCCAAAACCTCATATGCTGTTATAGTTGTCTACTTTCATATGCACCAACCTGACTTCGTTGTCTTTTTGGATCGAGTTTTAATGACTATTTATAAGAAAAATTAAAAATGTTTCAACTAAGTCGACCTAAGCTGTACCAACGAAAAACTAGATCCTAGCTCAAACCTTTGGCTCAATTACCAAATCAGGGCTTGATCATAATTTAAATCCTTCCTAGTTTACTTAACTAGCCGGAATACATCCTAGACCTGCCCATATATTAGTCTACACTAGAACTTCTTAAAGCCTAAAAAAGGTCGTTACTCGTTACATAAAAAATTATCAAATGTAAAATGGCTGATATGCTATTTGCATAAATTAATTAAATATAATATCATATAGAAAGATGGATGGCGTTTGCGGTACCTCTTGATGGCTTAATCTGTTCATGTTGTTGCTCTTCGTAATTACAGGTAAAAGCAAATCATGAATGAGCATTAGGCAGTCTTCTGTAGGGGTTGCCACATCCATTACATAGGAGAGATATCTGACAATTGTTAGAAATTAAGATTATCAGCAGCTATTGGAATAAAAAGTTGTTGAAAGGAATGATTATCAACTTGATGAAAAATTACAGAACTCGCTAAAATATGCCAATCGGATGTAAAACAAATAAGCATGACATTCCTGTTAGGATAAGGTGAAATATCTTAATCAGAGCAAATAGTGCAAGGGAATGCCCTCTTATTACCTTAATTTTGTGTAGGAATCTGAAACTCCAAAATAGGTGGCAAATTCTGTCAGTAACCATTTCCAAGATCCATGCAGCGTCAAATTTCTCTGCTGAAAATGTTGAGCTTTCATTGCAACTTCCATTACAACATCATATGCTACTGTTTCTGCTATTGATCCACACTGCATTGGCAGGAACTGTTAGGTCAATTTGACATAAGAAACAAAAGAAAAAAAAAAAATCCTAAAAAAGAGCTTATTTAGCATGAGAAACTTTTAGTTGTCAATAATGCCAAAAAAAAAAAAAAAAAGAAAAAAAAAAAAAAGAATCTAGAATTGTATGATTTTGTATTTGTGTATGTTTCGCCATAGTATGAGTAGATAGTGGAAACAACAATAAATAACTTATCATAAGAAGTATTTAGTGCTCCACCCTAACATCCTCAATAAGTCGGGGCCACCCAATTCATTAAGTAAATCGCAAAATAGTAGTTTTCATTGTATGTTTGGTCTCAATAATTAATGGAAATCAAAACAGTAAACCACTTAACGTATATAAACCATGAGGATGTGAACTTAAGCAAACACTTGAAGAAAACAGCCAAAGAGGGAGTTTGGTAGCATTACAATTTTCAGAAAAATTAAGAAAATGTTAAAAAATTGAAATATAAAAGAAATCAGAAAATTTGCACTATTACAAAGATGGTATCAACAACTATATAACATTAATATAGGATATTAAAATTTTGGCACCTTTTCATTATTCTCATCGGAACTTGATGTGTAGCTCAAGTGTACTTGCATTCGACCCACTAGTAGATGTTCAGGTTCAACGTAAATAGGCAACCAGCGAGTCTTTTCATTCTGCAATAAATAAATAAATAATTAAAATGTCCAAGTCCATAGATTTGCCTGCCCTCCTTACATGAGCAGAGATATGGGAGGGCCTTACAACATCAGAAATACTGGCCACTTGAACTATAGCTCTTCCACATGACTTCCCCGTGGAGTCACGCACTTCAACATATAGATCATCTCCAATATTATCAGGGAAGCTGTCATTACCATAAAACAACTGAGACATGTGGAACCTCTTTGACACATCAATAAAATTAAGGGAATTTTATATACGTGGCACACAATTCTTACATATTTACATATCTCACGCCTAAACTTTCATCTTTACATACATAGCATTTTGGTGCTTTAAACCTATGCATGGAAAAGTGTATTTCACTTTTAAAAGGTGTTATAGATGTAATATTAAAAATTTCAGTGCTATTTGTGTAAATATGAAAGTTTAGTTGTGAGATTTTTTTTCTTAGATGTGACATATGTAAATACATAAGAATTTTGTGCTATGTATCTGAATGCCCTAAGTCTAGACACTAAGGAAGATAACTTAAAAACAATATTAGTTGAAAAAGATAGCATACACAGCATGAGCTTCGCCTGATCCAGGATCCAATTGGACTGCTTCCTCTTCAAGTTTACTTTTTAACTTCAACCGGCAAGTGTATGAAGGGGTTTGCATGCTGGTTGCACCAACTTTAAAGAGAGCTGAAACTTTCTTTGCATACAGAGTACTAGCATTTACACAAGCTAAACTCTGTCTTGAGAAGGAGCTATTAGAAGGCAGACATAGTAAAAAGCGCAAATTACGAAGCGATTTCCATTCTGAAGCAAGCAATGTATGCAGCTTGGATATGGAACATTGAAGAGATCGTATGTTAGCTGTAGATAAATTCATTGCTGAAATACTGCAGCCTGAAGGCATCTCTGGAGACATTCTGACTTTATGGACTGTAGCAGGAGCAGAATAAATATTTTTACATAATGATTTTAGCTATAGAAGGATATTTGAAATGCAAGATCAAGTACATATTGTGGAGTATAAACTATTTGTTTTTACAAAAAGGAAGAAATCTCAAGATAGATAGGCGGTAAGTACCTTGAATCTTAATTTTTCCTACGATTTTCTTGGGCTTTGGCATGATTCCTTCAGTGGAAGAACCAGAAGACTGCTGTCCTAGCAGCTCCTCTTCTGACTGCAGTAAGATTTGCTGCAATCTGGGAAAAGATCAAGGAATTTAACAGTAATTTAGATTAGACGTTTCTGAAGACTTGATATATTGCAGGAATTTAGAATAATTTAGAAATATAATCCTCAAATAGCGTTATGAATTTACAATAATATGAAATTTTAAAGAAGAGGAGATTTCAGTAAAACAATTACTAGAGCGATTGCCAATTTTCCATAAAATATAAGCCAAAGAATAATGATAAAGTTGCTAATTTACCAATAAAAGTTTGACTTAACATATTACTTCAAGATGAAAAAGAATAATGAATCAGTAGTAGCACTCCGACATGAAGCATAAAAATTTACACACCTTTTGTTTCTAGAAAAACTATTTTAGTATGTTTGTAGCGTTCAGTACAAACCAAGTTTAAAGGAAGCATACTTTATATAATTCATGGACTCCAAGAACATCTTATGCAGAATAAAAATGGCTTCTCTTTTCAATCAACATTGATTTTTTTATGTCAATGAAGATTTTTTTTAGCACTCGAATATCATTTGGCATAATTCATCAAATGCATATAAGTTTAAAGGAACAAAGTACACAAAATGGAGCATGCTGCATATTTATCAGTTTTGACCAACCCTATGAAACTAGAAAAATTTCACAGCATTTCAAGCAAAAGAGAAGAGTTACATGTTTGTATATAACAACTACCTAATGTCAATGAATCGACATTGCATAATAAAATGTAGATATCAGGTTCTTACCCAAATGCTTTTCGCAGCAGAGCACATTCATTTTCCAAAAAAGATGGTGCTTCCACGCAACCTCTAGCCCAGGAATGAAGACATAATCGAACACATGCATCATATGCCACCACACAATGCCAGGGCCCTTGTCCACTAATGTCAATTTAATATTGATAAATAATTCAATTAATATCATGGTAAAAAAAACATAAAAAACTCTCCCATAGGTTAACAGGACTCCTTAACTCTACCAAAAAAGTATCAGCCTTCTCATTAAGTAGTAACCTGGCGTGAAACTTAGGAAGTCGAGCAGGTAATGAGCCAGACTTTACAGCTTGCTGTAAACCACTTGAAGAGCTCCTTCAAAACAAAAGATTTACAAGTTAGTACACTTGGATATATGAAATATAAAACATTCAACAGTGAAGTACGGGTAATAAGATAACGAACCTAGACTGCTTTTCAGGGATCTGGTTTTCATAATGGGCATTCGAAATTTCTTCCTTTATAAACGAACCATCCAAGCCATTTGAGATAGGAGGTAAACAAGTATTAATTGATGATACGTTCACAGCACCATGGCCAGTTTCCTTCGCATAACCATCAAATGGTGGTGCACTTGGGATGTTGGAGTGTTTGTCCTTTCGATACATATAAGTGTATAAAGTAAATTATGACATGATACAAGCCATTTAGAAGAATGACATATCTTAATGTAATATTAGCAGAAAAAAGAGTATTAGAATAAGTAAGATTTCAAAATAGAGGAGGAAGAGTGAATCTCCTATTTCTGCATTTGTTTGTCTCATTTATGTCCAATGCCGTATCAGCACAACATTTTGGAAGAGTTCTCTTTAATTTATTAACTGTAATAATTTCTGATTAAAGGAACTAATTAGTAAAAATGGGCTTAGCAGCATACCAAGCAAAGAATTGAAATGAAGAAGATTTCTTCTATTTAAATGACTCGATACAAAACCATGCAGCTGAACGGCTTTTTTCTGACACATCAATTTTATTAACATTTAAGTCACTGTACTCTCTAGAATAAAAGAAACTTTGAACATGGTAATTATAACAGAAGCAACATGATCATCATAATGGAAGATTCAATTGAGGCAATAATTCAGACGGAATTATCAGAAAACATTACTTTTCAGACTTGGCGTAATTACTTAAACTTCCATATTTACTCACATAACGTTCCACTCTTTAATATCACATAAAAAATACTACTACAATTAACATTCTAAAAGTGAAAATACACATTTTTCATGCATAGGTTCATGACAACAAAGTCTTATAAATGTAAATATCAAACTTTAGGTGTGAGTGAAGTAAATACAAAGGAATTGTGCGGTATGCATGTAAATTTTCCTATTTTTTAAATTTGTGGTTAGCAAAAATGTCATTTGACCATGTTAGGTATGGCTCATATACCAGATCCAGGGATAAGATGTTGGAGCGAGCCAACGAGCGTAGCGGAGCTCGCGAGTGGAGTGGAGCGGAAGCATCTGTCCAATCAGAGAGAGTTTCGTTATGTGGGTTGGGGTTGAGGGGGTAACGTCCCCGCTGTATAATACAGAGGTAATTTTGTAATTATATATATATATATATATATATATATATATATATATATATATATGTGTGTGTGTGTGTGTGTGTGTGTGTGTTGTATTGTAACCATAAAAGGGACTTGTACTTTTTTTGTGGAATCAAAGAAAGCCGCCGCTCTGCTATCGAGGAAGTAGGTAAAATTGCCGAATCTCGTTAAATCTTTGTGTTTGCTTCTTGATTTGCGTCGATTCTTGAATTCTCTTTGCCCTAATTCCTCAACAGGCCAAGTCTAAAAACAATCATATAAAGTTTATTCATCCGACTTCATACAACAAAGCAAAACCAGCGAAATTCATTTATTTAGAGAAATTTGCGGCTCTAAACATTAGGGATAAGAAAAATGGATCTAACAAATGCAACTCTAATGATGCCCACACAGTAAAGACTTCTAAAATATCTATTATATGATACTTTTACATGCTAACCTTCTCAGAATTAGAATCCATGTCCTTGCAGTTACCGCTGGAATGAGATCCCCGGAAGGCGCAATTCCCTCCCAAAGACGCACTCGTTGGAGCATCAGAGTTTCCATCTTCTCTGCTCGCATTCTTTGCAACATATCTCCCTTGTAATGAAAAGTCATTACTAGCAACCTTCCTCTCCACCTGCCCATTGAACCCAAAGCTTTCACCAGAATCCGACCACATTTCCTCCTCTTCAGCATACCTATTCACATTAACTAATTTTCTCGCCTTAAGTGGCCTCTGCTGTGCAGTATCTCGTGATGAACTATAGCCTGAATATCCATCACTTGAGTAATAATGTTGTTGAACAGCTGAGTTCGCATATCTACAGTGACCATTTGATATTTCATTGGGAAGCCTCTGCTTCGAAATGTCCTCATGAGGCAAAGAAGAAGAAGATTCTGTAGAGTGTCGACCAGCATAGATTTCCTCAGTATCAGAAGACTCGTCCATATCAGAATCAAAATCGCTGTCTTCTTCTAGAGGCACAGTATAAGAAACTGGAATTGATCCAGTCGGAAGATGCCCGCTTTTGAATTTTTCTGGAGGCGGAATACCTAGTCTCCAGCCACTTGTTTCGAGGTCGTGGCCGGCATGTGTCCTCTGCCGAACCTTTGAAATTTCTGCATGTTCCTAATTTCAGAGAAAATTGTATGTTTTAGGTAATTTTCGATAGAAGTTATGTTAAATGAAACAAAGCTATAAAATTTGACAAAACCTACTTCCTTCACCCATCGAAGGGCTTGGGCATCCAGTCCTTCGGTGAACATTGCGGATTCTAAGGTAAGTTGCTATCAAAGTTTCTGCGCTAAAACAAAAGGCAAAAAACCAAAAATAAAAATCATCTTATTATGTAAAAAATTAAATGAAAAACTGCCAAATCTCCCCAAATGCTCCTTCCTAAGCAACATGTTACTGCAAAAGAAAGAAAGAGAAGAATCCCGAGAGGAAGAAACCCTAGATTACTCAGAAGGCATTGGATGATTCACATTAGAAAGGAAAATTACCTTTTAACGGGAGAAATGGTGAGGCCTTCGAGAATCACTGGAGAAGCCAAGATTTCCTTTAACCTCAGAGCTACTTCGACTAAAGTAAGCCACTTGAGATCTCCAGAGTTCTCAGAAATGAAATCGAGAGGAGAAAGAGAGGGGGAGAGACAGCCAGCTGAATCGGAATTTTTGAGAAGGAGAAGGTGAACGTTGGGACGCCGACAGTGAGAAGCTACGTGGCAGCGGAAAGTTCAAATTCCGCAACGGTCGAACCTCAACGGGCAGGAACCAGTAGTGGGGGCGTCTCCTTGGCTATTCATGCTTTACCGGTCGAATAAAATTGGTCCAACTAAGAAATCGGTAAGACAAGTGTCATAATATTTACTCTTGTAATCATACTCTTTTAGATTAATGGCATCTGCAGGTACCGGATAAGGTTTCTCTCCGAGCCTTGTTTTCCGAGAACTTCTCCTTGAACGTGGCCATTGACCAATTCTGCTTACGTGAATGGTAATTTTGGACTCCCAGTTCTTCAAATATATTTTATAGAAAGTGAAACATTTAAATTTATCAGGTTGAATAAATTAATGAAACATAGTTTTGATTAACATAATTCCATTAGTGACATTGAGCATCGGTATTATTTATTCATGATTTGTTAAATAAATTGATTGTATATTTAATAATCACAGTTTTCTTGGGAATTGTATCTTCGATAGAGATATACAAAATAATCATTTTTATTATATGAAAAAAAATTATAGAGAAAAAAATCGTGGGATTTTGCCTTATTCAAAGTAATAGTTGAGGTTTATTTGTTGCTCTAAATAATAGGAAATTAAAAATCTAAACGTTCATTCTACTCATGAATTAGGGAAGATATCATGAATTAGAGAAGATATGATTATAAAAACTGACAATTATAGTTTCGTTGCAACAGTCATAATTGTGCAAAAAAAATTTTGGTTGTTCAGGGTTTAGGAGTTAGTTGTATTTGGTGGTCATATTAAACATTAGTTTGTGGCTATAATAATCGTAATTGGCTACAAGAGCTTTTGTTACTGGCTACAATAGTAATATTTGGTTGTATAAGTTGTGTCAGTTATTAAATAGTCGTAGTTGGCCGCAACAATTACTAGTGGCAAGAGTAATGCTTTAGTTATTAGTTTGCACTCTTCTCCGAAATTCTTTAAATGAAGAATAAGGGTATATTTATAGTATTTTTAGAGCGGCATGTACCAAAATTTAACAAGCAATTAAGGAAAACAAATATTATTACTAATTTAAAGTCTGATATTACAACAAACAATAGTAAAATTAGAAATGACAACAAAACAACAACACATCATTGGAATAAGGGTTGGATCTAGTGTGTAGGCGGTTCTGGTTTGGGTTTGGACCTACGGGATGGTGGCAAAGAGGCATCTAGTAAGCTGGAATTTCTAGACATCCCGACAACAAGCAAGTAGAAAGAATAGCTGAGAGAGGTTTGTTCTAGGTAGCAGCTACAAGTAGGAAGGGAATGAGATCCATAAGTGATGGGGAAAGGATAAAAGCAAGGATGGGGGAAATGAATACGAAGGATAAACACTAACCGAAGACCAATATATAGTCAGAGCACCACTTGGAATCCTATGATACTAGTAGTAGAGGAAAAAAGTGACTTGACGACTGTTCCAAAGCAAATAATAGTAAAAACTAAACCCTAAACACCAATAAAGCAAAATAAATATTCCTAAAGAACTAAAAGTGAGCTCCACTCTAATTGGGTAGCAACCCTAGGCATAGAGAGAGTTGCCCGACCCTCCCTCAACCTGGACCAAACTGGTTTAGGGTTCCAACCCCTATGTCTGTGTGTTTCGATGAATTTAGCTAGAATATCAAAACTCTCCATCAGATAATTCACTTTGATTCTATTGATCATAGATAAATTTTTCATGATTTAAGTGTCTTAATAACCTTAAAATTAGATGATCTTGGGCCAGCTGAATTCCTCTCATCATGCCGCTTCATTTGTTTATAAATATGGTAAATTGAGTTATTATTTAGTCTTCTAATTTATGCACCAAAATCATTGAAAACATTTCAAATATTTCATATAGGCTTATTCGAACTAGAATTGAATTACTTTAAGCTTCATTAGATTTGTCGTATCAGGCTACTTAGTTTGACATTGAAATGTTTCTTACTCGTAATGCATTGTGCGGCTTATTTTTTAGGTTATGTGTTTTATTTTGAAAAGGGGGTCGCCTACAGAAATTGTCGGCGAATTTTAATTTAATTTAAATAAGTAATTTGAAAAGTAGTATTTGATTTTTGAAAATAATTTTAAATTTGAAAATTTTAAGATATGAAATCAAACTGATCTCACATCCCGAATAGTTTATATAAACGAGCACCACATCACAAACCATGTATCTATCCCGAAGAATAGACACATTGTTTGATGATGGGGCTCGATTAAATAAACTAGAAGATTTGTGACATCCGTTTGGCTCGCGAACCAATTTTATAAGCCGACAAGTTCCCTCGTTTAATATGAAAACATTAAACAGGGTTTATATTACTCAGGTTCTTAAAATTCCCTATAAGGGCAAGCCCCTATAGTTAATTACATCTTAAGTGACGGAAATCACCTAAGAAAACTCTCGATAATAATAAGTAGTTCGCTCTCAAGAATTTCAAGGTTTAAGTTTTCGAGGGATTGAGTTTTGGAATTTCGATTGGGGATGGATCAAATTTGAAACATTTTGTTTTGGGAATTCAAAGGAAGAAGGGTAGGAGAAATCACAGATTCGAAGCGAACTTCGGTAATTTCCCGACTATCCTATTGTTTGGTTTGAATTTAGGAAAGTCCTAATGTTTATTTAATGTTTTGATCTTGCCGATTTTAATTAGTTAGAACTTATATTTTTATGATAAAATCATACAAATAGCCTCGAAGATGTGAGGGTTTATGTCGTATCGGACGACTACCTCGGAAATCCTAAGACCGGTTAGGGCTTAATTTACATGATATGATCATGCAAATGCCTAACGAAGAGTTGAGGATTTATGTTGCACTAGTGCGAACTACCTCGAAGTCCTACGGCTTGATTATTTAATTCTAAGGAAAGTTTCTGTGAAGTAGACTCGGGTTTTGTCGATGACGATGGCCGTGCTTGCCCACCATGCTCCGAGCTCCTTGTTGTTGCGAGAGGTTTAGTTTTAGAAGTCATAAATCGGGAGATGAGAGAAGTGTTTGGTTTTAGAGAAAGTCTTAATTTCCATGTGTCTTTAATATTTTAATTAAAACGAGTCTTAGAGTTGATTAAACGAACCGATTAAGATCCCACTGGTTCCGTCATCCCAAGCATCGTTATTTTCATCGAATTCACTTAGTCCGAGATGAATTTGCTAATCTCAACTGAATGAGTTTCGCACTTTCATTTAGACAGATGGGAAATCCCGTTAGCAACACGTGGGTTACATCATCCGAGGTATTCCGATCATTCAATGAGACGTTTTAATTTAGTTGTAGTTGTAGTTTTGTTGTTCTGTTTGTGATTAAATTTTGAGTTGTCTTATATTTTGAAATGTTGTGGCGGTGAATTTTATCTTGTAGTGTCTTTTAATTTAGTTATGGGTTTCAGTTTTGGTTTATGTCCTAAAGGTGTAAGTTTTCATGTAACAGTTGTTTATCATACAAGAAAAATAAGTGCGATGCGATTAAATAAGTTGCAATAAAGTAATTTGCAATAAAATAAAAGCGTACCTGGAGGGTCTTCCCGTCATCCCAAGCTGCACTTAAAACACAGTTAGAATATTTAAGCATTTAAAGTAAGTTCCTAGGTAAAGCTAAGGGAAGGGTTATGGTTTTCTACCAAGTTCCTAATCCTATAGGCTAGTCATTTCCTATGACGTCTAGGTTCTTGTATTTTAGTTTGAGGACGATTTTCTTCATCGAAGAACAACTAAGTTCGATTGTTCTTATAAATATCCTATCATATTGAGGAAGTGCTTAAGACGAATCTTAAACATCTTTTCAATATTTCTAGGATTGTTTTAAGTCCAAATGAATTTAATTACACAAATGAATTAATCGTCCGAGAGTTTAAGTTTTGTTGTCTTGCTCAGTGAACTAGGACATTTGAATATCCTATGAGTGAAGTAACACTTCTTTTAACACTCCTTTTAAGAGTTATGACATCACGAGCTTTCGAGGGCAAATGGATGTTCAGTGAGTTGTGATTTAATTTTAGTTAATGGATTTAAGTTTGGAATAGTGTTCAAGTTGTTTTAGATTTATTTTGAATTCTTCACATCTTAGGTGATGTCTTTTAATTCAATTTAATTTAACTTTGATTTAATTTAATTTAATTTAATTTAGTTTAGTTTTAATTTTAATTTAATTCGATTTAATCCAATTTAGTTTAACTTGATGTGAATTAATTTAATTTAATTTAACTTGATTTAATTTAATTTGTTTAATTTAATTTAATTTGTTTTAATTTAATTTAATTTAATTTGTTTTAATTTAATTTAATTTAATTTAATATTTTTTTAATTTAATTTAATTTAATTTAATTTAATTTATTTATTTAACTTAACTTAATTTAATTTAATTATTTAATTTAATTTAATTTATTTATTCAATTTAATTTAATTTAGTTTTATTATTATTATATATTTTTTTGATTTAATTTAATTTAATTTAATTTTTTAATTTAATTTTATTTTAAATTTTAATTTTAATTGAAACTTTAAAAAGAGTTTAATAATTTACCTTTAATTCAATTTAAATGATTGAATCTTTTAACATTTTAAGACTTAAATTTGAATTACCTTTTTAATTAAGAATTAAATATTATTGAGATGATTAATTTAGGGATCCTTAGATTAAAGAATAAATCTCTTCCTAATAATATCCCTATTTTAATAATTCCAATTTTATTATTCTTCCAAATTTAATCAATTATTTAATTAAGGTTTATTTCAATTATTTTAAATTGTTTAGTAGGTTTCTACCCTTTAATTATCTAAATTTCAATCATCTAAATCAGATTAAAATCAAATATTTTACTTATTAATTTTATTAAGCCTAAAGTTTTAATTAAGGGTTAAAATTTTAATTACCATTTTGCCCTTCAAGCCTAATAATTTCATAACTCACTAAATTGAGCTCAAATGAATTTGAAATTTTTATGTGACTTCACTCATATGTCAATAAAGACATTAGAGGAGAAAATGTGATTTTTCTGTATTTAATTTATTTATATAATTATTTTTGGTGGAAAATAAGGATTTCCAAGGAAAATTTAATAATATGACCAAGGGAAAGTTTCTGTCCTTAAGAAAATTATGGGACATTCCTAATGACCAGAGGACCACTTGGACCAATTTTTGTGATTTTTTGAATTATATTTTATTTATTAGAATTATTTTAAGTTCTGGAGTATTAATTAATTTAAAAATAGAATATAAGTTGAAAAATGAATTTTATAATTTTTAAAATTCTCTCTGATATCAAGGATTCCAGAGAACCAAATTTTACAATTTTTTGATTTTTCTTTGATTTATTATAATTATTTTAGTGAAAATGTTAGAAAATACATTTTTTTTAATTTTAAAATTACCCTAGGGCTTTAAAATTTAATATCTCATTAAATAGACCTGAGAAAAATATGGGGTTTGTTCCTAAGTGATTAAATTTCAAAATATGACATTTTGGTGAATTTTATTATTTTTGTGATTTTTATTATTTTTTAATTATTAAAATATTAAAATAATACTAAAAAATTAACTTTTTTAGAAAATTGAAATTTTAATTTTCCTAAATTTCCCTGATATCAGAGAGGCTTCAAAACCAATTTGGTGAATTTTTGAAAGGTATTTTGAAAGTTATGAATTTTTAAAGTTTAAAATGACTAAATGGCTTAATCAACCCATTTAGTAAGGCTAACCAAGTCCAATTGACTTAAAACTTTTGTGGTGGTTTCCTCTGATCCTAAAGGTCAGTGGAGAATTGATTTCAAGTCAATTTGATGTATAGTTAGCTCTAATTAATTAGGGGTCTATTTTGGGTGTTTAAGCCAATTAGGGTTGTTTTGAGTGAATTAACTCAAGTTCTATTTTTCCTAGGGTTCTCTGGTCATAAGGAACATCACCAAATTTTCCTAGAATTTATTTCACAACATGCTAATTTTTGGAATTAAAATACTCAAAACAGCCACATGCATTTGAAAAATCAATAACTTTTCACGAGATGGCCTCCGACCTTGGAAAATTCAGGGAATGTTCCCGAGTTCGGAGGCTTCAAAAGCCCTATGCTCTCATGCCATGGTGAATTGTATGAATGCATGGAGAATTAAAACAATGCAGGGAGTAAATAATTAATTAAAAATAAAGTACTTGAGCAAAATTAATTAATTTCTTTCCACATTATTCTCCTCCGTTCACTGAGCAAGAGGGTATTTTTATTTTATTTTTGTGATTTTTCTACACAAAGATATGGATTTTTGAAGTTCGGTATTTAAATAAATCGAAAAATCCCTAATTTTCTACTTATCCACGCGGCGCCGTGTCAACCTCGGCGGCTCCGAAGGGGTACGTGTCGCGCCGTGATTGGGCGCCGCCATCCGAGTCGGCCGTCCGGGACCCGCGGTTCACGTATCATTCCCCGGTCCGTGCGCAATCCGAACCGTCCGCTCGATACACGCGCGATCCAACGGCTCCCGGTCATCGTCTACGACGCGGTGTGCACCGTGACCGTGAACCTTCTAACCCTAATTTCTCGCTCGATTCTCAACGGATTTTCGTGTTCTTATGCTCTATGGATTCGTCTTGAAGAGACGAACACATCCATACGGTAAACATGCATTGAAATTTATTCAAATGAAATGGAGAATCTCTGTAAGCTCGGGAAGAAGAATGAGTTCATACCTTTGCTCAGAGAAGTGAAGCTTCGATCTGAGAGTTGTGTCACCTTCGATTGGGTCCAAGTAAGCTCCGGATGAAGTCCTCTGGCCCAGTGAATTGTCTAGCTATGAAAGTGACCACAGCTCGATCACAAAACTTGGAGGCCGGAGCAACTGGGTGGCTCGGAGATGGGGCTTTCGAGTGGAAACTTCTCCTCTTGGTCCAGTGAAGGTGTAGGACCAATCAATTTGGGGATTGGCTCGCTGTGAAGAAGTGTCCCGGTTTTGGGCTAAAGTTTGAGCTCGAAATTGAGCTCAGCTGGAGGGAATTGGGGTCGGAATTCGGTGGGGATCAAGTGCTCTATGTGTGGAGAGTGATCCGGAATGATTTTGGCGAGTTTCCTTAAGGTTAGGTTCGGCACCTCTCATGGTCGAGAGGGGTGGTGTTTAAATAGGAGAGGGTGGAGGGCCTCCGGGAGAGTTAGGGCTTGGGATCGGCTGCTTAGGTCGAGGACGAACGGCCATGGTGGCCATTGGGCATGGGGCGGCTCAACAAGGTAGAATCCCAAAGTTGGCTCACATGTGAGCTCTCGGCCATGGTGTTTTCCGGCGACACTGTGTGGCCGGCCGGAGCATTGGTCACCATCTTGTTCGAGTGGGTCGGGGCTAGGGTTTGGTGCATTCAATTGAGGTTTGACATGTGTAAAGTGGTTGAATCAAAGTAGAAAGGGGAAGGGGCCATTTTAGCTTATTTTGGTCAACCCATGCAAATGGGTTGGGTGCACCTCCCAAGACACGGTTTTGGGCTGAGGAGGTCGGGTGGGTCGATCTCCATGTGTGGTGGAGTCTCCATCAAGGATTAGGTGGCAAAGCATGGTTTAGAGTGTGACATGCTTAAGGTAAAAAAGGCTTAAGAAGGATTAGGAAAGGGGTCCTCCTTTTTCCATTAATGGCTTGATCACATGTCAAACTCTCCATGGCTTCATGTGGCTTGTCCATGGCTTGCATGGCTTGTCTTTGGCTTGGGGAAAGCTTGGTCAATTTCATGAAAATGGATTTTAGGAATTTTTTGGTAATTTGATGGAAATTTGTATGAAACTTGATTTGGAATGATTTGATGATGAATTTAGGACTTAGGTATTGAGTTTAATTGAAAGTATGATGAGGGGAAATGTCATATGGGCTTTGGGACCAATTTTGGGCCTTTGGATGTGGTAAAGGATGGGCTTTTAAAATGGTTTAAGGAATGGGCCTTTAAGTTTAAAAATGAATTTATGGATGGAAATTTTGTAAAGAGGTTGGGCCAAATAGTTGTTGAGTTTGGTTTAGGGATGTGTCATGAGTGGTTTGGAGTCAATTTGGTGTGATTTGGACTTGAATTGGTTTGAATTTGGGTTTATTTGGTAAGTGGGCCAATGTAGGTCAAATTGGGCTAACTTGGGCCAATGTTGGGCTAGAGCTGAAATTGATGTAAAATAAATGTTGGGAAATGTTTTTGGGAGTGTTTCAAAGAGGTTTTGGCTTTGGTTGGGTTTTGATTTTGGGGTTTGGGCCTATTTGGGTTAGGTTTGGGTTTAGGCCAAAATTGGGCTTTTTGATTTTGGGTTGAATTTGAGTGGGGTTTGGGTCAAAATCTTGGGCAAATAATGTTAGTGTTTTGTTTATGGGGATGTTAAGGAAGGTTTAGAAAAGATTTGGGGTTAATTGGAGTTGAATTGGGTGAGTTTGGGCTAAGTTTGGGTCATGGGTCCAAATTGGGCTTTAAGGCCAAAAGTGAAATTGGATCCCAATGCCAATCAAATTGGGCTTGGATTTGGTCTAGATTGGTGTTGGGGATGTTGAATTGAAGTTTAGAATTGAATTGGACCAGAATTTGGGTCAATTGGGTAGGTTTGGTTTGACATTGGGTTTACTTTGGGTTAAAATGGGTCGAATTGGGGGTTTTGATAAAAGTGGGGTAAATTGACAAAATTGGCCCATGATGTAGTTGAACGAAATGAAATTGGGAATATTTGGGATTTTCTGGAATTTTCTGGGAATTTTCTGAATTTTTGGATTTTTTGGCTAGGAGGGGTATTTTGGGTATTTGGAGGGTATTGGGAGGTATTTTTGGAATTTTTGGTATTTTTGTCTATGGATGATCAATTTGATTGGTGAGGACATGTTTAGGAATGATTTTGGAGAATTTTGGGTAGTTTAGGTGATTTTGCAAATTTTGGAGGGTTTCAAGGGTATTGGGTAGGCTAGGCGGGTGTAGGGTCCCGGGGTCGAAAATTGAAAATTTGGAAAATTGAAGATTGGGTGAATGTAAGTGAAATGAAACCATTTTAGTTGAGTCATAAAGCCACATCAAGCCCACATGAGCCATGAAGGGACTCATTTGAGGCACCCACTATGTTGTTCCTAACCTGCTTGCGAGGGCTTAGGGGTTAAGGACCATCCATGTGAATCACCTTCATGAGTAAGGAGGTCAAATTAAGTATAGGTGTGGTTTTAGGAGGTGTGTGAAAGTGTAGTGTATAGGTGTAATGTGTGTGTAAGTCAGCCCCTTCACCAGACCAGGCCACCTGGGGCGATCCTAGGCCGAAGAGTCCTATAGGAACTCATCCTTTAAACTTCCACATTTGATTTCAACCCTCTAAGTGATTAGGGGTCTACAATCAAGTTTGTGGAGTTTGCGAGGAGTTAAGAAGTGGTTTGAATTTCTAAGTGGTGGGTCCCAATTCTAATCCTCTAAGATAGTCAAAGGAAAAGCCTAAGGCTAGATCCTAAGTACTAAAGAGAAGAAGAGAAGACCTCATCAAAAATGAGGTCAACATGCATCGAAATTTGTGGTTGATGATAAAATCTTTTTAATAACACATTAGTTTTCTCCTATTTTTGGATGTCAATGTTTTTGTTCTATAAAATGATAAATTATTGAAAATGTCTTTATCGTAATTTTTTATATTCTAGAAATTTATAATTCGATTGGAATAAGAATCTTTGACATTTCAAATCATCTTATACATACTTTACAGTGTTCTAAAAATTCCAAAATTGAGTATAGAAATATTGAAAGCACGTAGTTGTAAGCATGGTGCATGTGGTTGTGGTTGTAAGCATTTGAGTGTGTAGTCATGTGTGCTTGGGTGCACGTGCATGTGTATCTGTATGTGAGCAAGTGATCCTACTGGTGTGCTCAAGGATGTAGGGTGTTCAGGCTAGTACGAGAGCGAGAGGAGTGTAGCAGCATGCGTGAAAACACGTGGGTGTGGCGACATGAACGCTCGTGCTCACGTGCACGTAAGTGCTTTCATAGGAACAACACATGCATGTGGTTGGGTGTGTTGATACACCTAAAATATATAGTACTTTTATACACATTTTTATACCTATTCTTGATGATATTGAACTTTAATGGAATGTATTTGTGTGTTTTTCTTGCAAGTATGATAAAATAGATGAATGTGAAGCAAGGAGTGAAAAAAGGTCAAATTTAGAGAAAAATGAAGAATGATACGAAATTGAACGCTGGAGCCTAAGCGCCAGGGTCTGGCGGCTATGCGCTAGGATCTCACGGCTAAGCGCCTAGACCCCATGCTTAAACACCGACAGTTACTTTGGAAAATTAAATATTTTTCAAATTAATTTCGAAGGGGTGTTTGAGGTAACCTTTGGTACAAATGTGGATATCTTCTTATTGACGCAAATTCTTGTTCAAATGGCTCTTGAAAGAAGGAAACGTCTAAAAAAATTCATTGAATGAAGCACATTTTGAAGGGACACCAAAGCACCCATTGGAAAATTATATCAAGAAGGGAGTTATAGAGTTTTAGTGGTGGAGTCTTGAGGAGTCTAGTGAGTCTTGTATGAGTGAGGAACGCCACTCCAACTTCACCATTTATTTAGTCACTTTAGTATAGATTTTATTAGGATTAGAAGTGAGATTTGGAGTCCTTAGGGGTGTCCAACCTTAATGAAGATTGTAAGGGAAAGCAAAGGATTCAAAGGAACTTTCAGAGTTTGGTGGAGAGGAATTTTAGATAAGTCTTTATCTTTGTGTCTATATTTGGTTTAATTGAGACTTCTTGTATTTTCATTATAATTTATACTTTTAATTCCAATTGTTGTTGTGTTTTCTCCATGAATTCTGAGTAGTTTTCTTTAATTTTTTTCCTTAAAATGATGTAGTAATTAAGTTGTGGATGAATGTTGAGTGAAATATAGATCTTCAATGTGGAAAAAGTTATGATGATTCAAACTTTACACTTCATTTACTTCTTAATTTGGCCAATTAAGTTGTTAATATTTGCTATGAGAACATGCAAGAACCGTTTGGTATTGTCTCGGTTAACTAATGGTAAGAATGATATGAGATTATATGGGTGAGAATGTAATCCATATGGTTGAGTGCAAATAAAAAGGGAGATAAACTTTGATGGGTGTAGAATTAGAGGAATTTAGAGTGACAGGCTAAAGCCCCCAATTCGATTTAATGTTTTATATCTTGATACGTGATGTTAGCCCGTAGGTGGAGGGAGAAGAGGGAACTCTAGAGTGAGAGCTAGTATCTTTCCTACCTAGCCCATCTTCAAGATATCTAAAGCATTAGATTAATCTATGTTATTTATAATATCTCTAGTAAGGGTAAAGAATATTATTGCTCCTATTTGGCACAACACATCTTAGATATTTCCTCAACAGAAGTCCAAAACTTCTTACTGATTCATAATAAGGAAGAAGAAAATTTCATTTGCATTTGCTCTCATCTTACAAAAATCTTGCTAAATTTAGTTAGTTATTTAATTTATTTTCTATTATAAAAAATTGCCATAAAGAATTAAACTTTCATTCTTGTAATATTATCTATACTTTGTGTAAGACTGTTTTTAAAAAGTAAAGTTTGCTACTTTTTAAGAAATATCTTACTCAAATTAAAGATAATATTCTAGGAAAAAAAGTTTGATTCTTTTTAGTAATTTTTATAATTTGAAATGAAAGCAAACAACTACTTTAACTAGATTTTTGTAAGATGAAAGCAAATGCAAATAAAATATCTTTTTCCTTATTATGAATCAGTAACAAGACATGGAATTCTATTGTGGAAGTATCTAAAATGTGTTGTGCCAAATAGGAACAGTTATATTCTTTACCTTTACTAGGAATGCTATAAAGAATATAGGTTAATCTAATATTTCAGTAATATTGAAGATGGGCTAGGCTGGAAGATACTAGCTCTCACTCTAGAGTTTCCTCTTCTCTCTTCAACTGGGGGCTACCATCACATATCAAAACATTAAACAATAAATCGAATTGGGGGTTTTAGCCTATCACTATAAAGTTTTCTAATTCTACACCCATCAAAGTATATCTCTCTATTTATTTGCACTCAATCATATGAATTACATTCTCACCCATATAATCTCATGTGATTCTTACCAATTGTTGACTAAGACAATACCATACCGGTTTTTACATGTTCTCACAACAAATATTAACATCTTAATTGGCCATATCAAGAAGTAAATGAGGTGCAAGGTTTTAAATCATGACAACTTCTTCCAACATTGATTTCATATACTTCACACAACATCCATCCATAACTTTATTACTTCATCATTTTAAGGAAAAAGATAAAGAAAACTACTCAAAATTCAACTCAAAATTCATGGAGAAAATACAATCACAACTTGGTTTGAAAGTAGAAATCATAGTGAAAACACAAGAAGTCTTAATTAAAACCCAAATGTAATAACAAATATAAGGAATTATTTGAAAATCCTATTCACCAAACTCTTGAAGTTACTTTGAAGACTTTGCTTTTCCTTACAATACTCCTTAGAGGTTGGTACCCAACTCTAAGGATTCCAAATCTCACTTCTAATCCTAATACACACTATATTAAAGTAGAAATGGTGAAGTGGAGTGTTGTGTAACTAAAAACTCTCCTACACAATAAACATAAACTACACACCCTCTAACAACAACCCCAAAAACCACCTATTTTTTTATCTTCAAGTCTTCTTTTTATAATTTTCCAACAGGTGCCTTCGTATCTCTTCAAATTGTGTCCAGATTCAATGGATCCTCCAAGAGATGCATCCATTCAAGAGTAGATTAATTTAATTTTGGAGCCAATAGGAAGTTACCCAAGTTTGTACCAAGAGATGCCTCAAACACCTCTTCAAAATGGCACCAAAAATTAAATAACTCCTCTTTAGTAACTGCCTCACATAAGTGCGAGGTCTTGACGCTTAGCCGCGACGCTCCTGGCCTGTAAGCTCCAGCTCTGGGAGCTTAGCCACGAGGCTCTTGCGCGTAAGCGCGGGTTCAGGCGCTTAGCCGCCACAGATCAATTTTGCACCTTTCTTCATTTTTGCTCCAAATTTAGTTTTTTTTCACTCCTTTTATCACTATCATCCATTTAATCATATATGCAAGAAAAATACACAACATAACTTACATTAAAGTGCAATATTATCAAAAATAGGTATAAAAATACTATATATTTTAGGTGTATCAAAATTCCCAAACTTGAAATGTTACTTATCCTCAACTGACACTAAAATCATAAAAAAATCATACAAGGAAATTATGTGGATGAGTTTCTTTAGGAGTTTCTAAAATTTTATTCTAGAAATGTAATAGTTCAATTTAGAAAACATTTAAGTAAATAAGACCAATTTAAAGTTTATAAATCACTTAAATAAAGGTTTATGAAAATATGTCTTCCTATTTTATTTAGAAATACTTGCAGATTTTTTAAAATATAGGGTTTAGGCATTTTATTTTCTTTACCTAAAAATCTTTAGTAAAAATATTTATACTAACTATATTATATTTATAAGCTTCAAGATTTTCTCAAATCTTATACTCTGAAAAGATCAAGTGTGGAACCATTTTTTGATTAGACCCTTAAATCCTCGAAGTTTCTCTTTCCTTTTTCACATATATATATATATATATATATATATATATATATATATATATATATATATATATATATATATATATATATATATATATATATATATGCAAGGATTAGTATATATGGATAGATCTTTAATAGTTTGAATTCTACCATTCCTTTCCTAAAATATAAGGTAGAAATATATCTTTTAATTATAATTATAATAAAAGTTTTGAAAATTATTATCAATAAAAGAAATTTAAGTATTAAAAATAAAAGTCTAATCCTTCTATTTCTCCAAAAATACAACTTTTCCTAGTAAAGAAGTTACAAAATATTTATCATTTCTTCACTAAGAAATTTTTAACTTTAAAATTTTCATCCTTACTATAGATTTTAACTAAATTTTTTTACTCATTTCTATATTCAAAATTTTACTTCCTTAATATAACTTCATACACATAATTATTTTTAAATCAAAATCATATTTTATTTTTAGTACATTTGAGAACAAATAAAATTTAAGTTTTTGAAAATTGTTTTTCATTCCCCCCCCCAAAACTTTAAAGTTTTTGTTATGATAATATATTTAAGCATAATAAAAGATACATGGATAGGAATTGAAAACTATAAGTATCATGCTTGCAGGAATTTTTATATCCTAAATATGCAAGTATAACAATTAAAAATAGGAGTAAAAACAACTATATCAAATTTTAACTTCATATTTTATATAAAAGAAATTCAAAAGACTTCTAAAGTAGTGGAGGTAACAAAAGCAAATTCACACATACATAAATAGAAATCGACAACAACAACATATATGGTAGTAAATTGAAAAAGTTAAAGCATAAAATTAAATAATGGATTTTAATAGTGTTCTAAAGCTTCCTATAAGGTTCTGGAATAAGTTCTACACTAACAAACCAAATACACTAAGAAATTTTTACACATTTGTTGACCTCACTTTTGGTTGAGGTCTATTCTCTCTTTAGAATAGCCTAGGGTCTAGCCATATGACTCTCCTGGTGACTTTCTTAGAAGACTAGTCTTGGAACGCTCCACCATAGAAATTCAAACTTTTTTTTTTTCACTTCACTGGGAGCTTTCATATGCTTAAGGCCTAACCTCCAGCTTTTGGGAGGAAGAGACCAAGCATAAGGAAACTCAAGGGAAGTCTCCTATAGGTGGTTAGGCCTTAAGATTTACCCCAGGAGGTCTGGAGCTTGCAAAATACACACAATTTACACTCACAACCCAAAACAAAGCACAGCCTACCTTGATCTCCTAACTCTTTGGAAACTCATGTGCAAGGTTTTCCTAAGCTCTTAGCCCCGAGCTTAAGGTTTGGTTAGTACCAACACATAGAGGACCAAATGAGGGTTTCCCTTTGGTCCATGGCTTAATCTAAACAATCCCATACTACTCACTCTATTCA
The DNA here is from genome assembly GCA_022702705.1 of Papilionanthe hookeriana x Papilionanthe teres. NCBI lineage: Eukaryota > Viridiplantae > Streptophyta > Magnoliopsida > Asparagales > Orchidaceae > Papilionanthe > Papilionanthe hookeriana x Papilionanthe teres. The sequence continues at coordinate 33,676,469 of CM040436.1, read as the reverse complement.
ACCTCAATTTTTCCAAAATTTCAATTTATGACCCATTGCCCCTAGATCTACCAAAAATACCCCTAAACCTCATTTTTACCCAAAATTACCCAAATTACCCATTTTTCTCCAAAATTTATTTGAAAGTATTTCCAACCACTCAAATTGACCAAAATTACCCAAATTTACTAAAATTTCCAAAATAGCCCCAAAATTTGTAAACTTTTCAAAATACCCCTCCTAGCCCAAAAATCCAAAAAATTCCAAAAATTTCCAAAACCTCTTAAATATTCCCAATTTCATTTCTCTCAACTACCACATGACCTAATTTGACCAATTTAGCTCAATTTAACCAAAATCTCCAATTTGACTCATTTAACCCAAAAGTGCCTAAGTTAAACCCAATGTCCACCCAATTGCCCAAAATCTTACCCAATTTCAATTCCAAACTTTAATTCAACATCTCTAGCCTCAATCTAAACCAAATCCAAACCCAATATGACCCACATCTGAGCTCAATTTCATTTATATTCCAAAATCCATAATTTTGAACAAGTGACCATTTCACCAAAATTAAACTTAATGTCAATTAATTTCCCCTTAATTTGAATTCTAAACTTCTCATGACACTCCCCTAAACCAAATGCAACATTCAATTGCCTCCAATTTGAGCCCAAGTCTCACCCAAACCCAATTTAAACCATAACCCCCAATTTTGACCCAAAATTGAGCACATGTCCAAATGTCACCAAGTGGAATACCCTAACCCTAAAATTTCCACCCAATTAATATCAATAACCCTTCACCACATCCCCATGGACCATTTGGAATGTTTTATTGGCCTTGGACCCAAAACAAGCCTAATCTAAACTTAAGCTAACCCAACTTGCCCCAAATTGGCCAAAATCCCAAATTAAGCCAAATTGAAACACCAAACCTATTCAAAACCACTCCAATCCCCTTTCAAAAACTTCATGACAATCATATACATCATTTTGAACAATCAAGTGGGTCTAAACCAAGCTTAAACCAAAACTAGCCCAACCTAAACCCAAAATGACCTAAATTGAACCCGTGACCCAATGTTACCTAAATTGAACCAAGTTGACCAAATTGGATCCACCACAGCCAACCTTGGGACCCTAGGGACCAGCCAAGACCAACCAAATCCAAGCTCATTGAGCCATGGACCAAAATTCTCTCTCTTATGACCAATGGACCTCACCCTTTTCGGATAACCCATAACTCCCCTTAACCCTCAAGTAAGCAACCCAATTAATGGCACTGAGCTCCCCTCTTACCTCCCATCAGCCTGCCTGCCACCATCCCTGTCCTTGTGGCCAACCTAGCCCCTGGAACAACTAAGCCTGAGTGCCCCCATACCCCTTTAAACTCAAAATTGAGCTTTGTCAATGAGCATCCCCTCAGTGATCAATGACACTGCTAAGCCCTCACCTTAAGCGGCCTAAAGCACCCAAATTAAAGCCCTGAACTCCACCCATTGGCCCTGGCTATAAAAGCCATCTTTTACGGCCAAGAGGGGGTGCTGAAACTTTCTCAAGGAGACTCTGCCAAATTGCTCCTAGAGCTTCCCTGAGACCTCCTGAGGGCAAGCCCACCATCCTCAGCCATTAAACCCTACTATCCAGAGCCAATTTCCTCAGTAAAATTCCAGCCAAAACTAGGATACATTTCACCAAAGCTTCATAGCACACCAAATTCAAATTAATTGTACCCACACCTTCACAGCATTGAAAGAAGAAGATCCCCATCAAAGCCCCATCATAAAGAGCCTTTGCACCAGACTTTGATAAACACCTGAAATCGGGTCTGGTCGAACTTGGGTCTAGACATTTCACCAAGGTAAAAGGATTCATCTAGAGGTTCATTGGGACCAATTGAAGCTTCCACGACCATCTGATTGAGGCCTCCCTTCTTAGACAAAGGTATTGAACTTCACCTTCCCCCTGAGCTTATTGTAATTCTCCATGCACATTGGATCAATTTCAGGCTAGTTAGCCGTATGGATAGGTTCGTCTAGGTCAGATGAAGCTCTAAGAACAAACCCCATGTGATTTGGTTGAGTCTAGCTCAATTTCTTAAGTCATGAAGATGGAGGAATCACCCGAAGAACCAGGTGAAGACAATGACCCACAGTCGTTTGATTATGTGTGTATCGAATGGAGGGCTGAGATTGCGCCAGACAGAAGATTTTGACATTAAGCTCGACCACGTGGCAGATGAGTCAGAAGGCAGCATCAAATGGCGAAGTGACGTGTAGTGCTTCGGAGCTACCGAGGATGAGGTGGCGCCGCATGGTTTAAGTAGGAAATTAGGGGTATTTTGATTTATTTAAATTCAGTTAACTTTAGAAATCCATTACTTGGTGTAGAAAAATCATAAAAATAAAAGGAAAATACCATAGTGCTCAGCGAATAGAGGAGAATAATTTGGAAATGGTTTGAAGTTTATTTGATGCATGTTTTATTTTTAATTAATTAAATGCAGTCTGGAGTATTTTAATTCTCCATTAGCTTAGACATTTCACCATGTCATGAAACTTAGGCGTTTTGATCTCTCTGCATGGGGAATCTTCTCTGATTTTTCTAAGACCATGGGAGATCTCTATGAAGAGATACATATTTCAAAATATTGTGTCTCTTTTGGTAAAATAATTATAATAATTAAAATATTGATCAGAAAAATGCAAGATAAATTTTGGTAGGTTACTTGTGACCAGAGGACCCTAGGAAAAATTTGAATTAAGCTAAATCTTTAATAATGCACCAAATTATAACCTAAAAATATAGTGGAATTGATTTGAACAAACTAAATATGTAAATGGCTCATAAATCATTCTCCAATGTGGTTTAGGGTCAGAGGGACTTGCCTAAAAATTCTGAAGTCATTTGGAATTCATTGTACCAATTAATTGAATTTTCTAAGTTAAAAGGCAGTTTTACCACTAAACTGATTTTTAGTAATTAAAATACAAGCCAAAAATTTATAAAAATGGTTTTTGGAGTTCTTGATGACCTATGGAATTTTATGAAAATAAAATGGCAATTAAAATAAATATTTCGTTTTTAAGCTAAAAAGTGAATTTAAAAATAATTAAAAATGATAAAAATCACTAAAATATTAAATTCACTAAATTGTTACATTTGGTCTCCTAATCATTTAGGAACCATCCAAATAATTTTCACAAGCCTCTAAGTCAAGATATTAATTTTCAAAGGCTTAAATTAATTTTTGAAAGCTAAAAAATGAATTTCCTTAACTTCCCACTAAAATAATTTTAAAATATAAAATAAAAATTAGAAAAATATAATATTTATTTCTTTGGGTTCCCTGACCTTAGAGAGATTCAGGAAAAATATTAAACTTAAATTTCATTCTCCAAATATTTTATAACTAATTAATACACAAAAATTTAAAATAATTCTAATAATTAAATTAAAGCTCTAAAAATCATCAAATTTGATCCAAGTGGTCCTCTAGATTAGGTCTACCTCCAATGAAAATTTCAAAGCCAAAGGTCTTCTTTTGGCCAAGATATTGAATTTTCATTAAAAATCCATATTTTTGTATTATACTAAATATATAAATTAAATTAAAATTTGAAAAATAACTTGTTCTCCTCTGATGTCTTAATTGACCCATGAGTTGGGTCACATAAAAATTTCAAAGTCATTTGAGTTAAATTTAAGGAATTATGAAGTGATAAAGGCCTTTAGAGGAAAAAGTGTAATTTTGAAAATTTTGGCATTAATCAACATTTAGGCTTAATTAAAGTAGGAAATGGGCAATGAATGATCTTAATTATTATGTTTGAATGATTGAAACATAAAGGGATAAATGGTAGAAACACCTATCATTTTTGTCATATTAAAAGATAAACTTTATGATTTAATTAAGCATTATAACTTGGAGGAAAATTAAATTAAATGATCCTTAAAGTTAGGGGTTGGTTTTGGGAGATGATAACTCACTAATCCAACACCCCTTTATTTGGTGCTTAAATAATAGCTCATTGATTTGATAAGAATCATGTTCATGCAGCTAAACCTTTTTATACATTACAAAATATACCCACTGAAATCTTAGGGGCTTGGTAGCGAGACTAGACTTAATTGAAAAATTGACTAATAAGGATTAGAAAGGGAAACACAATTAATCTTAAACCACTTTTGAAACACTACAAGCCCATCAAATTTAATTAAATTCATCCATTAATTAAGTTTGCCTCCAAAGGCTCCAGTTACATAATTCTTAAGTGAAATATCAAATGATAACTACCCCACCTTTCGGGATAATTAAAATATTGGCTCACTGAGCATAAGGATATAAAATAGATGAGTTATTTAATAATTATGATAAATCAAAAAGACCTCAAGGAAGCTTAAAATAATTGTGAAATGTCCAGGTATCTCCTATGCCGGTTTCACAAATCTTCTGAACACCTTGTAGGAAAACTGGACCTATCATATTTATTAAATATATAGATCTCTCAAATTGATGAATATGACCCATCAAGTTATGACATAGAGTTTGGTAGGCCTGTGAAGAACCTATCTATTAGCTTTTACTTTCTTGTAAAAGTTATAAATGTTTAGTGCAAAGACATTAAAGTTTCAGGTGGAGGAATGAGAAGACTCGTCAGACACACTTTTATAGTTTACATCGCTTTATTTTCCTGTACTTTCTTTACTTTTCTTGCTTACGAGCTTGCATGTTAAACAAAAATGTCGTCGTGCATGAAAAACAAAACTTAAAGGATAGTCACAAAACCAAAACCAAAATCAAAATTAAAAATCAAAATAAGATAAAATTCACCGCCACAACAGTCAAAAATATAAAACAACTCAAAATTTAATCACAAACAAAACAAGAATCATAATTGTAATTAAATTAAAACGTCTCTATCAGATTATCTGGAATACCACAGATGATACAACCTACGGTTGTTAACTGGATTTCCCACGGTCTGAATGAAAGTATGGAACTCATTAAGTTGAGTTTAGTAAATTCATCTGGACTAAGTGAGTCAGAAGAAAATAGTGGTGCCGGGATGATGGAACCATAGGATCTTAACCGGTTTTACTTAATCAACTTAAACATTGTCCCATAATAAGACAATAAGACACCTCAAATTGAAAACTTCCAAAACATGACACTTCTCTTCTCTCTTCATTTGAGACTTCTTTAAACTAAACCTGCGAAGACGAGGAGTTTGGAGCATGCATAGTGAGCTGCACGACTATCTTCAATAGCAAAATTCCTTAGAAATTAAAATAAAAAGCCATAAGACTTCGAGGTAGTTTGCCTAGTGCAGCATAAACCCTCACTTTATTCTTTTAGGCTTTTACACTTCATGCAATATAAGCCCTAACTCGTTATAGGTTCCAAGGTTGTCATCAAGTATGACATAAATCCTTTTATCTTCCAGGCTATTCACACGATCGGTATCAAGTGAATGTAAGCCCTAAACAATAAAATTGACAGGATGAAACATCTAATAAAGGTCTCAAGCTAGAGCCAAACAATATGATAGTTTGGGAAGACACTGAGACTTTCTCAGATCCTTGCTTTTTCCCTAGCTCTCTTCTCCCTTGGACTCGTACAATAAATGTTCTGAAATTTGAGCCATTCACCTATTAGATTTCCTACCCTTTGGAAGTCATGAGTACAATATTTCCTGATATATATTAAAAGTTTTCTTAGGTGACTTCGGTTATCTAAGATGTAATTACTATAGTGGATTACCCTTATAGGAAACTTAAAGACCTCATATTAATATAAACCCTATCTGATTCCTTTATATTAGATAAAGGAAATTGTCGGTCAACAATGGTTCACAGACCAAAAGGATGATATGAACTCTTCAGTTTATTTGATTGAGCCTCAATACCAAGCTATGTATCTATTCTTCGGGATAGATACATATCTTGTAGTGAAGTGCTCGATTTTTTAAACTATCGTTTATATGAGATCAGTTTGATTTCATTTTTTTTTTAAATTTAAGATATTAATTTCAAAAAAAATCCATATATATTAAATTAAATCAAAACCCTACTTTATAAAACTACATTTTAAACTTTCCAAAAGTTTAAATCCTAACAATTTTAATGCCGACAGTTTTCTGGCGACTCCGCTGGGGACTAGTTTCTCTCTTCATTAAGATCAAGAAATGTTATACTCATTCATCGTTAATGAGTTCATGTCCCTCATGAACCAGATTACCATTCTTCCATTGATATAACTTATCCATTTCTTTCTTGGGTAAGTACAATCAACTCTCCTCGATTTCAGGACCATCAGTATAACCATCCTTAAACAGAAGGGTTCAGTAATCTTTTAGGATTCTTTTTGATTTTGTGGGGTCGGACCACCGATAGGTGTGTTGGAAAATAGGTTTCGTCAAGGCAATGTGCGTCGTGAAGGGGAGCCTGAAACGGGCCCCACACTTCACCTCCTCTCTGTGCTTCCTGGGTTCAATCCTGTCATCGACAGATTGGCCCATTCATTCTTAAAATCTTAAGAATCCTTTTAAAAAACATATGAAAAATATAAAAGCAAGATGAAAAAAATAATAAAATATTAAGATAAAAAGAAATTGTGCTTAGTTTACAGAACAACTTTCCTTTTCGTAGTGTTTGCACTATGATTAAAGATTTTAGGCCTTCGCTAATTTCTGAAATTCTTTTCCTTCGACAATCAAATGATGTCAATACCTACACTAAATTTCTCCTGTAACTTGCCCACCTCCCGTGAGGCTCGCCTTGCAGCACCAAGGATTCAATTTGGGACCGGCTTGAATGAGTTTGAAGTTGTACTTGGAAAGCCCCGTTCGTGATTGTGAAAGTTGCCACCCCCAAAGTTCAAGAACCATCTACTGAGTTCAACCTGAACTCCCACAAAGATTTGCCTTCTACTAAGAAGGTGAAGATTTTTACTACCCCCGTCAAGACTATAGTCTCCGTGCCTAGGAGAGTTGTCACCCCTACCGCTACCGGTTTCGCCATCACCACACCTACTGTTCCGTCTGCCAAAGGGAAAGAAATATTGCATGAAGAAGACTCCGACAACGCCTTTCTTGGCCCGCTGACATTTCTTGAGATTGGCTCTAGCTCCAGAGTTCCCCCTCTAACTAGATCTCAAAGAAGGAATCACAACTGCAAGACCCTCAAAGCCGTCAGGGCACAAGTTACAAGTCTACCAGTGAATGATGAGATTCATCAACAGGAGGAACTCAGTTTACCGGATACCTCTACTCTCCTTCGAGGGAGTAGGTTCCACCCGTTAGTTGAAACTACCGGAGAAGAAAGCCTCCAGAAGATTGCTGCTATGCTACCGTCACCACATGATCATGATGAGGTGAGTGAGAGGCCCACACCCATCACACGAGTTCACACCCTTCTCTGAAGATTAGTTAAAAAGGAAGGATGTTTGTTGCTAAGCTCCTCAAAAGGATGGGATGTGCAATATCCCCTAAAATTAAGAATGAAATTCTAAAGATGGAGAGACCAGTCCGAGTGTCCTTCAAACACCACTTGGAAAGTATCAGCTGTAGATGAATATAAGGAACCTCGGAAGGGAAAGAATGGGAGAAGATTATTCTCCTCTGTGCATGGTCTGCACCCTAAGGAGCACACTTCCCCTCACTACTTCGATGTTCCCGCCTAGACACCTCCTCTCAAGGTGTCGACTTTTAAAAGGAAAGTGTGGTTACCGAAGGACGTTGCACTAGTACATTCCAAAAGGTCTGTTGACCACCAGATGGATCATGAGTCAGATGTTCCCTTGGCCACCACTATCGTTGCTTCTGAGTCAGTCGCGGAGAAGAGTGACAGTCAAGAAAAACCATAGATTTGAAGTTGACAAAAGATAAAAAAATTGATGATAAAGTAAGAAAGCTCCGAGCAAAATTTTCAGAATTAGCAAGACAACGAAGGTTGGATGTCGATGATGAGGATTATTTCCTGTCAGATTACATGGGTGAAGAATTCATGGAAATCAATATGGTTGAAGTTAGGTCCACATCATCTGTGCACGACGATCCTAGTGAGGAGAACACCATGGATGAGCTTCGAAGGACCATTCTGACAAGAGATGAACAAATTAGCCGTTTGGAGAAAAAGATGGAGGAGATGACCGCCGCCATGACCGCCATGGCTACACTCCACAGACAGTCACAGTTACAACCAGCATCATCTCTGGAGGTAAACCAGCCTGAAATCATACATATAACAGACGAAAGAAGAGAAATTGCTTCTACCAATGAATACGAACCTCTGAGGAAAGATCCAACTCCGAGACTTCTAGAAAAGGATATCAAGCAAATGATCGAACAACAAGTTTGGGAGGCCTTGGCTCAGTCCAAAAGCAAAGCATTAGTTTCAAAGGGTAGACCCTACCTAGAGGAGTTCAATGTCATGCCTTACCCCAAGGGCTTTGTGCCCCCGACTTTCAAGAAATTCGACGGGACAGGAAATCCTCGTCAGCATGTGGCACATTTCAGAGCTAGTTGTTACAATAGAGGAGGGAGTGAAGCATTGTTGTTTCGGCAGTTCATCAGTAGCTTGTCAGGAATAGCATTTGATCGGTATGCCGAGCTTACCGATGGATCCGTAAAGACATTCACAGAGATGGAAAACATATTTGTGAAGAGATTCACCGGTGCTCAGCACGATGTCAATATAGGAGATCTCGTAGTGGAGCGGCAGAAGCCCGACGAGACTTTGGTTGACTACATCTTGAGATGGAGAAACTTAAGCATGAAGTGTGAGCCTCAGCTATAGGAAAAACACGCGATCGAGATACTACTCAAGAGTATTAACGGTCCAGTGGATTTCATTCTTAAAGGTCTTACCATTAAGTCCTTCGAGAAGTTACTCAGCAAGGCTAACACTTTACAAGAGGAAGTCAAACATATGGAGCATGTAGAGAAAGCAGAGAAAACAAGGCCAGCCAAAGCATATGAAAAGAGATATATCGTAGTGGCAACGATCGATAAAGGAAAACAGCCGATAAGGATTCAGGCTGAACAATCACCGCAGCAACACGGTCAGTCCCCTCAGTATAGTCAGTCTCAGCATTATGATCAGCCTTGCGCACAGCAGAGCAGTTAGTCCGGTCAGCAACAAAGGTCTTATAGGATAGACGGACGACAGGGTCCAAAAATGTCAGAACGGTTACGCAGGAACTACTCCTTCAAGAACGATGCTGTAGCAAAGATGTTCAAAGTTTTGATGAAAAAGCCCGAGTTCATATTGCCCGAGCTGAAGAAGCTGGAAGAGATGAATAAGATGGATCTACTCAACTTTTTCCCCTCCCACAGGATGCTCGACCACACCATAGAAAACTGCTTCAGCTTTAAGGATTGACTCGAAAGAAACTACAAAGAAGGGAATATAACAGTAACGAAAGAATATTTGAAAGAACCTGAAAGAGGTTCTATAAATGTGATTTCAGCCAAGCCAATCTCTCTGATTGATCCGTATGTCGGCAAGGGTGGAACGAGCTCAAGTGAGTCCTGGATCAGATCTAGTCCACTTTAAAGAAAGCCACTGCCGGAATCCACCACCAGCCCAGCCCAAGATGAAGACTGCACGAAGGAGACTACCGTAGTGAGAAAGAAAGAAGAAGGTGATCGCAAATTAAATTAAGGATGATAGCATGAAGGGTAGGATAGTGACTGCCTTTGTTAGATTGGTTGTCTCAGATTCGGGGGTGAAACCTCTCGAACCCCAGACTTTGTATGATTATCTTTATGCCCCTCCAGGGTCTCATAATGATAATAAAAATGATTTTGGCTACGTTCTTACTATCTCTAGTGATGACTTAGCTAATAACAACTTGTCTAACCCCGATTTCGATTCCCAAAATGATCCTCAAATCATGTTAGTTCCCAATGAAAATGTTGACAGAGATGAATGAGATATCGACAACACCGGTTACGACGGTACGAGGATTGAGGTGTTAGTCCTTGAACGCAAAGGAACTCTGCTTGAAAATAACCTAGATCTTTTAGATATAGACACAATACCAGAAGAGCCAGCTACATTAATAGGAGAACCTCTGGGTCCATGGGAAGAAGAAATAATAAAAGTACATTTAAGAAGCGGAAAGATACTACCACCAAGAACAGCTCCAACAGATAAAGGAAAACAGATAGTTACTCAAGAAGAGGTATCTTCAGCAACGAAAGAAGTACAAGTTTGAAACGAGTTTGAAAATTCAAACAAAGTGGATTACAATGTACTAGCTCATCTCAGGAAGTTGCCAGCCAAACTAAGCATATGCGATGCTCTGATCCTATCAAAGGAGATAAGAGAAAATCTGATCAAGGCTCTACTTGATCTAGATATTTGCTTAGCGCAGTTGGCTAGGAAATCCTCAGATGGAGTTTATACTTTGAAGGAACAGCCTGGTGTAACCTTCACTGATGAAAATTTGCTACTCGGTACAGCCAATGACAACCGTTCGCTCTACATTTTCGTCATCATCGGCAGGTTTGTAGTTTCCAGAGTGCTAGTAGATCCTGGAGTGTCGCTTAACATCACGAGTCTACGGACATTAGCTTACCTGGACATCGACACAGAACAACTTTCTATAGATAAAATGATGCTAAGAGGATTCGACCAAAAAGGAGAAAGAGCACTTAGATCTATAACACTACAAATGAATGTTGAAAATCTAGTAACAACCATAAAATTCCATGTCATCGACGCAGATACTTTCGTTCAATACCCTGCTTGGTCGACCGTGGCTTCACGAATACGATATGGTCCCGTCATCGCTTCACTAATGCATCAAGTACTACAGAGATAGACAAGAACATTACATCAAGGGAGATCCACAACCGTTCTCCTTACATCAAGTAGGCATCCATGAAGACACCGCCTAATACGCTCCCTTGAGGAAAACAATATTTTCAAGAGAAATTACGACAAGAAAAGTTGAGGATTCAGAAAAATCACTAGAATGAGACAATCTCCCACCACTCCTTCGCAACGAGTTGGTGGAGGTTCTTTTAGCCCACACATCTGAGGTCAAGGTCGGGGATGCGGGTGAAGGAGAACTCACTAGATTGTTGAACGGATGAAGTCAGCAATCAACATCGATGAAGATGGAAGCTCAGAAGAGAATAAATAAATAATGATGATAAGTTAAAAGAAGCCTCAATTCGAGATTTCTTGCGAAGACATAGAAATGGATAAGCATGAATCAATGTACTATCAGATTAACTATTATGTTCAAGCCATGACCCTAGCTCCGATCCATCCTCAATTGATCAAGAGTATGGAGGTCAAGGAAGTCTATAATGGTGGTGTTAAACCGATCAAGTTTTATTGAGCTTCTCCTTCTACTTCTGAACCTTGTACAATTCTTAAAGAAAATGACACTGATGAATTAATGGAATTACTTTTTGGTTACTTTTCTCCATGTGTACAAAAATTGATTCAACAAGGATATGTGTCAAAACAAATGCCAAAAGATAAGTTACAATCAATTGAAAAATTATGGAATATAAAAGGAAGGAAAATTAATTCAAAAGAAGGTTTTGGGTTTGGTACGATCGGACCCACCCGTCGATGACTCGGGATTTTGCATGGCTGTTACTAGTCAATCAGCAGTTGATTGCCTTGAAATTCAAGGTGAATTCGAAGATCAACCAATAGAAGATGCTCCACCAGAGTTTGAAGAAGAAATCAAGTCAACAGTCGACGAATTAAAAGAAATCAACCTCAGGACTAAGGAGCAGCCCCAACCAACTTTCATAACTTTGTTAATCAACAAAGAAGAGGTTATAGACTTAGTCAAGTTACTGTTAGAATTTAAGGATTTCTTCACTTGGAGCTATGAAGAAATACCAAGACTATCCCTTGAAGTCGTAGTTCACCAACTCGGGATGGATCAAAATACAACATCGGCGAAGCAAGCTCCCAGAAGAATGCTGCTCAAAATAGAACAGCAAGTTACAACTTAAATAAAGAAATTGATAGACGCTAACTTTGTCCGAGAAGAACAATATCTGGCATGGCTGGCTAACATTGTACCCATTAAGAAGAAAAATGGACAAATACAAGTGTGTGTCAACTTCGGAGAGACTTAAATTAAGCATGTCCAAAGGACGAATTCCCGTTACCAATACTGGGATTAATGGTGGACATTGCTTTGTCACATGAAATTTTCTTCTTCGTGGATGGATCGTCAAGTTACAATCAAATTAAGATGGCTCTAGAAGATGCAACACTTACAACATTCAGAACTCTGATCGGGATCTATTGTTATACCGTAATGTCGTTTGGTTTGAAGAACGCAAGAGCTACTTACCATAGAGCAATGACGAAGATCTTCGATGACCTCACCCACAACCAAGTGGAATGCTACGTGGATGATTTGGTCAACAAAAGCAAAGTAAAGGAAAATCACCTGTATGATTTGAGGATTGTATTTGAACGATTACGACAATACAATCTAAAGATGAATCCCTTAAAGTGCGCCTTCGGCTTTACCTCTGGGAAATTTCTAGGATTTATTGTCCATCATCGAGGAATCAAAATCGACTCAGAAAAGATTAAAACGATATTATAAATGCCTCCTCCTAAAGCCTTAAAACAATTACAATCTTTTCTAGACAAATTGACATATTTAAGACGCTTTATATCTAATCTGTCAGGAAGGAGCTTACCTTTTTTTCGAATTTACTTCGAAAGGATGTAAAATTCATTTGGGGAGAGCTGCCAATGGGCTTTTGAAGATATTAAATGGTACCTAACTACACCTCCTGTTTTTGCAGCCGCTATCCAGGGTAGATGATACACCTAAAATATATAGTATTTTTAAATACATTTTTATACCTAATTTTGATTAATTACACTTTAATGGAAAGTATTTTTGTGTTTTTCTTGCAGGTATGATTAAAATGACTGACTATGATGAAAGGAGCAAAAGAGGATCAAATTTGGAGTAAAAATTAAAAGGTATGCAAAATTGGCCTCTGGCAGCTAAGCGTCGGACCCTTGGCGAATAGGCGCCACAATTAAAGTAACGCATTTTATTTGATTTTGATGAAGATTTGAAGGGGTTTTTGAAGCATACTTTGGTTTAAAATTTACTAACTTCCCATCAACACCAAAATTCATTTAAAATTTGAACGGATGGATGCATTCTTAGTGGATACATTAAATCTGGACATATTTTGAAGAGATACCATGGCACCTTTTGGAAAATTTTAAAAGGAAGACTTGAAGATCATAAAAATTGTTGTTGTTGGAGGGTGTGATTAGTGTTAAGAGTAAAATTTATGTTAGAGAGTTATTGAGAGCACACCTTTCCACTTCACCACTTTTATTATCAATTGTATCTAGTTTTTATTAAGAGTAGAATAGAGATTCAGAGTCAACGGAGTTGGGCGCCAACCTCTATTGTATCTTGTAAAGGGAAAGCAAAGTTTAAAAGGAACTTCAAGAGTCTTGTGGAGAGGATTTTCAGATAAGTGTTTAACTTTATTTTATATTTGGTTTTAAAGTAAGACTTGATGTGTTTTCACTGTGATTTCTACTTTCAAATCAAGTTGTGATTGTGTTTTCTCCATGGATTCTAAGTAGTTTTCTTTATTTTTTTTCTTTTAAATGATGATGTAATTAAATTATGGAAGGAAGTTGTGTGAAGTATAGGTTTTCAATGTTAGAAGAAGTTGTGATGATTCACTACCTTGCACTTCATTTACCTCTTGATTTGTCCAATTAAGATGTTAAAATTTGTTGGGAGAACATGTAAGAACCAATGCAATATTGTCTTAATCAACAATTGGAAAGAATCACATGCAATTCTATGGATGAGAATTGTAGCCCATATGGTTGGGTGCAAATAAATAGGAAGATATGTTATAATGGGGAGTAAAATTAGAGGACTTTAGAGTGATAGGCTAAATCCCCCTAATTTGGTTTGATGTTTTAATTTTTTTTATGTGATGTTAGGCCTCAGGTGGAGGTAATCGAGGGAACTCTAGAGTGAGAGCTAGTATCTTCCCTTCCTAACCCTTCTACATGATTTCAAAACATCAAATTAACCAATGTTCTTTATAGAACCAAATAAGGGTAAAGAATATAATTGTTTCTATTTGAGACAACAAATTTTAGATACTTCCAAAACAAAATTCCATAATTATTACTGATTCATTGATAGAGGAAAAAGATATTGTATTCTCATTTGCTTTCATACTATTTTATAGTTGTGTTAACTTTAGTTATTTGCTTTACTTTTTATTCAAAAAATACCAAAAATAAATTTAAAAAACTTTATATCTTAAAACATACTTTACAAAATCATTTAAAAGAAGTAAAAAAGTTATTTTTATTTCTTTAAAATTTTAAACATTTCCTTGTGGGTTCGATATCTCGGTGCTTAAACAAAAAGTCATATATTACTTGATAAACGATATGTATGCTTACATAGTATCCCATATAATAAATAATTAAAGTATAATTTCATATCTAAAACGTGAGGATCAATATTCGGGGATCAATTTTTTGGCGTCGTTGCTGGGAAGTTAATTAAAATATCATTTAAAGAAAATTAAAGAAAAATTAAGTTTTCACTTTTCATTATTTTTGTTAGTGTGTTTTATTTTATTTTGTTATTTTTGTATGCATAGTTCAGGTTCTGAGGGACTTGTGCCTTACGATTCTGAATTAGAGAGAACTATCAGAAAAATCAAAAAAATTAAAAAAAAGAAAAAGATAAAAATATTCAAGAAATGACAAATCAAGATCATAAAAATGTTAAAATCCATCAAGAATTTAGATCTTTAAGAAATTATGCTAACCCTACATTGGATGAACTTCATGGTAGTATTCAACACCCTGCTCTAGCTGCTAATTCATTCGAACTTAAACTGCTATTATCCAGATGGTGTCTAATAATCAGTTTTAGGGAGTACCAACTGAAGATCCTAATTTACATCTTGCCATTTTTTTAGAATTGTGTTCTACTTTTAAATACGATGGTGTTTCAGATGATTCTATTAGACTTAGACATTTTCCTTTTTCACTAAGGGATAAAGCTAAGATTTGGTTAAATTTGTTAGCACCTGGATCTATCAGAACTTGTAGTGATTTAGCACAAAAATTCCTTGCTAAATATTTTCCACCATCGAAGACTGCGAAGCTTAGAAATGATATCACATCTTTTTGTTAGTTTGAAGGGGAATCTATATATAAAGCATGTGAACATTTTAAAGATCTCTTAAGAAAGTGTCCGCATCATTCGATACCCGATTGGTTAATAATTCAGACTTTTTACAATGGATTAGTTGGATTTCTTAGATCTATTATCGATGCTGCTGGTGGTGGTTCATTGATGTCTAAATAGTTTGCTGATGCTTATGCTTTAATTGAAGAAATGACTACTAATAATTTTCAATGGCCTTCTGAAAGGTTAAATCCTAAAAAGGTAGCCAACATTCATGAAAATGATGCTTTTGCGATGCTAGCAAATCAAGTTGCTGCAATTTCAAGGAAAATAGACTAATTTGAGATGAATCTTTCTCAACCAACTTCCATGATTGAAGAAAATTCATTAGGCCAACTGGTTGATTCTCAAACTTCATCAGAAACCTTGAATGCCATAAGTAAGCCTAATAACCCATATTCCAATTATTATAACCCAGGTTGGAAAAACCATACAAACTTTAACTGGAATAACAATAATCAGGGTGGTAGTAATCAACAATGGGGGAACAACCAAGTAAATCCATTAGCAAACCAGAACAACCAAGAGAATAATAATTATAGACCAACCTATCCTCTAGGTTTTAATAATACTTCACAATTTAAGGAGAAGAAGTTGTCTATTGAAGAAGTGGTGTTACAAATGGGAAATCAATTACAAAGTCAATGAGCTACAATCAGAAATATTGAGAATCAATTGGGATAGATTGCCAATTCATTAAGTAATAGATCCCAAGGAATGCTTTCTAGTAATACTGAAGTAAATCCAAGATACAAGACTAAAGAGCAAGTACAAGCTATTTAGTTGAGAAATGGAAGACAGTTGGAAGGTAGAGTTCAAAATGAGACTGAAGTAGAGAAAGAAGAAATTGAAAAAACCAAAAGTGGACACTCTGAAAGGTTTAGAAAGTCCTATTTCTCCACCTAAGGTTGATTTAAAAAAGCCATCACCTCCATTTCCTCAAAGACTTTGACAACAAAAATTGGATAAGCAATTTTCAAAATTTTTATAGATATTTAAGAAGCTTACAATAAACATTACATTTGCTGAAACCTTAGAACAAATGCCAATCTATGTGTTTATGAAGGATATTCTCAACCGAAAGAGGAAGTTTGAAGATAATGAGACTGTTGCACTTAGTGAAGAGTCCAGTGCAATAATTTATAAAAAGATTCCTAAAAAGCTTAAAGATCCAGGAAGTTTCACAATTCCATGTGCAATCGGAGACAGATTTTTTAGAAAAGCTTTATGTGATTTGAGTGCAAGCATTAACCTTATGCCGTTATCAATATTCAAAAGATTGGGATTAGGAGAAATAACCCCTAATACTGTAACTCTACAATTAGCTGATCATTCGATCACATATCCTAAATGAGTTATAGAAGATGTTTTGGTGAAAGTGGATCAATTTATTTTTCCTGTTGATTTCATTGTGTTAGATATGGAGGAAGATAAAGAGATGCACATAATTTTAGGGAGAACTTTCCTAGCCACAGGCAGAGTGATGATAGATGTGCAAAAAAGGGAATTAACAATGCGAGTTAATGATCAAACTGTTACATTCAATATTTCAAAGTTAATTAAATATCTTGCAAGAGGTAAATATGATGAATGTTATAGGATGGATGTTATCAAATATTTGAGTGAATGCCATTTCAAATTAACTTATGAAGAAAAATTTGAAAGTAAAGTATTGGAACACAAGCAAGAAGAGGAATTACAGGATTCTGAAGTTTTTCATGAAGAAAATTTAAATTATGTTTATGAAAATTTTGAAATGTTGGACATGACTAAAAAGATGAATCTTTTGGTCCATCAATTGAAAAACTTCCTAAACTTGATTTAAAGATGCTTCCTAATCATTTAAAGTATGCCTTTTTGGGTGATTCCTCTCTTTTGCCAGTTATAATTTCCTCTCAATTAACTGAAAGAGAGGAAGACAGTTTGCTTGAAATTTTGAAGAAATATAAGAAAGCCTTTGGATGGATAATAACTGATATTAAAGGAATCAATCCTTCAATTTTTATGCATAGAAACCTTAAGGATAACTACAAACCTCGAGTTGATCCTCAAAGAAGATTAAATCCTATCATGAAATAAGTTGTTAAGAAAGAATTCTTAAAGTGGTTGGATGCTGAAATTATCTACCCTATTTCAGATAGTGCATGAGTTAGTCCTATTCACTGTGTACCTAAGAAAGGAGGAGTTATTGTGACTGTTAATGAAAAGAATGAAATAATACCAATAAGAAAAGTTACGGGATGACAAATATGCATTGATTATAGAAAATTAAACCTTGCCACCAGGAAGGATCATTTTCCACTTCCTTTTCTAGATCAGATGTTGGATAGACTGGCTGGGCATAAATACTTTTGTATACTGGATAGATATACTGGTTACCACCAAATTCGAATTGCTCATGAGGATCAAGAGAAAACAACGTTTACCAGTCCTTATGGTACATTTATTCTTAGAAGAATGCCTTTTGGTTTATGTAATGTCCCTGCTACATTTCAGAGATGTATGATGGTAATTTTCTGTGATTTAATAGAAAAAAGAATTGAAGTTTTTATGGATGACTTTTTAGTGTTTGGAATTTCATTTGAATCATGTTTAAAACATATATCTAAAGTTCTGAAACGCTATGAAGAAACTAATTTGGTCCTTAACTGGGAGAAATGTCAATTTATGGTAGCAGGAGGAAGAGTTTTGGGACATCGTATATCAGAAAATGGTATGGAAGTAAATCCTGCAAAAATTGAAGTGATCTCTAATTTACCTTGCCCAACTAATTTAAGGGGAATTAGAAATTTTCTGGGACATGCTAGATTTTACAGGCGTTATATTAAAGACTTTTCAAAAATTTTGAAGCCTTTATGCGTTTTACTGGAAAAAGATGTGATTTTTAATTTTGATGATGATTGCCTAAAAGCTTTTGAAACTTTAAAAGAAAAATTAATCACCAGACCTATTATAGTTTCACCTAATTGGGAAAAAACTTTTGAATTAATGTGTGATGCTAGTGATTATGCTATTGAAGCTGTTTTAGGTAAGAAATATGATAAGATTTTCAAAGTGATTTACTATGCTAGTAAAACTCTTAATGAAGCTCAAATTAATTATACCACTACTGAAAAAGAGTTATTAGCTATAGTATTTGTCTTTGATAAATTCAGATCATATTTAAATGGAACTAAATGTGTGGTGCATACTGATCATTCTGCTATTAAGTATTTAATGAAGAAGACAGATGCAAAACAAGACTGATTAGATGAATTTTTCTTTTGCAAGAATTTGATTTCGAGATAGTAGATAGGAAGGGGTTGAAACTAAAAATTCTCTCTATGTTGCTGAAGAAATTATTGAATATTTTCCTGATGAAAAATTGATGCACAAAAAATATATACTATTTTTGCTATATAATTTTACTCATTTTTGGTGATATTGCACTTTAAAGAAAGGTATTTTTCATGATTTGTTGCAGGTATGATGATTTTAAGTGATTGGAGTGAAAAGAAGCGAAAAGGAACAAATGCGGAGCAAAAAGGAGCAAAAAGCAGGAAAACAACTTCTGGTGCCACCGGCGCCAGAATGGTCACCGTCGGTGCCATTTTCCAGAGAACTAAGCAATATTTGGACGATATAGCATCGCCGACGCCCAATGTCGGTGGACTTCAAATTTGAAGTGTTTTGGTGACTTTTTGAAGGGATGCTTATGGAAACTCTTGGGATTTCATTTCTAACTTATAAGTAACTGTTTTTCGAGGAAAAGTAGTGTGTTTTTTTGGTTTTGGTGTGTGTCTTGTGTGTTTTAGAGAATCTAGTGTATTTTGAGTGTTAGGGCTTAGGAGAGAAGAGTGTAGAAGTGAGAATTTGAGAGGAATTCTTCTCTAAGGAGTGAAGGAGAAGAAGTAAAGTGAGAGATTGCTTCTTACTTTCCATTCTAAAGAGGGAATTAAGTGTTGCAAAGAAGATATAAAAGGATTCAAAGGAACTTCAAGGGAATTGCATTGGGGAAGAGAAAATGATAAGTTGTATTTTCTTTTATGGTTTGTATGACTTTTCTTTTATATATAAAATCCATGTATTATTGTATCTTCTTCATGAATTTTGAGTAGTCTCCTTTGTCTTTCTTCTTGCATAGAGATGTGATGATGTGTTGATGTGAATTTGAAGTGCCTTTAATGTATTGAAGAAATTGTGATGGTTTTTCATTTCGAACATAATTTACTTTTCGATCTGAACAATTGAATTGTTAAAATATGTTGTTGAACATTAACTCTGAAAGGATTTAGTGTCCTACAACAATAATGAAGAATCCATTCAATTTCCATGGATGAATTGAATAGTTGATGGGAAATAAGTGCAAATAAATAAGGAAATGTGTTTTGAAGGACTTCAAATTGGAGGTTTCAGGGTGACAGACTGGGATCCCCAATTTGGTCCTAAGATTAGTAACTAAACTCGAAGGTTAGCCTTCAAGTGAATGGTGAGTGGGAGCTCCGTAGTGAGAGCCGGTATCCTCCCAGCCTAGCCTTAGATTTAGTGACTAAACTTAGGATATATCAATGTTCTTTTCATGCTTGGAAGAGGGGGTACTCTTTTAAGGGTAAGGAAACATTTATGCTCCTATTTGGAAAAATACCATATAGAATCATTCCATATCATCCACACATCATATTCTCATTGCAAGAGGAAAGATACTTTTCTTATATATCAAAAACCTTTCAAATATATAGCTTAGCGTGTGTCTGTTAGTTAATTCTGTTTTAAAAGATAATTGAAGTAATTGTAGTTTGTTTAACTGTTACTGTTTTCGGCATCTTGGTAGTAGAAGTAAAAATTAAACTTTAATTGCAATTTGAGTATTGGATTTCAGTGCTACATTACCTATTGTGAAATGCTTTCTTTTACTTCGTCACTTCCCTGTGGGATTGATAACCAGAACTCCATTAGAGCTCTATATTACTTGATATGATACGTATACTTGCGTTGATTGCTTGGACTTTACAAAATCATTATAAATATATATAAATTTGAGTTCATAGATTCTTGCAATATAAAAGTCTGAATCTGTATTAAGTTTTTGGCGCCATTGCCGGGGAAGGTAACGAAGTAACTAAGTAACTAAGTGAGGAAGAAAGTATAAACAATATTTATTGATAATATAGTAACTGAAAACATTTACTTTGTAGGGTGTAATTGTGTGTGTTTGTTTACTTTTTAAAGTATTTGTGTGATTGTATATGAGTCATAGTGGATATATAGGTTCATTGTCGTACGGTTCAGTGTTAGCACGTAGTGTTAAAAAAATTAGAAAACAACAAAAATAAATTGAAAATCCTTATGAAATGGAGAATAATCAAGATAATCAGAGAAATGATATTGGAAATTTGCCAAGACCTTTAAGAGATTATGCTAACCCAATAGCAGATGAAATTCATATAACTATTCAAAATCCTGATGTTGCTGCTAATACATTAGAACTTAAACCTGCTATTATCCAAATGGTATAAAATAATTAATTTGTAGGAACACCTAATGAGGATCCAAATTTACTTCTCGCTAGTTTTCTAGAACTGTGTACTACTTTTAAATATGACAGAGTGTCGAGTGATGTTGTCAGACTTAGACTTTTTCCTTTTTCATTAAGGGATAAAGCTAAGGCGTGGTTAAATTCGTTAGCACCTGGATCTACTAGAACTTGGGGAGAATTATCTCAAAAGTTTCTATCAAAATATTTCCCTCCATCAAAGAATGCTAAGTTAAGAAATGATATTACATCTTTTGGTCAGTTTGAAGGAGAATCAATATATGAAGCTTGGGAGAGATTTAAAGATCTTCTTAGGAAGTGCCCACATCATGCTTTACCAGATTAGTTAATAATTTAAACATTCTATAATGGATTAGTGGGATCATTGAGATCAATTGTAGATGCTGCTGCTGGTGGATCGTTAATGTCAAAACCTTTTGATGAAGCATAAGCATTAATTAAAGAAATGACTACTAATAATTTTCAGTGGCCCTCTGAACGGGTAAATTCTAAGAGAGTAGCCAGTATTCATGATTCCAATATGATGACTATGATAGTTTCTCAAATTGCAACCCTTTCTAAGAAAATAGATCAATATGGAATGAATTATTCTCAACCACCTCAAGTGTTAGAGGAAAATTCATTTGGACAGATAACAGAATCCCAAACACCTTATGAGACTTTGAATGCTATTAATAGACCTAACAATCCTTATTCAAATTATTATAATCCTGGTTGGAAGAATCACTAAAATTTCAGTTGGAATAATAACAATGCCGATGTTAACCCACAATGGGGGAACAATTCTAAAAATCCAATTGGAAATTCGAACAATCAAGGAAATATCAATTTTAGACCATCTTATCCTCCTGGATTCAATAGAAACCCGCAATTTAAGGATAAGAAGTTGTCTACTGAAGAAATGATTCTGAATATGGGAAATCATTTACAAGCTCAAAATGTTGCTATGAAAAATATTGAAAATCAATTGGGGCATATTTTCACTGTACTTAATAATATACCTTCTGAAATGTTTCCAAGTAATGTTGAGATCAATCCAAAAGATCAAAACAAGGAACAACTTAAGGCTATTCAATTGAGGAGTGGAAAAGAATTGGAAATAAGAGTGCAAAAAGAAGTTGAAATAGAAAAGGAGAAGGTGGAAATTGAAAAAGGTTTAAACAAGATTTATCCAGACTTGAATTATCCTCTTGAGCCAATGAAGATAACTATTGAAAAACCACCGCCTCCATTTCCTCAAAGATTGAAGAAACAAGATAGGGATAACAGATTTGGAAAATTTTTGGAGATCCCTAAGAAATTAACGATAAATATTCCTTTTGTTGAAGCATTAGAACAGATGCCTGACTATGCCAAATTTATGAAGGATATTCTGAAAAAGAAAAGAAAATTTACAGATCATGAAACTGTTGCACTTAGTGGAGAGTACAGTGCAATTATTCAGAAGAAGCTTATGGAAAAACTTAAAGATCCTGGTAGTTTCACTATTCCGTGTGCTATAGGTGAAAAAGATTCGCTGGTGGATTAGGACAATTACAACAATCAAGAAAACACACCTTAATTTTACCCAAATGTATGAAGTTAGCCTAAAAAGTATATATTTTTTCTTCATGGGCCTCTTAATGTGACAAATTATGGTTTATCTTGAAATAAATAGAAGACTAGAACCCTTAGACTTGATTACTGAATATTCTTATACCTGTAGTATTGACCTGAGTTACTAAATTTCTTTCTAAAGATCTAACCAATATATTCTTCTGAATGAAAATTTTAGTATTTTACAGGTGAAAGTGCATTGCCTAGAGTTATATTTTTATGTAGTAAAAGGATTACTTAAGGACAAGTAATAGTTAAGTTTGGGGGATTTTGATGCACCAAAAATATATACTATTTTTGCTATATAATTTTACCCAATTTTGGTGATATTGCACTTTAAAGAAAGGAATTTTTTATGATTTGTTGCAGGTATGATAATTTTAAGTGATTGGAGCGAAAAGAAGTGAGAATGAAAGAATTCAGAGCAAAAAGGAGCAAAAAGGAGGAAAATAGCTTCTGGCGCCGCCGGCGCCATTTTCCAGAGAACTCGGCAATATTTGGATGATATAGCGCCGCCGGCGCCCAATGTCGGTGGACTTCAAATTTGAAGAGTTTTGGCAACTTTTTGAAGAGATGCCTATGGAAACTCTTGGATTTCGTTTCTAACTTATAAGTAACTGTTTTTGGACGAAAAGTAGTGTGTGTTTTTGTGGTTTTGGTGTGTGTCTTGTGTGTTTTAGAGAGACTAGTGTATTTTAAGTGTTAGGGCTTAGAAGAGAAGAGTGTAGAAGTGAGAATTTGAGAGGAATTCTTCTCTAAGAAGTGAAGGAGAAGAAGTAAAGTGAGAGATTGCTTCTTCCTTTCCATTCTAAAGAGAGAATTAAGTGTTGCAAAGAAGATAAAAAAGTATTCAAAGGAACTTCAATGGAATTGCATTGGGGAAGAGAAAGAGATAAGTTTTATTTTCTTTTATGGTTTGTATGACATTTATTTTACATATAAAATCCATGTATTATTGTATCTTCTTCATGAATTTTGAGTAGTCTCCTTTGTCTTTCTTCTTGCATAGAGATGTGATGATGTGTTGATGTGGATTTGAAGTGCCTTTAATGTATTGAAGAAATTGTGATGGTTTTTCATTTCAAACTTAATTTATTTTTCGACCTGGCCAATTAAATTATTAAAATATGTTGTTGAACATTAACTCTAAAAGGATTTAGTGTCCTACAACAATAATGAAGAATCCGTTCAATTTCCATTGATGAATTGCGTAGTTCATGGGAGTTGAGTGCAAATAAATAAGGAAATGTGTTTTGAAGGACTTTAAATTGGAAGTTTCAGGGTGACAAGCGTAGATCCCCAATTTGGTCTTAAGATTAGTAAATAAACTTGAAGTTTAGCCTTTAGGTGAAGGGTGAGTGGGAGCTCCGTAGTGAGAGCCGGTATCCTCCTAGCCTAGTTATATATTTAGTGACTAAACTTAAGATATGTCAATGTTCTTTTCATGCTTGGAAGAGGGGGTACTCTTTTAAGGGTAAAGAAACATTTATGCTCCTATTTGGCAGAATACCATAGATAATCATTCCATATCATCGACACATCATATTCTCATTACAAGAGGAAATATACTTTTCTTATTTATCAAAAACCTTTAAAAAATATAGCTTAGTGTGTGTCTGTTAGTTAATTCTGTTTTAAAAGATATTAGAAGTAATTGTAGTCTGTTTAATTGTTACTGTTTTCTACATCTTGGTAGTAGAAGTAAACATTAAACTTTAATTGCAATTTAGGTATTGGATTTCAGTGCTACATTATCTATTATGAAATATTTTCTTTTTTACTTCGTCACTTCTCTGTGGGATCGATAACCAGGACTCCATTAGAGACCTGTATTACTTGATACGATATATATACTTACGTTGAATGCTTGGACTTTACAAACTCATTATAAATATATATATAAATTTGAGTTCATAAATTCTTGCAATATAAAAGTCTGAACCCACATCAAGTTTTTGGCGCCGTTGCCTAGCACAGGGCATGAACTAAGGCAGGATGTCCTAATCCACCAGTGGTCTTGCCTCAAGCAATAGTCTAAATGTTCTTGAAGAGCATAATTCCAATAACAATCTTTTTCATCTTCTGAATACAATAGTTCAGAATTGCTCTATCCCTTGTAACTTCGCTGTGGTGATAAGAATGTAATAGTCTTGCAGAGATAAAATAGCGTCAAACTTTTGATGCAACATTTAACTTGGAAGCGGGGAAGTTAATCATCTGTTTTTTACTTACTTTCCATTCCCCTCTTCCATCCGTCAGAAAAGAAATCACTTTTCTCATATTTGCATCTCGAGTATCAAAGTTTCCATATTCACAAACAAATGGTTCCCGAGTCTGATAGAATGCATTAATACGCCGAGGAGTAAACTCAACCATTTTTCCTCTAACTAACACATACTCAGTCTCAGTCCAGGGTACATTAGAATAGAATTCTCTAACAACTCCTATAACAACATTCACAGTAAAATAACAAAATCGTTCCCAGTTCAGCTCTGCAATTAACTGTTCTACAGATCCACTAGGATTATCAAAAGCTCGATTCTGGATACACTTCTTATTGTAAAGGTAAGATAAAGTAAAATTGCACTTTAAAATTAACAAATTTTTCTTCATCAAAATCCAATTTTCTCTTCCTTTTACTCATCCTTGGAGCCATGTGAATTTCTAAAATTTGCAAGAAAATTCCAACAAATTTTAAATTCACAATGTAACAATCTCCAAATACTATTCTAAACAAGTAAGTGCAAATTTCATCATAGAAATCTCAAAATTTCTTTAAAAATCCAAAAATTCCAACCTAAGCAATGTGAGAGATTTCCATGGTGAAAATAAAAAATTTTTAACTTAAAGTGAAGCTCTTAACAAGAGAAGTGTAGATCCGGTCTCGAAAATCTTTGAAATCACTTCAAATCTAAGATCTAGCAAGCCCTAGGTCTTCAAAATCGCGAAAATTGAGGAGGAAGATGAAGGCGATGGAAAAAAACCACAGGTCCCAGGGTTAAAATCGCGAAATAAAGGGTTTTTGGCATTTTTCTATACTTGGGCACCGGCGGCGCTCGATAGGGCGCCGACAACACTCTATTTATTAAAAATGCCAAAACTCTCTGAATTTGGGAGCCGGCGGGGCCAGTCCAAAATTTTTTCTATGCCCAAAATTTTTTTTCGTAATTTCGATCATTTCGACCTCCACAATGATATTTAACACTTCATTAAGCATCTACTTCATCACATAAGCAATAATTAACACAATTCTTTACACAAACAATACACAATATACTTTTATATATAAAATCCATGTTACATTATAAACACCAAATATGTTCATTCAAACCAAACCAACAACTCTTAGATGTTTAGTATTGCAAGTATGCTACGATAAGCAAACACTAAAATTTAAGCACATAATGAAAGTAAGCATATCAAATCCAAATTAAAATTACAAAGCAAAGCAAAGTAAATACTACAAACCAAACAAAATTTAGCAAAGTAAACTAAACACACATCAAACATAAGTATAATCCAATAATCACTCCACATTGATTTCAGAACTATCTTCTCCTCTGATATCTCCAATAAATTTCTGATGCACGAACAAATTGTAGAATGGATGAAATGGGAATTCATCAGACGTATCCTTAGGAATCACCGCTTTCTTCTTCATCAGATTAATCAAGCCCATCTCAATTCGACCAGTGTGATCAAATTGTTCCTTCATCCTCCAATCTATATGATCGAATATATCAGAAATATTATTGATTGCATTCATAACATTTCGTACCTCTTTTTCCAACTGTTTGATCCTCTTTAGTATCATTCTGGAACTTTCAAGAAATAGGGCTGAATCAGTTGTGAATTCTGTGTTGGTTAATCACCAAGCAAATTCATATCATCTTCATCTCTCACTATTTGGTAGTCATAAAGATTAGTTGGATCAATAGGCCTTCATGGAAGAAGAACCTTTTCCCAACTCTCATATGGAACTTGTGATTGACTACATAACAAAAATATGGTGGACGGGTGTCCAAGCCCATATTTAGATCTATGAACAATTAATCCTAATACTGATTTCACAATTATATTACCAATGTCAACCGGCCTCCTAATTTGAATACAAAAATTCAAAATGGCACTTTCTTTGGTTACCTTGCTAATTTTCAACATTGGAAATAACTTTGCCGAAATAAAGTAATGCCACTGCTTTGACACCAGACTTAAAGATGCAGATATATCCATTTTCTCTAATTTCCCAATCCTCATTCTCATCCGTCAAATAATGATACACATCATTCATATTATCACTTGTGGCATTGAAATTAGAATACTGACAAATAGGTATATTCTTAATCATAAAGAGATCGTTAATTCTTGCAGGAGTGAATTTCACAAACCTACCTTGCACAAAGACGAATCCTTGGTTGATCCCATGAAGATTTGCATAGAATTCTTTCACAACCGGAACAAATACGACAGCAGTAGTGTAGCAAAGCACTTCCCAACGTCTCTCCTTAGTTATCTCTTCAATTCTAGTAGTAGGATTATCCATATCTCTATTTATGAAGCCTCTTTCCTTGATAATCCTCCTCTTCATCATTACTTTGTTGAACAAATGCTGCGCCTCGAAACTTATAAACTTCCTTCGGTTAAAAATGCTAGATCGAGGGGTTTCTATAGAGTAGAAATCCATGGGATGCAAATTGGGAATGATAGTTGTCATTTTTCTGGAGTTTAGAAGTCTAAAATGGAGTTTAGGGAGTTATAAGGATGAAGATTCCACTCAAAACCGCCAAAACTAGCATTTCGAAACTCCAAAAACCGTCAACAGGTTTTGGGCGCCGGCGGCGCTAAGTTCAGCAAACTTCTCTTTACTTGGGCGTCGGCGGTGCTAGTGGTAAAAATTCTCACCGAACTTTGTTTGGCCCAAAATATTTCAATATCTCAATTTGATCCAATATTTATAAATTTTAAAAGTATTTAGGAGCAATTAGGATTCAAAAATAAATATCTAAAAAGCAAAATTACAACAATCAAGCAAACACACTACAAAGATACATATGGGTTGCCTCCCATAAAGCGTTTAGTTTAACGTCGTCAGCCCGACAAACCATTCAGTTAATCAAGATGACTCAGCATTAAAACCTGTATGAAGTCAGGTTGAAACCTGTTAAAGTAAGGCTTTAATTGATGCCCGTTAACTTTGAAAATCTTTCCAATATCAGGATCTTTAATATCAACAACTCCAAAAGAATGAACTTTTACAACTGTAAAAGATCCTAACCATCTAGACTTGAGCTTTCCAGGAAATAACTTCAATCTTATGTTGTATAACAAAAATTTTTGTCCAAATTCCAATTTCTTTTTCAATATCTTCCAATCATGCCACAATTTCATTCTCTCTTTATAGATTTTGTCATTGTGATAAGTTGCATTTCTAATCTCTTCCAATTCATTTAATTGCATAAATCTCTTTTCTCTAGCATTTTTCAAATTAAAATTCAACTCTTTCATCGCCCAATATGCTTTATGCTCCAATTCAACTGGTAAATGACAAGTCTTACCAAACACTAGTCTATTAGGAGACATTCCAATAGGGATTTTAAAAGCAGTCCTATAAGCCCATAAAGTAGTATCTAATCGAGTAGACCAATCTAATTTATGATTATCCACAGTTTTGTCCAAAATTCTTTTAATTTCATGATTAGACTCTTCTGCTAAACCACTAGTCTGGGGATGATAAGGAGTAGAGATTCTAAGAATAATATTATATTTCTCAATCAATCTCTTAATTTGATTATTCTCGAAATGGGTTCCACCATCAGTTATAATCACTCTCGGCATTCCATATCTTGTAAATATATTCTTCTTTAAAAATTTTGAAACACTCCAAGCATCACATCTAGGTAAAGCAATAACTTCAACGGCAACCAGTATATATAAATTCCCAAATGAAGGAGTAAATGGTCCCATAAAATCTAATCCTCATACATCAAAAATTTCAACTTCCAAATTTCAATTTAGAGGCATTTCATTTCTTCTAGAGATATTACCTACTCTCTGACATCGATCACATGATTTAATATATTTATAAACATCCTTAAAAAGAGTAGGCCAATAAAATCCAGATTGTAAAATCTTAAAAATAGTTTTATCAACACCAAAATGACCTCCAAATTCAGAATCATGATATCGTTGAATAATTAAATTAGTTTCTTTCTAGGCACGCATCTCCTAATAATCGGATCCTTACACTATTTATATAGATAGGGCTCATCCCAAAAATAAAATCTTGCATCATATTTAAACTTCTTTTATTGTTGCCTTGTTAGATCAGATGGTACAATATCACTCACAATATAATTCACAATATCAGCATACCAAGGCAAATTTCTTCCCATAATAGTATAAAGTTGTTCATCAGGGAAAGTTTCTGTAACTTCCTTCTTAAATTCAGATAATTTATAATACTCTAATCTTGACAAATGAACAGCTATTTTGTTATCAGTTCCCTTCCTATCAACTATCATAAAATCAAATTCTTGCATAAGAAGTATCCATCTAATTAGTCTAGGTTTTTCATCCTTCTTTTGCATTAAATATTTAATAGCCGAATGGTCTGTATGAACAATACTTTTAGCTCCAATTAAATAAGGTCTAAACTTTTCAAAAGCAAATAATATAGCTAATAACTCTCTTTCAATAGAGGTATAATTAATTTGAGCCTCATTAAGAGTTTTATTAGCATAGTAAATGACTTTGAAAACTTTATCATGCCTTTGCCCCAATGCTACTCCAATCGCATAATCACTAGCATCACACATCAGTTCAAATGGTTTCTCCTAATCTGGTGAAACAATTATAGGTGCAGTGATTAGTTTATCTTTCAATAATTCAAACGCACTCAAACATTCATCATTAAAATCAAACTTTCTATCATTTTCTAGAAGTTGGCAAAAAGGTTTAGTAATTTTAGAAAAATCTTTAATATATCACCTGTAAAATCCAGTGTGTCTTAAGAAACTCCTCACCTCTCTCACTGTAGTGGGCGGCGGCAATCTCTCAATCACTCTAATTTTAGCAGGATCGAGCTCCATACCATATTCAAAAATTTTATGCTCAAGCACAATTCCTCGTGCAATCATAAATTGACATTTCTCCCAATTCAGAACTAAATTTGTTTTCTCGCAAAGCTTCAAAACTTTTGCTAAGTTTTTCAGGCAAATTTCAAATGAAGTCCCGAGTACAGAGAAATCATCCATGAAAACTTCTATTCCATTATCTATCATACTACTGAAGATAGACATCATACATCTCTGAAATGTTGCAGGTGCATTACACAGTCCAAAAGACATTCTTCGAAAAGCAAAGGTTCCATAAGAGCTAGTAAATATTGTCTTTTCTTGATCCTCAGGAGCAATAGGTATTTGATGGTAACCAGTATATCCATCCAAAAAGCAGTAGTACTTGTGTCCAGCAAGTCTATCCAGCATTTGATCGAGAAAAGGAAGAGGAAATTGATCTTTTCGGGTGGCGACATTTAATTTCCTATAGCCAATAAAAATTTACCATTCATTAATTTATCTTGTGGGTATAATTTCATTACATTCATTCACTTCAAGAGTCACTCCTCCCTTTTTCGGTACACAATGTATTGGACTCACCCAAGCACTATCCGAAATAGGATAAATAATTTCAGCATCAAGCCATTTTAAAATCTCCTTCTTAACTACTTCTTTCATTATTGGATTTAATCTCCTTTGTGGATCAACTCTCGGTTTATGTTCTTCATCTAATAAAATTCTGTTCATACAAATCAAAGGACTAAATCTTTTAATATCTGCTAAACTCCATCCAAAAGCTTTCTTGTATCTTTTTAAAATTTCCACCAACTTCTGTTCTTGATAATCGTTTAACTCCGAAGATACAATAACTGACAGAGTAAATGATTCTCCTAAAAACATATAATTCAAATGATTAGGGAGAATTTTTATCTCAAGTTCAGAAGGTTTTATTATAGATGGAATTAAGCTTTTATTTCCACCTTCCATAGTGTCTAATACTTCGAATCTCTCCTGAACATTCTCCAAATCTTCATTCTTCTTACTATCTGAATTTTCTTCATTTTCAATTTCTTCTTCAAACATATTTTCATACTCTACTTCTTTTTCAAATATATTTTCAAAATGATCGTTTCTCAAATATTCACAAACCTCCATCCTAAAACATTCATTTTCTTTTTCCATTGGGGAATACTTCATAGATTTCAAAATATTAAAGGTCAACTCTTGATCATTAACTCTCATAGCTAATTCTCCTTTTTGAACATCAATCACCGCTCTTCTAGTAATAAGGAATGGTCTTCCCAAAATGATTGTAATTTCTTTATCTTCCTCCATATCAAGTAAAATAAAATCCACAGGAAAGATAAATTTATCCAATTTCACTAACACATCTTCCACCACTCCTTTAGGGTAAGTAATGGAACGATCGGCCAACTGAAGAGTTACAGATGTAGGAAAAATTTCTCCTATTCCCAACCTTTTGAAAGTTTATACAGACATAAGATTAATACTAGCTCCCAGATCACATAAGGCTCTTCCAAAAAATTTTTCACCTATAGCACTCAAAATAGTGAAACTACCAGGATCTTTAAGTTTTTCTGGAAGCTTCTTCTGAAAAATTGCACTACACTCTCTGCTAAGTGCAACAGTTTCATGATTTGTAAACTTTCTTTTCTTTTTCGGAATATCCTTCATAAATTTGGCATAGTCAGGCATCTGTTCTAATGCTTCAACAAAATGAATATTTATCGTTTATTTCTTAAGGATCTCAAAAAAATTTCCAAATCGGTTATCCCTATCTTGTTTCTTCAATCTTTGAGGAATTGGAGGCAGTGGTTTTTCAATAGTTATCTTCATTGGCTTAAGAGGATAATCCAAGTCTGGATAAATCTTATTTGAACGTTTTTCGATTTCCACCTTCTCCTTTTCTATTTCAACTTCTTTTTGCACTCTTGTTTCCAATTCTTTTCCACTCCTTAATTGAATAGCCTTAAGTTGTTCCTTGATTTGATCTTTTAGATTGATCTCAATATCACATGGAAGCGTTCCAGAAGGTCTATTATTAAGTGCAGTGAAAGTATGCCCCAATTGATTTTCAATATTTTTCATAGCAACACCTTGAGCTTATAATTGATTTCCCATATTCAAAATCATTTCTTCAGTAGAAAACTTCTTATCCTTAAATTGCGGGTTACTATTGAATCCAGGAGGATAAGATGGTTTAAAATTGGTATTTCCTTGATTGTTCAAATTTTCAATTGGATTTATAGAACTGTTCCTGCAATGTGGGTTAATATTGGTGATTCTTCCAACCAAGATTATAATAATTCGATTAAGGATTGTTAGGTCTATTAATAGCATTCAAAGTCTCATAAGGTGTTTGGCATTTTATTATCTGTCCAAGTGAATTTTCCGCTAACACTTGAGGTGGTTGAGAATAATTCATTCCATATTTATCTACTTTCTTAGAAAGGGCTGCAATTTGAGAAACTATCATAGTCATCATATCAAAATCATGAACACTAGCTACTCTCTTAGGATTTACCCATTCAGAGGGCCATTGAAAATCATTAGTAGCCATTACTTCAATTAATGCGTATGCTTCATCTAAAGGTTTTGACATTAACGATCCACCAATGACGACATCTATAATTGATCTCAATGATCCCACTAATCCATTATAAAATGTTTGAATTATTAACCAATCTGGTAAAGCATGATGTGGGCACTTCCTAAGAAGATCTTTAAATCTCTCCCAAGCTTCATATACTGATTCACCTTCAAACTGACCAAAAGATCTAATATCATTTCTTAACATAACAGTCTTTGATGTAGGGAAATATTTTGATAGAAACTTTTGAGATAATTCTCCCCAAGTTCTAATAAATCCAGGTGCTAACGAAATTAACCATGCCTTAGCTTTATCCCTTAATGAAAAAGGAAAAAGTCTAAGTCTGACAGCATCACTCGACACTCCGTCATATTTAAAAGTAGCACACAGTTCTAGAAAACTAGCGAGATGTAAATTTGGATCCTCATTAGGTGTTCCTCCAAATTGATTATTTTGTACCATTTGGATAATAGCAGGTTTAAGTATAAATGAATTAGTGGCAAGATCAGGATTTTGAATAGTTATGTGAATTTCATCTGCTGTTGGGTTAGCATAATCTCTTAATGGTCATGACAAATTTCCAATATCATTTCTCTGATTATCTAGATTATTCGCCATTTCACAAGGACTTTCAGTTTGTTTTATTTTTTTCTAATTTTTCTAACAATATGCTCTAACTTCGAATCGTAAGGCACTAAACCTATGGATACACTACGATGCATATACAATCACACAAATACTTTAAAAAGTAAACAAACACACACAATTACACGCTACAAAGTAAAGCTTTTCAGTTACTATATTATCAATAAATACTATTTATACTTTCTTCCTTACTTAGTTACTTCGTTACCTTTCCCGACAACGGCGCTAAAAACTTGATGCGGGTTCGGACTTTTATATTGCAAGAATTTATGAACTAAAATTTATATATATATATATTGATTTTTTCAAGTCTAAGCATTCAACACATGTATACGTATCGTATCAAGTAATACAGGGCTCTAATGGAGTCCTCGTTATCGATCCCACAGGGAAGTGAAGAAGTAAAAAGAAAGTGTTTCACAATAGGTAATGTAGCACTGCAATCCAATACTTAAATTTCAATTAAAGTTTAATGTTTACTTCTACTACCAAGATGCAAAAAACAGTAACAGTTAAACATACTACAATTACTTCTAATATCTTTTAAAACAAAATTAACTAACAGACACACACTAAGATATATATTTGAAAGGTTTTTGATATATAAGAAAAGTATCTTTCCTCTTGCAATGTGAATATGATGTGTGGATGATATGGAATGATTATCTATGGTATTGGGCCAAATAGGAGCATAAATGTTTCTTTACCCTTAAAAGAGTACCCCCACATCCAAGCATGAAAAGAATATTGACATATCCTAAGTTTAGACACTAAATCTAAGGCTAGGTTGGGAGGATACTGGCTCTCACTACGGAGCTCCCACTCACCCTTGACCTAAAGGCTAACCTTCAAGTTTAGTTACTAATCTTAGGACCAAATTGGGGATCCCAGCCTATCACCCTAAAACCTCAAATTTGAAGTCCTTCAAACAACATTTCCCTATTTATTTGCACTCAATTCCCCTGAACTACAAAATTCATCTATGGAAATTGAATGGATTCTTCATTATTGTTGTAGGACACTAAATTCTTTTAGAGTTAATGTTCAACAACATATTTTAACTATTATATTGGCCAGATCAAAAAGTAAATTAAGTTCGAAATGAAAAACCATCACAATTTCTTCAATACATTAAAGGCACTTCAAATCCACATCAACACATCATCACATCTCTATGCAAGAAGAAAGACAAAGGAGACAACTCAGAATTCATGAAGAAGAAACAATAAAACATGGATTTTATATATAAAAGAAAAGTCATACAAACCACAAAAGAAAATACAACTTATCTCTTTCTCTTCCCCAATGCAATTCCCTTGAAGTTCCTTTTTATCCTTTTCTATCTTCTTTGCAACACTTACTTCCCTCTTTAGAATGGAAAGGAAGAAGCATTCTCTCACTTAACTTCTTCTCCTTCACTCCTTAGAGAGGAATTCCTCTCAAATTCTCACTTCTACACTCTTCTCTTCTAAGCCCTAACACTCAAAATACACTAGACTCTCTAAAACAAACAAGACACACACCAAAACCACAAAAACACACACTACTTTTCATAAAAAAATAGTTACTTATAAGTTAGAAACAAAATCCCAAGAGTTTCCATAGGCATCTCTTCAAAAAGTCGCCAAAACTCTTCAAATTTGAAGTCCACCGACATTGGGCACCGGCGGCGCACGATAGGGCGCTGGCGGCGCTCTATCATCTAAATATTACCGAGCTCTCTCAAAAATTGTGTCGGCTGTGCCAGAAGCTGTTGTCGGCATATTTTTAGGTTGAGTGTTGTTTTTAGAAAAGGGGTCGCCTACAGAAGTTGCCGGCGAATTTTAGATTTTAAATTTAATTTAAATATATATGCAATTTAAAAAGTAGTATTTGATTTTGAAAATAATTTTGAGTTTGAAAATTTTAAGATATGAAATCAAACTGATCTCACATCCCGAATAGTTTATATAAACGAGTACCGCACCACAAACTGTATATCTATCCCGAAGAATAGACACACTGCTTGATGATGGGGCTCGATTAAATAAACTAGAAGATTTGTGACATCCGTTTGGTCTGTGAACCAATTTTATAAGCCGACGGAGTTCCACGCTTAATATAAAGAAATTAAGCAGGGTTTATATTACCTGAGTTCTTAAAGTTCCCTATAAGGGCAAGCCCCTATAGTTAATTACATCTTGAATGACGGGAATCATTTAAGAAAACTCTCGATAATGATCAGTGATTTTGTTCTCAAGAATTTCAAAGTTTAAGGTTTTCAAAGGATTGGATTTTGGAAATTCAAAAGGGATTAGTTCAAATTTGGGACAATTAATTTTAGGAGTCCAAAGGAAGAGAAGTAGGAGAAGCTGAGGATCCAAGAAGAATCTTGGTAACTTCCCAAACTATCCTATGGTTTGGCTTTAATCTTGAGAATTTATTTAATGTTTCAATCCTGCCAATTTTAGTTACTTAGAACTTATATTTATATGACATGATCATATAAATAGCCTCGAAGATGTGAGGGTTTATGTCGTACCAAATGATTATCTCAGAGTCCTAAGACCGGTTAGGGCTTAATTTGCATAACATGATTATGCAAATGACTAACGAAAAGCTGGGGATTTATGTTGCACTAGGCATACTGCCTCGAAATCCTATGGCTTTGTTGTTTAAAACTAGGAAAGGTTTTGTTGAAGTAGATTCAAGTTTTGCTGATGAAGATGGCCGTGCTGCCCACCGTGCTCCAAGCTACTTGTTGTTGCAGAAGTTTAGTTTTAGAAGTCATAAATAAGGAGATGAGAGAAGTGTTTTGGTTTAAAGAAAATCTTAAAATCTAAGTGTTTTTTCAATATTTTAATTAAAACAAATCTTAAAGTTGTTTAAACAGAACCAATTAAGATCCCACGGTTCCGTCATCCCGGCATCATTATTTTCATCGAATTCACTTAGTCCAGATGAATTTGCTAAACTCAACTGAATGAGTTCCACACTTTCATTTAGACTGTGGGAAATCCCGTTAGCAACACGTGGTTACATCATCCGAGGTATTCCCGATCATTCAACGAGACGTTTTAATTTAGTTGCAATTGTAGTTTTGTTGTTCTGTTTGTGATTAAATTTTGAGTTGTTTTATATTTTGGAATGTTGTGGCGGTGAATTTTATCTTGTTGTAAGTTTTAATTTAGTTTTGGTTTAAATTCAGGGACTATCCTAAAGGTTTTGGTTTTCATGCAACAGTCTCGTTTAACATGCAAGAAAAGTAAAACGCAATGCATGTAAGTAAATTGCAATAAAGTAAATTGCAATAAAATAAAAGCGTACCTGGAGAATCATCCCGTCATCCCTAGCTACACTTAAAACACATGTTAGAGCATTTAAATATTTATAACAAGTACCTAGGTAAAGCTAAGAGACAGGTTTTAGTTGTCTACCAAGATCCTAGTCCTATTGCTAGTCATTTCCTATGACGTCTAGGTTGTTGGTTTGTTTTAAGGATGATTTTCTTCATCAAAGAACAATTAAATTCAATTGTTCTTCTAAAACACCTCATCGTATCGAGGAAGTGTTTAAGACGAATCTTAAATATCTTTTCGATTTTTCTGAGATTATTTAAAGTTCAAATGGATTTTATTGTACTGGTGAATTAATCATCAAAGGATTTAATTTTATTTTGTTTCTTGCTCAGTGAACTTAGGACATTTGAATATCTTATGTATGAAGTGACACTTCACTTAATACTCTATTTAAGAGTTATAATAATTAAAGCCTTTAAGGGCAAGTCGGGTTGTTGAGATTTTTAATCATTCTTAATTTAAGGTTTGAGTTAATGATTTAAAGTGATTTAATTTAATTATGGGGTTTTAATTAATAATTTTAAGTTTGGAATAGTGTTTAAATTATTTTAGATTTAATTTAAATCTTTACACTTTCAATAATCTTAGTATTTCAGATTGATGTTTATGTTTTAAATTTACTTAGATAGAAAGAGGTGTTGAAATTATTGATATGTTTTGATTTAACTCTTAATGATTTCATTTAGGTTTGTTGTTAAGTGATGTTAATTTAATTTAATTTAATTTAATTTGATTTAATTTAATTTAATTTAATTTAATTTAATTTAATTTAATTTTGATTTAATTTTAATTTAATTTTGATTTAATTTAATTTAATTTAATTTTAATTTTAATTTAATTTAATTTTAGTTCAATATTTTAAATTTAATTTTATTTAATTGTTAAGGTGTTAATTTAATTTAATTTAAACTTTGACTTGACTTAATTTAATTTAATTTAATTTAATTTTAATTATTGGACCCTTTAACATTTTAAGCTTTAATTCATTTAAGGGTTATCTTCTTTTAATAATTTTATTTTTTTAATTTATTTAGTTTGGATTATTATTTTAATTTTTAATTAAGAACTAAATATTATTTAAGTGACTTATTTAGGGATTTTTAAATTAAAGAATAAATATCCTCTTAATAATATCCCTATTTTAATAATCCAAATTTTAAATATATTCTTTCCAAAATTTAAATTATTTAATTAATTAGTGTTTCATTTTGATATTTTCAAAGTGTTTAATGGGTTTCTATCCTTTTAATTTCCCTAAGTTTCAATCATCCAAGAGAAAGTTAAAATCAAATATTTTACCCTCCATTTTGATTAAACCTAAAGTTTTAATTAAGGGTTAAAATTCTTTAATTACCTTTATGCCCTTTTAGGCTTATTTATTTCTAAACTCACTAAATTGAGCTCAAATGAATTTGAAATTTTTATGTCACCTCACTCACATGTCAATTAAGACATTAGAGGAGAAAATGTGATTTTTCTGACTTTAATTTATTTATATAATTATTTTTAGTAAAAAATAGGGGTTTTCAAAGAAAATTCAACAACATGACCACGGTAAAGTTTCTGTCCTTAAGAAAATTATGGGATGTTCTTAATGACTAGAAGACCACTTGGACTAATTTTTGTGATTTTTTTAATTACATTTTATTTATTATAGTTATTTCGAGTTTTAGAGTATTAATTAATTTTAAAATAAAATAAAAATTGAAAAAAAGATTTTATATTTTTCTTAAATTTCTCTGACCTCAAGGAGTCCAAAGAAACAAATTTTATAATTTTCTATTTTTTTTGACTTATTAGAATTATTTTAGTGAAAAAGGTTGAAAATTCATTTTTTAATATTAAAAATTACACTAAGCCTTTAAAATTCGATATCTTATCCTAGGGACTTAGGAAAAATATTTGGTTTGTTCCTAAGTGATTAGGAGTAAAAATGTGACATTTTTATGATTTTTAATATTTTTGTGATTTTTATTATTTTTTAATTATTAAAATATTAAAATATTGTGAAAAATCAACTTTTTTAGAAAATTCTAATTTTAATTTTCCTGAACTCCCCTAATATTAGAGAAGCTCCAAAACTATTTTTGCGAATTTTTGAAAAGTATTTTTGGAGTTATGAATTTTTAAAGTTCCATTTTGCTTATGAGGCTTAATCAATCCATTTGGTGAGGTTAATCAAGTCCAATTGATTTCAAAATTTTATGTAAGGTTTCTCTGATCCTAAAGATCAGTGGAGAATTGTTTTCAAGTCAATTTAGTGTGTGGTTAACCCTAGTTAATTCAAATTCAATTTTAGGAGGTTAGGCCAATAAAGGTTATTATGAATGAATTATCTCAAAATATATTTTTCATAGGGTCCCCTAGTCCTAAGAAACATCACCAAATTTTCCTAGAATTTATTTTACAACAACCTAATTATTGAAATTAAAATACCTAAAACAGTGACATGAACTTGAAAAATCAATAACTTTTCACAGAGATGGGCTCTGACCTTGAAAAATTCAGGGAATGTTCCCAAGATCAGAGGCTTCAAAAGCCCTATGGTCTTATGATATGGTGAATTGTCTATGCAAATGGAGAATCAAAACATTGAAAATAGTAAATAAATTATTAAAAATAAAATACTCATCCAATTAACTTAATTTCTTTTCCACATTATTCTCCTCTGTTCACTGAGCAAGAGGATATTTTTCTTTTATTTTTGTGATTTTTCTATGCAAAGATAGGAATTTTTGAAGTTATGGTATTTAAATAAGTCCAAAAAATCCTAATTTTCTACTTATCCGACTCGGCGCCGCGTCATCCTCGTCCGGATAGAAAGCCCACGCGTCACTCCATGATTCGGCGCCGCCATCTGAGTCAGCGCTACGGGGGCCCGCCATTCACGTACCATTGCGCTGTCCTGCTTGATCTCGACCGTCCGCTCGATACACGTGCGATCCAACGGCACCTGGTCATCGTCTACGACTGGTGTGCACCCGTGACCATCCACACTAAAACCCTAAGATCTCACTCGATTCCTCATGGATTTTTGCGTTCTTATACTTTATCTATTCGACTTGAAGAGACGAACACATCTATACAGTTAAGGTGCATTGAAATAAACTCAAACTAAATGGAGAATCTCTAGGAGCTCGGGAGGAAGAGTGAGTTCATACCTTTGCTCAGAGAAGTGAAGCTTCGATCTGAGGGTTGTGTCACCTTCGATTGAGTCCGAGCAAGCTCCGGATGAAGTCTCTTACTGCGGGGAAATGCTGAGTACAAAAGTGACCAAGGCCGATCACAAAGCTTGGAGGCTA
Source organism: Papilionanthe hookeriana x Papilionanthe teres (assembly GCA_022702705.1). Taxonomy (NCBI): domain Eukaryota; kingdom Viridiplantae; phylum Streptophyta; class Magnoliopsida; order Asparagales; family Orchidaceae; genus Papilionanthe; species Papilionanthe hookeriana x Papilionanthe teres. The sequence continues at coordinate 33,637,149 of CM040436.1, read as the reverse complement.
GAAGCAATGGGCGGCACGGTGAGGGGGCTTACGTTGGGGAACTTCTCCTCTTGGTCCGGTGAAGGTGTAGAGTCAATCAATTTGAAGATTGGCTCAGCTGTGGTGAAGTGTCCTGGTTTTGGGCTTGAATTTTAACTCTAAAATTGGACTCGCGAGAGAGGGTTTTGAGGTTTGGATTTCGGTGGGGATCAAGTTCTCTATGTCTAGAGAGGGATGCGGAGTGATTTTGGCGAGTTTTGGTAAGGTTTTTGTTCAACACCTTCTTTGGCCGAGAGGTGAGTGGGTTTAAATAGAGGTGGGCTGGAGGGCCTCTGTGGGGTTTGAGGGCTTGGATCGATTGCTCGGGGTAAGGGAAGAACAACTGCAATGGCCATTTAGGTTGGGACAAGTCAGCTAATTCAAATTGAATTTTTGATTCAAATTAAGCTTCTCAGCCTGGTGGTTTCCGGTGGCTGGCCGGCCAGGCATGGGTCATCCTCAGGGTCAGGGAGGTCAGGGCTTGAGTTTGGTGCCAACAATTGGCTTTGGATATGTGTAAAGGAGTTGGATTGAAATGGCATGGGGAGAAGGTTATTTTGGGTTCAAATGGGTCAACCCATGGTTTTGGGCTTGGTGCACCACCCAAGGCCTGGATCTAGGCTGAAAAGATTCATTTGGGTCAGCCAAGAGGAAATGGTGTAGTCTCCATCAAGGATTAGGTGCCTAACTTGGTTTAGTGTGTATCATGGATGAGGTTAAAAAAGCTTAAGGAAGGTTTAAAAAAGGGGCCCCTCTTCTTGCCATTAATGGGTTGGTGAGGTGGAAAGCTCTCCCATGGCTTCATGTGGCTTGTGCATGGCTCCAAGGCTTGCTCATGGCTTAGGGATGGCTTGACTTACTTGCATGAGAAAAGGATTTTGGGATTTTTGATAACTTTAAGGGAGATTGGCATGAGGCTTAATTTAGGATAATTTGATGATGAATTTGAAACTTAGGGAGTGATTTAAATCAAAGGGATGATGAGGGGAAATTTCATGTGTGCTTTAAAATGAATTTTGGGCTTTTGAACTTTGGTGAAGATGGGCTCTTAAAGGCTTCATGGAAGAGGGCCTTTTATGTTTCAAAACGGACTTTTGGATGAAGAATTTTGTAAAAGACCATGCCAAATAAATGTTGGGTTTAGTTTAGGGATATTTCATGAATGGTTTGGAATCAATTTGGTGTGATTTGGAGTAGAATTGGGTTGAATTTGGGCTTTTTTGGTAAAGGGGCCAAGGTGGGCCAAATTGGGCTAAATTGGGTTAAGGTTGGGCTAAGGTTGAATTTGGTGTAAAATAAATGTTGAAAAATGTTTATGGGAGTGTTACAAAGAGTTTTCAACTTTGGTTGGGCTCTAATTTTGGGATTTGGGCCCATTTGGGTTAGGTTTGGGCTTAGGTCAATTTAAGGGATTTTGGTTTTGGGTTAGGTTTAGGTGGAGTTTAGGTTCAAACTTTGGGCAAATCAAGTTAGTGTTTTGTTTATGGGGATGTTAGGAAGGCTTTAGAAAAGATTTGGGGCCAATTGGAGTTGAATTGGGCTAGGTTTGGGTCATGGGTCAAAATTGGGCCTTAAGCCCCAAATTAGAATTGGGCCTAAATGTCAATCAAATTGGACTTGAATTTGGTCTAAATTGATAGTGGTGATATTGAATTAAAGTTTAGAATTGAATTGGACTAAAATTGAGGTCAATTGGGGTGGTTTGGTTTGACATTGGGTTCACTTGGGTTTAAAATGGGTCAAATTGGGGGTTTTGGTAAAAGTGGGGTAAATTGGTAAAATTGGCCCATAATGTAGTTGAACAAAATGAAATTGAGAATATTTGGGATTTTCTGGAATTTTCTGGAAATTTTTAGAATTTTTGGATTTTTGGGGTAAAAGGGTATTTTGGTAATTTTAGGGGGGTTTAGGGGTATTTTTGGAAATTTTGGTATTTTTGGCCAAAGATGGTCAATTTGAGTGGTGGGAAATGTTTAGGACTGATTTTGAGGAGTCTTGGGTAATTTAGGGAATTTTGCAAATTTTGGGCAATTTCAAGGGCATTTGGTAGGTTTGGTGGGTGTAGGGCCCCGGGGGTTAAAAATTAAAATTTTGGAAAAATGAAGATTGATCAAGTTTGAGTAGAATGGAATCATTTTGTTTGAGCCATGAAGCCATATTAAGCCCATATGAGCCATGAGAGGACTCATTTGAGGCATTCACTATGTTGTTCCTAACCCTCTTAGCCAGGGCTTAGGGGTTAAGGACCATCCATATAAATTACCTACATGAGTCAGGAAGTCAAGTTGGGTGAGAGTGTGGTTTTAAGACTTGGAATATGTGTGAGAGTGTAGTGTATGTGCAAGTCAACCCTCACCAGACCAGGCCATCCAAGGTATTCCTAAGGCCAAAAAGTCTTATAGGGAACTCATCCTTTAAACCTCCACATTTGATTTCAACCCTCTAGGTGATTAGGGGTCTACAATCAAGCTTGTGGGGTTTGCAGGGAGTTAGGAAGTAGTTTGAATTTCTAAATGGTGGGTTCCATTTCTAGTCCTCTAAGATTAGTCAAAGGAAAAGCCTAAGGCTAGATCCTAAGTACTAAAGAGAGAAGCAAAAGACCTCACCAAAATTAACAGCTGTTTTCCTCCTTTTTGATCGTTTTTGCTCTAAATTCGTTCCTTTTCACTTTTTTTTCACTCCAATCACCTAAAATCATCATACCTACAACAAATCATGAAAAATACCTTTCTTTAAAGTGCAATATCACCAAAAATGGGTAAAATTATATAGCAAAAATAATATATATATTTTTAGTGCAGCAGTTCTGAAGAAGTAGCTATACCGCTGAGACCGATTACAAAGACTATTATCCGTACTTATGAGTCTCATGTAGGAGCACGAGATGAGAGTAGGAGTATTAATATTCCTACTATGAGTTATGACGTTCCATCTACATCTGAGCCCCCTACATTATCTGATATTATGGAGCAGCTGAGATTATAGAGTGCTAGTGAGGATAGACTCCATGGTAGGATGGATGTGTTTGAGGCCAGAAGTGATGTGAATGAAAATTATTTAAAGAGAAGAGTTGAGTTCAATATTGCCTATTAAGATGGGCAGGTCAGATTCATGAGGGGGGAGACTTATGTGATATTTCCTACTTACCCCAGCTATACACCGTATAGACTTGATCCTGCTGACCCTGCTGATGATCCTGGTGATGAAGATTGGTAGATTGTTTGTTTCTATTTTTGTTTTTCTTGTTGTGTTGTGTTGTATTATTGTGATGTAGTAGTTATCTGCTTTTCATGTGATGTGTAACCCTGTTGGTGTACTGTTATGTTGTATTGAAAAAAAATTGAAATTGTTACATGAACTGTGTAGTGATGTGATAGTTTGTTTAGTATTGTGATATTTTTTTGGATGTTTAGATGTTTAAAGTTAATTTCTCTTTACCTTGCAAAAGTTTAAAATATTTATATTTCACTGTTACTAACTGTTTCCTGCCTGCTAGTTGTAAATTTTGACTAATACCAGATAGTAGTTGAAGATTTAAAGATCCCAACACAAAAATGTTAGTTTCTTTTACTCTCTACAGTTTCAAATTTATTGAAAAATTTAAGTTTGGGGGAGGGTAGAAAAATATTAACTCTTATTGTTCTCAATTATTATATTTTCAAAAATTATTAGCATAACTTCTGGCAGTTGAACCTTACTGTAGGTAACAAAAACTTTTTATTTTAACTGAATAATATGGAAGGATTAGATGAAAGTTTTTAGTAATAAAGGTTAATTTTATAGAAATAAGATATTTGGTATGAAAGTATTTGATTATAGTTAACTATTTAAAGTAAAGAAAACTGTATTTTTGAAATGTTAAGAGACTTAAAGTATTGTGTGTTAAGAAGAGATTGTGACTTTATGATGAATAATAAAGCTTATACCTAATTATAAAGTAAGGAGGTATCTCATATTTGAACTTTAGAAAGAGGAGAGTGAAGTTCAAAATCAGTAAAGGCTATCCACATATAGTAATCCTCATTTACGTAAAGAGAAAAAGGAAAGAAAAGAAAAGAAGGATTGAAAAAAAATCTCAAAAAGAAAGGAAAAAGAAAAAGAAAGAAAAAAGTAATTATGAGGAAAAGCTTAAGGAGATGCCTAATCAAAAATTGGATTCACTTGAGTCACCCTAAAGGGAGAACTTGATTTCATTTATGAATTTATATTTAAAGTATTGGCTTACATTCTGATGAAGTTTGCATGAACTCCTTTTTCACATAATCTTTCAAGGCACTCTTAATGTGATAAATTATGATTTATCTTGAAATAAATAGAAGACTAGAACCCTTAGACTTGATTGCTGAATATTCTTATACCTATAGTTTTGACCTGATTTACTAAATTTCTTTCTAAAGATCTAACTAATATATTCTTTTGAATGAAAATTTTAGTATCTTACAGGTGAAAAGTGCATTGCCTAGAGTTATATTTTTATGTAGTAAAAGGATTACTTGAGGACAAGTAATAGTTAAGTTTGGGGGATTTTGATGCACCAAAAATATATACTATTTTTGCTATATAATTTTACCCATTTTTGGTGATATTGAACTTTAAAAAAAGGTATTTTTCATGATTTGTTGCAGGTATGATGATTTTAAGTGATTGGAGTGAAAATAAACGAAAAGGAATGAATTCGGAGCAAAAAAGAGCAAAAAGGAGGAAAATTTCTTCTAGCGCCGCCGGCACCATTTTCCAGAGAACTCAACAATATTTGGACGATATAGCGCCGCCGGCGCCCTATCGGGCGCCACCGACACCCAATGTCGGTGGACTTCAAATTTTAAGAGTTTTGGTGACTTTTTGAAGGGATGCCTATGGAAACTCTTGGGATTTCATTTCTAACTTATAAGTAACTGTTTTTGGACGAAAAGTAGTGTGTTTTTTTGTGGTTTTGGTGTGTGTCTTGTGTGTTTTAGAGAGTCTAGTGTATTTTGGCTGTTAGGGCTTAGGAGAGAAGAGTGTAAAAGTGAGAATTTGAGAAAAGTTCTTCTCTAAGGAGTGAAAGAAAAGAAGTAAATTGAGAGATTGTTTCTTCCTTTCCATTCTAAAGAGGGAATTGAGTCTTGTAAATAAGATAGAAAAGGATCCAAAGGAACTTCAAGGGAATTGCATTAGGAAAGAGAAAGAGATAAATTGTATTTTCTTTTGTGGTTTGTATGACTTTTCTTTTATATATAAAATCCATGTTTTATTGCATCTTCTTCATGAATTCTGAGTAGTCTCCTTTGTCTTTCTTCTTGCATAGAGATGTGATGATGTGTTGATGTGGATTTGAAGTGTCTTTAATGTATTGAAAAAATTGTGATGGTTTTTCATTTTAAACTTAATTTACTTTTTGATCTGGGCAATTGAATTGTTAAAATATGTTGTTGAATATTAACTCTGAAAGGATTTAGTGTCCTACAACAAAAATGAAAAATCCATTCAATTTCGAAGGATGAATTGAGTAGTTCATGGGAATTGAGTACAAATAAATAATAAAATGTGTTTTGATGGACTTCAAATTGGAGGTTTCAGGGTGACAGGCTTGAATCCCCAATTTGGTCCTAGGATCAATAACTAAAATCGAAGGTTAGCCTTCAAGTGAAGGGTGAGTGGGAGCTCTGTAGTGATAGTCGGTATCCTCCCAGCCTAGCTTTAGATTTATTGACTAAACTTAGATTATGTCAATGTTCTTTTCATTCTTGGAAGAGGGGGTACTCTTTTAAGGGTAAAAAAACATTTATGCTCCTATTTGGCACAATACCATAGATAATCATTCTATATCATCCACACATCATATTCTCGTTGCAAGAGGAAAGATACTTTTCTTATATATCAAAAACCTTTCAAATATATAGCTTAGTATGTATTTGTTAGTTAATTCTATTTTAAAAGATATTAGAAGTAATTGTAGTCTGCTTAATTGTTACTATTTTCTGCATCTTAGTAGTAGAAGTAAACATTAAACTTTAATTGCAATTTAAGTATTGGATTTCAGTGCTACATTACCTATTGTGAAACACTTTCGTTTTACTTCGTCACTTCCCTTTGGGATCGATATCCAGGACTCTATTAGAGCCCCTATATTACTTGATACGATACGTATACTTGCGTTGAATGCTTATATATATATATATATATTTAAGTTCATAAATTCTTGCAATATAAAAGTCCGACCCGCATCAATAATGATATTAAAATAATTATAAAATTTTAAAATAAATAAAAATAAGTTTTTTATTGTTCTTGTTCGTGCAAAGTGCCAGCCACTGATATTTTTTCTATCTTCTTGTGCAGGAAGAGTTAGGTCGCGTGGCATTTGTTTTCAAAGACGGCTTTGACCTTGTGTTCTAAAGAAAAGAGAAAAAGCACATACAAGAAGGCTGCAAGTATGAAATCAATGAAGAGAAGCGGTCGTAGAGAGACTGGGCAGACATCAGGACATGAAGGCACTGGTGGTTTTATTGATTCACACCTCCTCGCCGGCAGGCCCAGTCAAATTCTGTCTATGATCACCACTCCAGAATGCGAGCTTGTCGCCGCTACAGGTGAAAGAGTTCCAGACGCACCTTTGGCACGTACAATAAGAAGAAATGCAAATCGCCACAAGCTTCGCCTTCTGGATAGGATGGAGAGGAGGCCTACACGGGAGTTAGCTGCCGAGTTACTGCCCATTCCAGAAGAATTTTACGAACCATAAATGAAGGAAATCGACGAGAGCATGCCACACATAGATACTGAGCTAGAGACTGCTGAGGACCCCACACTGACATGGGATCTAAAGGAAGAAATCTTTACTAGGTGTCCGACTTGCAGCTCGGGTTACCCAGACTACCTTCAGTGCAAAGCATTTTCAGAGTGCCCACAGTGTCATGTTTTACAGTTGAAAGAGTATGGTACATTCAATGCATATGCAGCCGCCTCAATGCTACTCAGGAGCAAGGAGCACCCTGATGTAGAGCCATACGTACCATAGTTTGTTCTGCTGCTGCCACCACAAATAATTCCAGACTACATAATGGCAAAGATCAGAAAGATCAGAAAGAAGGAATTTCAATATTATGAGGAAATACAAGGGAAATTCGTCAACATCTTGGAAGGCCTTGAGTTATACATAGATGTGTTTTCGAAGAATGATCAAGAAAAAAATTCCAGATTGCGTCTTCACTCTCCAAGACATGGGCAGAGCAGGTCGACTGAAGAAGAGGATGTACACAAAGCCAGCAAATTGGAGAAGAGGAAAGGGCTGAGTCGCGATTCAGTGTGGCTGTTGTTACAATTTTGCAAAAAACAGACAGGACAATTCCCCAGGGAATTTACAACACGACGAGGTGAATCTGATGCCGCCGTAGATCAAGAAGATAATAAAAAGGATGGTCAAATGACACGTATTGCCTGCAGACTGTATTCCCAACAGCTGCATATTGATGAGAACGGGGACTGCATCCCGCCTCATATCGACCACCATGACTTTGTGAGGCCCTTCTGCACAGTCTCCTTTATATGTGAATGCAATATTTTGTTCAGACAAAAAATTCAGACTGTCAGACCGGGAGAATTCTAAGGTTCTCTTGAAATCCCTCTATCGGTCGAGTCAATGCTGGTACTAAAAGGAAACAGAGCAGATCTTGCAAAACACTGCATCTCAGGAGTTATAGGACAGAGGGTATCAGTTACCTTCAAAAAAATGGATGCGGATAAGGCACCGTTTTACTACGAGCCAGATCCAGATTGGAGAACATTCGCCCCTTGCTGTTGTGACAGCAGTACCTCGGGGTGTTCGCTAGGGGACTTCTTTTTTAGAGCGTAGCCTTGGTAGGTTAGCATGTCCACGGAGCAGTTTCAAACAACAGAAATCTAATACCTCTACGACGAGTTACAGCAGTCGTCACTACTTTTGTGTCAGCAAGATAAAATATTATAGTTATGTTCAACTTTGTACGCTTAATCGACTTTTTGGATGCTCGTCAGCATATGATCAGTTGTAGTTTCTCATCGACAAAAATTAATGAAGATTTGTGTTTTAGTTCACCGAGTTTATCAGAATTGTTTCTTTTCAACGTGACGGTCAAGAGCCACAGGACCATATGTTGGTTCCAATTTAAAACGAACAGAGAACGATACAAAAGAAAATTAAAAGATAAAAATATAAATAAAATAATAACAAATCAAAAAGTCAAAACAAAATCAAATGGAATGAAACAAAATTAAAAAAAATTTAATCTGAAACAAAACCAAACAAAATGAAACCAAACAAAATGAAACAAAGTCAAATGAAATAAGATAAAACAAATCCAAAGAAATGATGAATTAAAAATAAATGATAAGCTGACTCTTTCTCGAGACTCCGAGTCTTTGCGCTCATCCCCAAATCCTTCATTTCAAAAAGCACTCCACAAATTTAGCACTTTACATAACGTCACTTCTCACAAATTCTAAACGTAACAAAGTTCTGCAAATCTTGAAAATGGCTACGTTCTGGCCAAAATACACCAATTCTACTATCTCTGAAAAGTCAATGTCAAATTTTCTCCAAATCTTTGAAATTTTGGAATCAATACCTAAATTTTGTTTCCATTCTGTCATCTCTAGGTGTGAGTCCTGAGCTTTCCTTCCAAATGTGACACTCTGCTGCTTCTTGTGTTGAATGTGAGTCCCCGAGCTTTCCTTCTCAATGTGGTGAAGATTCCTTAAAATTCCCTATATTTCCATTTCCCTTCTGAGAATTTTGCCTCCTTCCATGAAATTCCAGGATCGGAGCTTAGTCGTCTATTTCCTTAAAATTCCCTATATTTCCATCTCCATACCGAGAAATTTTCTGCCTTCCATGAAATTCCAAGATCGGAGCTTAGTCGTCTGATTCCTTAAATTCCCTATATTTTCATTTCCCTTCCGAGAAATTATTCTCCTTCCATGAAATTCTAGGATTGGAGCTTAGTCGTCTAATTCCTTAAATTCCTTATATTTCCATTTCCCTTCTGAGAAATTTTCTACCTTCCATGAAATTCTAGGATCAGAGCTTAGTCGTTCAATTCCTTAAAATTCCCTATATTTCAATCTCCCTTCCGACAAATTTTCCGCCTTCCATGAAATTCTAGGATCGGAGCTTAGTCATCTGATTTCTTAAATTCCTTATATTTCCATTTCCCTTCTGAGAAATTTTCCACACCCACGAAATCCCGAGGTCTGTACCAAAATTTCAATTCTCATTTCTGAGACTGGTACCTAAATTCCAGTTCTCGTCCTCCGGGATCAGTATCTAAATTCTTACGCCCATCTTCCGAGATCGGTATTGAAATTCTGATTCTCATTTCTGAGAATGGTACCTCAATTTCAAATCTCATCCTTCGGGATCAGTACTTAAATTCTGTCTCCCACCTTCCAAGATCGGTACTGAAATTTTGATCCCCCGTTTGCACTCACTTAAAACTCAAAATTTCCCACGAAATTAAAATTTCCAAATTCAAAATTCCACAAATTCTAACTTTCCATGAACTCCATAAGACTCAAAATCAATTCAAAACTCAAAAAACTCAAAATTCAAATTTAAATTTTCATAAGAACCAAATTAAAATCTGAAATCAAATCAAATTCCTAATCCAAATCCCAAATTCAAATTGATCCAGATCGAACACTTTCAAAGTTTGGAGGCTTGAAATTCATAGCTCCTCTCATGAAGGTATTCCATTTTCCTTCCTCAGCAGGATTTCCTGGGACTTGAAGGTCCCTACCCAAAAATCCCTAGCGGAAACTTCCTCTCTAAATTCCATATGTTGTCTTGAGTTTTTACTCAGACAATTGTGTTGGTTTATTTTGTCTCGTCAGTCAACACCAAAACGTGCAGTGTGCTTGCCCAACACACCACACCAATTGGGTTTGTTGACCTCACTTTTGATTGAGGTCCAGTCTCTCTTTAGAATAGCTTAGGGTGTAGCCATAGGACTCTCCTGGTGGCTTTCTTAGAAGACTAGTCTGGGAACCCTCCCCAATAGAAATTCAATTCAATCTTTTTTTTTTCACCTCACTAGGAGTTTTCATATGCTTAAGTCCTAACCTCTAGCTTTTGGGAGGAAGAGACCAAACATAATAAAACTCATGGGAAGTCTCCTATAGGTGGTTAGGCCTTAGGATTTACCCCGAGAGGTCTGGAGCTTGCACAATACACACAATTTACACTCACAACCCTAAATAAAGCACAACCTACCTTGAACTCCTAACTCTTTGGAAAATTATGTGCGTGGTTTTCCCAAGCTCTTAGCCCCGAGCTAAAGGTTTGGTTAGTACCAACACATAGAGGACCAAATGAGGGTTTTCCTTTGTTCTATGGCTCAATCTAAACAATCCCATACTACTCACCCCTAATCAACCTCAATTTCTCCAAAATTTCAATTTTTGACCCATTGCCCCTAAATCTACCCAAAATACCCCTAAACCTCAATTTTACCCAAAATTACCCAAATCATCTATTTTTGTCCAAAATTTATTTGAAAGTACTCCCCACACTCAAATAGACCAAATTTACCCAAATTTCCAAAATAACCCAAAAATTTGTAAAATTACCAAAATACCCTTCCTAGCCCAAACAATCCAAAAATTCACAAAAATTCCCAAAACCTTCTAAATATTTCCAATTTAATTTCTCTCAACTACCACATGACTTAATATGACAAATTTAGCCCATATTAACTAAAAGCCCTAACTTTACTCATTTAACACAAAAGTGTCAAAGTTAAACCCAATGTCCACCCAATTGCACTCAATCTTGCCCAATTTCAATTCTAATATTTAATTCAACATATCTAACCTTAATATAAACCAAATCGAAACCCAATCTAACCCACATTTGAGCTCAATTTCACTTAAATTCTAAAATCCCCAATTTTAACCAAGTGACCCATTTCACCTATATTAAACCTAATGTCAATAAATTTCCCCTCAATTTGAATTCTAAACTTCTCATGACACTCTCCTAAACCAAATGAAACATTAAATTGCCTCCAATTTGAGCCAAAGTATAACCCAAACCCAATTTAAACCAAAACCCTCAATTTTGTCCCAAAATTGAGCTCATGTCCAAATGTCACCAAATTGAAAACCCTAACCCTACAATTTCTACCCAATTAATATCAAGAACCCTTCACCACATCCTTATGGACCATTTGGATCCTTCAATTGGACTTGGACCCAACCCTAGCCTAACCTAAACTCAAGCTAACCCAACTTGCCCCAAATAGGCCAAAATCCCAAATTAAGCCAAATTGAACCCCCAAACCTATTCAAAACCACTCAAATCCACTTTCAAACACTTTATGACAATCATATACATCATTTTGAACAATTAAGAGGGTCTAAACAAGATCAAACCAAACCTAGCCCAACCTAAACCCAAAATGACCTAAATTGAACCCATGACCCAATGTTACCTAAATTGAACCAAATTGACCAAATTAGCTCCACCACAGCCAACCTTGGGACCCTAGGGACCAGCTAAGTCCAACTAAACCCAAGCCCATTAAGCCATGGACCAAAAGTTCCTCACATAGGAACAATGGACCTCACCCTTTTCGGTTAACCCATAACTCCCATTAACCCTCAAGTAAGAAACCCAATTAATGGCACTGAGCTCCCCTCTTACCTCTCATCAGCCTGCAAGCCACCATCCTTGTCCTTTTCAGCCACTCCAGCCATCGGAAAAGCTAAGCCTTAGCTCCCCCATACCCCTTTAAACTCAAATTTGAGCTTTGCAGTGAGGCATCCCCTCAATGATCAATGACACTGCTCAGCCCTCACCTTAAGCAGCATAAAGCACTCAAATTAAATACCTGAGCTCCACTCATTAGCCATGGCTATAAAAGTCATCCTTCAAGGCCAAGAGAGGGTGCTAAAATTTTCTGAAAGAGACTCTTCCAAATTGTTTCCAGAGCTTCCCTAAGACCTCTTGAGTGCAAGCCCACCATCCTCAGCCATTGAACCCAACTGTCTAGAGTGAATTTCCCCACTGAAACTCTAGCCGAAACCATGACGCATTTTACCATATCTCCACAGTGCACCAAATTCAAATTAATTGTACCCACACCTTTACAGAACTGAAAGAAGAAGATCCCCCATCAAATTTCCATCACAGAGAGCCTCTGCACCAGACTTTGATCAATACCTAAAATTGGCTCTAGTCGAACTTGGGTCTAGACATTTCACTAAGGTAAAATACTTCATCTTGAGGTTCGTTGGGACTAATCGAAGTTCCCACAACTATCTCCCCTCTCAGACAAAGTTATTGAACTCCACCTTCCTCCCGAGCTTATTTTGATTCTCCATGCACATTGGGTCAATTTCAGGCTAGGTTAGTCGTATAGATAGGTTCGTCAAGGTCAGATGAAGCTCTAGGAACAAACCCCATGTGATTTGGTTGAGTCTAGCTTCAGTTCTTAAGTCTAGAAGATGGAGAGCTTATAGGAAGAACTAGGTGAAGATGATGACCCACAATCGTTCGATTGCACGTGTATCAAATGGAGGGCTGAGATTGTGCCGAACAGGAGATCTTGAAATAAAGCGCTGCGTGGCAGCTGAGTCAGAAGGTGTTGTCAAATGGCGGAGCGATGCGTAGCGCTTTAGAGCTACCGAGGATGACGTGGTGTCGCGTGGTTTGAGTAGGAAATTAGGGGCATTTTGACTTATTTAAGTTCAATTAACTTTAAAAATTCATATCTTGGTGTAGAAAAATCATAAAAATAAAAGGAAAATACCCTAGCACTCAGTGAACTGAGGAGAATGATGTGGAAATGTTTTTAAGTTTATTTGATACATGTTTTATTTTTAATTAATTAAATACGATCTTGAGTAATTTTATTCTCCATTGGCTTAAACATTTCACCATGCCATGAAACTTAGAAGTTTTGATCCCTTTGTCATGGGTGATCTTCCCTGATTTTTCCAAGACTAGGGGAGATCTCTATAAAGAGATCCCTATTTTTCAAAATATTGTGTCTCTTTTAGTAAAAAAATTATAATAATTAAAATATTGACTAGAAAATGCAAGATAAATTTTAGTAGGTTACTTGTGACTAGAGGACCCTAGGAAAAATTTGAATTGAGCTAAATCTTTGAGAATGCACCTAGTTGTCATTTTAACCTAAAACTAAAGTGGAAGTGATTTGAACAAATTAAATATCTAAATAGCTCATAAATCATTCTCTAGTATAGTTTAGGGTCAGAGGGACTCCCCTAAAAATTTTGAAGTCATTTGGAATTCATTTGACCACCTAATTAAATTTTCTAAGTTAAAAGACATTTTTACAACTAAAATGATTTTTAGTAATTAAAATACAAGCCAAAAATTTAAAAAAAATGATTTTGGGAGTTCCTCATGACTCGTGGAATTTGATGAAAATAAAATGGCAATCAAAATAAATATTTCATTTTTAAGCCTAAAAGTGAATTTAAAAATAATTAAAAATGATAAAAATCACTAAATTTTAACATTTTGTCTCCTAATCATTTCAGAACCATCCAAATAATTTTCTCAAGCCTCTATGTTAAGATATTAATTTTTAAAAGGCTTAATTAATTTTTGAAAGATAAAAAATGTATTTCTTTAACTTCCCACTAAAATAAATCTAAAAATAAAAAAAATCAAAAAAATATAAAATTTGTTTTTCTGGGTTCTTTGACTTTATAGAAATCCATGAAAAATATAAAACATAATTTTCAACCTCAAAAATATTTTATAATTAATTAATACTCCAAAAATTAAAATAATTCTAAAAATTAAATTAAAGCTCAAACAATCATGAAATTTGCTTCAAGTTGTCCCATGGTCTATGTTTACCTCCAACATAAATTTCAAAGCCAAAGGTCTTGTTTTGGTTAAGATATTAAATTTTCATTTAAAATCCATATTTTTGCATTACAATAAATATATAAATTAGATTAAAATTTGAAAAATCACATTTTCTCCTATGATGTCTTAATTGACCTATAAGTGGGGTCACATAAAAATTTCAAAATCATTGAGTAAAATTTAAGGAATTATGAAGTGATAAAGGCATTTAGGGGCAAAAGTGTAATTTTAAAGAATTTGGCCTTAATCAACATTTGGGCTTAATTAAAGTGGGAAATGGGCAATGAATGATCTTAATTATTATGTTTGAATGATTGAAATATAAAGGGATAAATGGTAGAAACCCATCTCATTTTTGTCATATTAAAAGATAAAGTTTATGATTTAATTAATCATTATAACTTGGAGGAAAATTAAATTAAATGATCCTTAAGGTTAGGGGTTGGTTTTGGAAGATGATAACTCACTAATTCAACACCCCTTTATTTGGTGTTTAAATAATAGCTCATTGATTTGATAAGAATCATGTTCATGCAGCTAAACCATTTTACACATTACAAAATATAGCCACTGAAATCTTTAGGGCTTGGTAGCGAGACTAGGCTTAATTGAAAAATTGACTAATAAGGATTAGAAAGGGAAACACAATTAATCTTAGACCATTTTTGAAACACTACAAGCCCATCAAAATTGATTAAAATCTTCCATAAATTAAGTTTTCTTCTAAAGGACCCATTTACATAATTTTTAAGTGAAATATCAAATGATAACTACCCCACCTTTCGGGATAAAATATTGGCTCACTGAGCATAAGGATATAAAATAGATGAGTTATTTCTTAATTATGATAAATCAAAAATGACCTCAAGGTAGCTCAAAAGAATTGTGAAATGTCTAGGTATCTCTTAGGCATGTTCACAAATCTTCTGGACACTTTGTACGACAACTGGACCTATCATATTTATTAAATGAGTAGATCTCTTAAATGGATGAATAGGACCCATCAAGTTATGACATAGAAATTGGTAGGCCTTAGAAGAACCTATCTATAGGCTTTTTCCTTCCTAAAAAAATTATAAATGTTTATTACAAAGACATTAAAGTTTCAGGAGGAGGAACGAGAAGACTTGCCAGGCACACTTTTATAGTTTACAATGCTTTCTTTTCCTGCACTTTCTTTACTTTTTCTTGCATACGAGCTTGCATGTTAAACAACAATGTCACCCTGCTTGAAAACCAAAACTTTTAGGATAATCACAAATACAAAACCAAAATCAAAATTAAAAATTAAAATAAGATAAAATTCACCGCCACAATAGTAAAAAATATAAAACAACTCAAAATTTAATCAC
Source organism: Papilionanthe hookeriana x Papilionanthe teres (assembly GCA_022702705.1). Lineage (NCBI taxonomy): Eukaryota > Viridiplantae > Streptophyta > Magnoliopsida > Asparagales > Orchidaceae > Papilionanthe > Papilionanthe hookeriana x Papilionanthe teres. Next base: position 33,621,918 of record CM040436.1, on the reverse strand, counting down.
AAACAAAACAAGAATCACAACTGCAATTAAATTAAAACGTCTCTGTCGGATGATCGAGAATACCACGGAGGATACAACCTACGGTTGTTAACTATATTTCCCACGGTCTGAATGAAAGTATGGAACTAATTAAGTTGAGTTTAGTAAATTCATCTGGACTAAGTGAATTCAAAGAAAATAGTGGTGCTGGAATGATGGAACCATGGAATCTTAACCGGTTTCTCTTAATCACCTTAAACATTGTCCCATAATAAGATATTAAGACACCTCAAATTGAAAACTTCTAAAACATGACTCTTCTCTTCTCTCTTTAATTGACACTTCTTTAAACTAAACCTGCTACGATGAGGAGCTTGGAGCATGCATAGTGAGCAGCACGACAATCTTCAACAGCAAAACTCCTTAGAAATTAAAACAACAAGCCATAGGACTTCAAGGTAGTTTTCTTAGTGCAACATAAACCGTCACTTTATCCCTTTAGGCTTTCACATTTCATGCAATATAAGCCCTAACTCATCATAAGATTCGAGGTTGTCATCAGGTATGCATAAATCCTCTTATCTTTCAAGTTATTCACACGATCGATATCAAGTGAATGTAAGCCCTAAACAATGAAATAGGTAGGATGAAACATCAAATAAATGTCTCAAACTGGATCTAAATAATAGGATAGTTTGGGAAGACACTGATATTTTATCAGATCCTTGCTTTTCCCCTAGCTTTCTTTTCCCTTGGACTCCTACAATAAATGTTCTAAAATTTAAGCCATTCACCTATTAGATTTCCGATTACCACATTTTCTTGAAGAAACCTACCCTTTGGAAGTCATGAGTACAATATTTCTTGATCTATATCAAGAGTTTTCTTAGATGACTTCGGTTATCAAAGATGTAATTAACTATAGGGGCTTGCCCTTATAGGAAACTTAAAGACCCCATATTATATAAACCCTATATGATTCCTTCATATTAGATAGGGGAAAATTTCGGCCAACAATGGTTCAAAGACCAAATGGATGTCATGAACTCTTCAGTTTATTTGATTGATCCTCACCACCAAGCTATTTATCTATTCTTCGGGATAGATACATAACTTGTAGTGAAGTGCTCGATTGTTTAAACTATCGTTTATATGAGATCTGTTTGATTTCATATTTTTTCAAATTTAAGATATTACTTTAAAAAAAAATCCATATATATTAAATTTAATCAAACACTACTTTATAAAACCACATTTTAAACTTTCCAAAAGTTCCAATCCCAACGATTTAAACAACCGAAAACATTTACTACCACAAAAACTCTAAACAATCACATCACATAACACAAACCAACAACATCCACAAATAACATAAAATAATCTAAAGTAGTTCACTAACTATTACATCAGTTTTTTTTTTCATCATATCTACCACAGAAAAAAAATAAATCTAAATAGCAACCACAAATATAAATTTCACAACTCATACATAATAAAAAGTCCAACATACAACATAACATAATAGTTCATAACACATAATAATACAAATCCTAATCATCATCTCCTTCTCACCATCATCTCTTTCATTTCAAGAATGTGTAGGCTCATATGGGGTATAATGTGGATGTGGAAGTAGCACAACACTATAATCACCTCTGATCAATCTATCTATATAACTGTGATAATTCTCCTCATACTCACTATGTCTTTGCATATAATCTCCTATACGATTTACATTTCCTTCTATATCATGAACTCGATCCATAGTATAATTGATATTATCTTTCATTTATTTAAAGTGCAATTTGTGAATAAAAAAATGACTTGATGATGCTTGAGAAGTTGATGCACTAGATGTAGAAGCAGCAGAAGTAGTGCACCTGAAGCTCGTCCTCCTCTCCAGCCAAAATGGGAATGCTCAGCACATGACTTCACATTCAAACTAGTAATAAACTTAAGAGGCTGAAGCACTTCTTCCCAATTATTATATTGTACACCAGCCCACTCACATAATGAATGCAAAAGGGAAGCAAATCTCATACCTGCAGTAGTAGCAACTCTGGTAGAACTCCAAATACAATCATAAATAATCTTTCCAATATCAATTGGCTTCCCCTGCTAAATACAATAGTTCAAAGTAGCTCTTTCTCTCGTTTCCTCACTCAGATGATTGGTAGGAATCAACTTAGGTGATATGAAATAATGTCAGGCATTAGAGGTGGCATTCAGCTTTGAGGCAGGGAAGTTAACTCTTCTTTAATTAATTATTTTCCATAATCCTCTTTCATCAATTAAAGCAGAAATGATTCCATCCAATTCTTCCTTCAAAGGATTATAATTTGAATAAAAAATATAGTCGGTAGCAACAGATAAAACTAGTTTATTACCTCAAGCGTGAAATGAACCAACCATCCTCGAACCATCACAAAATTTTCATCTAACTCAGAGAGATTCGCATAAAACTCCTGTATAACAGAAATAACAGCTACAAAGGAGAAGCAGCAAAATCTATCCCAAAGTCTTCTAACGATCATATCCTCTATCATTCCTCTGGGTTCGTCAAAGTCTCACTCCTAAATCAGTTTACTTGATTGTAGAGCTTACACGTAACGATCCTGAGCCTTCAAACTTACAAACTTGTCTGAATCGAGAGTGGAACTCCCCTTGCTTCTCTTTGCTATAATTTCTAAAATTTGCATAAAAATTACCATAAATTCCAAAACTAACTTAAAATCACTAAACATAACTTCTAAAAGGTTGAACAACTAAATCCACTAATTTCTAAAGCTTTTTCTCAAATTATCACCATGAATAGTAAATCTCGGATTTCTCCACAATGCTCCTCAAATAAATGATGAAAATAAAAAATTTTACATAGGAGTAGTGCTCTTTCCTTAAGAAGATCAAATTTAGCAAATTTGGCATGAAATGGCTTAAAAATCACAAATTTGGAGATGACCTATCTCTCTAAGTCGTGAACTCTGAACGAAGAAGACAACGGGGAGAAAAATTGGTGATTTTTTGGGTTTTTAAAACCTGTAAAATGATTTTCGCGAACCGACTCCTAAGCGTGAAAGTTCGGCGCTTAGCCGTGGAGCTCTGGCGCATAAGTGCCGGGTCTCGGTGCTTAGTCACAAATTCGCTAATTTCAATTTTTTGTTAAATACACATTTAAGCTCATTTGATCAACCTTAATTGGCCTTAATAAGTATATCTTCTCATTGTATTCTTCCTATCTCCAGAATCATGCATTAATACTAAAATAAATTCAACACAAGTTTCACACAAATATAAACTTCTTTACTAAATAAAACAAATAAGTACAAACTACAAATCTTTAATCCAAGGTTCTTGGATAATATCTCATCTTAACTCACTCATAAACACATTAAACAAAACACAAAACAAACACTTAAAACACAACAAACTTAACAATCCAAACAACACATAAAACTCTAAACACTAACAACTAAACATAACTAATAAACAACTTAATACGACTCAGGAACTTAATTCCATTCTCCATTAGATGAAACATTTCCAAAACCTCCATTAATTGCTTCTGAACCATTTGGTTTATAAATTTGATAGAACAGGTGATGGTTGAAAACTCTTACCGAATCTTCTTCTATCCACTTATTCTTTAAAAACATCACTTTATCCACTTCTTCAATATGACTTGTATGACTAAATTGCATCTTTAGTTTCCATCCAATATGTGCTAAATGTGCATTGGTTTCATTTACCTTTTCTTCGATTGAAGCCACATCAACCTTGATTTTTGCAATCTTCTCTATTATTCCTTAAGTACTAACGACTAGAAATCCCTTGTATAACTCTTGCACACCTTCACAAATGAATTTCTTCTTGTTTGCATCCTCTTTCTTCTTAATTTCACTCTCCCAAGAAGACATTTTTCTATTTTAAACTCTTCTTTAAAGTTCTTAGGATGAAAATATGGAATTAGGGTGAATATCTCTTAATCCAATTCCTATTTATAGACTTGAAATGCTTTAGAACCATCCTCCCATGTTGAAGAACCATGAAATCATTTCCCATACAAATTCCCTATGATTAGGACTTTTAGAAACCCATTTTTCACGTTTTTCATACCTCCAGCGCCTAAGCGCCAACTGCTGGCGCTTAGCCTTCAGTGCTCATTTTAGCACAGGTTTGCTAAACGTCTAAATAATTGTTTTAATTCATCTAATTTATCAATTAAGGTCTCATTAATCTCCATTAACATAATATAATCAAAATACTACAAAATAATTCTTACTTTAAATCAAACAACAAACAAACAAAATAAACTCAAAACAAACTCAAAACAAAACATACTGATAACTATGGGTTACTTCCCACAGAGCGCTTGATTTTATGTCGTCAGCCTATGACCATTCACTTTGAATATTTTTTCAGTCTTGGGATCTTTAATATCCACAACTCCATAGATGTATACTTTTATTACAATAAATAGGCCAATCCATGTGGACTTACGTTTTCCAGCAAATAATCTCAATCTGGCATTATATAGCAAAACTTATTGTCCTAGCTCGATATTTTTATTCAGAATTCTACGATCATGCCACATCTTCATCTTTTCTTTATATATCTTAGCACTTTCACATGATTTATTTCTTATCTCTTCAAGCTCATTTAATTACAATAATCTTTTCTCACTAGCATCCTTTAAATTATAATTGAACTCTTTAATAGCTCAATATGGTTTATGCTAAAGTTCAACTTCCAAATGACAAGCTTTCCCAAAAACTAGCCTATATAGGGACATTCCTATAGGAGTTCTATATACTGTTCCGTAAGCCCACAAAAAAAAATCCAGTTTGATTGACTAATCCTTTTTTTATGGATTAATAGATTTTTCCAAAATTCTTTTAATTTCACGATTAGATAATTCAACCAAACCACTTGTTTAAGGATGGTAAGTAGTAGCAAGTTTATGGATAATATGATATTTCCTTACTAATTTCTCTATAATTGTATTTCTAAAATGACTTCCCCATCAGTTAAGATTACTCTTGACATTCCAAATCTATAAAATATGTTCTTTCTTAAAAACTTTGCAACACTTCGAGCATCACATCAGGTAAAGCAACAACTTCTATCCATTTAGATACATAGTCTAATGCTAACAATATGTATAAATTTCTGAAAGAAGATATAAATGGTCCCATGAAATCTAATCCCCAAACGTCAAATATTTCAACTTCCAACATATATTTAAGGGGCATCTCATTTCTTCTAGAAATATTGCCTACACATTGACATCGATCACAATTTTTAATATAAGCATTAACATCCTTAAAAATTGTAGGCCAATAAAATCCAGATTGCAGAATTTTAAATGCAGTATTATCAATACCAAAATGTCCCCCAAAATCAGAATCAGGATATTTTTGATTAATTTCATAGGTTTCTTCAAATGGCACACATATTTGAATAATTAGATCCTTTCCATGTTTATATAAAAATGGGTCGTCCTAAAAATAAGTCTTGGCTTCAGATAAAAATTTCTTTCTTTGTTGGTATGTCAATCCATAGGATAATATGTTACTAACAATAAAGTTTACAATGTCGGCATACCATGGAACACACCATTTATTAATAATGAACAATTTTTCATCAGAAAAATGTTCATTAATTTCTTCATTGAAACAGAGAGATTTTCATTCTTAAGCCTGGACAAATGATCAACAATTTGATTATTAGTACCCTTCTTATCTACTATCTTAAAGTCAAATTCTTGTAAAAGAAGAATCCATCTTATCTGTCTTGGTTTTGCATCCTTCTTTTTCATTAAATATTTAATAGCAAAATGGTCAATATGCACTACACATTTTATTCCAATTAAATATGATCTAAATTTATCAAAAACAAATACTATAGTTAACAACTCTTTCTCAGTTATGGTATAATTAATTTGAGCTTCATAAAGAGTTCTACTAGCATAGTAGATTACTTTGAAAATTCTATCATGTTTTGGTCTTAAAACAGCTCTAATAGCATAATCACTTGCATCACACATTAAAGGTTTTTCCCAATCTGGTGAAACAATAACTGGTGCAGTGATTAATTTTTCTTTTAACAGCTCAAAAGCTTTGAGACATTCTTTATTAAAATTAAAAATTGCTTCTTTTTCCAATAATTGGCTTAGAGGCTTAGCAATTTTTGAAAAATCTTTAAAATAATGCCTGTAGAATCCAACATGTCCTAAAAAACTCCTAATCTCCCTTACATTAGTTGGGTAAGGTAAATTAGCGATCACTTGAATTTTTGCAGGGCCTACTTCCATACCTTTTTCTGAAGTATGATGTCCTAAAAAAATTCCTCCTGCTATCATAAATTGACATATTCCTAATTAAGGACTAAATTTGTTTCTTCACAGCGTTTAATAACTTTAGATAAGTTTTCTAAACATGATTCCAATAAAATTCCAAACACTAAAAAATCATCCATAAACACTTCAATTTCTTTTTCAATTAAATCATAGAAAATTGTCATCATACATCTTTGAAATGTAGCAGGGCAGTACATAAACCAAAGGGCATTCTTCTAAAAGCAAATGTACCATAAGGACTGGTAAACATTGTTTTCTCTTGATTGTCAGGAGCAATTTGTATTTGGTGATAACCAGTGTATCCATCCAGAAAATAAAAGTATTTATGCCTAGCTAGTCTATCTAACATTTAATCAAAAAAGTCTAGTGTAAAATGATCTTTCCTGGTGGCAAGATTTAATTTTACATAATCAATGCACATTCGTCATCCTGTAACTTGCCTTATTGGTATTAATTCATTCTTTTCATTAATTGTTACAGTTACTTCTCCTTTCTTAGGAACACAGTGAATATGACTAACCCATGCACTATCTGGAATAGGGTAGATAATTCCAGCATCTAACTACTTTAAAATTTCTTTCTTAAACAACTTCTTTCATAATAGGATTTAATCTACTTTTAGGATCAGCCCGGGTTTACAGTTTTTATCCATAAAGATTCTGTGCATAAAAATTAAAGGATTGATTCCTTTAATATCAGCTACGACCCATCCAAAGGGTTTCTTATATTTCCTTAAAGTTTCAAGCAAACTCTTTTCTTCTTCTGTAGTTAATTTTGAGGAAATTATAACTGGCAAAGTTAAGTAATCACCTAAAAAGATATATTTTAAATGTTCAAGAAGTAACTTCAATTCCAGTTCAAGAGGTTTTTTATTTGTAAGTTTCTTAAAATTTTACAAGAATTTTGAAAATTGATTATCCAATTTTTTTTGGTCGAAGTCTCTGAGGAAATGGTGGTGGTGGCTTCTCTAAATCAATTTTTGGTGGAGAAATAGGTCTTTCAAAACCTTTATGAGCGACCTCTTTTGGTTCTTCAATTTCTTCTTTCTCTACCTCAATCCCATTTTGAACTCTACCTTCCAACTCTCTTCCACTTCTTAGTTGAACAAATTTTACTTTTTCTTTATTTTTATCTCTTGGATTTAATTCTGTATTACTCGGAAGTGTTCCTTAGGATCTATTACTTAATGAATTGACTATTTATCCCAATTGATTCTCAATATTTCTAATTGTAGCTCATTGACTTTGCAATTGGTTTCTCATTTGTAACACCACTTTTTCTATAGACAACTTCTTCTCCTCAAATTGTGAATTACTGTTAAAACCTGGAGGATAAGTAGATCTATAATTATTATGACCTTGGTTGTTCCAATTCCCCAATGGTTTTACTTGATTATTCCCCCATTGTTGATTACTACCACCCTGATTATTATTATTCGAGTTAAAGTTTGGATGGTTTTTCCAACATGGGTTATAATAATTTGAATATGGGTTAATAGGTTTGTTTATGGCATTAAAATATTCTAATAATGTTAGAGAATCTACCATTTGGCCTAATGAATTCTCTTCAATCATTAAAATTGGTTGAGAAAAGTTCATTCCAAATTGGTCTATCTTCCTTGATACTGCAGCAACTTGATTTGCTAACATTGTGAAAGCATTAGATTCATGAATATTGGCTACCTTCTTAGGATTTACCCTCTCAGAAGGCCATTGAAAATTATTTGTAGCCATTTCTTCAATTAAAGCATAAGCGTCATTAAACTGTTTAGACATCAATGAACCACCACCTGCAGCATTGATAATAGATCTAAGAGATCCTACTAATTCATTATAAAAAGTTTGAATTATTAACCAATCTGGTATCGAATGATGTGGACACTTTCTCAGGAGATCTTTAAAACGTTCCAATGCTTCATAAATACATTCCCCTTCAAACTGAAAAAAAGATATAATATCATTTCTAAGCTTTGCACTCTTTGATGGTGGAAAATATTTAGCTAGAAACTTTTGCGCTAAATCACCCCAAGTTCTGATAAATCCATGTGCTAATGAATTTAACCACATCTTAGCTTTATCCCTCAATGTGAAAGGAAAATGTCTAAGTCTAATAGCATCATCCAAAACACCATCAAATTTAAATGTAGCACACAATTCTAGAAAATTGGCAAGCAATAAATTTGGATCCTCAGATGGTGCTCCTTCAAACTGATTATTAGATATCATTTGAATAATAATAGGTTTAAGTTCAAATGAATTTGCCGCTACAGTAGGATTTTGAATACTACCTTGAAATTCATCAACTGTAGGGTTAGCATAATCTCTTGAAGGTCTAAATTCTTGATTGATTACAGCATTTTGATTTAATATTTCTTGAATATTATTGTCTTTTTCTGTATTTTAAATTTTTCTAATTTTTCTTGTAGTTCTTTCTAATTCAGAATCGTAAGGTATAAGTCGTTCAAAACCTGAACTACACATACACTATTATAAATCACAATAAAAACAATAACTTATAAAAAACAATACAACAACAATTTTCTAAAATAAATCTAACAAGTTTAAATAAGACTATAAAAAGTAAAAATTAATTTTTCTAAAAATTCTCTTCAAATATTATTTTTAACTATTTCTTCCCCGGCAACGGTGCCAAAAACTTGATCCTTGATATTTATACTTACATTTTTTATATGACTCTATACTTCTTTTTAATGATATCTCTTTCTTTACAATGATACAAAAAATTTGATGCTGAGGCAAATAAGAGATTTAATTGATATTAATATAAACTAGGATTCTACGTAAGTATACGTATCGTTATCAAGTAATATAGGACTTTCTGATTAAGCCCTGAGATGTCGAACCCACAGGAAAAAATGTTGAAAAAATGTTAAATATTCTTAACAAAGAAATCTGAAAAATAACTTTTTACTTTTTAAGAAAGATCTTACTCAAATTAAATAAAATATTCTAGGAAATAAAGTTTGATTCTTTTTGGTAATTTTTATAATTTGAAATGAAAGCAAACAACTACTTTAACTAGTTTTTCGTAAGATGAAAGCAAATGCAAATAAAATATATTTTTCCTTATCATGAATCGGTAACAAGACATGGAATTCTGTTGTGGAAGTATCTAAAATGTGTTGTGCCAGATAGGAACAATATATTCTTTACCCTTACTAGAGATGCTATAAAGAACATAGGTTAATCTAATGTTTTAGTAATCTTGAAGACGGGCTAGGCAGGAAAGATACTAGCTCTCACTCTAGAGTTTCCTCTTCTCCCTCCACCTGGGGGCTAACATCACATATCAAAACATAAAATAATAAATTGAATTGAAGGTTTTAGCCAGTCACTCTAAAGTCCTCTAATTTTACACCCATCAAAGTATATCTCTTTATTTATTTGCACTCAATCATATAGATTACATTCTCACCCATATAATCTCATGTAATTCTTACTAATTGTTGACTAAAAAAATACCATACCAGTTCATACATATTCTCACAACAAATATTAACATCTTAATTGGCTAAATCAAGAAGTAAATGAAGTGTAAGATTTTAAATCATCACAACTTCTTTCAACATTGATTTCCTATACTTCACACAACATCCTTCCATAACTTTATTACTTCATCAATTTAAAGAAAAAAGATAAAGAAAACTACTCATAATTCATGGAGAAAATACAATCATAACTTAGTTTAATAGTAGAAATCATAATGAAAAAACAAGAAGTCTTAATTAAAAACCAAATGTAATAACAAAGATAAAGACTTATCTGAAAATTCTCTCCATCAAACTCTTGAAGTTCCTTTGAAGACTTTGCTTTTCCTTACAATACTCCTTAGAGGTTGGCGCCCAACTCTAAGGATTTTAATTCTCACTTCCAATCCTAATACACATTATATTAAAGTAAGTAGAAATGGTGAAGTGGAGTGTTGTGTTACTAAAAGCTCTCCAACACAATAAACATAAACTACACACCCTCCAACAACAACCCCAACAACCACCTTTTTTATCTTTAAGTCCTCTTTTTATAATTTTCTAACATGTGCCTTCATATCTCTTTAAATTGTGTTCAGATTCAATGAATCCTCCAAGAGATGCATCCATTCAAAAGTAATTTAATTTAAATTTGATGCCAATAGGAAGTTGTCCACATTTGTACCAAAAGATTCCTCAAACACCTCTTCAAAATGGCACCAAAAATTAAATAACTCCTCTTAAGTAACTATCGCATGTAAGCGCGAGGCCTCAGCGCTTAGCCGTAAGGCTCCTAGTGTGTAAGCTCCAGGTTTGGACGCTAAGCCGCGAGGCTCTGGTGCATAAGCGCTGCTCCAGGTGCTTAACCGCCACAGATGAATTTTTCACATTTCTTCAATTTTGCTCCAAATTTGGTTCTTTGTCACTTCTTTTATCACAATCATCCATTTAATCATACCGACAAGAAAAATATTAAAATACCTTACATTAAAGTAAAATATCATCAAAATAGGTATAAAAAGTGTATAAAAATACTATATATATATATATATATATTAGGTGTATCCACCATATATTTTGAAAAATCTATGAGTATTTCTGAATTATATAAGAACTCATATTTTTCATAATCTTTCACCTGAGAGATTTCTAAACTTTAAATTGGTCTCAGTCACTAAATTTTTTCTAATTTAGACTACTACATTTCTAGAACAAAATTTTAAAATCTCCTAAAGAAACTCATTCACATAATTTGTATACTTTATGTTTTAAAAGATTGGAGTGTCACTTGAGGATAAGTAACATTTTAAGTTTGGGGATTTTGATACAACCAAAATATATAGTATTTTTATACATATTTTTATACCTTTTTTTGATGATATTGCACTTTAGTAGATGGTATTTGTGTGTTTTCCTTGCAGTATGATAAAATAGATGAATGTGAAGAAATGAGTGAAGAAATGTCAAATTTGGAGCAAAAATGAAGAATTGTTGGCCTAAGCACCGGGATCTTGCGGCTAAGTGCCAGGGTCTCGCAGCTAAGCGCCTAGACACAGCGCTTAAGCACCGACAGTTACTTTGGAAAAATAATCATTTTTTAAATTAATTTCTAAGGGGTGTTTAAGGCAACATTTGGTACAAACGTGGATAACTTATTTTTGGCACGAATTCCCATTCATATGACTCTTGAAAGGAGGAAACTTCTAGAAGATTCATTGAATGAAGACACATTTTGAAGGGACGCCAAAGCACCCATTAGAAAATTATATCAAGAAGGGAGTTACAAAGTTTTAGTGGTAGATTCTTGTGGAGCCTTAAGGAGTCGAATGAGTCTTGTATGAGTGAGGAATGCCACTCCAACTTTACCATTTATTTAGTCACTTTAGTATAGATTTTATTAGGATAAGTGAGATTTGGAGTCCTTAAGCTTGGGCGTCCAACCCTAAGGAAGATTGTAAGGGAAAGCAAAGGATTCAAATGAACTTTCAGAGTTTGGTGGAGAGGAATTTCAGATAAGTCTTTATCTTTGTATCTACATTTGGTTTTAATTGAGACTTCTTGTGTTTTCACTATGATTTCTACTTTTAATTCCAATTGTTGTTGTGTTTTCTCCATGAATTCTGAGTAGTTTTCTTTATCTTTTTCCTTAAAATGATGAAGTAATTAAGTTGTGGATGAATGTTGCATGAAATATAGATCATCAATGATTGAAGAAGTTGTGATGATTCAAACCTTGCACTTCATTTACTTCTTGATTTGGCCAATTAAGTTGTTAATATTTGTTGTGAGAACATGTAAGAACTAATTTGGTATTGTCTTGGTCAACTAATGGTAAGAATCACATGAGATTATATGGGTGAGAATGTAATCTATATGGTTGAGTGCAAATAAAAAGGGAGATAAACTTTAATGGGTCTAGAATTAGAGGACTTTAGTGATAGGCTAAAGCACCCAATTTGATTTAATGTTTTATCTCTTGATATGTGATGTTAGCTGGTGTGACTTTTTTAATTTGCCAAAATTTAAGAACTCGGATTTATATTTATATTAATTTAGATTTTCAAAATGAGTCACACAATTAAAGCAAGTATACGTATCACTCAAGTAATAAAGGGCTCTAATGGAGTCCTAGATATTGATCCCACAAGGAGGCAATTAATTTCAAGGCGTAGCACAAAAATCACTATTCAAATCACAACACAATTGCAAGTAATTTTGATTTTTGAAATAGGTGCAAACAGTAAAAGTTACTATTACCACTAAAGTACGCAACAACAAGTAAAACTAACACAACACTAAATTTATAACTAAACACAGTTGCAAGAAAGAGTCTTCCTCCTTTTCAATGTTAATATGTTGATTATTGTGACATAGATCAGTGATGCAAATGTATTGTGCCAAATAGGAGCAATCCTATTCTTTACCCATATTTCAGCGTATAAAGAACATTGGCTAGTCTTAAGTTTAGTCCCTAAATTCGTGGCTAGGCTAGGAGGATACTAGCTCTCACTCCAGAGCTCCCACTTCCCTCCTCTGAAGGCTAACTCTCGCTTTGGTTTCTGTCGGCATATTTTTAGGTTGTGTGTTGTATTTTTGAAAAGAGAGTCGCCTACAAAAATTGTCGGCGAATTTTAATTTAATTTAAATAAATAATTTGAAAAGTAGTATTTGATTTTGAAAATAATTTTAAATTTGAAAATTTTAAGATATGAAATCGAACTGATCTCACATCCCGAATAGTTTATATAAACGAGCGCCGCACCACAAACCGTGTATCTATCCCGAAGAATAGACACCTCTGCTTGATAATGGGGCTCGATTAAATAAACTAGAAAGGTTTGTGACATCCGTTTGGTCTGCGAACCAATTTTATAAGCCGACAAATTCCCTGCTTAATATGAAACTATTAAACAGGGTTTATATTACCCAGGTTCTTAAAGTTCCCTATAAGGGCAAGCCCCTATAGTTAATTACATCTTAAGTGATGGGAATCGCTAAGAAAACTCTCGATAATAATCGATAATTCTGCTCTCAAGAATTTCGAAGTTTAAGTTTTCAAGGGGTTGAATTTTGGAATTTAATAGGGAATGGATCAAATTTGGAACATTTTTATTTTGGGAATTCAAAGGAAGAAAAGTAGGAGAGATCACGGATTCGAAGCGGACTTCGGTAATCTCCCGATTATCCTATTGTTTGGCTTGGATTTAGGAAAGTCCTAATGTTTATTTAATGTTTTAATCTTGCCAATTTAGTTAATTAGGGCTTATATTTATATGATAGAATCATACAAATTGCCTAAAAGATATGAGGGTTTATGTCGTACCGGACGACTACCTCGGAATCCTAAGACCGGTTAGGGCTTAATTTGCAATGCAAATGCCTAACGAAGAGTTGAGGATTTATGTTGCACTAGGCAAACTACCTCGAAGTCCTATGGCTTTGTTATTTAATTCTAGGAAAGTTTTGTTGAAGTAGGTTCGAGTTTTGCCGACGACGATGGTCGTGCTTGCCTACCATGCTCCGAGCTCCTTGTTGTTGCAGAGGTTTAGTTTTAGAAATCATAAATCAAGAGATGAGAGAAGTGTTCTGGTTTAGAGAAGTCTTAATTTCCAAGTGTTTTTTGTGTTTTAATTAAAACAAATCTTAAAGTTGATTATAACGACACCGGTTAAGATCCCACGGTTCCATCCTTCAGGCACCATTATTTTTATCGGATTCATTTAGTCCGGATGAATTTGCTAAACTCAGCTGAATGAGTTCCACACTTTCATTTAGACCGTGGGAAATCCCGTTAGCAACACGTAGGTTACATCATCCGAGGTATTCCCGATCATCCAACAAGACGTTTTAATTTAGTTATAATTGTAGTTTTGTGTTACTGTTTGTGATTAAATTTTGAGTTGTCTTATATTTTGAAATGTTGTGGAGGTGAATTTTATCTTGTAGTGTCTTTTATTTTAATTTTGGGTTTCGGTTTTGGTTTACGTCCTAAAGGTGTCGGTTTTCATGCAGCTGTTGTTTATCATGCAAGAAAAATAAAGTGCATTTTGCAATAAAATAAACTACGATAAAATAAAAGCGTGCACTGGAGGGTCTTCCCGTCATCCCAAGCTGCACTTAAAACACAGTTAGAATATTTAAGCAAATTCCTAGGTAAAGCTAAGGGAAAGGTTTATGGTTTTCTACCAAATTCCTAATCCTATAACTAGTCGTTTCCTATGACGTCTAGGTTCTTTGTGTTTTTGGTTTGTAGACGATTTTCTTCATCAAAGAACAATTAAGTTCAATTGTTCTTGTAAATATCCTATCATATTGAGGAAGTGCTTAAGAAGAATCTTAAACATCTTTTTAATATTTCTAGGATTGTTTCAAGCCCGAATGAATTTAATTGTGTAAATGAATTGATCGTCCGAGGTTTTGAAGTTTTGTTAACTTGCTCGATTGAACTAGGACATTTGAATGTCCTATAAGTGAAGTAACATTTCATTTTAATGTTCTATTTAGGAGTTATGATAACTAAAGCTCCTAAAGGCAAAATGATATTTAATGATTTGTGATTCAAATTTAAGTTCAAATTAATGATTTAAGTTTGGAATAGTGTTCGAAGTTATTTTAGATTTATTTCTTCATGTCTTAAGTGAGGTTATTTAATTCAATTTAATTTAATTTAATTTATTTTAATTTAATTTAATTCAGTTTAATTTAGTTTGATTTGATTTAATTTAATTCAATTCAATTTATTTGATTTAATTTCTTAATTTAATTTAATTTAATTTTAATTTAATTTAATTTAATTTAATTTAATTTAATTTAATTTATTTATTTAATTTTATTTAATTTAATTTAATTTAATTTTATTTATTTAATTTAATGTATTTAATTCATTTAATTTAATTTAATTTTTTTATTTAATTTAATTTTAATTTAATTTAATTTAATTTAATTGAAATTTTTGAAAGAGTTTAATGATTTAATTTTAGTTTAATGATTAAGTCTTTTAATATTTTAAATTTGAGTTATCATTTTAATTAAGAGTTGAGTATTAATGAGATGATTAATTTAGGGATTTTTAAATTAAAGAATAAATCTCTTCCTAATAATATCCCTATTTTAATAATTCCAATTTGTTATTCTTCCAAATTCAATTAATTATTTAATTAAAGTTTAATCATTTTAAATTGCTTAATGGGTTTCTACCCTTTAATTATTAAATTTCAATCATCCAAATCAGATTAGGATCAAATATTTTACTTGTTAAAAATTTTATTAAACCTAAAGTTTTAATTAAGGATTAAAATTTTAATTACCATTTTGCCCTTTAAGCCTAATAATTTCATAACTCACTAAATTGAACTCAAATGAACTTGAAATTTTTATGTGACTTCACTCATATGTCAATAAAGACATGAGAGGAGAAAATGTGATTTTTCTGTATTTAATTTATTTATATAATTATTTTTTGTAGAAAAGAGAAATTTCCAAGGAAAATTCAATAACATGACCAAGGGAAAGTTTCTGTCCTTAAGAAAATTAGGGGACATTCCTAATGACCAGAGGACCACTTGGACCAATTTTGGTGATTTTTTGAATTATATTATTTTTATTAGAATTATTTTAAGTTCTGGAGTATTAATTAATTTAAAAATAGAATATAAGTTGAAAAATGAATTTTATAATTTTTAAAATTCTCTCTGATATCAAGGATTCCAGAGAACTAAATTTTACAATTTTCTGATTTTTCTTTGATTTATTATAATTATTTTAGTGAAAATGCTAGAAAATACATTTTTTTTAATTTTAAAATTACCCTAGAGCTTTAAAAATTAATATCTCATTATAGAGACTTAAGAAAAATATGGGGTTTGTTCCTAAGTGATTAAGATTCAAAATGTGACATTTTGGTGAATTTTATTATTTTTGTGATTTTTATTATTTTTTTATTATTAAAAATATTAAAATAATATTAAAAATCAACTTTTTTAGAAAATTAAAATTTTAATTTTCTTAAATTCCCCTGATATCAAAGAGGCTCCAAAAAAAATTTGGTGAATTTTTGAAAGATACTTTGAAAGTTATGAATTTTTAAAGTTTAAAATGAGTAAGTGGGCTTAATCAACCCGATTAGTGGGACTAACCAAGTCCAATTGACCTCAAATTTTTATGATGGGTTCCTCTGATCCTAAAGGTCAGTGGAGAATTGATTTTAAGTCAATTTGATCTATAGTTAACTCTAATTAATTAGAGATCTATTTTGGGGATTTAAGCCAATTAGGGTTAATCTAAGTGAATTAACTCAAATCCTATTTTTCCTAGGGTTCTCTGGTCATAAGGAACATCACCAAATTTTCCTAGAATTTATTTCACAACATGCTAATTTTTGGAATTAAAATACTTAAAATAGCAACATGCATTTGAAAAATCAATAACTTTTCATAGGGATGGCCTCCGACTTTGGAAAATTCGGGGAATGTTCCCAAATTCGGAGGCTTCAAAGCCCTATAGTCTCATGCCATGGTGAATTGTGTGAATGCATGGAGAATTAAAATAATGCAGGGAGTAAATAATTAATTAAAAATAAAATACTGGACAAAATTAATTAATTTCTTTTCCACATTATTCTCCTACTGTTCAGCTGAGCAAGAGGGTATTTTTATTTTATTTTTATGATTTTCCTACACAAAGATATGAATTTTCAAAGTTCGGGGAATTAAATAAATTAAGAAAATCCCTAATTTTCTATTTAAGTGACGCGGCGCCTCGTCGACCTCGACGACTCCGAATGCACACGCGGCGCGCTCCCATTCGACGCCGCCATCCGCGTCGGCGCTCCGGGACCCGCCGTCATCGCTCCGCCTTCGATCCGACGCGATCCCGGCCGTCCGTGCGCGCGTGTATTAAATGAACGGCATCCGTTCATCGTCCCCAAGCCTCCTAATCCGAGAAGCCAGTCCACCTTCAGCCCAAGATCTCACTCAATTCTCCATGGATTTTTATGTTCTTATGCTCTATGGATTCGTCTTGAAGAGACGAACACATCTATACGGTTATCATGCATTGAAATTAAAGCATTTGAAATGGAGAATCTCCAGAAGCTCGGGATGAAGAATTAACTCATACCTTAGCTGCGAGAGGTGAAGCCTCGATCGAGAGATGCTTGGCACGTTCGTTGGAGATGCGGGAGGCTAGGGATGAAGCACGGGGATGTGGCGAATTGCCAGGTGTGATTTCCACCGGAGCTGATCACAACCTTTGGAGTCCGGAGCAAGCGGGTGGCACTGGAGATGGGGCTTTTGTTGGTGGACACCTTCCCTTGACTCGGTGCGGGTGTAGGACCAATCGATTTGGGGATTGGCTCACCGTGGAGAAGTGTCCTGGTTTTGGGTGGGATTTCGACTACGAAATTGAGCTCGCGAGAGAAGAAATGGCAGGGGGATCTCACTGGGGATCAAGTGCTGCTGTGTGTGGGGAGGAGTACGGAACAATTTTGGCGAGTTTCGGTAAGGTCCGGTTCGGCACTTCTCATGGCCGAGAAGGTGAGGGGTTTAAATAGGAGATGTTGGAGGGCCTCCCGGGGGAGTTGAGGGCTGGGATCGGCTGCTCTTGGCATGTGAAGAACGGCCATGGTGGCCATTTGGAGTGGGGCGGCTCGGCGGGATGGAATTTCAAAGCTTGGCTTCTCCCGAGGTTTCGGGCATGGTGTTTTCCGGCGGTCGGGTGGCCGGCCGGCCGAGCATGGGTCACCCTCGAGGTCGGGTGGGTCGGGGCTGGGACTTGGTGCAATCGATTGGCAAATGCCATGTGTAAAAGGCTTGGATTAGAATGGAATGGGAGAGAGCTTATTTTGGCTCAAATTGGTCAACCCCTCCACTTGGGCTAGGTGCACCACCCAAGGCTTGGTTTTGGGCGAGGAAAAGTGATTTGGCTCGGCATAATCAGTAAGGTCAAGTCACCATCCAAGCACGATTAGGCATAAGCATGGTTAAGGGGAATCATGGGAGTGGTTAATCACCTTTAGGAATTAAGGAAAGAGCCTCCTCCTTTTGCCCAAAATGGCATGGTGACATGTAAAGAGGCTCTCATGGCTTGCATATGGCTTGTGCATGGCTCCATGGCTCCATTTGGCTTGGGAAAATGGGTTTTAAGAATTTTGGATATTTTGGTGTGAATTTGTATGGGGCTTGATTTGGAATTATTTGATGATGGAATTATAACTTAGGGAATGGCTTTGATTAAATGGATGGCAAATGGAAATGTCATGTGGGCTTTAGGGCCAAATTTGGGCTTTTATATTTGGTGGAAATGGGCTTTTAGGGAGGTTTAGGGAAGTGGGCTTTTAAATTTAAAATGGATTTTGGGATGAGATTTTGGTAAAGGCTTGGGCCAAATAATTGTTGAGTTTGGTTTAGGGATGCTTCATGAGTGGTTTGAAACAAGTTTGAGGTGATTTGGGTTTGAATTGGGTTGGATATGGGCTTTTTGGTAAAGAGGCTAAAGTGGGCCAAAATGGGCTACCATGGGCCAAAGTTGGGCTAGAGTTGAAGTTGATGTGAAATTAATGTTGGGAAATGTTTTTGGGAGTGTTTCAAAGAGGTTTTGGCTTTGGTTGGGTTTTGATTTTGGGGTTTGGGCTCATTTGGGCTAGGTTTAGGTTTAGGTCAAAATTGGGCTTTTTGATTTTGGGTTGAATTTGAGTGGGGTTTGGGTCTAAATTTTGAGCAAATCATGTTAGTGTTTTGTTCATGGGGATGTTAAGGAAGGTTTGGAAAAGATTTGGGGTTAATTGGAGTTGAATTGGGTGAGTTTGGGTTAGGTTTGGGTCATAGGTCCAAATTGGGCTTTAAGGCCAAAAGTGAAATTGGACCCAAATTTCAATCAAATTAAGCTTGGCTTTGGTCTAGATTGGTGTTTGGGATGTTGAATTGAAGTTTAGAATTGAATTGGACCAGAATTTGGGTCAATTGGGTAGGTTTGGTTTGACATTGGGTTTACTTTGGGTTAAAATGGGTCAAATTGGGGGTTTTGACAAAAGTGGGGTAAATTGACAAAATTGGCCCATAGTGTAGTTGAACAAAATGAAATTGGGAATATTTGGGATTTTCTGGAATTTTCTGGGAATTTTCTGAATTTTTGGATTTTTGGGTCGAAAAGGGGTATTTTGGGTATTTGGAAGGTATTGGGGGGTATTTTTGGAATTTTTGATATTTTTGGATATGGATGATCAGTTTGAGTGATGTGGGAATGTTTGGGATTGATTTTGGAGAATTTTGGGTAATTTGGAAACTTTTTGAGAAATTTGGGCTATTCAGGGCTTTGGGTAGGTTGGCGGGTGTTGGGTCCGGGGAGTCGAAAATTGAAAATTTGGAAAATTGAAGATTGGGTGGATGTAAGTGAAATGAAATCATTTTTGTTGAGCCATGAAGCCATATCAAGCCCACATGAGCCATGAAGGGACTCATTTGAGGCATTCACCATGTTGTTCACTAACCTCTTAGCCAGGGCTTAGGGGTTAAGGACCATCCATGTGAATCACCTACATGAGTCAGGAAGTTAAGTTGGGTAAGGGTGTGTTTTAGGAGGTGTGTGAAAGTGTAGTGCATAGGTGTAGTGTATGTGTAAGTCAGCCCTTTACCAGACCAGGCCACCCGGGCGATCCTAAGGCCAAAGAGCCCATAGGAACTCATCCTTTAAACTTCCACATTTGATTTCAACCCTACAGGTGATTAGAGGTCTATAGTCAAGTTTGTGGAGTTTGCGGGGAGTTAAGAAGTGGTTTGAATTTCTAAAAGGTGGGTCCCGATTCTAGTCCTCTAAGATAGTCGAAGGAAAAGCCTAAGGCTAGATCCTGAAATACTTAAAGAGAAGAAGAGAAGACCTCATCGAAAATGAGGTCGACAAATGGACCCCCGATAGGTGTGGTGGTGACGGAGCACACCGCGCGTATTGGTGTTGACCGAAACGATCAACAAAACCAACACGGATGTCCAAGTAACAAACTTAGGACAAAGTAGAAGAGCTTCAGCTGGGGAGTGTCGAGTATATCTACGGGACGGGAGATTCTTGAACTCTCGGCTGGGGAAAGGAAAAGGAGGTGAATCCCAAATCACATGTTTTGAGAGAATTTCGATTTAGATTTTATTTTATTTCATGTTCGAGTCACGATGCGTGAGTTTAGATTTCAATTTGGAGTTTTAATTTAGATTGAAGTTTGTCGAGATTAATTTGAAGGGATTTGATTTGAAATGAAAATTGGAATTTTGAAGTTTTAGATGTAACATCTTCAACCCCAAAAGAAGATCGAATCGATTGGATTGGATTATTACAATGAGGAAAGATCTCAGAGTAATGTGGTATTGGATGTAAAATCCTTAACCTCAAGAGTTTGATTTGATGTATTTCGGTGCGATAGGAAAAGAATCCTAAGCGAGTGCGGTCTTGGATGTAAAATCCTCGACCCAAAAGTTTGAATTTGATGTATTTCGGTGCAATAGGAAGAGAATCCTAAAGCGAGTGCGGTCTTGGATGTAAAATCCTCGACCCAAAGGTTTGAATTTGATGTATTTCGAGTGCGATAGGAAGAGAATCCTAGAGCGAGTGCGGTCTTGGATGTAAAATCCTCGACCCGAAGGTTTGAATTTGATGTATTTCGGTGCGATAGGAAGAGAATCCTAAAGCGGTGCGATCTTGGATGTAAAATCCTCGACCCGAAAGGTTTGAATTGATGTATTTCGGTGCAATAGGAAGAGAATCCTAAAGCGGTGCGAGTCTTGGATGTAAAATCCTCGACCCGAAAGGTTTGAATTTGATGTATTTCGGTGCGGTAGGAAAAGAATCCTAAAGCGAGTGCGATCTTGGATGTAAAATCCTCGACCCAAGAGTTTGAATTTGATGTATTTCGGTGCGGTAGGAAAAGAATCCTAAAGCGAGTGCGGTCTTGGATGTAAAATCCTCGACCCAAAAGTTTGAATTGATGTATTTCGGTGCGATAGGAAGAGAATCCTAAAGCGGTGCGGTCTTGGATGTAAAATCCTCGACCCAAAAGTTTGAATTTGATGTATTTCGGTGCAATAGGAAGAGAATCCTAAAGCGGTGCGGTCTTGGATGTAAAATCCTCGACCCAAGAGTTTGAATTTGATGTATTTCGGTGCGGTAGGAAAAGAATCCTAAAGCGGTGCGGTCTTGGATGTAAAATCCTCGACCCAAAAGTTTGAATTTGATTTGAGGTTTGATGTGAGATCTGGAAAGATCGAATTTGAGATTTGAAATTTGACTGAGATTTGAAATTTGACTGAGATTTGAAATTTGGAAAGATTGAATTTGAATTTGAAATTTGACTGAGATTTGAAATTTGGAAAGATTGAATTTGAATTTGAAATTTGAGTGAGATTTGAAATTTGGAAAGATTGAATTTGAATTTTGATATTTGAAATGATGAGTTTGAACTCGGTTGAAATTTGATTTAAGATTTGATTTGAAATTTGGAAGATGAAATTTGAAGTTTGATCGAGATTGGATTCGAAATTTGATTGAGAATTTGATTTAACATTCTTGTTGATTTTGTTTATCCTTTAATGATTCAAATTTTATTTTGTTGTTTATTTAATGTTCATGTGAATTTGGTGTTTGTCATTTTTTAGATTTTTTTTTAGAAAGTTTTCTTTTATTTTATTTTTTGTTTTATTTCTTTTCTGTTCTTTGTTCGAAGTTCATTTAACTTTAACGGCGTTTCCCGATCAATTTGCACAAAAGAGGTGAAGGCCAAAAATGTGACATGGTCACTTTTATTCCAATCATGCCGAAGATACATCGTACAACTTGATCCGGAATATATTTCATACAATCCATGTAGACTCAAAACGGATCGTGTATGATCTTTGTCGATCCATCTAAAGAAGCATCCGTCAAAAGTCCATGTACGAATAGTGAGATACATGGTCGATAACATCACCTTCCAAGCCATCCTTGGCAAGGATGCCGTATGGATGTACATTGGAGGTGTGATATTTTCCATGTAACTCACGGCTCGTAAGGCCGGAGGCTCTCTAGCTCCGGGTACATGTTGGAAATGGTAAGGTATCTTTCTTTCGTCCATCCTTCTGAACGTAACTGAAATCCTCTTCACTGGTACTCCTGGTATGCAATGCTTGGCGATATCTGCTCCGTTACCCTTCAGTATCATGACGGAACCTACCGGTAGTGGTATCTTCTGCGGCCCTCGGAACTCACCCGGGCCTGCTATCCGGAGGTCGGATCCGAACATGATGTTACACTCGCTCGGGAAAGAGAGCTGTGCGAAAGGCTCGACAAAGTCATGGTGATCTATGTGTGGGGGTATACGGTCACTCTGTTTGTAGATATTGATGATGCGGCTATTGGGTATGCGGTCTGCTGGCGGTACCCTCCATGTTATCAATCTCTTTACCATTCTCTTGATGACTAATGGCATCGGGTCCACTTGCCCATGACGGAGTATTCCGGCGGGTTTCCCTTCTCGTCCTCGGCAAAGTTGTAACGGCATCCACATTGTATTGTGATTCTTCCTTTCCACGGCATCCATCTCCGGGGCTCGAGTATGTGTTTTCCCTTAGGCGGCCTGCTCGGCCCGGTCTTTTCAAATCCCGGATGCAATCCACGATTTGCTGCTTGCTCATACTGCGAGAATACGTCCGTATGTAATTCGAGGCCCTCCGAGTATATTGATTCTTACGCCTCTAATCCTTTCGAAGTATTCAAAGGTTTTCTTTTCAACATTCCGCATTCTCTCCGGCTCGTATTCCGGAATGATCTGCGGATGGCGAGGCCTTGTGACATATTGTGGGATGTATGGTTCAATCCCTTCACGTTCTCCTGCATACCTCGGCTCCTCGGGGATGATGTCCGTCGGGACATCCCCGGGGTTGCTTGCGCAACAAGGTCATGCATCACTTGGTGGTTCTATCCGGTGGCGTGGTAGCCTTCTTTCTTCTGGTCTTTGTGAGATTTCTCTGGTTCTTTCTGTCATCCTAGGAGCTGGCCTCCTTTCTTCTGGTTCCTGGTGAACCGGTGTCCTTGAAGTGTATGCACCGACATTAGCAACTGCCTCGTCGTGCTGATCCGCAGCTAGTTTTGTCAACATCTTACGGATACGGCGATTCTTATTTCTTCGTTGCGTTGCTGTGAGAGTAGCTCTCCGAACTTCTTGAATCTCGTGGGCGCGGCGGCGACAAGCTCGCCCTCTGCTGTAGCGACTACGGACTTCATTTTCTTATCTTCTTCAAGGTTTGTCTTTCTTCTCTTCGTTCTTTGGATTGGTGACTTGGGCCACCCACTTTCATCACCTGTATGTCCGGGCGGTTCTTCTCGGTCAACCGGGACCCGGTCACTTTCCTCGTCTTGTAGGCCTGCTCGGTGCGAAATCCGAGTCAATCTCGATTATCGCTCCATCTTTCACCCTCTTTTCATCGAGTGCGAGGCTTACGCCATTCTTAAAGTTCAAGACCAACCGCCCGCTCGACATTTCCTGCGAAGGGACAAGGAAAAGGATCGAGGGTACATACTAAGAACAAGAACATCAAGAAAATGTTTATTAAAGACATCTTGTTTTATTATTATTTTTATATTTTCAAACTTAACGGGAATGAAGTGGGATAAGATCGGGTAAGAGATTTTGATTTGGAAAAGAAAACAAGGAAAATTTTATTATCGGGATTTTATTTATTTTGGCACATTTTTGTTATTTTTGGGTTCGGACCCGAGTCATAAGTAATCACTTTGCCCGTGCTTCTAGGGATGGAAAGTTCATTCCTTCGAAACATCGGGTAGCGTAATACTTTTTCAAGTATCGTCCATTGATCGGAAGCATATGTCGTTCTCCCTGGCAATTCACTAGGCGGTAGGAGCCTCTCGAGTAGACTGCCTCAACTACAAATGGTCCTTCCCAAGTGGGTTCAAATTTTCCTCCTATCTTGCGGTGTGCGAGAATAGGTCTTTTGAGAACGAGAACTAAATCACCAACTTTGAAGGTTCTTGGGCGGACCAGTTTATCATGAGCACGAATCATCTTAGCTTGGTATAATTCTAAATTCATGTTGCGCTGCAAGTCTTTTCCCTTCCGGGCTCTCTAATTCTTCGAGTCGTAATTTGGCGTTCTCTTCGTTGTGATTTTATTTGCAAGCTGCAATTCGAGTGAAGGGAGCCGAACCTCTAAAGGTAACACTTGCCTCGGACCCATACACCGGAGCGTAAGGTGTAGCTTGCGTAGGAGTTACGAAGGTTGTCCGGTAAGCCCATAAGGCTTCTAACAACTTCTCGTGCCAATTTCTCTTATTGTCGTCTAAAGTCTTCTTTAAAATTTGAACGAGAGTTTTATTAAAAGCCTCGAGCTAGGCCGTTTGCTCTTGGGTAGTAAATTGTTGAATATCGCCGGTCGATTCCGTGTCTCCGACAAAATTGTTGATTTGCGTGCTTCGAATGCGACCCATTATCCGAGATGATTACGCGCGGCACTCCGAAACGGTAAACAACTTGGTTCTTGAAAAATTGTAGTACGTGATGTGCTTTTACTTCTCTAAGTGGAGCTCGCCTGCCCACTTGGAAAAGTAATGCGTAGCCGCAAGAATGAAGCGATGTCCTTTTGAAGATGTTGGTTCTATCGGACCCACTATATCCATGTCCCAACATTCGAATGGCCACGACGCAATTGTCGGATGTAGCACATTTGGAGGTTGGTGTAGAACCATTCCGTGCACTTGGCATTGGTGACAGCTCTTGGAGATTTTCATGCAGTCGGTCATCATCGAGGGCCAGTAGTACCCTAGTCTTTTAATTTTCATTTTCATCTTTGGACCCGGCTGGTGAGCGCCACGGAGTCCCGAATGCACCTCCTTAACAATTTCACGAGCTTCGGACCCACTTAGGCACCTTAGCCACATTTGATCAAAAGACCTTCGTATAACGTATTGTTTACTAATGCGTAGGACGAGTTCTTTTCTTGATACGATGGGCTAGCGACCTATCGTCTGGTAGTTTCCCTGTTTGCAAGTAATCTATTAACGGTTGTCGCCAATCTTCCGTGTTTTCTGTCACTGCTGCAATTGATTCTTCTTCTTTATCTGATTTGTGTATCGTGTCAATGTCAAGCTGTGATAGGACCTGGCGTCCGTGAACTGACACTTCCACTGATTCATCTTGCAAACAGGCAAATTCTTTTGCGAGACGAGCTAGCGCATCCGCTAGAGCGTTTTCTTTTACGGGAATTTTGTAGATTGTCACATTTGGAATCTGTTCCGACAGTTGTATGGCATACTTGGAAGTATTGCTCGAGTCTTGGTTTTAAAATTCTGTATTGTCCGGCGATCCGTTGAATGATTAACTTGTGAATCTCCGTAGATGTTGATGTACGTTATCCCCATTTGAATGGTTAATTCCGGTCCCGTTATGAGGGCTTCGTATTACGCTTCGTTGTTTGTACATGGTTCGTCAAGTGGTAGGAGTATCTTAACATCCCCCGCTCCGGTGTTATAAAGATTAGTCCAATTCTGCCTTACCGGACACTATCACTTGCGATTCTTCGTCTTTGTGCGGCTGAAGATGCTCCGTCGAAATATAATTCCCAACGTCGATCATCAAGGTCTTCTAGATTCATTATTTGTTCATCCGACGGATCGTCATTGAGAGGAGATTCTGCCGGCAAAGGGTGTCTTGCAAGGAAGTCCGCTAAGGCTTGTCCCTTTACGGCACGAAGAGGCACGAAAGTTATATCAAATTGCAATAATATCATCGACCATCTGGCAAGTCTGTCGGAAAGCGTTGGACGAGTCATCAAGTATTGCAATGGATTAAACTTCGAGATTAGGTTGACCTTATGAGAAAGCATGTAATGCACGAGCTTTTGAGCGGCGAAGATCGAGGCCGAACAATGCTTTTCAATTGCGGGATACCTTATTTCCGTCGGCGATAAACGACGACTTAAGTAATAAAGAGCATTTTCTTTACCCTCATCATTGACACAGGCTAATAGGGCTCGAGGGAGTCGTCTAAAGCCGCGGTATAAAGTATTAGCGGTCTACACCGAGGCCGGGGCTGCTAAGACGGGAGGTGTCATTAAATATTGTTTAATGTCTTCGAAGGCCCTACGGCATTTCTCTTCCCAAATAAATTTGGCGTCCTTTTTAACTAGTGCGAGAAAGGCCGACACCTACTGACGGGTTTGAGATAAAGCGTCGAAGATATGCCGGCTTCCCTTGAAAAGATCGTAGTTGTTTTAAGGTTTTGGGAGGCGGCATTTCTAAGATAGCTTTAATCTTTTCCGGATCGATTTCGATTCCACGATGTCGGACAACGAATCCTAAGAATTTCCGGAGGTGACGCCGAAGGCGCATTTTAAGGGATTCATCTTAAGGTTAAATTGTCTTAATCGTTCGAAAACAATTCTCAAATCATACAAGTGGTTGTCCTTTACTTTGCTTTTGATGACCACATCGTCCACGTAGCATTCGACTTGATTGTGGATGAGATCATCAAAAATTCTTGTCATTGCTCTTTGGTAGGTTGCTCCTGCGTTCTTCGATCCGAATGGCATCATCGTGTAGCAAAATACTCGATCGGCGTTCGAATGCTGTAAGCTTTTCATCTTCCGGAGCCATTTTTATTTGGTTGTATCTTGAAGATCCATCCATGAACGAGAATATTTCATGTGTTGAAGCGATGTCGATCATTAATTCTGGGATCGGTAGAGGAAATTCATCTTTTGGACATGCTTTGTTTAAATCTCTGAAATCCACACAAATTCTGATCTGACCATTCTTCTTCCTGACTGGTACCACGTTGGCTAACCAAGTCGGGTATTGTTCTTCACGGACAAATTTAGCGTCTATTAACTTTTTAACTTCAGCTATGACTTGTTGTTCGATTTCTAGACGCATTCTTCTGGGACCTTGTCTGGCGGGACGGAAGTAGGGTCCACTCCTAGTTTATGGATTGCGACCTGCGGAGCTAATCACGGCATCTCATCGTAGTTCCAAGCAAAACGGTCTTTGAATTCCATTAATAACTTGATTATTTCTTTGGAGTCTTCTTTATTGAGTAAAGAGCTAACAAAGGTAGGTCTAGGCTCTTCGCTAGTACCTAAGTTAACTTCTATTAACTCATCTATCGTAGATTTGATTTCTTCTTCGAATTCGGTGGAGCGTCTCCAATTTGTAAATCTTCGAGTTTGTCCATAGTTTCCATGCGGTTTTCATTAGATTCGCGAGTGATAACCAAGCAAAATTCAGTATCATCAGCCGATCCTGTCGTGCCGAATCCGAGACCATGCTTTGAGTTGGGTGGACGACCGGAGTTATCCCATAAATTTTCAAAACGTTGTGATTGACCTTTTGTCCACTTGTCGAGGTAAGAAACCACGGCTGAATTAAATTTTGAACACGGGGAGAGTACCACTCGAAAGGCAATTCCATTAATTCGATGAAGTAGCATCTTCAAATTGTACATTATTTTCGGTTTTGGAGGAAGAAGCACCACGGTAGAATTTGATTGGTTTTGCACCACCGCTACGTATCTCTTTGACCTCCATACCCTCGATCTTATTAGAATGGATCGGGGTCAGGGTCATAGTATGTACATAGTGGTTAATCTTCTCGTACATCGATTTATATTCTTCATTTCTTTCATCTTCGATAGGGATTTTGAATTGCGGCTTCTTTCGACTTATTGTCGTTGCTTCTTGTTTGATTTCTCTTTCTTCTTCGAACTATCTTCCCGATCGACATTGATGGTTGGTTTCCTCCGTCCAATTGTCCTAATGTCTCTACCACGACCTCGTCCCCGGCCTCGACCTCGGATGCGAGTTGTGGAGAAACCTTCACCATCTCGCCGTAAGGGAGTGGTGAGTGACTTGTTGGACTAGAACTTCGGGTTCTTCGTTGTCCCGAACTTTCTTTGCTTCATTTGTTATAGTATCTCCGGAGAAGATCGTTTTCTTTGGCGGTGCATAATAAGTCGCATCCTCGTGGATTCCAATTTCATGTACGGAGAATGGTTGTAAGTCACCTTTGATGCACTCTGTTCCCCTCCATTGTAGTACTTGATGCACCGATGTAGAGATGATGGTACCATCCTGTTTTCATGTATCCATGGTCGGCCCGAGTAGAGCGTTGAACGACGTTTCGAATCGATTATGTGAAATTTCGCGGTTGTCTTTGCTAAGTCACCGGTCTTCATCGATAGCGTTATTGAGCCGAGGGCTCTTTCTCCTTTACGATTGAATCCTCTTAATAACATTTTGTCCGCCTCGAGCTCGCGGGCATCAATTTCCAAGTATCGCTAGCGTTCGAAGATTCATTATATTGATTGATGCTCCTGGATCCACCAATACTGCGGAGAGTGTAAATCTTCCGATTGTAGTCGAAATGTACAACGGTCGGTTGTGATCTGCTGTTCCAAGTAGTAGGTCGTCGTACTGTGAAGGTAACACCTCGGCTTGTTCCTTTAACGAGCAAACCTCATCTAAGGACTCTCCGGCCATTTGAGCTAAGCAAATTTCGGATCGAAGTAAGGCCTTGATCGGAGCTTCTCTCATCTCCTTTGATAAGATGAGAGCGTCGTAGATGCTCGGTTTGGTCGGTAGTTTCCTAAGATGGGCTAGCACGTTGTAGTCCACTTTGTTTTCATGTGTCTCTGCTTCTTCTCGAATGGGTATTTCTTCTGCGGGGTTGGTTCTTCCCGAACAACCACTGCTTCCCTTTGTCTTTTGGACCCATTCTCGGAGGTAGAACTTTTCCACTCCTTCGGTTGACTTCGTAATTTCCTGCGAATCTATTGTTGAGCTTGCCGGTGTCTCTTCTTGAATCGGAATGACGGGCTCTTCCGGATTAGCTTCGAGTACGAAGGCTCTAACTCTATCGTGATTCGGAGCTCCCCGAAACTCGCGAGATAGATTCGTTGCTTGTTGAACTCTCGTAGCCTCCTTGATGGATGTCTTCTTCGTTATTTTGCTTGTCGAGATCGTGTATGATTTGAGAATTGTCGTTGGTATCGAAATCAATATCCGGATTATCGTTAGTTACGTAATCGTTAGAAACGATCAAAACGTAGCCAACGCCATCACCCTTATCATTATATGATCCCACCGAAGTGAGCGAGATAATCATACGAGTCGAGGGTTCGAGGATTTCTCCCCGAATCGGAAACAACTATCCTAGGATAAGCGGCCCCTAGTCTAGCCTTAGGTGCCTCGGTCTTCTCTTCTTCGTCAATTTTCTTCTTTTCTTCAATCGTCTCCTGTTGAGGTGGTTCTTCTATCGCAAGTGATAGTACCGGCTTAACGGGTTTCAAACTACGAATTGAAGCTCGTACGAAGCGGTACGGATGTCGTCTAAAATCTTTTTCGAAAACCTCGTCCAAGCGGTAGTCCATCCATCGTCGGTTGTATAGGGATCTATCGGAATGATGGGATCGATCGAGATAACATTGACGGAACCTCCTTTACGGGGTTCCTTCATGTACTCCTTCGGGATCGTTATATTCCCTTTCCGCGAGTTGTCATTGAGCCAACTTTTGAAGGTAATGCAATCTTCTATTTTGTGTCCGAAGCATTTGGTGGTAAGGGCAAAAGTTGGGATCACCCTTCTTGTTGACCTCTTACGGTCTTTTAGGCTCCGGCAGTTGGAAATCCGGAGTCTTCATCGGATCGCGGAACATTTTCGACATCTGCTTCATTCTTGAACGGATATTCTCTCGCTCAAAAGCTCTCTTAATGTACGTTGCGGACGAGGTGGTTGTTCATATTGCGGAGATGAGTGATAGTCTGGGCCGGGGTTGCTCGGTAATTCGTTGTGGTTGTTGCGGCCGTTCGGTGGTATTTGCATCGGTTGCTTGCCTTTGTCAGCTCGCTGCAACGATCCCGGATTTCTTTTCAAAAGTCTTTACGGGCTTTTGTTTGTCCGTCTTGTCGGTGAAACTTAATTGCTTCGCCTCTTCTTGCAAGCTTCCGGCCTTGCTTAACAACTTCTCGAAAGTCTTAATAGTAAATCCCTTGAGGAGAAGTGCTTATCGGGCCATGGATGCTTTTTAGCAAAATGCCGATCGCATGCTTGTTCTTGCGGTTGTGGTTCACACTTCATACTTAAGTTCCTCCATCGGAGTATGTAATCCACCAAAGTTTCATTCGGCTTACGCTTCTCTACCACTAAATCACCTATAGTGATGTGGTGCTCGAGCTCCGGCGAATCGCTTGATGAAGAGGTTCTCTAGCTGCGAGAATGTCTTTACCGAACCGTTTGGTAATTACGCATACCGGTCGAAGGCGATTCCGACGAGGCTGGCCGACGAGCTGTCGGAAGAGTAATGCATCGCTCCCGCCGGCATTGCAACAACCGGCACGAAAGTGTGCTACATGCTTCGTCGAGGGTTCCCGGTTCCATCGAAGGTCTTAAACGAGAGGTGGTACGAAGCCTTTCGGGTATTGGACGGCGTCGAATTCTTCGGGGTAAGGTCTACCCGTCCGAATGGATGTCCCGCTCTTTGATTGTGCTAAGGCTTCTCGCACTTGCTTGTTCCACCAAGTTCTTGATATCCTTTTCGGGAATCATACTTTGTGTCGTATCCTTTTTAGTCGATCATCCCCATTGACGGACGTAATCTCCTTTCCTCCGTCTACAATGTGAATAACCTCCGGGGGTGTTTCTCTATGTGGTTGTACTTGACTCTGGAGAGTGGCCAGAGCTACGGCCATCTCTTCCATCCTTTTTGCCATTTGAGCGATCGTATCATCTTTTTCTTGAAGCTGCCTTCTCATCAGTTCTGGCTCCTCTCTTTCTCGAGCTGCGGGAGCACCTTGCGAAGGCGATGAAGCTCGTGTCTCAACCATGTTGATTTCCGCGTATTCGTCGTCCATAAATTCCGATGAATCAATCTCATCTCCGAACTTTTCTTCTCTTTCTTTTGCCAAGCGTCGGATATCGGTTCTCGACTTTTCCATGGCATCTTCTAGCGGGGCTTTTCGTGTGTCTTCGTGGTTGTCGTGCGATAGGCTGCCGGGTCCCTTTCTCACGAGTCCCCTTCATCGCGGTAGCACTTTCTTCGGATTCCGGTCTCTGGCGAGATTTTCTTTCTCGAGGCTGCTCGTTTCAATCTCAGTCGCCCGGTAGTGGGACGCCATACCATCCTTCCGGCGGCGAAGGTCTAGGACCGGATGGTCCGTCGGCCAAATCTTTGGAAGGTGGTATCCTCCCTAATCCGTAATCTCGAGACGACAACGGGCGGACTAGCCATCATTCTTTTACTCGGCTTTTACGTCATGATGGCGGGTTCTACTCGGGGCCCAAGACGGGATTTGACGGCACCCGCCCTATCCTCCGTAGAATTTCGATACGGGGCGGTTTTCCTTCTTCGCTAACTTTTCTACCAAAGTTTGCGGTCGAACGAAACGGCGTAGTTCTAGTTCTTTTCTTACGGCTATCGTTGTAATATGCGGGTCGTGGTAATTTGGCGGCAATCTTGCGAATGTTTTCTTCATCTTCTGCGGCGGAGAGGGGATGAAATCTGCTTCCTCCCAACGGTGGTATGTATTCGAGCGGCGGTGTATATTACGCGAGTTACGGAATTTCCTCTAGGAAAGCAATTTCGGCGGCACTGGCTTCTTTAGCGATCCTTCTATTTCGTTTCTTCTGCGGGTCTTTGTTAGTGACGGAATTCTTGAGCTCGGACCCGATCTCGAAAACGAAAGGTCTTACGAGAAGATCTGTACCCTCCACGGTAACGAGGTCCATCATAATCTTGGATTTCTTTCCCCTTTGATTTGGCAAAAGTCGGGGCAGGTGCGAAACAACTAGACCGGTGGGGGTAGAAAGAACAGGTCCTCCTGTGGACGTCGGTACTCCTCTTAGTCGGGATCCTTTGCGGAGGAGGGAATTCTTGGGTTGACCTGAGGTTGAATTCGACGAGCGGCTCTTCGGCTTCGAGTACCTTGTTCATCGGTGCAAAGAGGGAGACGTTGGTGACCTTGACGTTCGTGTTTTCAAATCCTTGTCCAAATCGGATGATTCCATTGTCGGGCAACTCATCCTTATAGACGGCGAGGTCCGATCCATTGGTGAAAGAGAAAATCGGTTTCGGGGCTTCCATTTACGCGGGTAGATTCTGGTTGTCGATCCCGAGTTATGCTTCTTTTCTTTAGGACGAAAAGAAAGGAATTGAAAAGAGTCCGAACTCATTCATGTTCATGTATTTATAAGAAGGAATCACTTATTAAAAGAATCACTTATTAGAGGGTTTGTTTATTTAGAACGGAGTGTTCGAAGGTGTAGAGAAGGTAAGGAATCGAATCGGAGTTGGAAAGGAAAAGAGAGTCTTAAGCAAGACTTCTCGACTCGAAGGATCACTCCTAAACTAACACCTATTGGGGGTCCACCCCACCTCAGAAATGAGGTAAAAGGATCTCGGAACCTCTCTGTTTATGGGTGTCTAAACTGTGGCTCCTAAATCCGAGAGAATGTTGGTTATACTTGTTCAAGGTAGAAATGAACACGGTATTCCAACGGAAAGAAGGGTAGTTTGATCCATTAGGGACATGGATACACTACCGATTTTTGAAAACGGAACTATTTGATTAAAATGGAGAGAGGAACTTTTCCTCACGGAGTCGCCAGAAGTTGTCGGCATATTTTTAGGTTGTGTGTTGTATTTTTGAAAAGAGAGTCGCCTACAAAAATTGTCGGCGAATTTTAATTTAATTTAAATAAATAATTTGAAAAGTAGTATTTGATTTTGAAAATAATTTTAAATTTGAAAATTTTAAGATATGAAATCAAGCTGATCTCACATCCCGAATAGTTTATATAAACGAGCGCCGCACCACAAACCGTGTATCTATCCCGAAGAATAGACACCGTTGCTTGATAATGGGGCTCGATTAAATAAACTAGAAAGGTTTGTGACATCCGTTTGGTCCGCGAACCAATTTTATAAGCCGACAAATTCCACCGCTTAATATGAAACTATTAAACGGGGTTTATATTACATGGGTTCTTAAAGTTCCCTATAAGGGCAAGCCCTATAGTTAATTACATCTTAAGTGATGGGAATCGCCTAAGAAAACTCTCGATAATAATCAATAATTCCGCTCTCAAGAATTTCAAAGTTTAAGTTTTCGAGGGTTGAATTTTGGAATTTCGATAGGGAATGGATCAAATTTGGAACATTTTTATTTTGGGAATTCAAAGGAAGAAAAGTAGGAGAGATCACGGATTCGAAGCGGACTTCGGTAATCTCCCGATTATCCTATTGTTTGGCTTGGATTTAGGAAAGTCCTAATGTTTATTTAATGTTTTAATCTTGCCGATTTAGTTAATTAGGGCTTATATTTATATGATAGAATCATACAAATTGCCCAGAAGATATGAGGGTTTATGTCGTACCGGACGACTACCTCGGAATCCTAAGACCGGTTAGGGCTTAATTTGCAATGCAAATGCCTAACGAAGAGTTGAGGATTTATGTTGCACTAGGCAAACTACCTCGAAGTCCTATGGCTTTGTTATTTAATTCTAGGAAAGTTTTGCTTGAAGTAGGTTCGAGTTTTGCGACGACGATGGTCGTGTCGCCCACCATGCTCCGAGCTCCTTGTTGTTGCGAGAGGTTTAGTTTTAGAAATCATAAATCAAGAGATGAGAGAAGTGTTCGGTTTAGAGAAGTCTTAATTTCCAAGTGTTTTTTGTGTTTTAATTAAAACAAATCTTAAAGTTGATTATAACGACACCGGTTAAGATCCCGCGGTTCCATCCTTCGGCACCATTATTTTTATCGGATTCATTTAGTCCGGATGAATTTGCTAAACTCAATTGAATGAGTTCCACACTTTCATTTAGACCGTGGGAAATCCCGTTAGCAACACGTAGGTTACATCATCAGAGGTATTCCCGATCATCCAACAAGACGTTTTAATTTAGTTATAATTGTAGTTTTGTGTTCATGTTTGTGATTAAATTTTGAGTTGTCTTATATTTTGAAATGTTGTGGAGGTGAATTTTATCTTGTAGTGTCTTTTATTTTAATTTTGGGTTTCAGTTTTGGTTTACGTCCTAAAGGTGTCGGTTTTCATGCAACTGTTGTTTATCATGCGAGAAAAATAAAGTGCATTTTGCAATAAAATAAACTGCGATAAAATAAAAGCGTACTGGAGGGTCTTCCAGTCATCCCAAGTACACTTAAAACACGGTTAGAATATTTAAGCAAATTCTAGGTAAAGCTAAGGGAAAGGTTTATGGTTTTCTACCAAATTCCTAATCCTATAACTAGTCGTTTCTATGACGTCG
Source organism: Papilionanthe hookeriana x Papilionanthe teres (assembly GCA_022702705.1). Taxonomy (NCBI): domain Eukaryota; kingdom Viridiplantae; phylum Streptophyta; class Magnoliopsida; order Asparagales; family Orchidaceae; genus Papilionanthe; species Papilionanthe hookeriana x Papilionanthe teres. The sequence goes on along the minus strand of CM040436.1, from coordinate 33,587,309 downwards.
CAGGTTCTTTGTGTTTTTGGTTTGTAGACGATTTTCTTCATCGAAGAACAATTAAGTTCGATTGTTCTTGTAAATATCCTATCATATTGAGGAAGTGCTTAAGAAGAATCTTAAACATCTTTTTAATATTTCTAGGATTGTTTCGAGCCGAAATGAATTTAATTGTGTAAATGAATTGATCGTCCGAGGTTTTCAAGTTTTGTTAACTTGCTCGGTGAACTAGGACATTTGAATGTCCTATAAGTGAAGTAACATTTCATTTTAATGTTCTATTTAGGAGTTATGATAACTAAAGCTCCTAAAGGTAAAATGATATTTAATGATTTGTGATTCAAATTTAAGTTCAAATTAATGATTTAAGTTTGGAATAGTGTTCAAGTTATTTTAGATTTATTTCTTCATGTCTTAAGTGAGGTTATTTAATTCAATTTAATTTAATTTAATTTATTTTAATTTAATTTAATTCAGTTTAATTTAGTTTGATTTGATTTAATTTAATTCAATTCAATTTATTTGATTTAATTTCTTAATTTAATTTAATTTAATTTTAATTTAATTTAATTTAATTTAATTTAATTTAATTTAATTTATTTATTTAATTTAATTTAATTTAATTTAATTTAATTTTATTTATTTAATTTAATGTATTTAATTCATTTAATTTAATTTAATTTGTTTATTTAATTTAATTTTAATTTAATTTAATTTAATTTAATTGAAATTTTTGAAAGAGTTTAATGATTTAATTTTAGTTTAATGATTAAGTCTTTTAATATTTTAAATTTGAGTTATCATTTTAATTAAGAGTTGAGTATTAATGAGATGATTAATTTAGGGATTTTTAAATTAAAGAATAAATCTCTTCCTAATAATATCCCTATTTTAATAATTCAATTTGTTATTCTTCCAAATTCGATTAATTATTTAATTAAAGTTTAATCATTTTAAATTGCTTAATGGGTTTCTACCCTTTAATTATTAAATTTCAATCATCCAAATCAGATTAGGATCAAATATTTTACTTGTTAAAAATTTTATTAAACCTAAAGTTTTAATTAAGGATTAAAATTTTAATTACCATTTTGCCCTTTAAGCCTAATAATTTCATAACTCACTAAATTGAACTCAAATGAACTTGAAATTTTTATGTGACTTCACTCATATGTCAATAAAGACATGAGAGGAGAAAATGTGATTTTTCTGTATTTAATTTATTTATATAATTATTTTTTGTAGAAAAGAGAAATTTCCAAGGAAAATTCAATAACATGACCAAGGGAAAGTTTCTGTCCTTAAGAAAATTAGGGGACATTCCTAATGACCAGAGGACCACTTGGACCAATTTTGGTGATTTTTTGAATTATATTATTTTTATTAGAATTATTTTAAGTTACTGGAGTATTAATTAATTTAAAAATAGAATATAAGTTGAAAAATGAATTTTATAATTTTTAAAATTCTCTCTGATATCAAAGATTCCAGAGAACTAAATTTTACAATTTTCTGATTTTTCTTTGATTTATTATAATTATTTTAGTGAAAATGCTAGAAAATACATTTTTTTTAATTTTAAAATTACCCTAGAGCTTTAAAAATTAATATCTCATTATAGAGACTTAAGAAAAATATGGGGTTTGTTCCTAAGTGATTAAGATTCAAAATGTGACATTTTGGTGAATTTTATTATTTTTGTGATTTTTATTATTTTTTTATTATTAAAAATATTAAAATAATATTAAAAATCAACTTTTTTAGAAAATTAAAATTTTAATTTTCTTAAATTCCCTGATATCAGAGAGGCTCCAAAACTAATTTGGTGAATTTTTGAAAGATACTTTGAAAGTTATGAATTTTTAAAGTTTAAAATGACTAAGTGGCTTAATCAACCCGATTAGTGGGACTAACCAAGTCCAATTGATCTCAAATTTTTATGATGGGTTCCTCTGATCCTAAAGGTCAGTGGAGAATTGATTTCAAGTCAATTTGATCTATAGTTAACTCTAATTAATTAGAGATCTATTTTGGGGATTTAAGCCGATTAGGGTTAATCTAAGTGAATTAACTCGAATCCTATTTTTCCTAGGGTTCTCTAGTCATAAGGAACATCACCAAATTTTCCTAGAATTTATTTCACAACATGCTAATTTTTGGAATTAAAATACTTAAAATAGCAACATGCATTTGAAAAATCAATAACTTTTCATAGGGATGGCCTCTGACTTTGGAAAATTCAGGGAATGTTCCCAAATTCAGAGGCTTCAAAAGCCCTATAGTCTCATGCCATGGTGAATTGTGTGAATGCATGGAGAATTAAAATAATGCAGGGAGTAAATAATTAATTAAAAATAAAATACTGGACAAAATTAATTAATTTCTTTTCCACATTATTCTCCTCTGTTCACTGAGCAAGAGGGTATTTTTATTTTATTTTTATGATTTTCCTACACAAAGATATGAATTTTCAAAGTTCAGGGAATTAAATAAATTAAGAAAATCCCTAATTTTCTATTTAAGTGACGCGGCGCCTCGTCAACCTCGGCAGCTCTGAATGCACACGCGGCGCGCTCCCATTCGACGCCGCCATCCGCGTCAGCGCTCCCGGGACCCGCTGTATCGCTCCGCCTTCTGATCCGACGCGATCCTGGCCGTCCGTGCGCGCGTGTATTAAATGAACGGCATCCGTTCATCGTCCCCAAGCCTCTGATCCAGAGAACCGTCCACCTTCAGCCACTAAGATCTCACTCGATTCTCCATGGATTTTTATGTTCTTATGCTCTATGGATTCGTCTTGAAGAGACGAACACATCTATACGGTTATCATGCATTGAAATTAAAGCATTTGAAATGGAGAATCTCCGAAGCTCGGGATGAAGAATTAACTCATACCTTAGCTGCGAGAGGTGAAGCCTCGATCGAGAGATGCTTGGCACGTTCGTTGGAGATGCGGGAGGCTAGGGATGAAGCACGGGGATGTGGCGAATTGCCCAGGTGTGATTTCCACCGCAGGCCGATCACAACCTTTGGAGTACGGAGCAAGCGGGTGGCTCGGAGATGGGGCTTTTGCTGGTGGACACCTTCCCTTGACCTGGTGCAGGTGTAGGGCCAATCAATTTGGGGATTGGCTCACTGTGGAGAAGTGTCCTGGTTTTGGGTGGGATTTCAACTCTGAAATTGAGCTCGCGAGAGAAGAAATGGCAGGGGGATCTCATCGGGGATCAAGTGCTCGTGTGTGGGGAGGAGTACGGAACAATTTTGGCGAGTTTCGGTAAGGTGCGGTTCGGCACTTCTCATGGCCGAGAAGGTGAGGGGTTTAAATAGGAGATGTTGGAGGGCCTCCCGGGGGAGTTGAGGGCTGGGATCGAGCTGCTCTTGGCATGTGAAGAACGACCATGGTGGCCATTTGGAGTGGGGCGGCTCGGCGGGATGGAATTTCAAAGCTTGGCTTCTCCCGAGGTTTCGGGCATGGTGTTTTCCGGCGGTCGGGTGGCCGGCCGGCAGGCATGGGTCACCCTCGGGGTCGGGTGGGTCGGGGCGGGACTTGGTGCAATCGATTGGCAAATGCCATGTGTAAAAGGCTTGGATTAGAATGGAATGGGAGAGAGCTTATTTTGGCTCAAATTGGTCGACCCCTCCACTTGGGCTAGGTGCACCACCCAAGGCTTGGTTTTGGCTGAGGGAAAAGTGATTTGGCTCGGCATAATCGGTAGGGTCGAGTCACCATCCAAGCACGATTAGGCATAAGCATGGTTAAGGGGAATCATGGGAGTGGTTAATCACCTTTAGGAATTAAGGAAAGAGCCTCCTCCTTTTGCCCAAAATGGCATGGTGACATGTAAAGAGGCTCTCATGGCTTGCATATGGCTTGTGCATGGCTCCATGGCTCCATTTGGCTTGGGAAAAGGTTGGGTCGATTTCATAAAAATGGGTTTTAAGAATTTTGGATATTTTGGTGTGAATTTGTATGGGGCTTGATTTGGAATTATTTGATGATGGAATTATAACTTAGGGAATGGCTTTGATTAAATGGATGGCAAATGGAAATGTCATGTGGGCTTTAGGGCCAAATTTGGGCTTTTATATTTGGTGGAAATGGGCTTTTAGGGAGGTTTAGGGAAGTGGGCTTTTAAATTTAAAATGGATTTTGGGATGAGATTTTGGTAAAGGCTTGGGCCAAATAATTGTTGAGTTTGGTTTAGGGATGCTTCATGAGTGGTTTGAAACAAGTTTGAGGTGATTTGGGTTTGAATTGGGTTGGATATGGGCTTTTTGGTAAAGAGGCTAAAGTGGGCCAAAATGGGCTACCATGGGCCAAAGTTGGGCTAGAGTTGAAGTTGATGTGAAATTAATGTTGGGAAATGTTTTGGGAGTGTTTCAAAGAGGTTTTGGCTTTGGTTGGGTTTTGATTTTGGGGTTTGGGCTCATTTGGGCTAGGTTTAGGTTTAGGTCAAAATTGGGCTTTTTGATTTTGGGTTGAATTTGAGTGGGGTTTGGGTCTAAATTTTGAGCAAATCATGTTAGTGTTTTGTTCATGGGGATGTTAAGGAAGGTTTGGAAAAGATTTGGGGTTAATTGGAGTTGAATTGGGTGAGTTTGGGTTAGGTTTGGGTCATAGGTCCAAATTGGGCTTTAAGGCCAAAAGTGAAATTGGACCCAAATTTCAATCAAATTAAGCTTGGATTTGGTCTAGATTGGTGTTTGGGATGTTGAATTGAAGTTTAGAATTGAATTGGACCAGAATTTGGGTCAATTGGGTAGGTTTGGTTTGACATTGGGTTTACTTTGGGTTAAAATGGGTCAAATTGGGGGTTTTGACAAAAGTGGGGTAAATTGACAAAATTGGCCCATGGTGTAGTTGAACAAAATGAAATTGGGAATATTTGGGATTTTCTGGAATTTTCTGGGAATTTTCTGAATTTTTGGATTTTTGGGTCAAAAGGGGTATTTTGGGTATTTGGAAGGTATTGGGGGGTATTTTTGGAATTTTTGATATTTTTGGATATGGATGATCAGTTTGAGTGATGTGGGAATGTTTGGGATTGATTTTGGAGAATTTTGGGTAATTTGGAAACTTTTTGAGAAATTTGGGCTATTCAGGGCTTTGGGTAGGTTGGCGGGTGTTGGGTCCGGGGGTCAAAAATTGAAAATTTGGAAAATTGAAGATTGGGTGGATGTAAGTGAAATGAAATCATTTTTGTTGAGCCATGAAGCCATATCAAGCCCACATGAGCCATGAAGGGACTCATTTGAGGCATTCATCATGTTGTTCCTAACCCTCTTAGCCGGGGCTTAGGGGTTAAGGACCATCCATGTGAATTACCTACATGAGTCGGGAAGTTAAGTTGGGTAAGGGTGTGTTTTAGGAGGTGTGTGAAAGTGTAGTGCATAGGTGTAGTGTATGTGTAAGTCGGCCCTTTACCGGACCGAGGCCACCCGAGGCGGTCCTAAGGCCAAAGAGCCCTATAGGAACTCATCCTTTAAACTTCCACATTTGATTTCAACCCTCTAGGTGATTAGGGGTCTATAGTCGAGTTTGTGGAGTTTGCGGGGAGTTAAGAAGTGGTTTGAATTTCTAAAAGGTGGGTCCCGATTCTAGTCCTCTAAGATAGTCGAAGGAAAAGCCTGAAGGCTAGATCCTGAAGTACTAAAGAGAAGAAGAGAAGACCTCATCAAAAATGAGGTCAACAAATGGACCCCGATAGGTGTGGTGAGTGACGGAGCACACCGCGCGTATTGGTGTTGGCCAAAACGATCAACAAAACCAACACGGATGTCCGAGTAACAAACTTAGGACAAAGTAGAAGGGCTTCCGTGGGGAGTGTCAAGTATATCTACGGGACGGAGATTCTTGAACTCTCGGCGGGGAAAGGAAAAGGAGGTGAATCCCAAATCACATGTTTTGAGAGAATTTCGATTTAGATTTTATTTTATTTCATGTTCAAGTCACGATGCGTGAGTTTAGATTTCAATTTGGAGTTTTAATTTAGATTGAAGTTTGTCGAGATTAATTTGAAGGGATTTGATTTGAAATGAAAATTGGAATTTTGAAGTTTTAGATGTAACATCTTCAACCCCAAAAGAAGATCGAATCGATTGGATTGGATTATTACAATGAGGAAAGATCTCAGAGTAATGTGGTATTGGATGTAAAATCCTTAACCTCAAGAGTTTGATTTGATGTATTTCAGTGCAATAGGAAAAGAATCCTAAAGCAGTGCAGTCTTGGATGTAAAATCCTCGACCCAAAAGTTTGAATTTGATGTATTTCGGTGCAATAGGAAGAGAATCCTAAAGCGGTGCGGTCTTGGATGTAAAATCCTCGACCCGAAGGTTTGAATTTGATGTATTTCGGTGCGATAGGAAGAGAATCCTAGAAGCGGTGCGGTCTTGGATGTAAAATCCTCGACCCAAAGGTTTGAATTTGATGTATTTCGGTGCAATAGGAAGAGAATCCTAAAGCGGTGCGGTCTTGGATGTAAAATCCTCGACCCAAAGGTTTGAATTGATGTATTTCGGTGCAATAGGAAGAGAATCCTAAAGCGAGTGCGGTCTTGGATGTAAAATCCTCGACCCAAAGGTTTGAATTTGATGTATTTCGGTGCGGTAGGAAAAGAATCCTAAAGCGGTGCGGTCTTGGATGTAAAATCCTCGACCCGAGAGTTTGAATTTGATGTATTTCGGTGCGGTAGGAAAAGAATCCTAAAGCGAGTGCGGTCTTGGATGTAAAATCCTCGACCCAAAAGTTTGAATTGATGTATTTCGGTGCAATAGGAAGAGAATCCTAAAGCGGTGCGGTCTTGGATGTAAAATCCTCGACCCAAAAGTTTGAATTTGATGTATTTCGGTGCGATAGGAAGAGAATCCTAAAGCGGTGCAGTCTTGGATGTAAAATCCTCGACCCAAGAGTTTGAATTTGATGTATTTCAGTGCAGTAGGAAAAGAATCCTAAAGCAGTGCAGTCTTGGATGTAAAATCCTCGACCCAAAAGTTTGAATTTGATTTGAGGTTTGATGTGAGATCTGGAAAGATCGAATTTGAGATTTGAAATTTGACTGAGATTTGAAATTTGGAAAGATTGAATTTGAATTTGAAATTTGACTGAGATTTGAAATTTGGAAAGATTGAATTTGAATTTGAAATTTGACTGAGATTTGAAATTTGGAAAGATTGAATTTGAATTTGAAATTTGACTGAGATTTGAAATTTGGAAAGATTGAATTTGAATTTTGATATTTGAAATGATGAGTTTGAACTCGGTTGAAATTTGATTTAAGATTTGATTTGAAATTTGGAAGATGAAATTTGAAGTTTGATCGAGATTGGATTCGAAATTTGATTGAGAATTTGATTTAACATTCTTGTTGATTTTGTTTATCCTTTAATGATTCAAATTTTATTTTGTTGTTTATTTAATGTTCATGTGAATTTGGTGTTTGTCATTTTTTAGATTTTTTTTTAGAAAGTTTTCTTTTATTTTATTTTTTGTTTTATTTCTTTTCTGTTCTTTGTTCGAAGTTCATTTAACTTTAACGGCGTTTCCCAATCAATTTGCACAAAAGAGGTGAAGGCCAAAAATGTGACATGGTCACTTTTATTCCAATCATACGAAGATACATCGTACAACTTGATCCGGAATATATTTCATACAATCCATGTAGACTCAAAACGGATCGTGTATGATCTTTGTCGATCCATCTAAAGAAGCATCCGTCAAAAGTCCATGTCCGAATAGTGAGATACATGGTCGATAACATCACCTTCCAAGCCATCCTTGGCAAGGATGCCGTATGGATGTACATTGGAGGTGTGATATTTTCCATGTAACTCACGGCTCGTAAGGCCGGAGGCTCTCTAGCTCCGGGTCCAGTTGGAAATGGTAAGGTATCTTTCTGTCGTCCATCCTTCTGAACGTAACTGAAATCCTCTTCACTGGTACTCCTGGTATGCAATGCTTGGCGATATCTGCTCCGTTACCCTTCAGTATCATGACGGAACCTACCGGTAGTGGTATCTTTACTGGCCCTCGGAACTCACCTGGGCCTGCTATCCGGAGGTCAGATCCGAACATGATGTTACACTCGCTCGGGAAAGAGGCGTGCGGAAAGGCTCGACAAAGTCATGGTGATCTATGTGTGGGGGTATACGGTCACCTTGTTTGTAGATATTGATGATGCGAGTATTGGGTATGTAGTCTGCTGCGGTACCCTCCATGTTATCAATCTCTTTACCATTCTCTTGATGACTAATGGCATCGGGTCCACTTGCCCATGACGGAGTATTCCCGGCGGGTTTCCCTTCTGTCCTCGGCAAAGTTGTAACGAGCATCCACATTGTATTGTGATTCTTCCTTTCCACGGCATCCATCTCCGGGGCTACGAGTATGTGTTTTCCCTTAGGCGGCCTGCTCGGCCCGGTCTTTTCAAATCCCGGATGCAATCCACGATTTGCTGCTTGCTCATACTACGAGAATACGTCCGTATGTAATTCGAGGCCCTCCAGGTATATTGATTCTTACGCCTCTAATCCTTTCGAAGTATTCGAAGGTTTTCTTTTCAACATTCTGCATTCTCTCCGGCTCGTATTCCGGAATGATCTGCGGATGGCGAGGCCTTGTGACATATTGTGGGATGTATGGTTCAATCCCTTCACGTTCTCCTGCATACCTCGGCTCCTCGGGGATGATGTACGTCGGGACATCCCCGGGGTTGCTTCGCAACAAGGTCATGCATCACCTGGTGGTTCTATCCGGTGGCGTGGTAGCCTTCTTTCTTCGGGTCTTTGTGAGATTTCTCCGGTTCTTTCTGTCATCCTAGGAGCTGGCCTCCTTTCTTGCAGTTCTCGGTGAACCGGTGTCCTTGAAGTGTATGCACCGACATTAGTAGCTTGCCTCGTCGCGCTGATCCGCAGCTAGTTTTGTCAACATCTTACGGATACGGCGATTCTTATTTCTTCGTTGCGTTGCTGTGAGAGTAGCTCTCCGAACTTCTTGAATCTCTGTGGGCGCGGCGCTGACAAGCCTGCCCTCTGCTGTAGCGACTACAGACTTCATTTTCTTATCTTCTTCAAGGTTTGTCTTTCTTCTCTTGTTCTTTGGATTGGTGACTTGGGCCACCCACTTTCATCCTTGTATGTCCGGGCAGTTCTTCTCGGTCAGCCGGGACCCGGTCACTTTCCTCGTACTCGTAGGCTCGCTGGTGCGAAATGCGAGTCAATCTCGATTATCGCTCCATCTTTCACCCTCTTTTCATCGAGTGCGAGGCTTACGCCATTCTTAAAGTTCAAGACCAACCGCCCGCTCGACATTTCCCTGCGAAGGGACAAGGAAAAGGATCGAGAGCTGTACTTAAGAACAAGAACATCAAGAAAATGTTTATTAAAGACATCTTGTTTTATTATTATTTTTATATTTTCAAACTTAACGGGAATGAAGTGGGATAAGATCGAGGTAAGAGATTTTGATTTGGAAAAGAAAACAAGGAAAATTTTATTATCGGGATTTTATTTATTTTGGCACATTTTTGTTATTTTTGGGTTCGGACCCAATCATAAGTAATCACTTTGCCCGTGCTTCTAGGGATGGAAAGTTCATTCCTTCGAAACATCAGGTAGCGTAATACTTTTTCAAGTATCGTCCATTGATCGGAAGCATATGTCGTTCTCCTCGGCAATTCACTAGGCTGGTAGGAGCCTCTCGAGTAGACCGCCTCAACTACGAATGGTCCTTCCCAAGTGGGTTCAAATTTTCCTCCTATCTTGCGGTGTGCAAGAATAGGTCTTTTGAGAACGAGAACTAAATCACCAACTTTGAAGGTTCTTGGGCGGACCGGTTTATCATGAGCTCTGAATCATCTTAGCTTGGTATAATTCTAAATTCCGTTGCGGCTGCAAGTCTTTTCCCTTCCGGGCTCTCTAATTCTTCGAGTCGTAATTTGGCGTTCTCTTCAGTTGTGATTTTATTTGCAAGCTGCAGTTCGAGTGAAGGGAGGCCGAACCTCTAAAGGTAACACTCGCCTCGGACCCATACACCGGAGCGTAAGGTGTAGCTTGCGTAGGAGTTCTGAAGGTTGTCCGGTAAGCCCATAAGGCTTCTAACAACTTCTCGTGCCAATTTCTCTTATTGTCGTCTAAAGTCTTCTTTAAAATTTGAACGAGAGTTTTATTAAAAGCCTCGGCTAGGCCGTTTGCTCTTGGGTAGTAAATTGTTGAATATCGCCGGTCGATTCCGTGTCTCTCGACAAAATTGTTGATTTGCGTGCTTCGAATGCTGACCCATTATCCGAGATGATTGCGCGGCACTCCGAAACGGTAAACAACTTGGTTCTTGAAAAATTGTAGTACGTGATGTGCTTTTACTTCTCTAAGTGGAACTGCCTCTGCCCACTTGGAAAAGTAATCTGTAGCCGCAAGAATGAAGCGATGTCCTTTTGAAGATGGTGGTTCTATTGGACCCACTATGTCAGTGCTCCAACATTCGAATGGCCGCGACGCAATTGTCGGATGTAGCACATTTGGAGGTTGGTGTAGAACCATTCCGTGCACTTGGCACCGGTGACGGCTCTTGGCGATTTTCATGCGGTCGGTCATCATCGAGGGCCGGTAGTACCCTAGTCTTTTAATTTTCATTTTCATCTTTGGACCCGTCGGTGAGCGCCACGAGTCCTGAATGCACCTCCTTAACAATTTCACGAGCTTCGGACCCACTTAGGCACCTTAGCCACATTTGATCAAAAGACCTTACGTATAACGTATTGTTTACTAATGCGTAGGACGAGTTCTTTTCTTGATACGATGGGCTAGCGACTATCGTCCGGTAGTTTCCCTGTTTGCAAGTAATCTATTAATGGTTGTCGCCGATCTTCCGTGTTTTTACGTCCTCTGCTGCGATTGATTCTTCTTCTTTATCCGATTTGTGTATCGTGTCGATGTCAAGTTGTGATAGGACCCGGCGTCCGTGAGCCGACACTTCCACCGATTCATCTTGCAAACGGGCAAATTCTTTTGCGAGACGAGCTAGCGCATCCGCTTAGAGCGTTTTCTTTTACGGGAATTTTGTAGATTGTCACATTTGGAATGCGTTCCAACGATTGTATGGCATACTTTGGAAGTATTGCTCGAGTCTTGGTTTTAAAATTCTGTATTGTCCGGCGATCCGTTGAATGATTAGCTTGTGAATCTCCGTAGATGTTGATGTACGTTATCCCCATTTGAATGGTTAATTCCGGTCCCGTTATGAGGGCTTCGTATTCGCTTCGTTGTTTGTACATGGTTACGTCAAGTGGTAGGAGTATCTTAACATCCCCGCTCCGGTGTTATAAAGATTAGTCCAATTCCTGCCTTACCGGGCACTATCACTTGCGATTCTTCGTCTTTGTGCTGCTGAAGATGCTCCGTCGAAATATAATTCCCAACGTCGATCATCGAGGTCTTCTAGATTCATTATTTGTTCATCCGGCGGATCGTCGTTGAGAGGAGATTCGCAGCGCAAAGGGTGTCTTTGCAAGGAAGTCCGCTAAGGCTTGTCCCTTTACGGCACGAAGAGGCACGAAAGTTATATCGAATTGCAATAATATCATCGACCATCTGGCAAGTCTGCCGGAAAGCGTTGGACGAGTCATCAAGTATTGCAATGGATTAAACTTCGAGATTAGGTTGACCTTATGAGAAAGCATGTAATGCTTGAGCTTTTGAGCGGCGAAGATCAGGGCCAAACAATGCTTTTCAATTGCGGGATACCTTATTTCCGTCGGCGATGAACGACGACTTAAGTAATAAAGAGCATTTTCTTTACCCTCATCATTGACACAGGCTAATAGGGCTCGAGGGAGTCGTCTAAAGCCGCGGTATAAAGTATTAGCGGTCTACACGAGAGTCGGGGTCTGCTAAGACGGGAGGTGTCATTAAATATTGTTTAATGTCTTCGAAGGCCCTCCGGCATTTCTCTTCCGAAATAAATTTGGCGTCCTTTTTAACTAGTGCGAGAAAGGTCGACACCTACTGACGGGTTTGAGATAAAGCGTCGAAGATATGCCGGCTTCCCTTGAAAAGATCGTAGTTGTTTTAAGGTTTTGGGAGGCGGCATTTCTAAGATAGCTTTAATCTTTTCCGGATCGATTTCGATTCCACGATGTCGGACAACGAATCCTAAGAATTTCCGGAGGTGACGCCGAAGGCGCATTTTAAGGATTCATCTTAAGGTTAAATTGTCTTAATCGTTCGAAAACAATTCTCGAATCATACAAGTGGTTGTCCTTTACTTTGCTTTTGATGACCACATCGTCCACGTAGCATTCGACTTGATTGTGGATGAGATCATCAAAAATTCTTGTCATTGCTCTTTGGTAGGTTGCTCTGCGTTCTTCGATCCGAATGGCATCACTTTGTGTAGCAAAATACTCGATCGGCGTTCGAATGCTGTAAGCTTTTCATCTTACGGAGCCATTTTTATTTGGTTGTATCACGAAGATCCATCCATGAACGAGAATATTTCATGTGTTGAAGCGATGTCGATCATTAATTCCGGGATCGGTAGAGGAAATTCATCTTTTGGACATGCTTTGTTTAAATCTGCGAAATCCACACAAATTCGATTTGACCATTCTTCTTCTCGGTCGGTACCACGTTGGCTAACCAAGTCGGGTATTGTTCTTCACGGACAAATTTAGCGTCTATTAACTTTTTAACTTCGAGCTATGACTTGTTGTTCGATTTCTAGACGCATTCTTCGGGACCTTGTACGGCTGGGACGGAAGTAGGGTCCACTCTAGTTTATGGACTGCGACCTGCGGAGCTAATCCCGGCATCTCATCGTAGTTCCAAGCAAAACGAGTCTTTGAATTCCATTAATAACTTGATTATTTCTTTGGAGTCTTCTTTATTGAGTAAAGAGCTAACAAAGGTAGGTCTAGGCTCTTCGCTAGTACCTAAGTTAACTTCTATTAACTCATCTATCGTAGATTTGATTTCTTCTTCGAATTACGGTGGAGCGTCTCCAATTTGTAAATCTTCGAGTTCGTCCATAGTTTCCATGCGAGTTTTCATTAGATTCGCGAGTGATAACCAAGCAAAATTCAGTATCATCAACTGATCCTACTGTGCCGAATCCGAGACCATGCTTTGAGTTGGGTGGACGACCGGAGTTATCCCATAAATTTTCAAAACGTTGTGATTGACCTTTTGTCCACTGTCGAGGTAAGAAACCACGCTGAATTAAATTTTGAACACAGGGAGAGTACCACTCAAAAGGCAATTCCATTAATTCGATGAAGTAGCATCTTCAAGTTGTACATTATTTTCGGTTTTGGAGGAAGAAGCACCACGGTAGAATTTGATTGGTTTTGCACCACCGCTACGTATCTCTTTGACCTCCATACCCTCGATCTTATTAGAATGGATCGGGGTCAGGGTCATAGTATGTACATAGTGGTTAATCTTCTCGTACATCGATTTATATTCTTCATTTCTTTCATCTTCAATAGGGATTTTGAATTGCGGCTTCTTTCGACTTATTGTCGCTGCTTCTTGTTTGATTTCTCTTTCTTCTTCAGAACTATCTTCCCAATCGACATTGATGGTTGGTTTCCTCACGTCCAATTGTCCTAATGTCTCTACCACGACCTCGTCCCCGGCCTCGACCTCGGATGCGAGTTGTGGAGAAACCTTCACCATCTCGCCGTAAGGGAGTGGTGAGTGAGTCGTTGGACTAGAACTTCGAGGTTCTTCGTTGTCCCGAACTTTCTTTGCTTCATTTGTTATAGTATCTCCGGAGAAGATCGTTTTCTTTGGCGGTGCATAATAAGTTGCATCCTCGTGGATTCCAATTTCATGTACGGAGAATGGTTGTAAGTCACCTTTGATGCCATTGTTCCCCTCCATTGTAGTACTTGATGCAACGATGTAGAGATGATGGTACCATCCGTTTTCATGTATCCATGGTCGGCCCGAGTAGAGCGTTGAACGACGTTTCGAATCAATTATGTGAAATTTCGCGGTTGTCTTTGCTAAGTCACCGGTCTTCATCGATAGCGTTATTGAGCCGAGGGCTCTTTCTCCTTTACGATTGAATCCTCTTAATAACATTTTGTCCGCCTCGAGCTCGCGGGCATCAATTTCCAAGTATGCTAGCGTTCGAAGATTCATTATATTGATTGATGCTCCCGGATCCACCAATACTCGGAGAGTGTAAATCTTCCGATTGTAAGCGAAATGTACAACGGTCGGTTGTGATCTGCTTGTTCCAAGTAGTAGGTCGTCGTCCGTGAAGGTAACACCTCGTCTGTTCCTTTAACGAGCAAACCTCATCTAAGGACTCTCCGGCCATTTGAGCTAAGCAAATTTACGGATCAAGTAAGGCCTTGATCGGAGCTTCTCTCATCTCCTTTGATAAGATGAGAGCGTCGTAGATGCTCGGTTGGTGTGGTAGTTTCCTAAGATGGGCTAGCACGTTGTAGTCCACTTTGTTTTCATGTGTCTCTGCTTCTTCTCGAATGGGTATTTCTTCCGCGGGGTTGGTTCTTCCCGAACAACCACCGCTTCCCTTTGTCTTTTGGACCCATTCTCGGAGGTAGAACTTTTCCACTCCTTCGGTTGACTTCGTAATTTTCTGCGAATCTATTGTTGAGCTTGCCGGTGTCTCTTCTTGAATCGGAATGACGAGGCTCTTCCGGATTAGCTTCGAGTACGAAGGCTCTAACTCTATCGTGATCTGGAGCTCCCCGAAACTCGCAGATAGATTCGTTGCTTGTTGAACTCTCGTAGCCTCCTTGATGGATGTCTTCTTCGTTATTTTGCTTGTCGAGATCGTGTATGATTTGAGAATTGTCGTTGGTATCGAAATCAATATCCGGATTATCGTTAGTTACGTAATCGTTAGAAACAGTCAAAACGTAGCCAACGCCATCACCCTTATCATTATATGATCCCACCGAAGTGAGCAGATAATCATACGAGTCAAGGGTTCGAGGGATTTCTCCCCGAATCGGAAACAACTATCCTAGGATAAGCGACCCCTAGTCTAGCCTTAGGTGCCTCGGTCTTCTCTTCTTCGTCAATTTTCTTCTTTTCTTCGATCGTCCCTGTTGAGGTGGTTCTTCTATCGCAAGTGATAGTACCGGCTTAACAGGTTTCAAACTCTGAATTGAAGCTCGTACCGAAGCGGTCTGGATGCTGTCTAAAATCTTTTTCGAAAACCTCGTCCAAGCGGTAGTCCATCCATCGTCAGTTGTATAGGGATCTATCGGAATGATGGGATCGATCGAGATAACATTGACGGAACCTCCTTTACGGGGTTCCTTCATGTACTCCTTCGGGATCGTTATATTCCTTTCCGCGGAGTTGTCATTGAGCCAACTTTTGAAGGTAATGCAATCTTCTATTTTGTGTCCGAAGCATTTGGTGGTAAGGGCAAAAGTTGGGATCACCCTTCTTGTTGACCTCTTCGGTCTTTTAGGCTGCGGCAGTTGGAAATGCGGAGTCTTCATCGGATCGCGGAACATTTTCGGCCACTGCTTCATTCTTGAACGGATATTCTCTGCTCAAAAGCTCTCTTAATGTACGTTGCGGACGAGGTGGTTGTTCATATTGCGGAGATGACTGATAGTCGGGCCGGGGTTGCTTGGTAATTCTGTTGTGGTTGTTGCGGCCGTTACGGTGGTATTTGCATCGGTTGCTTGCCTTTGTCAGCTCGTCGCAACGATCCCGGATTTCTTTTCAAAAGTCTTTACGGGCTTTTGTTTGTCGCGTCTTGTCGGTGAAACTTAATTGCTTCGCCTCTTCTTGCAAGCTTCCGGCCTTGCTTAACAACTTCTCGAAAGTCTTAATAGTAAATCCCTTGAGGAGAAGTGCTATCGGGCCATGGATGCTTTTTAGCAAAATGCCGATCGCATGTCTGTTCTTGCGGTTGTGGTTCACACTTCATACTTAAGTTCCTCCATCGGAGTATGTAATCCACCAAAGTTTCATTCGGCTTCTGCTTCTCTACCACTAAATCACCTATAGTGATGTGGTGTCGAGCTCCGGCGAATCGCTTGATGAAGAGGTTCTCTAGCTGCGAGAATGTCTTTACCGAACCGTTTGGTAATTCCGCATACCGGTCGAGGCGATTCACGACGGACTGGCGACGAGCTGTCGGAAGAGTAATGCATCGCTCCCGCCGGCATTGCAACAAGCGGCACGAAAGTGTGCTACATGCTTTGTCGAGGGTTCCCGGTTCCATCGAAGGTCTTAAACGAGAGGTGGTACGAAGCCTTTCGGGTATTGGACAGCGTCGAATTCTTCGGGGTAAGGTCTACCCGTCCGAATGGATGTCCCGCTCTTTGATTGTGCTAAGGCTTCTCGCACTCTGCTGTTCCACCAAGTTCTTGATATCCTTTTCAGGAATCATACTTTGTGTCGTATCCTTTTTCAGCTGATCATCCCCATTGACGGACGTAATCTCCTTTCCTCCGTCTACAATGTGAATAACCTCCGGGGGTGTTTCTCTATGTGGTTGTACTTGACTCTGGAGAGTGGCCAGAGCTACGGCCATCTCTTCCATCCTTTTTGCCATTTGAGCGATCGTATCATCTTTTTCTTGAAGCTGCCTTCTCATCGGTTCGGCTCCTCTCTTCTGCGTGCTGCAGGAGCACCTTGCGAAGGCGATGAAGCTCGTGTCTCAACAATGTTGATTTCGCGTATTCGTCGTCCATAAATTCCGATGAATCAATCTCATCTCCGAACTTTTCTTCTCTTTCTTTTGCCGAGCGTCGGATATCGGTTCTCGGCTTTTCCATGGCATCTTCTAGCGGGGCTTCTCGTGTGTCTTCGTGGTTGTCGTGCGATAGGCTGCCGGGTCCCTTTCTCACGAGTCCCCTTCATCGCGGTAGCACTTTCTTCGGATTCCGGTCTCTGGCGAGATTTTCTTTCTCGAGCTGCTCGTTTCAATCTCAGTTGCCCGGTGAGTGGGACGCCATACCATCCTTCGCGGCGGAAGGTCTAGGACCGGATGGTGCCGTCGGCCAAATGCTTGGAAGGTGGTATCCTCCCTAATCCGTAATCCCGAGACGACAACGGGCGGACTAGCCTTCATTCTTTTACTTGGCTTTTCCGTCATGATGGCGGGTTCTACTCGGGGCCCGAGACGGGATTTGACCGGCACCCGCCCTATCCTCCGTAGAATTTCGATACGGGCGGTTTTCCTTCTTCGCTAACTTTTCACCAAAGTTTGCGGTCGAGCAAACGGCGTAGTTCTAGTTCTTTTCTTACGGCTATCGTTGTAATATGCGGGTCTGTGGTAATTTGGCGACAATCTTGCGAATGTTTTCTTCATCTTCGCGGCGGAGAGGGGATGAAATCTGCTTCCTCCCAACGGTGGTATGTATTCGAGCGGCGGTGTATATTACGGCGATTCGGAATTTCCTCTAGGAAAGCAATTTCGGCGACCACGGCTTCTTTAGCGATCCTTCATTTCGTTTCTTCTGCGGGTCTTTGTTAGTGACGGAATTCTTGAAGCTGGACCCGATCTCGAAAACGAAGGTCTTACGGGAAGATCTGTACCCTCCACGGTAACAGGTCCATCATAATCTTGGATTTCTTTCCCCTTTGATTTGGCAAAAGTCGGGGCAGGTGCAGAAACAACTAGACCCGTGGGGGTAGAAAGAACAGTCCTCCTGTGGACGTCGGTACTCCTCTTAGTCGGGATCCTTTGCAGAGGAGGGAATTCTTGGGTTGACCTAAGGTTGAATTCAAGCGGCGGCTCTTCGGCTTCGGGTACCTTGTTCATCGGTGCAAAGAGGGAGACGTTGGTGACCTTGACGTTCGTGTTTTCAAATCCTTGTCCAAATCGGATGATTCCATTGTCGGGCGACTCATCCTTATAGACGGCGAGGTCCGATCCATTGGTGAAAGAGAAAATCGGTTTCGGGGCTTCCATTTCGCGAGGTAGATTCAGGTTGTCGATCCCGAGTTATGCTTCTTTTCTTTAGGACGAAAAGAAAGGAATTGAAAAGAGTTCGAACTCATTCATGTTCATGTATTTATAAGAAGGAATCACTTATTAAAAGAATCACTTATTAGAGGGTTTGTTTATTTAGACCGGAGTGTTCAAAGGTGTAGAGAAGGTAAGGAATCTGAATCGGAGTTGGAAAGGAAAAGAGAGTCTTAAGCAAGACTTCTCGACTCGAAGGATCACTCCTAAACTAACACCTATTGGGGGTCCACCCCACCTCAGAAATGAGGTAAAAGGATCTCGGAACCTCTCTGTTTATGGGTGTCTAAACAGTGGCTCCTAAATCCGAGAGAATGTTGGTTATACTTGTTCAAGGTAGAAATGAACACAGTATTCCAACGGAAAGAAGGGTAGTTTGATCCATTAGGGACATGGATACACTACCGATTTTTGAAAGCAGAACTATTTGATTAAAATGGAGAGAGGAACTTTTTCCCCAGCGGAGTCGCCAGAAGTTGTCGGCATATTTTTAGGTTGTGTGTTGTATTTTTGAAAAGAGAGTCGCCTACAAAAATTGTCGGCGAATTTTAATTTAATTTAAATAAATAATTTGAAAAGTAGTATTTGATTTTGAAAATAATTTTAAATTTGAAAATTTTAAGATATGAAATCAAACTGATCTCACATCCCGAATAGTTTATATAAACGAGCGCCGCACCACAAACCGTGTATCTATCCCGAAGAATAGACACATTGCTTGATAATGGGGCTCGATTAAATAAACTAGAAAGGTTTGTGACATCCGTTTAGTCTGCGAACCAATTTTATAAGCCGACAAATTCCACTCGCTTAATATGAAACTATTAAACGGGGTTTATATTACCCAGGTTCTTAAAGTTCCCTATAAGGGCAAGCCCCTATAGTTAATTACATCTTAAGTGATGGGAATCGCCTAAGAAAACTCTCGATAATAATCAATAGTTCGCTCTCAAGAATTTCAAAGTTTAAGTTTTCGAGGGGTTGAATTTTGGAATTTCGATAGGGAATGGATCAAATTTGGAACATTTTTATTTTGGGAATTCAAAGGAAGAAAAGTAGGAGAGATCACGGATTCGAAGCGGACTTCGGTAATCTCCCGATTATCCTATTGTTTGGCTTGGATTTAGGAAAGTCCTAATGTTTATTTAATGTTTTAATCTTGCCGATTTAGTTAATTAGGGCTTATATTTATATGATAGAATCATACAAATTGCACAGAAGATATGAGGGTTTATGTCGTACCGGACGACTACCTCGGAATCCTAAGACCGGTTAGGGCTTAATTTGCAATGCAAATGCCTAACGAAGAGTTGAGGATTTATGTTGCACTAGGCAAACTACCTCGAAGTCCTATGGCTTTGTTATTTAATTCTAGGAAAGTTTCTTTGAAGTAGGTTCAAGTTTTGTCGACGACGATGGTCGTCTTGCCCACCATGCTCCGAGCTCCTTGTTGTTGCGGAGGTTTAGTTTTAGAAATCATAAATCAAGAGATGAGAGAAGTGTTCGGTTTAGAGAAGTCTTAATTTCCAAGTGTTTTTTGTGTTTTAATTAAAACAAATCTTAAAGTTGATTATAACGACACCGGTTAAGATCCCACGGTTCCATCCTTCCGGCACCATTATTTTTATCGGATTCATTTAGTCCAGATGAATTTGCTAAACTCAATTGAATGAGTTCCACACTTTCATTTAGACCGTGGAAATCCCGTTAGCAACACGTAGGTTACATCATCCGAGGTATTCCCGATCATCCAACAAGACGTTTTAATTTAGTTATAATTGTAGTTTTGTGTTACGTTTGTGATTAAATTTTGAGTTGTCTTATATTTTGAAATGTTGTGGAGGTGAATTTTATCTTGTAGTGTCTTTTATTTTAATTTTGGGTTTCAGTTTTGGTTTATGTCCTAAAGGTGTCGGTTTTCATGCAAATGTTGTTTATCATGCAAGAAAAATAAAGTGCATTTTGCAATAAAATAAACTGCAATAAAATAAAAGCGTACTGGAGGGTCTTCCCGTCATCCCAAGTCGCACTTAAAACACGGTTAGAATATTTAAGCAAATTCCTAGGTAAAGCTAAGGGAAAGGTTTATGGTTTTCTACCAAATTCCTAATCCTATAGCTAGTCGTTTTCTATGACGTCTAGGTTCTTTGTGTTTTTGGTTTGTAGACGATTTTCTTCATCAAAGAACAATTAAGTTCAATTGTTCTTGTAAATATCCTATCATATTGAGGAAGTGCTTAAGAAGAATCTTAAACATCTTTTTAATATTTCTAGGATTGTTTCAAGCCCAAATGAATTTAATTGTGTAAATGAATTGATCGTCCGAGGTTTTCAAGTTTTGTTAACTTGCTCAGTGAACTAGGACATTTGAATGTCCTATAAGTGAAGTAACATTTCATTTTAATGTTCTATTTAGGAGTTATGATAACTAAAGCTCCTAAAGGTAAAATGATATTTAATGATTTGTGATTCAAATTTAAGTTCAAATTAATGATTTAAGTTTGGAATAGTGTTCAAGTTATTTTAGATTTATTTCTTCATGTCTTAAGTGAGGTTATTTAATTCAATTTAATTTAATTTAATTTATTTTAATTTAATTTAATTCAGTTTAATTTAGTTTGATTTGATTTAATTTAATTCAATTCAATTTATTTGATTTAATTTCTTAATTTAATTTAATTTAATTTTAATTTAATTTAATTTAATTTAATTTAATTTAATTTAATTTATTTATTTAATTTTATTTAATTTAATTTAATTTAATTTTATTTATTTAATTTAATGTATTTAATTCATTTAATTTAATTTAATTTGTTTATTTAATTTAATTTTAATTTAATTTAATTTAATTTAATTGAAATTTTTGAAAGAGTTTAATGATTTAATTTTAGTTTAATGATTAAGTCTTTTAATATTTTAAATTTGAGTTATCATTTTAATTAAGAGTTGAGTATTAATGAGATGATTAATTTAGGGATTTTTAAATTAAAGAATAAATCTCTTCCTAATAATATCCTTATTTTAATAATTCCAATTTGTTATTCTTCCAAATTCGATTAATTATTTAATTAAAGTTTAATCATTTTAAATTGCTTAATGGGTTTCTACCCTTTAATTATTAAATTTCAATCATCCAAATCAGATTAGGATCAAATATTTTACTTGTTAAAAATTTTATTAAACCTAAAGTTTTAATTAAGGATTAAAATTTTAATTACCATTTTGCCCTTTAAGCCTAATAATTTCATAACTCACTAAATTGAACTCAAATGAACTTGAAATTTTTATGTGACTTCACTCATATGTCAATAAAGACATGAGAGGAGAAAATGTGATTTTTCTGTATTTAATTTATTTATATAATTATTTTTTGTAGAAAAGAGAAATTTCCAAGGAAAATTCAATAACATGACCAAGGGAAAGTTTCTGTCCTTAAGAAAATTAGGGGACATTCCTAATGACCAGAGGACCACTTGGACCAATTTTGGTGATTTTTTGAATTATATTATTTTTATTAGAATTATTTTAAGTTCTGGAGTATTAATTAATTTAAAAATAGAATATAAGTTGAAAAATGAATTTTATAATTTTTAAAATTCTCTCTGATATCAAAGATTCCAGAGAACTAAATTTTACAATTTTCTGATTTTTCTTTGATTTATTATAATTATTTTAGTGAAAATGCTAGAAAATACATTTTTTTTAATTTTAAAATTACCCTAGAGCTTTAAAAATTAATATCTCATTATAGAGACTTAAGAAAAATATGGGGTTTGTTCCTAAGTGATTAAGATTCAAAATGTGACATTTTGGTGAATTTTATTATTTTTGTGATTTTTATTATTTTTTTATTATTAAAAATATTAAAATAATATTAAAAATCAACTTTTTTAGAAAATTAAAATTTTAATTTTCTTAAATTCCCCTGATATCAGAGAGGCTCCAAAACCAATTTGGTGAATTTTTGAAAGATACTTTGAAAGTTATGAATTTTTAAAGTTTAAAATGACTAAGTGGCTTAATCAACCCAATTAGTGGGACTAACCAAGTCCAATTGACCTCAAATTTTTATGATGGGTTCCTCTGATCCTAAAGGTCAGTGGAGAATTGATTTCAAGTCAATTTGATCTATAGTTAACTCTAATTAATTAGAGATCTATTTTGGGGATTTAAGCCAATTAGGGTTAATCTAAGTGAATTAACTCAAATCCTATTTTTCCTAGGGTTCTCTAGTCATAAGGAACATCACCAAATTTTCCTAGAATTTATTTCACAACATGCTAATTTTTGGAATTAAAATACTTAAAATAGCAACATGCATTTGAAAAATCAATAACTTTTCATAGGGATGGCCTCGACTTTGGAAAATTCGGGGAATGTTCCCAAATTCGGAGGCTTCAAAAGCCCTATAGTCTCATGCCATGGTGAATTGTGTGAATGCATGAAGAATTAAAATAATGCAGGAGTAAATAATTAATTAAAAATAAAATACTGGACAAAATTAATTAATTTCTTTTCCACATTATTCTCCTTTGTTCACTGAGCAAGAGGGTATTTTTATTTTATTTTTATGATTTTCCTACACAAAGATATGAATTTTCAAAGTTCGGGGAATTAAATAAATTAAGAAAATCCCTAATTTTCTATTTAAGTGACGCGGCGCCTCGTCGACCTCGGCGGCTACGAATGCACACGCGGCGCGCTCCCATTCGACGCCGCCATCCGCGTCAGCGCTCCCGGGACCCGCTGTATCGCTCCGCCTTCTGATCCGACGCGATCCTGGCCGTCCGTGCGCGCGTGTATTAAATGAACGGCATCCGTTCATCGTCCCCAAGCCTCCTAATCCGAGAACCGTCCACCTTCTAGCCCTAAGATCTCACTCAATTCTCCATGGATTTTTATGTTCTTATGCTCTATGGATTCGTCTTGAAGAGACGAACACATCTATACGGTTATCATGCATTGAAATTAAAGCATTTGAAATGGAGAATCTCCAGAAGCTCGGGATGAAGAATTAACTCATACCTTAGCTGCGAGAGGTGAAGCCTCGATCGGATATGCTTGGCACGTTCGTTGGAGATGCGGGAGGCTAGGGATGAAGCACAGGGATGTGGCGAATTGCACAGGTGTGATTTCCACCGAGGCGATCACAACCTTTGGAGTACGGAGCAAGCCGGGTGGCACGGAGATGGGGCTTTTGCTTGGTGGACACCTTCCCTTGACACAGTGCGGGTGTAGGACCAATCAATTTGGGGATTGGCTCACTCGTGGAGAAGTGTCCTGGTTTTGGGTGGGATTTCGACTACGAAATTGAGCTCGCGAGAGAAGAAATGGCAGGGGGATCTCACTTGGGGATCAAGTGCTCTGTGTGTGGGGAGGAGTCTGGAACAATTTTGGCAGAGTTTCAGTAAGGTCTGGTTCAGCACCTCTCATGGCCGAGAAGGTGAGGGGTTTAAATAGGAGATGTTGGAGGGCCTCCCAGGGGGAGTTGAGGGCTGGGATCAGCTGCTCTTGGCATGTGAAGAACAGCCATGGTGGCCATTTGGAGTGGGGCAGCTCAGCAAGGGAGAATTTCAAAGCTTGGCTTCTCCCAAGGTTTCGGGCATGGTGTTTTCCGGCGGTCGGGTGGCCGGCCGGCCGAGCATGGGTCACCCTCGGGGTCAGGTGGGTCAGGGCTGGGACTTGGTGCAATCAATTGGCAAATGCCATGTGTAAAAGGCTTGGATTAGAATGGAATGGGAGAGAGCTTATTTTGGCTCAAATTGGTCAACCCCTCCACTTGGGCTAGGTGCACCACCCAAGGCTTGGTTTTGGCTGAGGGAAAAGTGATTTGGCTCGGCATAATCGGTAGGGTCAAGTCACCATCCAAGCACGATTAGGCATAAGCATGGTTAAGGGGAATCATGGGAGTGGTTAATCACCTTTAGGAATTAAGGAAAGAGCCTCCTCCTTTTGCCCAAAATGGCATGGTGACATGTAAAGAGGCTCTCATGGCTTGCATATGGCTTGTGCATGGCTCCATGGCTCCATTTGGCTTGGGAAAATGGGTTTTAAGAATTTTGGATATTTTGGTGTGAATTTGTATGGGGCTTGATTTGGAATTATTTGATGATGGAATTATAACTTAGGGAATGGCTTTGATTAAATGGATGGCAAATGGAAATGTCATGTGGGCTTTAGGGCCAAATTTGGGCTTTTATATTTGGTGGAAATGGGCTTTTAGGGAGGTTTAGGGAAGTGGGCTTTTAAATTTAAAATGGATTTTGGGATGAGATTTTGGTAAAGGCTTGGGCCAAATAATTGTTGAGTTTGGTTTAGGGATGCTTCATGAGTGGTTTGAAACAAGTTTGAGGTGATTTGGGTTTGAATTGGGTTGGATATGGGCTTTTTGGTAAAGAGGCTAAAGTGGGCCAAAATGGGCTACCATGGGCCAAAGTTGGGCTAGAGTTGAAGTTGATGTGAAATTAATGTTGGGAAATGTTTTTGGGAGTGTTTCAAAGAGGTTTTGGCTTTGGTTGGGTTTTGATTTTGGGGTTTGGGCTCATTTGGGCTAGGTTTAGGTTTAGGTCGAAATTGGGCTTTTTGATTTTGGGTTGAATTTGAGTGGGGTTTGGGTCTAAATTTTGAGCAAATCATGTTAGTGTTTTGTTCATGGGGATGTTAAGGAAGGTTTGGAAAAGATTTGGGGTTAATTGGAGTTGAATTGGGTGAGTTTGGGTTAGGTTTGGGTCATAGGTCCAAATTGGGCTTTAAGGCCAAAAGTGAAATTGGACCCAAATTTCAATCAAATTAAGCTTGGCTTTGGTCTAGATTGGTGTTTGGGATGTTGAATTGAAGTTTAGAATTGAATTGGACCAGAATTTGGGTCAATTGGGTAGGTTTGGTTTGACATTGGGTTTACTTTGGGTTAAAATGGGTCAAATTGGGGGTTTTGACAAAAGTGGGGTAAATTGACAAAATTGGCCCATGGTGTAGTTGAACAAAATGAAATTGGGAATATTTGGGATTTTCTGGAATTTTCTGGGAATTTTCTGAATTTTTGGATTTTTGGGTCAAAAGGGGTATTTTGGGTATTTGGAAGGTATTGGGGGTATTTTTGGAATTTTTGATATTTTTGGATATGGATGATCAGTTTGAGTGATGTGGGAATGTTTGGGATTGATTTTGGAGAATTTTGGGTAATTTGGAAACTTTTTGAGAAATTTGGGCTATTCAGGGCTTTGGGTAGGTTGGCGGGTGTTGGGTCCCGGGGGTCAAAAATTGAAAATTTGGAAAATTGAAGATTGGGTGGATGTAAGTGAAATGAAATCATTTTTGTTGAGCCATGAAGCCATATCAAGCCCACATGAGCCATGAAGGGACTCATTTGAGGCATTCAGCATGTTGTTCCTAACCCTCTTAGCCGGGGCTTAGGGGTTAAGGACCATCCATGTGAATTACCTACATGAGTCGGGAAGTTAAGTTGGGTAAGGGTGTGTTTTAGGAGGTGTGTGAAAGTGTAGTGCATAGGTGTAGTGTATGTGTAAGTCGGCCCTTTACCGGACCGAGCCACCGAGGCGATCCTAAGGCGAAAGAGCCACATAGGAACTCATCCTTTAAACTTCCACATTTGATTTCAACCCTCTAGGTGATTAGGGGTCTATAGTCAAGTTTGTGGAGTTTGCGGGGAGTTAAGAAGTGGTTTGAATTTCTAAAAGGTGGGTCCCAATTCTAGTCCTCTAAGATAGTCAAAGGAAAAGCCTAAGGCTAGATCCTAAGTACTAAAGAGAAGAAGAGAAGACCTCATCAAAAATGAGGTCAACAGTTTCCAAATCTTAAGACAAAATTGGGGATTTTAGCCTGTCATTCTAAAATCTCCAAATCTACGCCCATCAAACTATATTTCTCTATTTATTTGCACTCAACCCCCATGAATTACGTTCCTAATTCATGTACATCAAATGTGATCTTAACTTAGTTGTGGAACTCATAATCCTTTCGAAACATAAGTTTCCCAACAAGTTTTAACAATTCAATTGGCCATATCAAAAAGAAAATGAAGTTCTAAGTGAAAATATCATCACAAATATCCATAATTAATCGGCACATCATTTCCATTTCACAAAATCAACACATCACATGAGAAGGAGAAAGACAAAGAAATCTACTCAAGACTCATGAGGAAAGGATGACACAACATGGATTTTATATATGAAAGCAATGTCATACAATTAGAGTAAGAAAAGACTACTTATCTCAAACTCTTCCCCAAGCGAATCTCAAGGAATTCCTTTAACTCCACTTCTTTCTTCACAACAACACACAAATCTCTCTTTAGAATAGTAAAGAAGAAGAAATCTCTCACTTTCCCTCTTCTTCTACACTCCTTGGAAGAGAATTTACAAACCCTACATCACTCTCTCTAAACTTCCCTAACACTCTCTACTCTCTACCACTCACTAAACACACACACCCCCCACTGAAATCTCTCCCAAAAGTGGTTTAAATTCGGCCATAACTGATTTTCCAAGAGTTTTTGCATGAATCCCTCCAAAATCCGTCCAAAAACATTAAATCTAGTTTTAAATCGGGATAGGGCACGGTTCGGCGTTGGATAGGGCACCGTTCGGCGCTATTTTCTGCCATTTGGACAATAACTCTCTGGAAACGGGCGCGGTTCGGCGCTGGATAGGGCGTCGTTCGGCGCCAGTTCAACTTTTACACTTTGGCTCCTTTTTGCTCCAAATTTGCTCCTTTTTGCTTCCTTTTGCTCCAAAGGCCTCTAATCACTGTACCTGCATGAAATAATGAAAAATACATTAATTTAAAGTGCAATATCATCAAAAAACAGGTATAAAATGGATAGTAAAAAGCTATCAAATTTTCAGTGGATCAAGATCCCCCAAACTTAACTATTACTTGTCCTCAAGTAATTTTTGTTAATACATAAAATTATGATCCACTGCAATGAACTTTCCTTTCTAGAATACTAATATTTTGAATTAGATAAGTACAACAGTGAAACTTTCAGAAAGATCTTTGAATAATTCAAGTAGATTCTGCAAGTGTAGGAATATCTAGTAATCAAGTCTAAGAGTTCTAGCATTCTATCCATTTCAGAAATGATTGTAGATTGTTCTATTAAGGCACTCAAAAACATTTCATGAAAAGAATTTCAAGAGAACACTACTAGTAAGGATACTATTCCACACATATAAGTTCAGGAAAGTAAATAAGTTTTTCCCTTTAGGTAGATCCAAGTGAAGCCAATTTTTTATTAGGCATTTCCTCAAGCTTCTCCTCACATTTCTTTTCTTTTCTTTTTTTTTCTTTTCTTTTCTTCTTGATTTTTTTTTTCTTTTCTTTTTCAAGTGAGGATAACTGTATCTGGATAGCCTTTAATGATTTTGAAATTTACCCTTCTCACTCTAAATTCGAAACTTACCGCAATCCTTTTCCGTATATGCATTTCATTGGTTTATTAATGATTCATCATAGAGTCTCAATCTTTTCTATTCACATAAAGTTCTAAGATTCTTAATATACCGAACATACATTTTTTCTTACTTTGAATAGTTGACTATAGTCCTATTCTCTTATACCAAATATCTTAGTCTACAAAACTACTTTTCATTACCAAATACTTCCGTTCAATTTCACATAAATACTTTTATAAAATCAAAATACATTTATTTGAAATTGAGTTCTATCACAGGAAATCATGTTAATAATTTTTGAAAATACTTTTTAATTGAGGACAATTAACAGTTAATTCTTTCCCTCCCCCAAACTTAAATTTTTAAATATCAATACAATTAACATGGGAAGAAAGAAAAGACATAAACATATTTAATTCAAAACTCATATGTATTCAATTCTTCGTTTGTCACAGAAAAAGTCTCATACTTGCAATGGAAAGGTTCTCGCAATTGAAATAATGCATTGATGCAGGCAGGGGTAAACTCAACCATCTGACCTCTAACCAAAATATACTCGCTCTCTGAATAGTAGAGGTTAGCATAGAATTTTTGAACAATACCCAACATCACTTCAGCAGTAAAACAACAAAAAATCTCCCATCGACGACTCGTTATCAACTCTTCAATTTCTCTCTAGGATTTTCAAAGGCTCGCTCTTGAATACATTTCTTGTTAGTAAGAGATGTACTAAAGTGCGAATAAGCCTTGAAACTAACAAATCTGCTCTCATCATATATTCAAACTTGCTCTTCCCTTTAGCTAATCTTGGAGCCATTGGTCTAAAAATTTCAAATTAATCCCAATAAATTCCAAGATCACAATGTAAATGTCTCCAAAGTAAATTAAGTAGGTAAGAACTCAAATCTCATGGAAAATCTCCAAATCCTTTCTAAAAACCTCAAAATATCAAATCATCCTAATGTAGGAGATTTCCACTATAAAAACAAAAAAAAATTAGTTTAAAGTGAAGCTCTTACCGAGAGAAGACAAAATCCAAACTTTTCTGGCCATGAAATGGCTTCCAAACCCAATGCTAGTGAGCTCTAGGTGCGAAAATCAGCCTTGGTTGGAGGAAGAAGACGGTAGTTTGGGAAAAAGTGGCGGTTCCCAGGGTTAAATCGTGAAAATATGGAGTTTGGGCAAAATTTTTGACCTAACACTGTGATCCATGAAAAAAATACCTATTTTTATGCCTTGATTTTTATCAAATTTTAAGAATATTATGCTTTAATGAAAGGTATTTTTGTGTTTTGGATGTAGGTGATGCAAAAATGTTCAAGAAGGAAGAAAGGATGAAAAAGGAGCAAAAATGGAGCCAAAATGCAAAATTGTCAAAATAATTGGCCTAACGCCTAAGCGCCAGTTTGATACAGAATTCTGTAAGATTTTGATGACTTTTGGACAGTTATTTTGACGGTGTTAGCAGTTATTGAACCATCTAGAAGATTGGCAGTTATTCCAGGATTATAGGACATGTGATACATTGTATTTGGACGATTGGAAATGGTTAGGATCGCGAAGAGGTGCGATCTAAAGTGAAGAGGTGCGAAGAACTGGACGCAGAGTCCGACGCCTAGGCGCCAGACACACCTTCTAGAAGATTCATTGAACATGGACACATTTTGAAGAGGTGCCTCAAGGAAACCCTTGAAGCCTATAAATAGGAGGCTACTCCTTCAGAGAAAAATGCCCACAAACCACCAACGCCCAACCTAGTCCCCTAGCCCCATAGTTCCATTTAGAGAGAGAAATTAGAGAAATATCTTAAGGGCCATATTTATAGTTTCTTTTATTAATTTGTGAGTTTATTTTAGAGTTTGTATTGAGAGTATTTGAAGAGTCGGTGCTTTTGAAGTCTATTTACTTTCGAGTCAGAAGGATTCAGAGGTTCAATTGGAAAAACACTTGAGATAAGTATTTGTATTTTGATTCGAAGATTTATTTATATGTTTTGTTGTTTAAATTCAATGTATTCTGAGTAGTTACTTTACTTTCTTCTTTCAATTATGAAAAGATAAATAAGACAATATAAAATTTTTTGGATAATTAAAAACTATATATATATATATATATATATATATAAATTAAACATTGTGATGATATTAATACCAGATCTTAATTTACTATTTAAATTGGCCATTTAAATAGTTAAAATCTGTTGAAGAGTTTTGAGACATAGAAGGAGATGAATTCTTAACTAGTAGATATCACATGAATCCTTGGGTAGTCGAAGGCCTTGCGCGGGTTATTCAAGGTGAAGTGCAAATAAATAGGAATATATTATTTAATGGGCGTAGAATTGATAAGTTTCTAGTGTGACAGGCTAAATTCTTGTAATTTGGTTTATAGAGAAGGAAAGGGTCACTAGTAATGCCGACCATAGCCACCCTTAGACATCTAGTAGTGTGAGCCTAGATTAACCCATTCTACTAACAATACATCCAGACTTGATCTATAGATTAGACAATGTTCTTTATACTATCGAGCGAAGGTAAAGAATAGGAATGCTTCTATTTGGCACAATACCATAAATTTATATTCTCCACGAATATTACATTATCTAAAAAAGTCTTGGATTAATTGAAAGGAAGAAAGTTGTTTGCTTATTTTTTACATCAATCATTACTTTATTACTTGCTTTATTTATGCATCTAGTAAATTAAATATCAACTTTTTAACTTTAAAAGAAATACATAAAAATAAAATCAAAATATTTAAAAAAAAATCTATAATCCTCCTCGTGGGATCGATACTGGGGTCTTTATTTAAAACCCTATATTACTTGAAGCGTTACGTATACTTACGTATTACCCCTAGTGTGTAAAATATTTTCCATAAAATTATATTTATATACACTAGCCACTATTATTATTTCAGTCAAAATATTTGCTATAACATATTTTTGATAGCATAAATTACTGCATTGTTTGGCGTTTGCAAACCAAGTTTTTGGTGCATTGCTGTGGATCAAGGGTCAAGTTTTTGGCGCCGTTGCCGGGAGGCAAAATTTATAGATTTTAAATATTTTATTTTATTTATTTCTTTTATTGTCAAAAATATAAAATACAAAAACATTTATTTAAAAAAAACAAAAACAAAAATAAAAATAAAAAAATAATAATTTTATTTCTTGCTATTTTACTTTTTATTTACTTTTTATGCGTAGTTCCGGATCTGAAGGATTATTACCTTTAGATTCTGAATTAGAAAGAACTGTTAGAAGAATTAAAAAAGGAAAACAAATTCAAAAATATCAAGAGATGACTGATTTACATAACAATTTACAAAATCCAATTGAAATTAATGAACAAAATGTTTACAAACCATTAAGAAATTATGCTAACCCTACAGTTGATGAACTTCATAGTTGTATTCAAATACCTGCTGTAGATGCTAATTCTTTTGAGCTTAAACCGTCTATTATTCAAATGGTTCAACATAATCAATTTGGGGGAACACCAAATGAGGATCCAAATTTACACCTTGCTAGTTTTTTAGAACTTTGTGCTACCTTTAAATATAACAATGTTTCTGAAGATGCTATTAGACTTAGACTCTTTCCTTTTCTTTAAGAGATAAAGCAAAGATGTGGTTGAACTCATTAGCAACAGGTTCTATTAAAACATGGGCTGAAATGGCAAAAAAATTCCTTGCTAAATATTTTCCTCCTTCTAAAACTGCTAAATTGAGAAATGATATTACTTCATTTAGTCAATTTGACGGGGAGATAATTTATGAAACTTGGGAAAGATTTAAAGAACTATTAAGAAAATGTCCTCATCATGTTTTACCTGATTGGTTAATTATTAAAACATTTTATAACATATTAATTGGATCACTTAAAGCAATTATTGATGCTGCTGCTGGAGGTTCTTTAATGGCTAAATCATTTGAAGAAGTTTATACTTTAATTGAAGAAATGACTAAAAATAATTTTCAATGGCCTTCTGAAAGGATTAATCCTAAAAGAGTGACAAGTATTCATGATAACGAAGCCTTTTCTATCTTAGCTTCACAAGTAGCTGCAATATCTAAGAAATTAGATAATTTTGTTATCAATATATCACATAACAACTCTGCTAATATTGAAGATTCTCAAACTATTGAAACTTTACAAGCTATTGCTAGTAAAAATAACCCTTATTCCAATTATTATAATCCTGGATGGAAAAATCACCCAAATTTTAACTGGAATAATTCACAACAACAATGGGGTAATAATCAATCCCATCCAACTGGAAATTGGAACAATCAAGTAAATTCAAACTATAAACCACCTGGATTTAATAATCAACAGAAAAAGTTATCTATAGAAGAATTAATTTTACAACTAAGTAATCAATTACAAAATCAAAACACTGCTATTCGTAATATTGAGAATCAAATGGAACAAATCGCTAATTTAATTAATTACAGACCTCCAGGAACACTTCCTAGTAATGTTGAAGTCAATCCAAAAGAAATTGGAAAAGAACATGAACATGTTAAAGCTGCGCAACTTAAAAGTACAAAGGAATTAAAAAAAAGATTGCAGAATGAAATTGAAAATGAGATTGAGGTTGAAAAGATTGAAAAACCTAAAGAAACTCCTTCTTATAGTCAAGATCAGACTGTTATTCCTATTAATGTGGAAGTTGAAAAACCACCACCACCTTTTCCTCAAAGACTAAAACTGCAGAAGCTTGATCATCAATTTTCGAAGTTCTTTGAAATTTTTAAGAAACTTACCATTAACATACCTTTTACTGAAGCTTTGGAACAGATGCCAACTTATGCAAAATTTATGAAGGATATTTTAAGTAAGAAACGAAAATTTGAAGCTTTTGAAACTGTTGCATTAAGTGAAGAATGTAGTGCAATAATTCAAAAGAAATTACCTCAGAAACTTAATGATCCTGGAAGTTTTACTATAACTTGTGCTATTGGAGAAAAATTTTGTGGAAAAGCTTTATGTGATTTAGGAGCAAGTATTAATCTCATGCCATTTTCTATTTTCCGAAGGTTGAATTTAGGAGAGATTACTCCCACCACTGTAACCCTTCAGTTAGCTGATAGATCTATCACCTACCCTAAAGGAGTTATAGAGGATGTTCTTGTTAAAGTGGATAAATTTATTTTCCCCGTGGATTTCATTGTACTTGATATGGAACCAATTATTTTAGGGAGACCTTTTCTAACTACCGGACGAGCTATGATTGATGTGCAAAAAGGAGAATTAACCATGAGAGTTAATGATCAAGAGATTAAATTCAATGTTCTTAAATCAATGAAGTACCCTGATAAAGAAAAATGCTATCAAATGGATATTATTGATTATATAATTGAAAAACATTATCAAGAATGATGTAAAGTCATTTCTGAAGAAAAAATTGAATTATTAACTGATGAAAATGAATAACTAAAAGAAGAAGAATTATTTAAAGAAACTCATTATATTAAAGATAACTGAGAAATTTTAGACATAACACAACATGATATACTTTTACTCTCAATTAAAAAAGCCCATGAACTGGAATTAAAAATGTTACCTGCACATTTAAAGTATGCTTTTCTTGAAAATTCATTAGCTTTACCTGTTATTATTTCTTCTAAACTAAGTTTAGATCAAGAAGAAAAACTGATAGGAGTGTTAAAGAATTATAAGAAAGCTTTTAGTTGGACTATTCCTAATATAAGAGGAATAAGCCCTTCCATCTGTATGCATAGAATTTTAATGGAAGAATATTTTAAACCTACTATTGAACCACAAAGAAGATTAAATCCTATCATGAAAGAGGTCGTTAAAAAAGAAATTTGAAAATGGTTAGACGCTGGAATTATTTATCCTATTTCAGATAGCCAATGGGTAAGTCCTATTCATTGTGTTTCAAAGAAAGGAGGAGTAACTGTCATTGTCAATGATAAAAATGAACTAATTCCTACAAGACAGTTTATTGGATGGCGAATTTACATTGATTATCGAAAATTAAATGACGCCACTAGAAAGGATCATTTTCCTTTACCTTTCTTGGATCAAATGCTTGATAAATTAGCTGGACACTCATATTTCTGTTTTCTGGATGGATATTCTGGTTATCATCAATTACCTGTCACTCCTGAGGACCAAGAGAAAAAAAAACATTTACAAGTCCTTATGGAACATTTGCGTTTAGAAAAATGCCTTTCGGTTTATGTAATGCACCGACAACTTTTCAAAGATGTATGATGTCAATATTTTGTGATTTGATTGACAAAGGAGTTGAAATATTTATGGATGATTTTTCAGTCTTTGGAACTTCTTTTGAATCTTGTTTGGAAAATATTTCCAAAGTTTTGAAAAGATGTGAAGAAACAAATTTAGTTCTGAACTGGGAAAAATGTCAATTTATGGTCACAGAAGGCATTGTACTTGGTCACAAAATTTCACAAAAAGGGATGGAAGTTGATCAAGCAAAAGTGAAAATTATTTTTGAACTGCAACCACCTACTACTGTTACTGATGTGAGAAGTTTTCACGGGTCATGCTTGGATTTTATAGAAGATATATAAAGGATTTTTCTACAATTGCTAAACCTCTTAGTCATTTATTGGAAAAAGAAGCTAAATTTGAATTTAATGAAGATCTGTATTAATGCTTTCAATATTTTAAAAGAAAATTTAATAACTGCACCTATAATTATTGCACCTAATTGGAATAAACCCTTTGAATTAATGTGTAATGCAAGTGATTTTGCAATTGGAGCAGTATTGGGACAAAAATATGAGA
Organism: Papilionanthe hookeriana x Papilionanthe teres; assembly: GCA_022702705.1. Classification (NCBI taxonomy): domain Eukaryota; kingdom Viridiplantae; phylum Streptophyta; class Magnoliopsida; order Asparagales; family Orchidaceae; genus Papilionanthe; species Papilionanthe hookeriana x Papilionanthe teres. Next base: position 33,553,150 of record CM040436.1, on the reverse strand, counting down.
AAATTTTCAAAGTTATATATTATGCTAGTAAAACTCTTTTTGAAACTCAAAGAAATTACACTACTACTGAGAAAGAGCTTTTAGCTATAGTCTATGCCTTTGATAAATTTAGACCTTATCTTCTTGGTACCAAATGCATAGTTCATACTGATCATTCTGCTATTAAATATTTAATGACAAAAAAAGATGCTAAGCCTAGACTGATAAGATGGGTTTTACTTCTACAAGAATTTGATTTTCAAATAGTGGATAGAAAAGGAACTGATAACCAAATTGTTGATCATTTATCTAGAATTAAGAATGATGTTATTACTGAGGAAAATATAAATGAGAAATTTCTCGATGAACATTTATATATTATTCAAGGATGTCAAACACCTTGGTACGCGGATATAGTTAACTATTTAGTTAGCAATATTCTACCTTATGGATTGAATAACAAATATATTAAGAAATTTAAAAATGATGCTAAATCTTATATTTGGGAAGATCCTCATTTATTTAAATTAGGAAGAGATTCTGTAATTCGAAGATGTGTACCTTATGAAGAAACTTTTGCTATTATTTAAAAATGTCATGATTCCAATTTTGGAGGACACTTTGGAGTAGATAAAACTGCATTTAAAATTTTAAATTCAGGATTTTATTGGCCTACCTTGTTCAAAGATGTGAGACATTTTGTGTAAACATGTGATCGATGTCAAAGGATGGGAAATATATCTAGAAAATATGAAATTCCTTAAAACTATATATTGGAAGTTGACATTTTTGATATATGGGGTTTAGACTTTATGGGACCATTTGTACCATCATCTGTAAAGATTTATATTTTATTAGCAGTCGATTATGTTTCCAAGTGGATTGAAGCTGTAGCTTTACCTAACTGTGATTCTAAAAGTGTTTCAAAATTTTTAAAGAAAATGATTTTTTCAAGATTTGGAATGCCTAAGGTAATTATCACAGATGGTGGAAGTCATTGTAGAAATAGAAGAATTCCATCATTACTGGACAAATTTGGAATCAAACACAGAATTGCAACTGCGTATCACCCTCAAACAAGTGGAATGACTGAAGTATCAAACAGAGAAATTAAAAGAATTTTAGAGAAGACTGTTAATCCTAAAAGAACTGATTGGGTTGATAGACTTGATTCTGCATTATGGGCTTATAGAACAACTTATAAGACACCAATCGGAATGTCACCTTACCGATTACTTTATGGTAAACATTGTCACTTACCTATTGAACTTGAACATAAAGCTTATTGGGCGAAAAAGGAGTTTAATTCTGATTTGAATACTGCAGGAGAAAAATGATTATTACAATTAAATGAGATGGATGAAATAAGAAATGAATCATATGAAAATGCAAAGATTTATAAAGAGAAAATGAAGATGTTACATGATAAAAAAATTTCAGTAAAAATATTCGATCCTGGACAAGAAGTAGTATTATTTAATACTCATTTAAGACTTTTTCCTGGAAAATTAAGATCTAAATGGATGGGACCATATATAATTGAGAAAGTATACCATTATGGAGCTGTGGATATTAAAGACCCCAAAACAAGAAAAATATTTAAAGTTAACGGATTAAGACTGAAGCCTTATTTGGGAGACATTAAAATGATTTATAAAGAGGCTTACGAGTTGAGTCTACCTGATTAAAGACTTAATTAGGTCGGGCTGACGACGTTAAACCAAGCGTTTTGTGGGAGGCAACCCATAATTATTTTTGTTTGTTTTTACATTTTCAATGTAAGGTTATGCCTCGGTCTTGACTAATTTTATATAACTTTAGAAAATTGGACACTTACAAGTCTTCATTGACTTAAGCTAAAGATTATCTCGAAGTATATAAAGTTTGGACTTTGGATCACTCCATTTCATATGTGAGTAAAAAGGAGATCAAGTTAACCTTCATTATGATTGTTTATAATTTGTGTTACTAAGTCAATATTAATCTTACCATTCTAATTTACCTATTTTGGAGAACGAAACTTTGAAATTTGATGATAGGCGAAACAGAGTCGAACATGGTTCTGGCGCCTAGGCGCCAGAATGAACTGTGTATCGATGGGTCCGGTGCCTAGGCGCCAGATTTGGCGCCTAAGCACCACAGTTACTGGATTGTATAAAAACTGAAATTTTTTAGTTTTTCACACGATTTTCTCCTTTAAATTACCCCATCTTCGTCCCCAATCCCTAAGCAACCAAAATTACGACCTAGACACTTCATTCTTTAGAGATTAGAGAGGATTTTTGAAGAACTGGAGAGAAGAAATCTTGGAGAAGAGGCTAGAGACAAAGGTTCAAAGGATCCTCAACCCTACTTAAATGATTTTATCGCTGTAAGTTTGGAGAAAATTTTAAGTCGTCTAGATAACTTTGAAGTAGAATTCAAAAGTATTGGAGATCGCCTCCATGAGATGTATCATCAAATTGAACATCTGGAATGGCAGGCGAAGCTTCAATTTGATCATCTAGCGGCTTATCAAGATGCTCAAGTGGTGATGTATGCTAAGAACAATTAGATCGATGAGAAAATGGCTACGAATTTTCTGAGGGCGTTAGTATTCTTCCCAAGTAGGCCTAGTAATCTTCCTTGTGAAGAGAATGGAAATTTCTAATTTAAAGATTAGATTGTTATTGTGGTGTGATCTAGACTTTTATTAGTGTGTCGTTGTATCGATTTAGTAAATCGAATGTGTTGTTGGTGTGCTTGTTTTATTGTTCAATGTGTGTTGTACTTGCTTTGAAATTGTGTACTTTGATTGTTTGTTAGGACTTGAATCATATTACTATACTTATCTGTATTGTATTGAGCCAAAATTGAAGATTATGAATGGAATTAGAAGAGTTTGATTTAAACCTTGTGTTTAATTGGTGGATTTAATTTTTAATTTTTAAAATTTTTGGGAAATATTTTGGAAGTTAGAAACTGAAGCACTACTCTAATATGAGTAATTGGAAGTTGAATTTATGAGTTTTGGTGGAAAATAAAATTTTTAAAGTAATTTTTGTGAAAGGCAAGTCTGGCGCCTAGGCGCCGGTTCAGCCTGCTTACCGAAACTTAGCATTTAAATCCCATTAGCCATGGTTGACGCCTAAGCTTCATCCCCTTCCTCTTTTTCGCAAAAACCCACCCTCTAGATCCATTTTGAGGTCAATACATCAAGTTTTTGAGCCCGAAATCACTTGATTTCTTCATCTCGAGGCCAGATCTACCTTCTAATCCATTTATTTTTTATTTCTACCATAGTTTTTCTTTTTTGTTTTTTGCTAAAAACCGAAATTTTGAGAAAAATTTTGATTTTTAGAGTTTCTCCATGGATTTTTTAAACTCATTTTAAGTTTCTCAAGCTTAAAAAGAGTTTAAATATTTGATTCCTAAATTTATTTGTGTTTTCTTTTGACGTTTAGTTGGCACCAAAATCTAAGCGAGGAAAGGCAAGAGAAAATTTCGACAGCAGCAAGTTTTTTACTGCGGCAGCACATTTTCGTTATCACAAATTTACAATGTCAAGAAAGTTTATCTCGGAGCGCAGCTTTTACAATCCTGGTGAAATGATCGAGAACACGATCGTTGCACACAACTGGCAACGATTCTGTTATTTCATTGCTATTGTCGTTATTTCTATTTTACGCGAGTTTTGTGCCAACTTTTGGATGCGGAAGACTATGAAGTCTTCGTTAGAGGTGTCGGAGTAGGATTTACTCCGGAACAGATCAATATTTTCTACGGCCTGCCACCTACCATTGAGTGCTACTATTCTGGTTTATCTCCATCTGAGGGAGATCTTGAGATGATTATTGCATATCTGACTCATGGCACTGGAGCTTGGAAGATCCGGAATGACAAACGGGTAAACTTCAAATCTTTTAAGCTAAATGGAATTTCAAAGGCATGGCATTATTTTATTTCTGCTAGACTTCTACCTTCCAACCACCTGAGTGAAGTTACCAGAGATCGAGCTATCCTGAACTACTGCATTTTGGAAAAGAAGCTGATAGATGTTGAAAGTATTATTTATGATTCAGTGGAATCGATTGCTAGATCCAGCACTTCTGTGGGATTAGGATTCCCATCCTTGATTCTTTCTTTATGCATGAGCAATGGAGTTTCTGCCGATATATCGGAGGAGAAGTTGAAGACTACAAAGCCAATTGGGCGAGGAGAGTGTTAGCATTTATGATCATCTTCGAGGGAAGAGATCTGCCGGTCTTTTTACTACATGCCTACTCCGGGTAGAGCTTCTACTTCTAGACCTTCTACTTCTACTGCTGAGCCACCATCTAGTTTACGGGAATCGATGCATGATCAATTTCGGAGCGACGAGAATGAGTTATTTCTAACTCACTTCGAGTAGATACTATAGACAAGAAGATTGATCATTTATCCGAGTTTACCCAAAGGAAAAGTGAGTATGATGCTGAGTATTCAGAGTCTTTAGTGAGATTCTTGAAGGGTGAGCATGATGTTCAGTTTCCTACCTGTCCTAGATTTTCACCGTATGTTGATCCAAAGGATGTGGAGTTTTCTTATGGTGATGATGATGATGAAGCTACAGATAGTGATTAGTAGCTTGATTTACCTCTGAGATGTGTTGATTCTGTTGTTAGTTTATTTCTTATTTGCTAGTGCTGTTTTTTGTTTGTTATTTGTTAGGGTAGATTTGTTTATGAAACTTTGTGTGGATTGTTTGATGTTGAGACTGTTTTAAATATTTAGTGTATTGTGTTGAAGACTGAAATTTGAATGAATTAATGTTTATTTTTGTTTCAGCCTACTGTTTAGTATTCTTAAATAGTTAGTAATGTTATTCTGTTTCTATTTCTATTAGTAGTATAGTCTTTTAATTCAGCTACTGATAAAAAAAATGATGAGCCTGCTTACTTTTATATATGCTTTGTTATTTCAGTAATATTCATGAAAAGCATGTATAGAAGTAAAATTTTCTTTTTAGACTGTTTTTATATACTTATAAAAATTCCTTTTTAAATTATACCTTTCTTTCTCTCATACTTTAAATTTTTTTCATGATATACCAAAACTTAAGTTTGGGGGAAGGGAAAAAACATGCAAATTTAAATTTTATTTGTCCTTAATGAACTAATATTTTCTCAAAAAAATATTAACATAACAAAAGGAATGAAGAATCTAATTAAGATCATTTAAAATTTTGAAATTATAAATAATTTAGTAGACTTAACCAAAATTTTAATAACTTTGATTGATTTTAAGAATATAATTATTGAACTTAAAGAAGAGTAAGATTAAGAAATTTTTCTATTCATAGTAGAAATAATTGAATTTTAAAAGTATTAAGAAATCAAAAATTATAACTTGAAAAAGAAAAGATTGAAATTCTTTTTGAAATCTATTCATTTTATAGTAATTAAGTGAAAATGTATAAGTTTGAAAATATAAGTTAAGGATAGGGAAGTTCAAAACCATTAACAGGCTATCCAGATATAGTAATCCTTTCTGTAAAAAAAATAAAAATAAAAAAAGAGAGAGAGAGGAGAAGCTTGAAGAGATGCCTAATAAAAAATTGGCTTCATTTGAATTAGCTTATAAGAAAAAAAACTGATTACATATTTTACTTAATTTTTATGCATGTATCTTTATTAGAAAAGATTTTCATGATCTTAATATAATAAACTACAATTATTTTCGAAGTGAATGAAAAATTTTTGAAATCTTATGATTTGGTAGTTAAATATTCTTTAAATTCTTAAAATTAAACTTAGTTAAATTTGGTTAATGATTTACTAAAGCCTTTATAAAATCAAAAATTATAAGAAATCTTAAATATTTATCTTTTATTCCAATTGTTATACATTTTATATAGTAAAAAAGGGTTACTTGAGGATAAATAACTCTTAAGTTTGGGGGATTTTGATCCATGAAAAAAATACCTATTTTTATGCCTTGATTTTTATCAAATTTTTAAGAATATTATGCTTTAATGAAAGGTAATTTTTTTTTTGTTTTGGATGTAGGTGATGCAAAAATGTTCAAGAACGAAAAAAGGATGAAAAAGGAGCAAAAATGAGCAAAAATGGAGCCAAAATGCAAAATTGTCAAAATAATTGGCCTGGCGCCAGAATCCGGCGCCTAAGCGCCAGTTCGATACAAAATTCTGTAAGATTTTTGACGACTTTTGGACGGTTATTTTGACGGTCTTAGCAGTTATTGGACCATCTAGGAGATTGGCAGTTATTCCTGGATTATAGGACATGTGATACATTGTATTTGGATGCTTGGAAACGGTTAGGATGGCGAAGAGGTGCGATCCAAAGTGAAGAGGTGCGAAAAACTGGACGCAGAGTCCGGCTCCTAGGCGCCAGATTCCAGCGCCTCGGCGCCAGACACACCTTCTAGAAGATTCACTGAACATGGACACATTTTGAAGAGGTGCCTCAAGGCAACCCTTGAAGCCTATAAATAGGAGGTTGCTCCATCAGAGAAAAATGCCCACAAACCACCAACGCCCAACCTAGTCCCCTAGCCCCATAGTTCCATTTAGAGAGAGAAATTAGAGAAATATTTTAAGGGCCATATTTATAGTTTCTTTTATTAATTAGTGAGTTTGTTTTAGAGTTTATATTGAGAGTATTTGAAGAGTCGGTGCTTTTGAAGTCTATTTACTTTGGAGTCAGAAGGATTTAGAGGTTCAGTTGGAAAAACACTTGAGATAAGTATTTGTATTTTGATTCAAAGTTTTATTTATATGTTTTGTTGTTTAAATTCAATGTGTTCTAAGTAGTTACTTTACTTTCTTCTTTCAATTATGAAAAGATAAATAAGATAATATAAAATTCGTTGGAGAATTAAAAACTATATATATATTTTAAACATTGTGATAATACTGGATCTTAATTTATTATTTAAATTGGCCATTTAAATTGTTAAAATCTATTGAAGAGTTTTGAGACCTAGAAGGAGATGAATTCTTAACTAGTAGATATCACATGAATCCTTGGGTAGTCGAAGACCTTGCGTGGGTTATTCAAGGTGAAGTGCAAATAAATAGGAAGATATTATTTAATGGGCTTAGAATTGATAAGTTTTTAGAGTGACAGGCTAAATTCTTGTAATTTGATTTGTAGAGAAGGAAAGGGTCACTGGTAGGGCCGACCATAGCCACCCTTGGACATCTAGTAGTGTGAGCCTAGATTAACCCATTCTACTAACAATACATCCAGACCTGATCTATAGATTAGCCAATGTTCTTTATATTATCGAGCGAAGGTAAAGAATAGGAATGCTTCTATTTAGCATAATACCATTGATCCACTTTTTGATATTTATACTTACTATTATAAAAGTTAGCAACGGCACCAAAAACTTGATCCGCACTAAATATATTCTTATGATTCTGTTATGGATTTTAAGGTTTATATTGTGGATACTACGCAAGTATACGTATCGTTATCATGTAATATAGGACTTTAATGGAGTCCTAGATATCGATCCCACAGGGAAGTTAGCAAATTTCAAAGAACAACTTAAAGTAAATTTACTTATTAATCTAGTATACAAAAATTTAGAACACTTAGACTAAAATAAACTAATGCTTAAAAGGTTAATATAAGATTTCAGAAAAAATATCTTTCTCCTTGTTTTAGAGTATTAAGTGAATGAAAATTTAAATTAGTTTTTAATTATATTGTGCCAAATAGGAGCATACCTATTCTTTACCCTTTGGTCCAGGTGCAAATAATATTGACTAGTCTTACGTTTGATTACTGAATCTGCAGCTAGGCTGAGAGGATACTGACTGCCACTTCAGAGCTCCCACGTTCCCCTCGCCTGAGGGCTAACATCTACACTTCAACTCTCAAACAATAAGAATGAATTGAATATTTTAGTCTGTCACACTAAAATGTTCAATTCTACGCTCGCTAGTTAATATTTCCCAATTTATTTGCACCCTCCTTCCAAGGCTTTTGATTTCCCTGAATCTTGGATGTAATCTTTACTATAGTTTATAATTCAACATAAGTTAACAAATCAATTGGCTAGATTAAAAGTAAATTACGAATTAAGTAAAAAGATTAGCACAATTTCTATTTTCATATTCCAGGCACAACTATTTAAATTTGTCATTTCACTAATCTCAAGAACAAGGAGAAAGACTAAGGAAACTACTCAGAATGCATGGGAAAAATAACACAAAGCATGGATTTCATTAAAGTTAACAAACAAATAACAAATATACTTATCTCAATTTTTCTCCCCAAGCAGACTCTTGAAGTTCCTTTGATTCTTTCTTCCAATACAGCACACCAAAATGATAAAAACTTAATCTACTCACTCAAAAGACTCTTAAATTATACTTAACTTCCACACAAATGACTAAAATTGACTCTAGAATGACACACTAACTGACTAAAATTCAGCTCTATTTATAGAAGGGTCAAATCTCCAAAGTTTGCTTAAGCACCTCTTCAAAAAACGTCCCGGTTCAATGTATCTAGCTCAATTCAACTATCTCGCCGTCGGCGGGCATCAGTCTCACCGTCGGCGGGCTTCTAGAAGATGGGCAAACCGCGATCTCGCCGTCAGCGGGCTCCTTATAATATATTAAAAATCTTTCGGGAAAAATTCGCCTTCGGCGACCTAAATCTCGCCGTCGGCGAGACAGTTCAATTTTTATCAAATTGAGTCCTTTTTGCTCCAAATTTGCTTCTTTTGTGCTTTTTGCCTTCAGTACTTATAAATCTTCATTTCTGCAATAAAACAAAGAAAATACATTTCTTTAAAGTGCAATTTCATATAAAATTGGTATGAAATTCTTAATATATTTTCTAGTGATCAACCATAAATTTATATTCTCCACGAATATTAAATTATCTAAAAAGTCTTGGATTAATTGAAAGGAAGAAAGTTGTTTGCTTATTTTTATTTACATCAATCATTACTTTATTATGCTTTATTTCTGCATCTAGTAAATTAAATATCAACTTTTAAAATTTAAAAGAAATACATAAAAATAAAATCAAAATATTTAAAAAAAATCTATAATCCTCCTCGTGGGATCGATACTGGGGTCTTTATTTAAAGTCCTATATTACTTGAAGCGATACGTATACTTGCGTAGTACCCCTAGTGTGTAAAATATTTTCCATAAAATTATATTTATATACACTAGCCGCTATTATTATTTGAGTCAAAGTATTGGTTTCAACATATTTTTGATAGCATAAATTACTGCATTGTTTGGCGATTGCAAACCAAGTTTTTGGTGCATTGCTGCGGATCGAGGGTCACACTGAATAGAGCAGGCGCTAGAGCCGTTTGACGCAATTTTTTGCATTACAGGCCAAACTCTCTGACTTTGGGTGCGGAACGGCGCTGGATAGGGCGCCATTCGGCGCCAGTTCAAAAACAGGTTTTCCAACTTTCTTTTACAATTTTGATCATTTCAAGCCCGCTCCGACGTCTAATTGGTCTAAATAAGCATTGAATAATGTACTAAAGCCTTGGCAAACTATATCCATAACACAAATAATACAAAACATCACTTTGATATATATAAAATCCAAATTACAATCACATCCTAATTACACTCAACATAACACACAATCAAACTATAGACTCTAAGATTCAGCGTCGATCACAACCACAACACAATAACGCTGATAACTGAAGAAGAAAGCAAGTCTAAACATAACATCTAATCAAAGCAAAGAAAACAACACACAAACATAAACACTTAAACACAATAATCAAGGCTTCACTCTTCCTCAGAACTATCCTCAACTCTTAAATCTCCAATGGACTGAGCATGAATGAACAAGTTGTAGAATGGACAAAACGGGAATTCTTCAGTGGAATACTCTTCAATCAAACCTTTATTTAGCATCAACTGAACCAAAATTCCTTCAAGATATCTAGAATGATCAAAGTGCTCCTTCATTCTCCAATTCAGATGATCAAAGAATTCAGATAGATTGTTGATTGCATTCATCAAGTGTTGAACTTCTTTCTCCAATTTCTTAATTTTCTTCAGGATGAACTATGAACTCTCAGGAAAGTAAGGAGGAATATGTGTCGATATCTAAGATGGTTGTTCTTTAATGATACTCATATCATTCAAATCACCAACTGCCTGGCTACTATACTAATCTGTTGAGTCGATAGGCTTCCAAGGTAGAAGAACTTTCTCCAATTCTCATAAGGCATTTGTGATTGACTGCAGAGTAGAAATATGGTGGAAGGGTTTCCAAGCCCATATTTAGATCTATGAACTGTTAATCCCAAAATAGACTTTACAATTATTGCACCAATATCAATAGGCATTCCCTTTTGAATACAATAATTCAGAATAGCACTCTCCTTAGTTACTTTACTGATTTTCATAGTTGGGAGCAATTTTGCACATATGAAGTAATGTAAGTGCTTCGACGTAGGATTTAATAGTGTCGTCGAAAACTTACATACTTGCTATCTCTTATCTCCCAATCATTACTTTCATCCGTCAGATATCTGTATATATCATTCATGTTGTCCTTCGTTGGGGCAAATGTAGAATAATGGTAGATCGGCACATTCTCAATCATATATAAATCATTAATCTTCGCAGAAGTAAATGTGACAAACCTACCTCGCACATAAACTGATCCTTGGTTGATTCCATGAAGATTTGCATAGAATTCTTTCACAACCGGAACAACTACGGCGGTAGTAGTATAACATAACACTTCCCAACTTCTCTGTATAATTATTTCTTCAATTCGAGTAGTAGGAGAATTCAAACCTCGATTCACAAAGCCTCGCTCCTTGATCAATCTCATTTTTTAGATAGTTTTGTTGAAAAATCGTTGTGCTTCAAAACTCACGAACTTCCTATGGTTGAAAACTTGAAATCTTACTGTTTCAATCGAGTCGGAATCCATTGGGATGAGATTTGGGATCTTCCTTTTCGTTCCTTTGGTAGTTTTTGCGTCTAGGGGCGATTTTTGGGAGTTCAAGTGGAAGAAATGCCGCTTAGAACAGCCAAAACTCGAATTTAAAGATGAGAAACTATTTTTTGATCAGCGGCGCGGTTTGGGGCTGGTGACAGCGCCATTCGGCGCTGGTGACAGCGCCGTTCGGCGCTAGTTCAAATTTCACCGAACTTCTTTTTTGTCCAAATTTGTTCTAAACTTCGATTCAATCCATTTCTTTAATGTTGTAAATGATAATTAAGGAAGGGTAGGACTCAATTAAGTATCAATTAAACACAACAAACAAAGACACAAGCAAACATACACTAAATAAATGTGGGTTGCCTCCCACAAAGCGCTTGGTGTAAAGTCGTCAGCCCGACATAAATTTCAGTTATTCAGATTGATCCAACATTAAAACCTCTTTAAAATTAGGTCTATTCCCTTTAAAATATGGTTTTAATCGTTGTCCATTAACTTTAAATTTTCTTCCAGAGTCGGGGTCTTCGATAATCACAGCACCAAATGGAAAGATTTTAGTAACAGTGAAAGGTCCAGTCTATCTAGACTTCAGATTCCCAGAAAATAATTTCAATCTTATACTATATAATAAAACTTTTTGTCCTGGTTCAAATTCCTTTTTAACAATCTTCTAATCATGCCAGATTTTCCTTTTCTTCTTATATAATTTATCATTACCATAAGATTCATTTTTTATCTCTTCCAATTCATTCAATTGCAACAGTCTCTTTTCACCAACATCTTTCAAATTAAATTTCAATATATTTATTGCTCAATATGCTTTATGTTCTAATTCAACTGGGAAATGACATGTTTTTCCAAATATCAGTCTATAAGGGGACATTCTTATAGGAGCTTTATAAGCAGTTCTGTATGCCCATAAAGTAGTATCTAATCTAGCAGACCAATCTAATCTTTCAGGATTAACAACTTTCTCCAAAATTTGTTTAATTTCACAATTAGATACTTCTGCTAAACCATTTGTTTAGGGATGATAAGCTGTAGAGATTTTATGCATAATATTATATTTTTTCACCAATCTCTTAATCAGATTATTCTTGAAATGGGATCCTCCATCAGTGATAATTACTCTAGGCATTCCATATCTCGTGAAAATATTTTTCATTAAGAACCTCGAAACACGTCTAGCATCACACCTAGGCAAAGCTATTGCATCAATCCACTTTGATACATAATCAACAGCAATCAGTATATAAATATTTCCAAATGAAGGTATAAATGGTCCCATAAAATCTAATCCCCAAGCATCAAATATTTTAACTTCCAAAGTAAAGTTAAGAGGCATTTTATTTCTTCTAGACATATTGCCTACTCTTTGACATCGATCACAAGTTTTGATAAATCTATAAACATTCTCTAAAAATAGTAGGCCAATAAAATCTAGATTGCAAAATCTTATGTGCAGTTCCATCAACTCCGAAAGTCCTCCAAATTCAGAATCATGACATTCTCTAATAATTCTTTCAGTTTCTTCACAAGACACACATCTCCTAATAATCAGATATTTACATTGCTTGTACAGATAAGGATCATCCCAAAAATAAAATTTGGTATCATGAATAAATTTTTTTCTCTGTTGCACTGTAAATTTAGGTGGTATAATATTACTAACAATATAGTTCACAATATCAGCATACCATGGTAAATTTCCTTCAATGATATTATATAATTGCTCATCAGAAAAAGTTTCTCTATTCTCTCTTTTGAAATCATCCAAATTAGGTTATTCAAGTCTAGATAAATGATCAGCTATTTGATTATCGACCCCTTTTCTATTGACGATCTCGAAATCAAATTCTTGCATTAACAGTATCCAGCGAATCAGTCTTGGTTTGGCATCCTTCTTTTGCATTAAATATTTAATAGCAGAATGATCAGTATGTGAACCGACACTTTACGACTGCAAGAATTTATGAGCTTATATTTATATATTTATAATAATTTCATAAAGTCACAATTTCAAACGCAAGTATACATATCATTTCAAGTAATACAGGGCTCTATTGGAGTCCTAGTATCGATCCCACAGGGAAGATTAATTTGAAGGAATTTAATAGATTTTCAAATTAAAAGTAATTATAATTTTTATTTCTTCTCTAAATTCAGATTTAAGTTTAATGAAATCTCTACTAAATGTAAGTAAAGCAGCAATAAAGTAAAGGTTAATGCAAGTATATATAAAACAACTTTCTCCTTTTTAACTAATCAATGATTTTTCAGAATAATTATCATTCATGGAGAACTTGAGATTATGGTATTTCGCCAAATAGAAGCAATCCTATTCTTTACCTTCGTTCGATAGTATAAAGAACATTGGCTAATCTATAGATTGGTTCAGGATGTATTATTAGTAGAATGGGTTAATCTAGGCTCACACTTCTAGATTTCCAAGGATGGCTATGGTCGGCCTTACTAGTGACCCGTTCACTTTCTATAAACCAAATTATTAGAATTTAGTCTGTCACTCTAAAAACTAATCAATTCTATGCCCAATAAATAATATCTCCCTATTTATTTGCACTTCACAATGAATAACCCGCTCAAGGCATTCGATTACCCAAAAATTCATGTGATATCTACTAGTTAAGAACTCTTCTCCGGATAGGTCTCAGAATTCTTCAATAGGTGTTAACAATTCAAATGGACAGTTCAAAAAGTAAATTAAGATCAGGTATGAATATCATCGCAATAATTTTAAAATTAAGTTAAGTTCTCTAACAAAATAAAATTATCTTATTATTTTTTCATAGTTGAAAGGAGAAAGAAAAGTAACTACTCAAAACACATTGAATTCACACAACAAAACATATTTATAAAACTTTGAACCAAGTTACAAATACTTATTTGGAATGTTCCTTCAAGTGATCCTTTGACTCCTACTGACTCCAATGCAAGGTACAAGACTTCAACAACAACAACACTTACAAACTCTCACTTACTACTCAAGGAATTGAGTAGTAACACTCAAAATAACTAAAATAAACTCACTAAATACTTAAGAAGAAAATATGGTGGCTCTCTAAAACTATCTCCGAATGCTGGAGTTCTAGGGGGGCACCGTTCTCTGTAGAAATGTCTCCTATTTATAGAGCTTCAAAAATGTCCAGGGGTTGCTTAAGGCACCTCTTCAAAATTCGTCCAAATTCCATGAATCTTCTAAAAAGTAACTGTGGCACCTAGGCGCCGGGATTTGGCGCCTAGGTGTCAGACTCAGTGACAAAGTCTTCGCACCCCTTCACTTTATATTGCACCTCTTCTTAATTAAAACTATTTTTCTGTGTCCAGATGCATTGTATCACATGTCCTATGTATCAGGAGTAACTTTCAGTCTTCTAGAAGGTCTGATAACCACTTAACACCATCAAAATAACTGCCCAAAGTTGTCAAAAATCTTATCTGTTTTAGTATCGAACTAGCGCTTAGGTGCTGGATTCTAGCGCCTAGGCGCCTGACCTATAATTTTGGCCACTTTGCTTTTTAGCTCTATTTTTTCTCATTTTTGCTCCTTTTTCCTTCTTGAACTCTTTTTTTCATCACCTATATCTAAAAACATAAAAATATCTTTCATTAAAGCATAATATCCTTAAAAATTGAATCATAAATAAGGCATAAAAATAGGTACTTTTTAAGTGGATCAGTATGCACTATCCATTTAGCTCCAATCAAATACGATCTAAATTTTTCAAAGGCATAAACAATAGCTAATAACTCTCTTTCAGTAGTGGTATAATTAATTTGAGCAACAGTAAGAGTCTTACTAGCATAGTATATAACCTTAAACATTTTATCGTGTATTTGCCCTAGAACCACTCTAATAGCATAATCGCTAGCGTCACACATTAATTCAAATGGTTTCTCCCAGTCAGGTGAAACTGTTATAGGGGTAGCGATTAATTTTTCCTTTAATAGATCGAAAGTTTTAACACATTCATCATTAAAATCAAACTTCTTATCTTTTTCCAACGGTTGGCATAGAGACTTGATAATTTTTTAAAAGTCTTTAATATATCGCCTGTAGAATCCTACATGTCCCAAAAATCTTCTTACCCCTCTCACAGTTGTTGGAGGTGGTAATTTCTCTATAATTTGAATTTTCGCAGGATCTACTTCCATGCCATATTCAGATATTTTATGCCCAAGCACAATTCCTCATGCAACCATAAATTGACACTTCTCCCAGTTTATGACTAAATTTGCTCTTTCACATACCTTCAAAAACTTTTCCAATTTCCATAAGCATGCATCAAATGAGTCTCCAAATACTGAGAAATCATCCATAAACTCTTATGTTCCGTCATCCATTAATTTGCTAAATATAGACATCATACATCTTTTAAATGTTGCAGGTGTGTTACATAATCCAAAAGGCATCCTTCTAAAAGCAAAAGTTCCATAAGGGCTAGTAAATGCAGTCTTCTCTTGATCCTCAGGAGCAATGGTATTTGGTGATAACTGATATATCCATCCAAAAAGCAATAATATTTGTGTCCCACAAGTATGTCTAGTATTTGGTCCAAAAACGGTAAAGGAAAGTGATATTTTCTGGTGGTGGTCTTTAATTTTCTATAATCAATACATGTTCGCCAACTAGTGACTTGTCTTGACAAAATAATTTCATTTCTTTCAGTTACATCAATCGTCACTCCTTTTTTAGGTACACAATGAATTGGGCTTACCCAAACTCTATCAGAAATAGGATATATGATTCCAGCATCTAACCACTTTAAAATCTCCTTTTTAACCAATTCTTTTGTTATTGGGTTCAGTCTCCTTTGTGAATCATCTCTAGGTTTATGTTGTTCATTCAACAAAATTCTGTGCATACAGATCAAAGGATTGATTCCTTTAATATTCGTTATGGACCAACCAAAAGCCTTTTTGTACCTTTTTAAGGTGTCCAATAATTTTTGTTCTTGATTTTCATTTAAATCCGAAGATACAATTACTGGTAAAGTAGATGATTCTCCTAAAAATATATACTTTAAATGATTAGTTAGAATTTTCAGTTCAAGTTCAGGAGGTCTAATGATAGATGAAATTAAACCTTTATCTCCATTTTCCATAATATACAATCTTTCAAATCTTTCCTGAACAAATTCTAACCTTTCATTCTTCATATCGTCCAATTCATCTTCAATTTCACTTCCATCTTCATCCTCACATTCCAAGTTTTCTTCAAATATTTCTTGAAAGAGATATTCTCTCAAATAATCACAAACTTTCATTCAAAAACACTCATCATCTTTTTCAGTTGAAGGGTATTTCATAGATTTCAGAATATTGAAAGTTAATTCTTGATCATTAACCCACATAGTTAATTCTCATTTCTGCACATCGATCATAGCTCTCCCAGTAGCAAGGAATGGTCTTCCCAAAATAATTGGAATCTCCTTATCTTCCTCCATATCTAATACAATAAAGTCCACAGGGAAGATAACTTTATCCACCTTTACTAATACATCTTCCACAACTCCCTTAGGATAAATGATATAACGATCAGCTAATTGAAGAGTCACAGTTGTAGGTGAAATTTCTCTTATTCCCAATCTTTTGAAAGTTGATAAAGGCATAAGGTTAATACAATCTCCAAGATCACATAAAGCTCTTCCGAATAATTTTTTACCAATAGCACACGGGATAGTGAAACTACCTGGGTCTTTAAGTTTTTCTGGAAGCTTCTTTTAAATATATGCACTGCACTTACCACTAAGTGCAACAGTCTCGTGGTATTTGAACTTTCTTTTTCTTTTAAGAATATCCTTCATAAACTTTGCATAATCAGGCATCTGCTCTAACGCTTCAACAAAGGGAATATTAATCGTTAAATTCTTAAGGATTTCCAAAAACTTTGCAAATCTATTATCCCTGTTCTATTTTTTTAGTCTCTAAGGAAAAGGAGGAGGTGGTATTTCAACAGGTATCTTCATTGGCTCCAACGGATAATCGTCAGGATATATCTTATTAGAACCTTTCTCAATGTTCACTTCCTCTCTTTCAACATTGACTTTTTTTTTTGAACTCTTATTTCCAATTCTTTTCCACTTCTTAATTAAATAGCCTTGATTTGCTCTTTATTTTGATCTTTTGGGTTGATCTCAACATTGCTTGGAAGATTTCCATAAGGTCTATTATTAAGCGCAGTAAAGATATGTCCTAATTGATTCTCAATGTTCTTCATTGCAACATTTTGATCTTGAATTTGATTTCCCATATTCAGAATCATTTCCTCAGTAGACAGCTTCTTTTCCTTAAATTGTGGGTTACTATTAAAACTTGGAGGATAAGAAGGTCTAAAATTGGTATTTCCTTGGTTGTTTGGATTTCCAACTGGATTCATATGATTGTTTCCCCACTACGGGTTAACAGCAACATTAGTATTATTCCAGTTGAAATTTGGTGATTCCTCCAACTAGGATTGTAATAATTCGAATAAGCATTATTAACTTTGTTACTTATGACATTCAATGATTCATAAGGTGGTTGAGAGTCTATCTTCTGTCCTGATGAATTTTCTTCCAACATTAGTGTGTTGAAGAATAATTCATTCCATATTGATCTATTTTCTTTGAAAGTGTAGTAATTTGAGAGACTATCATAGTTATTGCATCAGA
The DNA here is from genome assembly GCA_022702705.1 of Papilionanthe hookeriana x Papilionanthe teres. Lineage (NCBI taxonomy): Eukaryota > Viridiplantae > Streptophyta > Magnoliopsida > Asparagales > Orchidaceae > Papilionanthe > Papilionanthe hookeriana x Papilionanthe teres. Next base: position 33,535,560 of record CM040436.1, on the reverse strand, counting down.
ATCATGAATACTAGCTACTCTCTTAGGAATTACCCTCTCAGAGGGCCATTGAAAATTATTAGTAGTCATCTCTTCAATTAATGAATATGCTTCATCAAAAGGTTTAGACATTAATGATCCACCAGCAGCAGCATCGATAATCGATCTCAAAGATCCCACTAATCTATTATAAATGTTTGAATTATTAACCAATCTGGTAAAGCATGATGTGGACATTTTCTCAAAAGATCTTTAAATCTTTCCCTAGCTTCATAATAGATTCTCCATCAAACGGACTAAAAGATGTGATATCATTTCTTAACTTAACAGTTATAGAAGGAGGGAAATATTTTGACTGAAACTTTTGTGAAAGTTCTCCCCAAGTTCTGATAGATCCAGGTGCTAACGAGTTTAACCATGCCTTAGCCTTATCCCTTAGAGAAAAAGGAAAAATTTTAAGTCTAACAACATCGTTTGACACTCCATCATATTTAAAGGTAGCACACAGTTCTAGAAAACTAGCGAGATGTAAATTATGATCTTCATTAGGTGTTCCTCCAAATTGATTATTCTGTATCATTTGGATAATAGCAGGCTTAAGTTCAAATGAATTAGCAGCAACATCAGTATTTTGAATAGTTAAGTGAATTTCATCTATTGTTGGATTAGCATGATCTCTTAAAGGTATTGGAATGTTTCCATTTTGGTTGTTCAAATTGTTCGCCATTTTGTGAGGATTTTCAGTTTTTTTTGTTGTTTTTCGAATTTTTATAATTGTACGCTCTAATTCAAAATCGTAACGCAATAAACCTATAGATCCACTACTACGCATACAATCACAATAAGCACAGTAAGAAAACACACACAATTATGACTTGTAATTCAAATATAAGATTTCAAATACTACGAATTTAATTTTAACAGTTTTCTTTACCTTACCTCCCCGGCAACGGCGCTAAAAACTTGGTGCGACTTTTTTAATTTGCCAAAATTTAAGAACTCAGATTTATATTTATATTAATTTAGATTTTCAAAATGAGTCACACAATTAACGCAAGTATACGTATCGCTCAAGTAATAAAGGGCTCTAATGGAGTCCTAGATATCGATCCCACAAGGAGGCAATTAATTTCAAGGCGTAGCACAGAAATCACTATTCAAATCACAACACAATTGCAAGTAATTTTGATTTTTGAAATAGGTGCAAACAGTAAAGTTACTATTACTACTAAAGTACGCAACAAGAAGTTAAACTAACACACACTAAATTTATAACTAAACACGGTTGCAAGAAAGAGTCTTCCTCCTTTTCAATGTTAAGGTGTTGATTATTGTGACATAGACAGTGATGCAAATGTATTGTTCCAAATAGGAACAATTCTATTCTTTACCCATATTTCATCGTATAAAGAACATTGGCTAGTCTTAAGTTTAGTCTACAAATCTGTGGCTAGGCTAGGAGGATACTGGCTCTCACTCCAGAGCTCCCACTTCCCTTCCCTTGAGGGCTAACTCTCGCTTTAGTTTCCAAATCTTAAGAACAAAATGGGGATTTTAGCCTGTCACTCTAAAATTTCCAATTTTATGCCCATCAAAATATATTTCCCTATTTATTTACACTCAACCCCCATGAATTTCATCCCTAATTCATGGACATCTAATGTGATCTTCACTTAAGTTGTGGAACTCACAATCTTTTCAGAACATAAGTTTCCCAATAAGTTTTAACAACTAAATTGGCCAGATCAAAAAGTAAATGAAGTTCTAAGTGAAAAGATCATCACAAATTATCCATAATTAATCGACACATCATTTCCATTTCACAGCATCAACACATCACATGAGAAGGAGAAAGACAAAGAAATCTACTAAAGATTCATGAGGAAAGGATGACACAACATGGATTTTATATATAAAAGCAATGTCATACAATTAGAGTGAAGAAAAGACTACTTATCTCAAACTCTTCCCCAAGCGAATTTCAAGGAATTCCTTTGACTCCTCTTCTTTCTTCACAACAACACACAAATATCTCTTTAGAATAGTAAGGAAGAAGAAATCTCTCACTTTCCCTCTTGTCCTACACTCGAATTTACAAACCCTAGATCACTCTCTCTAAACTTCCCTAACACTCTCTACGCTTTACCACTCACTATACACACACATCCCCCACTAAAATCTCTCCCAAAAGTGGTTTAAATTCAGGCATAACTGATTTCCCAAGAGTTTTTGCATGCATTCCTCCAAAATTCTTTCAAATACATTGAATCTAGTTTGAAATCGGGATAGGGCACGGTTCAGCACTGGATAGGGTGCCGTTCGGCGCTATTTTTCGCCATTTGGATTATAACTCTCTGGAAACGGGCGCGATTCGGTGCTGGATAAGGCACCGTTCGGCACAAGTTCAACTTTTACACTTTGGCTCCTTTTTCTCCAAATTTTCTCCTTTTTGTTTCCTTTTGCTCCAAAGATCTCTAATCATTGTACCTGCATGAAATCATTAAAAATACATTCCTTTAAAGTGCAATATCATCAAAAACATGTATGAAATGGATAGTAGAAAGCTATCAAATTTGCAGTGGATCATTAGCCCCCAGGTGGTGGGAGAAGAGGGAACTCTAAAGTGAGAGCTAGTATCTTCCTTACCTAGCCCATGTTCAAGATATCTAAAGCACTAGATTAACCTATGATATTTATAGCATCTCTAGTAAGGGTAAAGAATATTATTGCTCTTATTTGGCATAACACATTTTAGATATTTTTGTAACGAAATTCCAAAACTTATTACTGATTCATAATAAGGAAAAATATATTTTTATTTGCATTTGCTTTAATCTTGCAAAAATCTTGCTAAGTTTAGTTAGTTATTTACTTTATTTTCTGTTATCAAAAATTGCCAAAAAAAATTAAACTTTCATTCTTGTAATATTATCTATAGTTTGTTTAAGACTATTTTTAAAAAGGAAAGTTTGTTATTTGTTTTCTTTTAGAAAGACTCCCTGTGGGTTCAATATTTCGGGCTTAATCAGAAAGCCCTTTATTACTTGATAACGATACATATACTTGTGTAGAATCCCAATTTAAAATATAATCAGTGAACTCTTATTTACATTGGAGTTAAGTATTTGGCACCGGATTAAAGAATGAGATATAGTTAAATCCATATATAAAATGTAGGCATAAATATTGTAAGGGATCATGTGACATGGGTACACCCGTTGGGCGGTTACGTTGGCAGAGGCGCGTGCACGAGAACCGTTACGTGAACAGACGCAAGTGACTCTAAAGTAATTTCCAATATGTAATTTCTCTAATTAATTATTTAATAAAATGTAACTCATGTTATTCTATTTTATATTTTATAATAAAGTTATATTTGATTTAAGTATGCTTCATTAATAATCTTAAACAATCATTTAATTATTCTTATAGTCAAATTTATTAGACACACTAAAAATAGGATGATAAATATCTGTTGACCTTACTTTTGTGAGGATATGTTCTAAACTGACAGTCATAATCAGAGTATATGATGCGACTTTTTTATATGCAAGAATTTATGAACCTAGATTTATATATTTATAAAGATTTTGTAAAGTCACAATTTCAAAGGCAACTATACGTATCGCTCAAGTAATACAGGGCTCTAGTGGAGTACCGTTTATCGATCCCACAGGGAAGCGAGGTGAGAGGTCCTTAGTTAAATTCTAGTCTACTACTATTAGACTTTAGTTTGGAAGGTAGATATAAGTGGTTTTTTTTAACAACTACTCTTAAAGGTAAATCTTAATTTTAAAATAACTCTAAAGAAAAACATTAATACTAAAGATAACCCTTTCTGGATAAATTGATTTTAAGAATTTTGAGATAATAAAAACTACTATTCTCAAGTAATAAATTAGATAATGTAAAGGAATTGGATGCATTAAATATTGTATGTGACAAATAGGAACAATCCTATTATTTACCCTCTTCCGAGTGCATAAAGAACATTGGTTAATCCTAGGTTTAGTCCCTAAATCCGTGGTTAGGCTGGGAGGATACTGGCTCTCACTCCAGAGCTCTCACTTCCCTTCACCTGAAGGCTAACTCTCGCTTTAGTTTCTAAACAGTAGGACTGAATTAAGGATTTTAGTCTGTCACCCAAAAATCTCAAATTCTACGCCCATCAAAGTATATTTCCCTATTTATTTGCACTCAACCCCCATGAACTTCACCATCCATGGAATTTAAATGTGGTTCCATTTTGTTGAGAATTACACAACCTTCTCGGGTCAAAGCAATTACAACGAATTTTAACAATACAACGGGCCCTTATTGTAATGTAAATAAAGTGCAAGTAAAAACCATCACGTTTATAATTAAATCCACTTTTAACATGCATCACAATATCCTAAACATAAATCCTACTCATTGTAAAAGAAAAGTAAAATGCAAACAATGGAATAATCTTCTTATGCCACTATTTCCAAATAAGAAGAAAGAATACGAGAAAGACATCACAAAGCACAAAGAAAGCACAACGGAAAACCTCATTTCAAAGCAAATCCATAAAATAAGTGTTTACAAAATCATAAATTAATGAAGAACACAATACTTAGCTTTTTCCCCTTAAAAGAAAGAAGAAGATCTCTCCCACAAAGTCTCCCACTGATTCATTCAATGCTAGTACCAACCCTTACAAATTCTTTCAAAATCCCCTCACCAATCTCTCCAAAAAAGTAGAAATCTATATTTCTACTCCTATTCTAAGATCTCTAAGCATTCTCCAAGTTTCTCTTAACATTCCTCTCTTCTTTTATGACCTAAAATTGTTCTTTTAAAGTGCAGGGACGATGTTTGAAGAGTTGCCACAAGAAACCTTTTAAAAAGCATCCAAATACGTTGAATCTCGGCCCCTAACCTTTTAAAATCGCGTCCAAATTGTTTGGGCACGGTCTGGCGCCCTATCGGACGTTGTCTGGAGCTCATGTCCACTTATTTTCATCATTCTCTGTCTTCTGGCGTGGTCCGACACCGGATAAGGAGCTGTTCGGCGCTGGTACTACGCAACTTCACCATTTCGCTTCGTTTGGCTCTGTTTCAGCTCTGATTCGCCCCGTTTCAGTTGTGTTGCGTTCCTAATAGATAGCCTTACAAAATAAGCATAAAAACAATATTTCTTTAAAGTGTAATCTCATTTAAAAATATGCAAGAAGTGTAAAAGAGATTAAGCAAAGAAAGGCTTATCAAAATGTGTTAGGCCAAAATTTGCTGTTTTTGCTCGTTTTTGCTCCAAATTGCACCATTTTTGTTTCATTTTCTCCAAAAGCCATTTTTTGTACCTAAAACCAAAAAAACATTCAAAATACCTTTCTTTATAGTGCAATATCATCAAAAATTGATATGAAATAGACATTAAAAAGATATCAAATTTTCAGTGGATCGGTATACACTAAACTACCCAAGTCAACTCAAAATCTTAGGGATCCCTTTACAAGTCCAATGATCACTATGATCATTAGATCTATCTTGGAGAAAAAGTCTATCAACTTTGACTCCTTGAACCCACTAAAGGTCCCTAAACCTTAAAAATTTTATTAAACCCTAATGTGTCCCCTTTTTTATATCAAAATGGAATGACACCTTAAAGAAACTAAATTTAGACTTAAGGGTCACCCGATTGACCATTTGTTCAACTCTGGACCCAGTGGTCATCTCATTGACCATTTGGTAAATCTTGGACCATATGATCACCATATTGACCTTATAGTTGACATAACCACCATATGGTCAAGACATCACCATATGATCAACCTAACCATCATGATCAATCCCTTGGTCAACATGGCCAATACTAAGCTATATCATCAAATCTAATGACCCTATAGCCAACCCAACCATCACATAGTCAACCCTTTACCATATGGTGAAATGGGTCATCTTAGCCAACCCATGAGACCAATGACTATGCTATGACACAATTGATCAACCCCAGCACCCAATTAGTCAACCCCAGCTCCCAATTGGTCTTGGTCAACCCTAGGACCCAATTGGTCAACCATGATCAATTGATCAACCCTAGATTATCTTGGTCAACTCATGGTCTTATTGCCTAATTTAATTTTTTAATTAATTAATTAATTACATAATTAAAGAAAGATGAAATTAAGGTTTATTAAGCTTATATTTGAACCCTAAAGACCATTCATCAAAGCCCAGCCTCATGGCAACTCAACCATGCATGATATCCAAACTTAAATCCAACACTTGGCCCATTGCTATTGGGTCACCTATGACCCTATAAATCCCATCATAACATACTAAACCCATGGAACACATTAAGTCACCCAAAGCCACTATTTTGACTTTTCAAAAGCCATCATGAGGGGAGGAATACATGGCTCCTTACATGGCATCCACCCCTTTTCTCTTAAGATCAGGTTGGACTGGTCAGGCCAGCTCATTTCTGAGTCCCTTATGCACCTCACCATCTCTAAAATAGGGAAGGAGCCTTGCCCTAGCCATATTCTTCACCATGTTTGAAGCTAGATGAGCACAACAAAGGGAAACTTTAGCCTGATTATCCTCAACCTAAATTTGATCTTTTTGGGTTCCCTGAGCTTCCCTGAACTACCTCACACCTTCTCTAATCAAGCCAGAGCTCATCCAAGTCCTTCAATGGCTATAAAGAGGCCATACCCGAAAGCTTCCAAGAAGAGGAGAACATGACATAGAGCCCTTAAACCCTGTTGCACTCAATAGAGAAACCACTCTCTATCTCCTAAGCAATCAATCCCCCATACTCTCAAACTTTGAAATCCACTAGGGAACCCTAATTTTCCACTCTAAAACCAAGACAAAATTTTTGATTGATACAAACCCTACCAAAACCTCGACCGAACTCTTGCTAAAGCTTCCTTTGGTTCCACGAAGAAGATTCCAATCGAAATTGAGCTACCTCGAGGCCTCTATCCCATTTCAAGCTAAAAATTGAGCCACCATTTCAGCAAGAACCTAACTAGGCCCAATTTCAAATTGGACTAAGGAGAAGCTTCGCAAGGACTAGGTGATCGTTTCTGTCATACTAAATTGAGGCCTCACCTCTTGAGACCAGCTATGTGCCTTAACCCCTAAAAATTTGCTCGGATTTTGAACATTGTGAAGAAAACCATTACACCATTGCTACATAGCCATATGAATGTGTTCGTCTTGCTTCGATGAAGCTTTAGGAACAAAAATCATATAATTTGGTGTAGAATCCAGTGAGATCTTATGCCTCAAACACAAAGGGTTCTAGGTTAATCATCCCTTAGGGATGATGATCCGATATCGTCCATACGGCTTAGATTTAGACGGACGGTCGATCCATACGAAACTGGCTAAATTGCACTACACCTCAGCCACCATGTGTAAAGCGTTGCCAATCAAAACACACCGCGTAAGCTTTCAGAGATGCCGAGGATCGACCTGGCTCCTTGCTGAATAAATATAAAATTAGGATTTTTCTATTTATTCAGAAAATTCCTAAAATCTTTAACCACCTCATAGTTAAATGATATTAGACTCGTTGGATTTCCTTTGTCGAGCAGCTCATTTTGAATATTAGCATGCTAACTTTAGAGAATTTTTGGGTTCCTGATTATTACTTAAAACTTCCAATTATTTGTTAAATGATTGGTTCAAAGCTTATTTTAACTCAAATCAAGTTTCTTTTGATGTTATTGTATTTATATTATCAAGATGTTTAGTTTGACTGTAAAATTGAAATCAGACCTGAGATGAATTTTATTTTGACTCTTAAAACTGTCATTCAACATGCATTAAGGTTCATATTTAATTAAATATATATATTTTTTTTGTAGATGTATAAGTATTAACGCAATGTTAAATTTTGAATAAAAATACTACTATTTCCTAGTGATATAGTTAATTTACTTGAGAGCATTTAATTTGTTGAAAAAAATATAGATTTAAATAAATGATTTTGTTAATATTATAATAAAGCTTTAAAAATTATTTAATAATATAAAAATTAAATGAATAATATTATTTTATTGAGTTTATTTAATATAAAATAATATTAATGTTTTTTCTCCACGATGATAATTCAAACCTAGTATTTTGAGATTCTTCCTTTATTTCCAACAAGCATCCTATAAATTCAGCACTAATATAAGCGTCAGCTGAAGTGATAGCCATAATAATTTCAGAAGTAAATTAAAAATCATTCAAATTTAAATTCGATAACATAATGTCAACTATCTTTCAACCTTTCGCCTCCACATATCACCGTCGCAGTAGACCACACAAAATGAGCGCTCTACCTCCCGTTTCAATCCCCGCTCCAACTAATCTCTAGCTTAGAAATTATTCGAAGCAAATTATAAAGATATATTTTTGGTGAATAATTGTGCACAAGTCTTGGTCTGATTGTTGGCGGGTTCACTATAAGTGCCATCAGGTCAAGTGTTCGATCCCTTATGGTGCGAGATTCTCGAATAATAGCACATGGTACTAGACTTCTATTAGGAGCTGTAGCACAAAGGAGAATCGGTTTTTAGGCTTCAACTAGAGTCAAATACCAATTCCTTTATTAAAAACTAAACAAAAAAATAATATTCGTGAAAAAAAGAATTTCATATACAAATAGTTAATCCATAATTATTTACACGCGTCTTCCATCTATGATCTCAAGCCATCAATGTCTACAGAATACAAATGATCTGCTCCTAAAAATTTCTCTACAGCCACCGCTCCGCCGTCAAATCCGCAACTTTACCCCGCCTCGCCGACTTCCACCACCAACACTTCCCGTCTCCCCAAAACCCAGCACTCCTCGCCGCCGATCTCAGGCACGCCACCACTTCCTCCATCGTCGGTCTCCCCTCCGGAGCCGATCTCACGCATCTCCCCGCTAATCGTGCCACCTCACGCCCCGCCGCCTCCTCTGCCGCGCTTCCCGGAGCCCCACTTCTCAGATCCCACAACCCATCAAACAACTCCGCTTCTATAAGCTCCACCGCCCAGCTCACCACCGAAGCCGGGCTATACTCTACATCTATCGCCCGCCGCCCCGATATCAATTCCAGCAGAACAACCCCAAAGCTATACACATCCGTCTTAACACTAAGATCCCCTGGAGATGAGTAAGCCGGATCCAGATAGCCGATAGTCCCCGCCGGCGCAGCCTGTGTAGGAAGCCCCCGGACCGCCAACCCGAAATCGGCGAGCCTAGCGCGACCCTCGCTGTCTAGAAGGATATTAGACGGCTTGATGTCTCGGTGGAGGACAGGGGGACGGAGGCTGTGCAGAGAAGCAACCGCAGAAGCGGCGCGGAGGGCGAGGCGGATGCGGAGAGGGAGAGGGAGAGGGAGAGGGAAAGTGGAAGGAGATTGGAACGATGGACGGTGGATGAGATCTTCGAGAGAGCCGTTAGGCATGAACTCGACGATGGCGATGGGTTCGGCGGCGGCGGTGCGGCCGACGAGATTGACGAGGAGGGGGGAAGCGGGAAGGGAGGAGAGGAGGGAGATTTCGTTGGCGGTGAAAGAGGAAGGGCAGGTAGTTGGGTCTTGAAGTGGAGGAGGTGCGGGAAGCTTTGCGGCGGCGAGGAGGCGACCGTTGTCTAGTTTGGCAAGGAAGACGGAGCCGTGGCTGCCACGGCCGAGGAGAGTGGAGCGGGGGAAGCCTGAGGTTGCAGCCTCGAGCTCTTCTTGAGTAAAAAGGCGCTGTTTTTTACGGCTCCAGCGTCGCGGAACAGGGAAGCAGGCCATTAGAGGGAGATGGTAGAACCCATTAGAGATCGAGAGAAGGGGAGATGAATTATGGTATAGTTGTTGGTGAGATGGTTAGGATTCAGTGCGATTTGTAACTTGTAAGGTACAATAAAGGGTGGAGTGAGGCTGGAGGAGAATTGAAGCAATATAAAATCAAGCCGTTGGTGTTTGAAAATTGACTTGTTTGGATTTTTGTTTCTCGGAAGGAATTGGTCGGGGAGGGAGGTTTGCCGTATAGGTATGGGGAATTAAATTTAGTTACTTTTGGATTAATTTATTTGCGTTGCTTGTATGAAATTGGTCTTTGACTATTCGTCAATTTAAAGCTGCAGATGTTCGGAAAGAAAAAGGAGTTTTTTAACATATTTCCATTGCTGTACTATTTTTTTTTAATAGAAAGTGCAATTAAAGCCTCCTTATTCATTTCATCAAAAATCAAGAATATAAAAGAGAAAGTGAAAGAGTTCTCACTACACACCACATACAACTCACCCAAAAAAATAAGAATTTAAGGGAACTCCAACCCAAAGGAAAATAGAGTCCAAACTAAACACCACATTCAACTCAAAAAAAAAATAAAAAATAAAAAATAAAAAAAACGGAATCTAAGAGGACTCAAATCTTCCAAAAAATAAACAAAAAAGAAGAAAAAAAAGAGAACAAAAAATAAAACATCAAAAATCAAGAGAAGCAATCGCCCACAAATCCAAAGGGATGAAGAAGTAAAGTCGAGCATCACTAATCTTCAAACCCCACTTTGCCGTCCAATGTGCAACACAATTATATATATATATATATATATATATATATATATATATATATATATATATATATATATATATATATATATATAACATTTATTTAATTATTAAATATTTTTATAATTAAATTATATATATAAATAATAAACTATAAGTTAAATATGTCAATTGCCAAAAAAGTCATGATGTTTATGATAATTTAATAGCGTGCTTCCGCACCAAGGCGTTGAATTTAGACACCTTGATTGAGAGCTGAGGTGACCTGCATTATAATTTATTTAATTAAATATGAACTTTTAAAGATGGCTCTCGCACCGAATATTTTTATCGAAAATTACCGGAAAAATTACATAAATTACATACATAGCACCCAATTCTTGTGAATTTACTTGTCTCACACTTAAACATTTATTTTTGCATGCATAGTATTTTAACTATAGATGAAAAGATGAATTTAACTGTCAAAAGACGATAATGAGTGTTATTTTATATATGATGTTTGTAATTATAAAAATTTAAGTCTCAGATAGGAAAATATGAAAATTTTGAGTGCTATGTATGTAAATGCCTATTAATTTTAAAATTTAATAAAAAATATTGACTAAGCAAACTCATGTTTTTTTTTTGTGCATTCAACAATTTGATACTATTGTAGTGTCAATATTGATTAAAATAGTATGATCTATTACTTGTCTAGGTCAGAAATTATTCAAGTCAGACTTATCTAATGGGATTTGATTGCAATAATTAACTTATGTATTAGGTTAAGATTTATTTTTTTTATTTGCCGCTTTAGTAATAATACTACTTTTGGCACCCACGTCACAGCACAACTAAAATTATTTCTAAATAAAAACTTATGCTGTTATTACGTGTTTAAATTGACATTTAGTGTTTATATACATTGAGAAGCCTTAGGAAATGAAATGCTCACCTTATTTCTTAGTACGTCTAACAAGCTGCTAGCTTTGGTGGTTAATTATCAAAGGTCTTGTCTCGCCAAATAACCGAATAGAAAATTATGGTCAAATTTTAAATTTATTTTATCAGCATTTTCAAAAATCAAATCTAGGCTTCATAATACCATATTTTTCTAGCTTTATTTTGTCATGTTAATTTAATTGACGCGTTCGTTTTATATTCTCTGTGACATGAATTATTTAAGATAGATTGAATTAGATATGGCCTAATCAATTCCCCTGACATCATTTTATGTGATCAACACAGTAACATCATTAGACCTTCTTAAGATTTTATCATTGATACACAGTTTGTTTGCCTTATATTAAATTTCATATTATTTTAAAGGATCCTAATTCATAAGAACATGCAAGACAAATTATGGCTTGTTGTTGTTAATTTTTAGTTGGACCTAAATTTGATTCTTAAATGACTGATAATTGTTTTGGTGAATCAGACAGTCTAAATTGCAATTAGTTAAATTTTTGGGGTTCAAGTCGTTTGGAAATTTAAAACAATATATTATTTTCTTATCAAAGTCTTTGATGGTCACAATTGACATCGCACCATTGTTTGTTATTAACGTAGTACCAGATCTATTCTATCCCACTAAGTCATTAAGCTGGTCAAGATATTACATCATCTAATCACTTTCTGAATAGAGGAGGGCCTCCCAATCATTTGCATTTACCATCATGAAATTATAAAATATTTAATCATATTATTGGTTAAGAGCCAAAATGCCACTCTTTTAATTTATAAATAATATTCAATTTCCTTTCCATATTATGAACTATAGAGATCATATAAATTTTTAGAACTCTGACTATGAAAATATTCTAGTTTGTCATCATAATATCCTCAAATTCTTATTATGTTCTGGTCACTTGAATTTCTAAATGACAATTTTGATGTTATGATATTATGTAGTCGTATGCCAAATTAAATTGTTTTATTTTCCTTCCTATTTTAAAGAAGAGATATTTCTAGTTACCTCTCATCATTTTGACCTAGTGTTCTTGAATTCTCAATCTTATTTCTCTTGAAATTTGCATTATAGTGTTTTAAGTTTTTCTATCATGCTTTCTCAATATTCTCCCTACATCACTATCGCTTAAAATCCAATAAATTGTCTTTGAAGTTACTTGAAAGCTTAAGTAATCCATCAATTCTAGTTGTTTAGTCCATTCCTTATCTCTAATGATAACATTATTTTAGGCCATTCTCAATCACACTCCACACCAACAACTTCATATTTTTAACTCATATTTTCCATAATATTATCCTTTACATTATACTTATGTGTTATCTAATTTTGGAGAAGTGAGGACAATATTTATAATTTCAAATTTTGCTTAATAGAATTATTTTTTGGCTTAGGTTTTAGCCCATTATTTTTTCCATTTTATAGAGTTTTTTATATTAAAAATATATATTTTTAATTATTTTATTGATTCATCTAATTATTCATATATGATCATTGGAGAAGATGTGTCAGAAAAGAGATGGGATATTTTCTTTACTTTCTACATTATTCGTGTCATTTTTATCTTTTATGGGGTATTTGTGGTTGTATTTGCAATGTATATATAAGAATGTAACTTATTAAATATGTGGAGCAAAAATGGATAATAAGTCTTGGACTTGCGTCCAGGTGCCCATGGCTGGCGCCCCAGTGCTTGAACCAGTCCAAAATTCTCTTAAATACAAAGAAGACAAAATATGAGCCCCACTATTCAGCACGCAGACACCAAAGACATATCGCCTATATGCATGGGATTACGGTTCGTGGTGTTCTGTTTGTGTCATTTCACATTCGATGGCTTAAACTGAAGGGGGGAGATGTAATTTGAGATATAGAAAACTATGGAGGGGAAAAGATAACGACACTTGGACGAGAATACACCACTTAAGAGAGGAGGAAGCCACATAGAAGATCTCATTCTTATACCTCTCATAGTTTATCATATCTTTTGCTTAGCAAGTGTGAGAGAGTGCGTTATTATTAAGTGGTGAGATTTGGGAGACATCGTGTTGCTTGTATGTTAGAAATCAAAACCAAGGAAAGCATTCATTGTAAAGGAAAGATTGCTATGTATATCACTAAGAGAAAACTATTTTTTTTTGGTTTTTCTTTTGCTTGTGTACATTGGGTTTTATGATTTCAAATAAATTTCTTATGTTTTCCTTAATCATGGTTAATAGTTAGTGTTTTTATACTTGTGTTTTGGACATGTAATGAATCATATTTTCACCATGAGATTTCTCTGGAGTAATTGAGACGTTGATAAAAAGAAGATGTGTTAACTTTTAGAACTTAATTTACTAATAAAATGTCCATTTATAAAGTTAATATCACTATGATCTAGAACCTCAAATCGTTGACTAGAAGAATGAGCTGGTTAACAAAGTAACTTAGTGGAATAGACACATCATTAATAGAAGATTACAACTTAAATTGTCCCTCTCCAATTATTGGACTGGGTCTTATATTTCACACTCGTTTCATCTCACTTTGGAGTTTGACTTGTTTTTTAACAAGCTAAGCTAAAATTTTACGCCTGAAATTTCCTTGCCAACATAAAAAAAAAAGACTCCAAATTCAAAACAAAATAAAATAAAGTAGAAAGACGAAAATTTAAATTCACAACAAAATTAAATCAAAAATATTTTTACTTCGATAAGTTTAGAAAAAAACACTTAGTTCGAAAGGAAAATTTGTAAATTTCAGCATTTATACTAAAATTATTACAATGAAGATGGAGCATAGAATGACACTTATGCTAAAAAATTCTTGAATGACAAAACATGTCATCCCCAAAGCTGATATTCTCATTTACTGAAGGGCTAGACTTACCTACAGATAAGAATAATCACTACCAAGCATTGCCAATTAGGTTTAGAGCCCAATTCGATGAAATTGAAGTAATAGTCAGTGACGTACCACACATTGTGATGAAGACAACAACTACAAAGGTTAAAGGGCCATCAACTGAGTTCGACCTATAGTGTAGTCTGGAGTTCCCATCTTTTAAGAAGGTGGAGATCGAGAGAGTGCCTGCTAGGTTTGCTATTCTCGCTGCTACCAAGGTCTTCACTGCCACTACTATCTGGTTGGTGTTGCACCAGTGATGGATAAAATTAGAGAGAGTTGCCTTAGATGGTTTGGTCACATTAAAAGTCGACCACCTGATGATCCGATTAGGAGAGTAGAGGTTTTAGATACAACTTTATGTTAAAAAGGCAGAGGTAGACCCGGGAAAACTTGGGCTTATTGCATAAAAATAATCTTAATTAATTAGAATTAAACAAAAATTTGACACTAAATAGGACACAATGGAGAAAAAGGATTCATTTAACCGACCCCAGTTAGTGGGATTAAGGCTTTGTTGTTGTTGTTATTGTTGTAGTTTAGAGTTGGGCTTGTAGTGTTTCAAAGATGTTTGAAGTTGATTATATTGCATTTTCTAAACCTCATTAGTCCAATATGGATTAAGCCTAGTTCACTACTAAGACCTTAAGACTTAATGAGAAGAATTGTGATTTTAGGAATATTGAGTTATGTGATCTTAATCCTTATCAAAAACATTGAATTATCATTAAATCATTAATTAGGAGTTCTAAATTAGTGAATTATTATCTTCCAAGCTCAAGCCCCTCACCTTAGTATCTTTTGACTTAATTATCTTCCAAATTTCTTTAATTATTTATGGAACTACAATCATGCCCTTAATGTATAAAGGTGTGAGATTGGTTTCTACCATTCAAACTTTATGTTTCCAATCTTCTAGAAGATTTAATTTAGATCATTAATTACCCATTCACCCTTCATTAGGTGTAAATATTAATTAAGGCTTAAATTCCATAATTATTATTTTGGCCTTAAAAACCTTATCACTTCATAATTCATTAAATTTAACTCAAATGACTATGAAATTTTTATGTTACCGAACTTATAGATCAATTAAAATATGAGAAGAGAAAATGTAATTTTTTTGAATTTATATAATTTTTATAATTATTTAAATGCAGAATTAGGGATTTTTAAAGTTAATTTAATATTAACCAAAACAAATCATCTGTCCTTAAGAAAATTACTGGAGATTCGATCAGTGGACCACCTAGAACAAATTTCATGATTTGTTGAGTCTTTTTTTAATTGTTAGAATTATTTATTGGTTTTGAATATTAATTGAATATAAAATATTAATTAAGTTAAATTTTAAGTTTCATATTTTTCATAAATCTCTCTAAATCTAAGGAACCCAGAAAAATAAATTTCATATTTTTGTGATTTATATTTTAATTATTAGAATTATTTTTGTGTGAAATTAAGGATAATTCAATTTAAGCCTTTAAACATTAATCTCTTTACTTACAAAATTAGGAAAATTATTTTATTTTCTCCCAAGTGAATAGGAGACAAAATGTGACATTTATGCGGATATTTATACTTTAGTGATTTTTATTATTTTTTATGATTTTTAAATATTTTTTAATTATTTAAATATTTAAAATAGGGTTAAAAATAAAACATTTATTTTAATTCCAATTTTATTTTTCTTAAGTCCCTCTAATCACAAGGAACTCCCAAAACAACTTTTGTAATTTTTTTTACTTATATTTTAATTATTATAATTAGTTTAATGCCAAAAATGTCGTTTTACTTGAAAAATCTATTTTAGTAAGTAAATTAATTCCAACTGACTCGAAATTTTTATAGGGAGCTCCTCTGCATATTATTACAGCGTAAAATGATTTTTATGATTTTTAATTTTATATTTTATTTATTTAAAATTTTAAGGGTTTTAATGAGTTAATTACAATTAGTGTTATTCTTAAATAATTAAATCCATTTGATATTTTTCCTAGGGTTTTCTGATCACAGTGAACCTACCAAAAAAAATATATATTTTTCTGATTTGTAATTTAATTTTTATGATTTTTAAACCAAAACAGTGGGGATTAATTTGAAAATTAGGGATCTCTAGCTAGAGATCCCCCCTGATCTTGGAAAAATTAGGAAAGATCCCTAACCACAAAGCCTCTATGCCCTCCAAACCTCATTCCATGGTGATCAATACTTACCTATTTAGAATCAAAATATTCCAGAGAGCATTTAAGTAATTAAAAAAATACAAGTCAATAAACTCCAACTTTATTTTCACATTGTTTTCCACTATTCACTAAGCAACATGGTATTTTTCTTTTATTTTTTTGATTTTTCTACACCAAGTTATGGATTATTAAAGGTGGCTGAATTAAATAAATATAGAAAATCTGGAATTTCCTACTTATCCACACAGTGTTGATTGGATCCTCGGCAGCTCCGTAAAACCACGCGACGGGTTCTCATTCGACGTCGCCTTCTGAGTTAGTCTGCACTTTATGTCATGTGGTTCCGTCCGGCAAAATCGTAGCCATCCAAGTGATACATGAGCGATCAGACGGTCCTTGGCCTTCATCCCCAGCTGGTTCATCTTGCAGACCGTCTATACTAAAACCTTAAGATCTCAAGCTAGACTCTACCAAATCACTTCAGGTTTCTTTCTATTGATGCATCTAGCTTAAACAAACACTATACGGTTTATGCAGTATGAAATCAAGCCTAATGCCATGAGAGCCCAAATCGAGCTTGGTTTGGGGGGAGAGTTCAATACCTTTGTTTGAGAGGTGAGGCCTCAATCAGATGTTTGTAGAAGCTTTAGAGGACTCTGACAAACCTCCTGCAAGTGTTGCTGACTCTGGTAAGCTGTCTAAGTAAGACTTCGATAAGACCAATTTTGGGGGCCTTGATGGAAGTTAACGTTAGAAGGGCTCTGTGATGAGGCTTCTGTGGTGGATCAACTTCGTTTGGTCTTGTTATGGTGTGGGCAAAGTTAATTTGGATTTTGTGTTGTGTGGTGGTGTGGTGAAATATGTCCTAGTTTCAGTTGAAACTTGGGTGAGGAAATTGACTTTGGACAGTGGGGGAAATGGTTGGGAGGTAGTGAGATTTCACTCAGAAAGGTCTGGAGGAGCTCTAGTGAGATTTTGGCAGAGTTTCCCCAAAGATTTGTGCACACTCCCATTTTAGTCGTGAGGTAGTCCATTTATAGCCACGACCAATGGGTGGAGCTTAGGGCATCAATTTGGGTGTAGGGTAACGCTTAGCGGAGTGATGAATGGCGCAACTGACCAATCAGAGCTGGACACATAGGATGGGCCAATTTGAGTTTGATTTGGTGTGGGATGGCTGTCGGTTTTGGCTCCTCCGGCGACTAGGCCGACTAGCCAAGGTGGTGCTCAGGCCAGGGTGGTCACGAAAGGCAGTCCTTAATGGTGATTAATCTGGTTGGTGATGGCTTTGGGTAAAGATCTCCTTGGTTTAGCCATTTATTGGAGGCTATCCCCTAATTTAGGGGACCCTGGGTCCACGACCCATGTAGGTTGGGCTATGTGGATCTAGACTAGTCTTTAGGGTCTAAAAGCTGGCTGTGGTGAGCATAGGTTGGTCAATTTGGCTAGGTTTCGTCACATTTGGTGCAAGGGTTGAAAATTGGGGTGTTGGGTTCAATAGTGATCTAGGTTACGTTTGAGCTTGATTTTGAATCAAGTGATTGATGAATTTGATGGGGATAATTGTCATGAAGAGTTTGGAAGAGGATTTGAGTGATTTTAAATTGATTTGGGGGTTCAATTTGGTGAGATTTGGCTTAGGGTTAATTTTTGGGGATGTGGGTTAGACTTGGATTTTGGTTAGGCTATGGTTTGGCTCTGGTTCAATTGATGGTTCAAATTAGTCTAGGGGATTGTTATGAAGTTTTGAACATTAATTGGGTAGAAATTTTGGGGTTATGACATTCAATTTGGTGACATTTTGGTATGTGGCTAATTTAGGGAAAAATTGGGGGATTTTGATTTTTTCTTGTAATTAGGTATTGAAATGGGTTCAATTGGACTTAAATTTGGTTTAGATTAAGTCAGGGAATGATGAATTTTGATTTAGAATTGAAATTGGGGAGGATTGAATTCAATTAGGTTGAGATTGGGGGGCGATTTGGGTATTTTGGGCCTTTAGGGATAATTTGGGGATTTTGGTTAAATTGAGTCAATTTAGTAAAATTGGGGGCTCATTGGATGGTTTCAATTTGATTTTGGGGACATTTGGGATGATTTTTGAGATTTTGGGAATTTTTGGGTCATGAGGGGTATTTTGGTCATTTTGGTAATTTTGGTGCTTTTGGGAATTTTGGTAAATTCGGGGTGTTTTGATCAATTTGATTGGTGAGAAACATTTTGGACTGATTTTTGGAGAGAATTTGGGAATTTGGGCAATTTTTAAATTTTTGGTCAAATGGGGGTTTAGGGGTACTTTGGGTAATTTCATGGAGTTTGAGGTCTAAGACGGTCAAAGTTGTGGTGAAATTGGGGTTAATTGAGTATGTCAATCATGTCATTAACCCATTTGAGCCATGGACCAAAGAAAACTCCCATTTTGGATCCTGCATGTGTTGGTCCTAGCCAACCTGCTCAAAACATGACCTAGAATTCAACTAGAAAGTGTCTGTTGGAGATTATTTGGTAGAAACCTTCAAACCCTAGGGGAGAATCCTTCATAATGCAGCCATGAATTCAAGCTTCCGCATTTCAAAGGGAGTTTGATTCAATTTGAATTTGAAATTTTAAATTGGAATTTGATTTCAGGTTTAAATTTTGGATTTTAATTTGAGTTTTGATTTGATTCTGAATTTGAATTTGAATTTGAGCTTTAAATTTTTAGGAAATTGAGTTTATGGAATTTGTAATTTGTAAAATTTTACTTTGATTTAAGAAATTTAATTTTGTTGGGAGATTCAAACTTGAGTGAGCGTGAGAGGAGAGCAGAATTTAGATACCGAACTCAAAAGTTTGGAATCAGAATTTAGCTACTGACCCTGACGGATGAGAAGTGGAATTTAGGTACTAGTCTCGAAAATGAGAATCAGAATTTAGGTACCGATCTCAAAATAAAGGAATAAAAATTTAGGTACTAACCCCGATTGATGAGAACTGTAATTTTGATACTAGCCTTGGAAATGAGAATTAGAATTTTGGTCTGATCTTGGAAATATGGTGCATGTAAGGAATTTGTGTAATTTTGAAGGAGTCGGTTGACCTTGCACCGACCCTGGAATTTATGGAGGGTAGAAAGCTTGTGGAAAGGGATGTGGAAATTTATGGAATATTTAGAAGGAATCAAACGATCTTGCACCGACATTGGAATTTTTGAAGGGTGCAAAACTTGTGGAAAGGGATGTGGAAATTTATGTAACATTTAGAAGGAAACGGATGACCTTGCACATATCAAAGAATTTATGGAGAGCAAAAAATTTGTGGAAAGGGAAGTGCAAATTTATGGAACATTTAGAATGAATCGGATGACCTTGCACCGACCCTGAAATTTATGGAGGGCGGAAAACTTGTGGAAATGGACTGTGAAAATTTATGGAACATTTAGAAGGAATTGGATGAACTTGCACCTATCCTGAAATTTATGGAGGGCGGAAAATTTCTTAAAAGGGGATGTGGAAATTTATGGAACATTTTAAAGGAATCAAAAGACCTTTCACCGACCCTGAAATTTATGGAGGGCGAAAAATTTGTGGAACGGGGATGTTGAAATTTATGGAACATTTAGAAGAAACCCGACGACCTTGTACCGATCCTGGAATTTATGGTGGCAGAAATTTTTTGGAAAGGAGTGTAGAAATTTATGAAACATTTTGTGGAATTTAGAGGAATTGCAGAGCATTTGTTGTATTATAGAGTATTTATGGATATTGTAGAAATTTGTGGAGATTTGTGGAGATTCATAGAAATTTGTGAAGAATTTGAGTGAATTGCAGAGATTTATGGAAATTTATGAAGATGTATGGAAATTTATGGAGAATTTGAGTGAATTACAGATATTTATGGAAACTTTTAGAGATTTATGAAAATTTATGGAGAATTTGAGTGAATTACAGAGATTCATAGAGATTTATGGAAATTTATGGAGAATTTGAGTGAATTGCAGAGATTTTTAAAAATTTATAAAGATTTATGAAAATTTATGAAGAATTTGAGTGAATTTTAGAGATTTATGGAAATTTATGGAAATTTGAATGTAGAATTTATGAAGTGTACTAAGAACCCAGAGTTGTGCAACGAGCAAGGAACACGAGACGGTGGAAGAACATATGTATTTTCTTTTCTTTGTTCGCTTTGTTTTCTTTTGTGTTTTCTTTTCATTCTTATATCATTTTCCTTTTCTTAAGAGAATTTCTTCGATTTCAGTTTTCTTAGGTTTCATTTCCATCTTTGATTTTGATTTCATTTTCATTTTTTATATCAATTTAATTTATTTTCAAGTTTTCTTTCTTTTATATCGTTCTTTGTTCATTATATTTTGAAACCGGTACACGGTCCTGCGGCTTTTCATCCATAGCGCAATTAGAAGTACATTTCAATAATACACTTTAATTTGCGACAAAAATATCTTGATTAACTTCTTATTGAAATATAGTACAACTGATTATATGCTGATAAGCATTAAAATATAGAAAGTACAAATACGTGGCAACTGAAAACATCATATGTTGTATGTGTCTACAAAAAGCAGCGAGGGTATGTCCTTTGAGATTGCCCTTTGATTAAGCTAACCTCTTAAGCTTCGCTCCGGGACAAAAATCCCCTTCTGTAAACTTAGAGGTATGGCTATGTTAGAGCTCCATTGGTCGCAAATCCTCCAAGTATGGGACTGGCTCATATCCATATGGTGCTTTATCTTCATTAATTCTTCGAAAGCTAATAGAGACTCTGTTCTGTGCGACTCCAGGTATGCAATGCTTCGACGAATCTGCTCCATTTCCTTTCAAGACCATAACTGATCCGATTGGTAGTGGGATTTCTACTGTGCATTTAAACTCTCTAGGTCCAATAATTTGTATTTCCTTTCCAAAAGAATATTGCTCTCGCTCATGAACGAGACTGTGCAGAACTGCCTGACGAAGACATGGTGGTCAACATGAGGCGGAATGCAATCCCTCTCCCCATATATGTTAATAATGCAGCCGTTCAGAATACAGTCTGGTGGCAGTACGTGTCTTTCCACAATTCTCTTGATCATTTTCTTTATCGGGGACGGCATAGGATCAACTTCATCATTTTGCAAAATTCCTGAGGGATTTCGCTGTCTGTCCTTCGCAAAGTTGTAGCAGCAACCACGCTGAGTGGGGATCCTGCCCTTCCCTCTTTTCCATTTCTGCGGCTTTGAGTAGGTTCTTTCCCTAAGGCAGCCTACCCGAGACTGAAGACGCAATCCAAAATCATTTCTTCGTCATTTTATGAAAAAACATAAGTATATAGTTCCAATCATTCCAGGATGTTGACAAACTTTCCCTGGATTTCCTCATAATGCTTGAATTCCTTCCTTCAAACTCTTCGTATCATTACCATTACATAGTCTGAGACTGTCTACTGTTGTCAAGGCTCAACGAATTATGGTACATATGGCTCCACATCAGGGTGCTACCTACTTCTTATTAGCATTGAGGCAGCTACATATGCCTCAAAAGTTCCATATTCCTCTAAATGCAGGACATTACAATCTGGGAATTTTGTAAATGCTCTTGTAATTAATGTTTATCTGGGTAAACACGAGTTACATGTTGAGCACCCGGTGAAGATCTCCTCATGTGGATCCCATGACAGAATAGGTTCTGTAGTAAACTCTCGCTTAGTCTATGTAGCAGGTAAACTAGCAGAGGTTTCTTCAATTTCGGGATTGTAACTTTCTTCTTCAGAAATCGGAGCAAGCTCTGTAGCTATCCCCCTGGCATGTCTTCATTCAATCCTTTATAAGGATCTGCGCTTGTGGCAATTAGCATTTCTTCTTTGATTACGCCTCAGCGGCGAGTGTGGAGCTCTCTCTGCAGCAGCAATAACTATCTCTCCTTATAGCATAGTGATCATCGATGGTATATGTTTATTACTTACTGTCTGGAGGTGTGAATCTGTAGATCCTCCGGTACCTTTTTATTTTGATGTCTCTTCTGCCTCCTTGTGACTAATTCTGACCACGGATTGCAGGCCTGCAGCTTCCCCATGGCTGACCATGTCCATTAAGGGGCCCTCGTAGTAAAAATTGACTTGGGCAAAATCTAAGTCGAAGTTTATCACACCTCCTTCCGATGCTTTCTCTTCTTTTGGTGCTATATTTAAGCCGTCTTTAAATGCAAAAACTAGGTTTTGTCCTGACATTTTTTTTACATAAAACAGGGGCAATGTTAGTACGGTAGTACTTTGCACAAACAAGAACAATAATAAATTATTACTTAGTGAATTTTAGATGCCACTACCTTATTTAATATGATTTTAATAAATTTGAATTTTAAACCAAAGATTTCAAGGGTGCACATTCCATTTCACAGAAAATTTATTTCATTTCGCTTGATTTTATTACATAATTTCTTTTATGTTTGACCCAGTCACAGACACTGGCCATATAGCTATTTCGGAACAGGTGTCGTACCTTACATTTATCATGTTGTGTAGTATTTCTTTAAATATCATCCATTAACTGGCAACATGGGCCTTTCTCCTTGGGAATCCAACAACTGTTATGCTCCTCCAGAGTAAACTTTCTCTACCATAAATGGCCCTCCCAGGTTGGTTCAAATTTTCCACCTACCTTGCGGTGTGCAAGAATATGCCTTCTGAGAATGAGAACAAGGTCACTAACTTTGAATGAACTCGGGCGGGCCAGTTTATCGTGGGCTTGGATCATCTTTGCTTAGAAAAGCTCTATGTTTTGCTCCGCAGCAAGTCGTTTCCCTTTGAGACCTTCCAATTATGCAAGCCGGAGCTTGGCATTTTCTTCTGTGGTGATTTAATTGGAGACGGTGATCTTGAGGGACGGTAGCTGAACCTCTAATGGAAGCACTTCCTTGGACTTGTACATGAGTGCGTAAGGTGTAGACTGCATCGGTGTTCTGAAGGTTGTTCTGTATGCCCATAAGGCTTCCAGTAACTTCTCATGCCATCCTCTTTTATTGTCATCCAATGTCTTCTTTAAAATCTGTACGACTGTCTTGTTGAATGTTTCTGCTAAACTATTTACTCTGGGGTAGTATATTGTAGATTACTTCCAATCTATCCTGTGTCGTTTGATAAACTTGTTGATTTTTGTGCTCTTGACGGCGGACCCATTGTCGGAGATGATCCTGCACGGTACACTGAAATGGTAGACAATTTGATTCTTGAAGAACTATAGCACCTGCTATGTTGTGACATCTCACAACGGAATTGCCTCTGTCCCTTTTGAGAAATAGTCCGTAGCTACAAGTATGAACCTGTGCCCTTTATAAGATGGAGGTTCTATTAGATCCACTATATCCGTACCCCAACACTCGAATGAACACGATGCGACTATGGGGTGTAGAACATTTGGAGGTTGGTGCAAGACCACTCTATGAACCTAACATTAGTGACATTTCTTAGCTATATCTATTCAGTATGTCATCATTGCTGGCCAATAATATCCATGTCTCTTGATTTTCAATTTCATCTTGGACTCTGACTGGTAAGCTCCACACAGTGCGGCATGCACTTCTTTGATGATATTCTGTGCTTCTGCTCTGTTTAGACATCTCAACCACATTTGATCAAATGATCTTCTGTATAAGACGTTGTTGATTAAGACATACGACATTGCCCTTTTCTGAATCTGATGCGCTATTGACTTGTCTTCTGGCAATTTTCCTTTTTGCAAGTATTCTACATACGGTTGGCGCCAATATGCGACATCATATTTTAATGCAACTGCTATTCCTTCTTTACTCAATTTGTGTAGAGTGTCGAGGTCGATCTACGATAGCACCTGACGTCCTTGTTCGGTGATTTCTATGGAATCCACCTTCGAACATGCAAATTCTTTATCCAATTTAGCTAAAGCATCTACATAGGTATTATCCGCTCGAAAATCCTATAGAATGTTACACTGGGAATTTGCTCCATCAATTTCATTGTGTATCTTCTAACCTCGATTTTCGAATTTTGTATTATCCTGACACTTGCTAAATGACGAGGTGTGAGCCTTTGTACATGGTAATGTCTATTATTTCCATTAGTATTTCCAATTCTAATCTGGTTATCATTGCTTCATATTCTGCTTCGTTGTTAGTGCATGACTCTATCAAGTGGTAGGAAAATCTTAGCTTGCCTGATCTAGTGTAATGAAAATCAAACCAATTCCTACTTTGCCTTATATTATTATTTGTAATCCTTTATCTTTCCTGGTTGATGAAGCTCCATCAAAGTACATCTCCCAGCATTGAGCATTGGGGTCTTCTACTTGCATTATTTTCCTGTCTGGTAAATCGTTATTGAGAGGGCACCCAGCTGGTAATTGGTGCGTTGCGAGAAAGTTAACGAGAGTCTGACCTTTGATAGTGTGAAGGGGGACAAAATTTATATCAAATTACAATAAAATCATTGATCACCTTGCTAAATGCCCAAAAAGTGTTGGTTGGGTCATCAAATATTACTATGGATTAACCTTCAAAATCAGGTTGACTTTATGAGACAATATGTAATGATTAAGCTTTTGAGCAGCAAAAAACAAAGCTAGATAATGTTTCTCAATAGGAGGATACTTCACCTCCACCGGTATTAGACTTCGACTCAGGTAGTAGAGTGTGTTTTTCTTACTCTCATCTTTGACTTGGGCTAGTAAGGCTCCGAGGGATTTATCTAAAGTCGCAGTATAAAGTATCAACAATCTACCCAGGATAAGGGCTGCTAAAACAGGAGGAGTCTTTAGATATCATTTAATATCTTTGAAAGCCCGTTGGCACAACTATGCCTAAATGAATTTGGCATCCTTTCAAAGTAAATTCAAAAAGAGTAGACACATTCCTGATAGATTGGATATAAAACGTCTTAGGTATGCCAATTTACCTTGAAAAGAGTGTAATTGCTTCATAAGCTATGCAAGGAGGCATTCTCTAAGATATCTTTTATCTTCTCCGGGTCGATTTTGATTCCCCGATGACAGACAACCAATCTTAGAAATTTCCCAGAGGTAATGCCAAAGGCGAATTTTAAGAGATTCATCTTGAGATTAAATTGTTGTAATCATTCAAATATGGTCCTCAAATCAAACAGGTTGTTTTCCTTTACTTTGCTCTAAATGACCAAATCATCCAGGTAGCATTCCACTTGGTGTTGAATCAGGTCATCAAAGATCTTTGTCATTACTTGCTAATAAGTAGCCCCAACATTCCTTAGACCAAACAACATCACGGTGTAGCAGTAGATCCCAATCGATGTTCTGAATGTTGTAAGTGTTGCATCTTTTGGAGCCATCTTGATTTGATTGTAACCTAAAGATCTTCCCATGAACGAGAAAATCTCATGTGTCGAAGAAATATCCACCATTAATTCCAGTATCAACAATGGGAATTCTTCCTTTAGACATGCTTTATTTAAATCCCTGAAGTTGACACACACTCGTATCTGTCCATTCTTCATCTTAACTGGTATAATAGCTAACCATATGAGTTATTGCTCTTTACGCACAAAGTTGGCGTCTATCAATTTCTTCACCTCAACTGTGACTTGTTGTTCAATGTCAAGGCTCATTCTTTAGGGAGCTTCTCTCACTGGTGTCATATTCTGATCCACTTTGAGTCACTGAACTGCAACTTCTAGAGACAAACCTGACATTTGTTCATAACTCTAAGCGACATAATCCTTGAATTCTAACAGTAACTTGATCAATTTTGTAGATTTTTCTTCACTGAGCAGTGAACTTATAAAGGTGAGTCGGGGCTGATCCTCAGTCTCGAGATTGATTTCCTTTAATTCGTCGACTGTAGTTTTGATTTCTTCTTTGAACTCTGGTGAAGCATCATCTATCGGCTGATCCTTACAATCATTTTTGACGTCCAAGCATTGTTCTTCTAAGTGGCTAGTAACAACCATGCAAAATTTTGAGTCATCGACTGGTCCTATCGTACCAAATCTGAGACCCTCTTTCGATTTGAGAGGTCATCCTTTAGTATTCTATAATTTTTCAAAGAGTTGTAGCTTATTCTTTGACATTTGCTTTGGCACAGAACCTTATTGAATTAACCTTTGTACATACAGAGAAAAGTAACTCAATGGTAATTCTATTAACTCAGTATAATCATCTTTTTCAAGATTTATACAAATTTCAGATGTAGAGGGAGAAGCACGATAAAACTTGATTGGTTTGAAACTTCCACTACAGACTTCCTTGACTTCCAAACTCTCGATCTTTGAGGGTGGATCAAAGTTAGGGTCATGGCTTGAACTTAATGGTTGATCTGATCGTACATCGACTCATATTCAATTTTCTCTTTATATTCCAAGAAAATATCGAATGGGCTTCTTTTGGCCTATGATCATCATTTCTTCATCAGATTTATCTTCCTCAGAGCTTTCTTTTATGTCGACGATGATGGTTGGCATCGTCTGTTCAACAATCTTGTGAGTTCTCCCTTGCCTGTATCCCCGACCTTGATCTCAGATGCGTGGGCTAAAAGAAACTCCACCGACTCATTGCAATGGAGTGGGAGATCGTTGAAGTGGAGCAAAATGGTCCCTCTATTGTGATCCTTTTAAATCTTTAGTCATATTTGACATAATTTCTCTTGAAAATACTATTTTATTCGGGGTATCATAATAGGCAGCGTCCTTGTGGATGCCTACTTCATGTATTGAGAACAGCTGTAAGTCTCCCTTGATGCAGTGCTCTTGTCCATCCTTATAATACTTAATACACTGATGTAGTGGCGATGAGACCATATTGTACTCATGAAGCCATGAACAACCAAGTAAAGTGTTGAACGAAGTTTCCATGTCGATGACATGAAATTTTATGGTTGTTACTAAATCTCTAACTTTCATTAGTAGTGTAATTGTTCCAAGTGTTCTTTCTCCTTTATGATTAAATCCTCTTAGCATCATCTTATTTGAAGTGAGTTCTTGTCCATCGATATCCAAATCTATTAATGTCTGTAAACTCATTATGTTGAGTGATGCTCCCGAATCTACCAAAACACTGGAAAGCACAAATCTGTCGATGTTAACGAAAATGTAGAGCGATCGATTGTGGTTGGCAGTATGAAGGTTACCCCGACTATTCCTTCAAAGTACAAACTCCATCTGAGGACGTGCTAGTCAACTATGCTAAGTAAATTTCTAGATCAAGCGGAGCCTTGATCATATTTTATCTCATCTCCTTTAACAGGATTAGAGTGTCGTAGATGCTTAGTTTGGTCGACAACTTCCTAAGATGAGCTAGTACATTGTAATCCACTTTATTTCAATTTCAAATTTCTTCTCAAATGTGTGTTTCTTCTATCGGTGGAGGCGTCTCCTCTCGAATAACTACTTGCTTTCCTTTGTCCATCAGAGCTATTCTCGAGGGTAATACCTTTCCACTCCTTAGGTTCACCTCTATGATTTCTTCGACATCTGGACTCAGAGGTTCTCCTGATGCTTTATATTCTGCTATTGAATCTGAATAATCCATGTTAATGGCGATTGGTGTTTTTTTTCACTCGAGGATTGGCTTCGCTTTTCCTACACTATCATAGTCGATGCTATTGATGTTTTCGTCATTTCTGTCATTACTACTGTCGGGGTTAAGTATGATTTGAGGATCATTTATGGAATCGAAATCAGGTTAGATGGGTTATGATCAGTTACGTCATCACTAGAGACAGTTAAAATGTAGCCGAAACTTTCACTCTTATAATTATAAGACCCTGGAGGGGTGATGTGGAAATTTTACAAAGTAAGAGGTTCGAGGGATTTCTCCCCCAAATCTGAGACAACCAATCTAGCAGGGGTAGCCCCCATCCTGTCCTTCACGCTATCAATCTTCACTCCATCTACAATCTCCTTCTTCTCAGTCCTCTTTTGTGGTGGTTTCTCTAGTGTAATCTCCATTCTTGTCTTAGAAGGTAGCAAACTCTGTGCAGCGGCTTGCTCTGAAGCGGTCTGTTTCTAATCCAGTATCTTCTTGGAGGACTTCATCCAGACTATGCTCCATCCATCTCTACTGACATATGGATCTATTAGATAGAATGGATCTTCCAAAATCATGTTTACAAAACCTCTTTCTGGTTCTTTTAAATATTCTTTCAATATTTTTATGTTTCCATCTTTAAAGTTCCTCTCAAGCCAATCCTTAAAGCTGAAGCCATTTTCTATGGTATGTCCAAGTAGCATATGGTACGTGCAGTAGTTTGGCTGATCCTTTAGGTTTAATTCTTCTAATTTCTTTCGGCTCAGGCAACTTGAACTCTGCTTTTTTTATCAAATTCTAAAAGATCTTTTCCACGATGTCATCTTTGAAGGAGTAATTCATATTTAGCTGAGTTGCTATCGTCGGACCCTGTCTTTTGTCTGTCCTGTATGGTCTCTGCTGGAAAGATTGCTGGCCCGACTAATTGTGTTGCTAACTATACTACTGAGGAAGGGGCTGATCGTACTGTTGAGGCTGAGCATACTACGGTGGAGGCTGACTGTATTGTGGTGACTGCTGCTCTGTCTGAATCCTTGTCTACTGCTTGCCTTTATCGACTGTTTCCACTATGCCAGATCTTTTCTCAAATGCTTTGACAGGCCTAGGTTTTTCTCTCTTTTTTGCGGGCCCCATATGTTTAATTTCTTTCTATAAACTGCTGGCCTTACTGATTAAATTCTTGAATGACTTAATAGTGAGACCCTTGAGCATGAAGACTACTAGACCGTCGATACTCATGAGTAGTATCCCGTCGCATGTTGTTCTTGTAGCTGAGGCTCCTACTTCATGCTAAGGTTCCTCCATCTCAAAATTCAATCCACTAGCATCTCGTTAGGCTTTTTTCATTCCACTACAAGATCTCCTATGGTGACATGGTGCTATGCTTCGGCAAATCTTTGCACAAACATGTTTTGCAATTCTGTAAAAGTCTTGACCGATCTGTTGGGCAACTCTGCATAAAAATCAAACACGATTCCTGTAAGACTTTCGACAAACTAACAGAACAACAATGCTTCATTCCCTCACGTATTGCAGTAGCTTGCTCTAAAATGGGTGACATGCTGTCCATGATTTCCAGTCCCATCAAACATCTTAAAAGTAGGGGGCACAAAGCCTTTGGGGTAAGGCACGACATCGAAATCTTCCGAGTAGGGACTACCCTTTGAAACTGTGCGCCTTCTTTAGATTTGGCTAATGCCTCTCGTACTTATGTTCGACCATTTGATTAATGTCCATTTCCGGTAGACTCAAAATTTGGCGGCTCATTTTCATTAGCGGAAGCGACCTCTCTTCTTTCATCAGTAATATGTATGATTTCAGGCTAATTGACCTCTGGAGATACTGCTGGTCGTGGCTGCGACTGTCCATGTAATGTGTTCATGCCAGTCAGGGCGGTGGCCATTTCCTCCATTTTCTTCTCCATCTGACTAATCTGTTAATCTCTCGTAAAGATGGCCCTCTGAAAATCCTCCACGGCATTCTCCTCAGACAGTGGAGCCTCGAGCTCCATAAATGATGTGGCCTTGGTTTCAACAATATTAACCTCCACGAATTCTTCCTCCATGTAGTCCGATAAGTAGTAATTTTAATTGTCAACATCCAAACCTCGTTCTTTTGCTAGTTCTGAAATCTCTGTCCAGAGCTTTCTGATTTTATCGTCGACTACTTTCTCTTTAATTAACTTCAAATCTATTGGTTTCCCTCAACTGTCACCTCTTTTACAACTAGCTTAGAAGAAACAGGGGTAGTGGCAGATAGATGTAGACCATGTACAAAGAAAAACAATCCTCACTTACTATTCCTCTGCAGGAGTTCATTACAATCTTCAGTAGATGGTACTCTCGAACCCAGCCAAGACTTAACTGATTTGCGCTCTGCGGGTGTCAGAGCGATAGTAGTAGTATTTGTAGCGGTGTCAGCTGTATCGACATGTTTCCTTAAGTAGAGCTTAATGGGAACACGGGCTGACGGTGCTTCAGACAAATTCTGTACCTAGAATCACATTCTTCATTTTTAGGGATAATGCACATCCCATTCTCTCGAAACAATTTGGCGACATAGCGTCTCTCACAGTATGGACTCGAGTGACTGGTGTGAGCTTCTCCCTCAGCTTATCATAACCGCGTGGTAGTGGCAGAGTAGCGGCAATTCTATTGAGGTTTTAATCTCCAGTAGTATCCATTAGCGGATGGAACCTACTTCCTCGAAGTCACCGGTACACTAAACTCCTACTGTTGAGAAATCTCATCAATAACTGGCAGACTTGCAGCTTGAGCCCTGATGAATTTCAAGTTCTTGCGGTTATGGTTCCTCTTTTAAGACCTAGTCATCGGGGTAACTCTGGAGCTAGAACCAACCTCAAAAATGGATGGCGGAGCAAGAAAAGTGATGCGCCCCTAGCGTGTGCTATTTTTCTGTGTGTTATATGTCAATTTAATTCCCCTGAGATGACGCCAAAAAATTTACCCGACTCGTAATTACACAGTAGTTGAGCTTCCAAAATATGACCAAAAACTCGACCCAATTTATAGTTAATGGTTAGTATGCAAAATTGAAATGTTATAAAATGTAGATAATAGTTCACAAAAAATGGGTTCAACAAAAGTGCACGTATTGCTTCAAGTAATTTAGGGCTTTCTTTAAAAAACCTAGTATCGATCCCACAGAGAAGCGAGGTAAGAACTATCTAGACTAATTCTAGTATACTACTATCAGTCCTTAGCTTAGAAGGTTGATTAAAGTGGTTTTCTATTAACTACTCCTAAAGGTAAGTTTTAAGTTTAAAATAACTACTCCTAAAGGAAAATATTAATTCTAAAGATAACCCTTTCTGGATGAATTTGTTTGAAGAATTTTAAGATGTTAAAAACTACTATTCTTATGTAGTGAATTGGATAATGTTTAGGAATGAGATGCATTTAAAATTGTATGTGTTAAATAGGAGCAATCCTATCCTTTACCCTCTTCCGAGTGCATAAAGAACATTGAGTAATCCAGAGAAATCTGTGGTTAGGCTGGGAGGATACTGGCTCTCACTCCAAAGCTCCCACCTTCCCCTCGCCTGAGGGCTAACTCTTACTTTAGCTTCAAAATACTAGGACCAAATTGGGGATTTTTGTCTGTCACCCTAAAATCTCCAATTATGCGCCCAAAAAAGTATATTTTTCTATTTATTTGTACTTAACCCCTTGGGCTACATTCTCATCCATGAAATTAAATGTTGTTCCAATTTATTGAGAATTACACCATCCTCTTGGATCTTAATGAAATTACAATGAATTTTAATACTACAATGGGCCCTTATTGTAATGTAACTGAAGTTCAAGTAAAAACCATCACATTTATAATTAAAATCTCTTCTAACATGCATCCCAAAATCCTAAACATGAATCTTATTCATTACAAAAGAAAAGTAAAATGAGAACAACAGCATAATCTTCTCATGCCACTATTTCTAAACAAGAAGAAAGAGTAAGAAAAACATATCCCAAAGCACAAAAAAACACAACGGAAAACTTAATTATATCAAAACAAATCCACTGGATAAGTTTTTACAAAATCATAAGATAATGAAGAACACAATACATAGCTTTTTCCCCTTAAAAAAAGATGAAAATCTCTCCCACAAAGTCTCGTGTTGATCAATGCAATGCTAGGACATTTCTTTACAAACTCTCTCAAAATCCCCTCTCCAATACCTTCAAAAAGGCAGAAATCAACATTTCTACTCCTTCTAAGATCTCTAAATATTTCCCTCATTTTCCTAACATACCGCATACATAAACACTTTTTCTGACATAAAAACACTATTTTATAATATAGGGACCAATTTTCTAAGAGTTGCCTCAAGAAACATTTCAAAAATCATCTCAATACATTGAATCTCGGCCATAACCTCGAAAAAATCTGTTGAAATTGTCTCTGGAGCCGTCAATGCCGTTTTTTGCCATTATCTGGACTCGGGCGCCATTGGTGCTGGTCTGCAATAGATCCACCAATTTGCTCCGTTTGGCTCCATTTCAACATCGTTTCAGCTCCGTTTTGCTCCATTTTAGTTGCGTTGCGTTCTGAACATCTTTACCTACAAGATAAGCATAAAAAAACATTTCTTTAAAGTGTAATTTCATTCAAAAACATTTGAAAAGTGTAATAGAGATTAATCATAGAAAGACATCAAAATGTTTCACCTCAAAATTTTCTTTCTTGCTCATTTTTGCTCTAGATTGCACCATTTTTGCTTCTTTTTTTCTAAAAGTACATTTCTTGTACGTGAAGCTAAAAATATACAACAATTCTTCTTTTAAA
This sequence comes from Papilionanthe hookeriana x Papilionanthe teres, assembly GCA_022702705.1. NCBI lineage: Eukaryota > Viridiplantae > Streptophyta > Magnoliopsida > Asparagales > Orchidaceae > Papilionanthe > Papilionanthe hookeriana x Papilionanthe teres. The sequence goes on along the minus strand of CM040436.1, from coordinate 33,502,738 downwards.
GTGCAATATCATTAAAATTAAGCATAAAATATATGTGAAAAATCAAACAATTTATTGGTGCATCAAAATCCTTTAAACATAACTGTTAATTGTCCTCAAGTAACACTATAACTTTAAGAAACCAAATATGTCAAATTGTGATTGTGGGTTTCAGTAGATTTTTCCTATAATTTTTGCTCCTTTCATCATAATCACTCATTTTCATCATCCCTGCAAGAAAAATACAAAATATCTTTCATTAAAGTGCAATATCATCAAAAATAGGTTTACAAATGTGCATAAAAATATTATATATTTTAGGTGTATCAAAATCCCCCAAACTTAAAATGTTACTTGTCCTCAAGTGACAGTTAATCTTATAGAAAAAATTTTAGCATGCAAATTATGTACTGATTTTCTTAGGAAGATAACAAAATTTTGTTCTAGAAATGGAATAATCCAATTTAGAAAAAATTTCAGTAATTAAAACCAACTTAAAGTTTAGAAAGTTCTTAAGGAAAGAAAAATGACAAATATAAGTCTATATCTAATTCAGAAATATTTGTAGATTCTTCAAAATATAGGATTCAAACATCTTATTTTTCTCACTTAAAAATCTTTATTTGAAAATAATTTTACTTACTATATTATAACCTTAAGCTTTAGATTTTCTCTGAACTTATATGTTAAACTTTAGGTATGGAACCAATTTTTTATTAGGCCCTTAAATCCTCAAGCTTCTCCTCCCTTTTTACATACTATTTTTCACTTTTTCTTTTTCTTTTCTTTTCTTTTCTTTTTCTTTTTCTCTTTTTTCTTTTTCTTTTTCTATTTTTTTCTTTTTCTAAGGCAAGGATTACTGTATCTGGATAGGCTTTTAATGATTTTGAATTCCACCCTTCCATTTAAAATAAAGGTCAGATATATATCTTTTACTTAAAAATCATAATAATAGTATTTGAAAATTATTCCTCAATAAAAGAAATTTAAGATTTGAAGAATAAAAGTCAAATCTTCTATTTATCCAAAAATAAAAAATTTCTTACTAAAGATAGATAGCTATATTTAACATCTCTTCACTAAGAAAATTTTAACTTTAAGTTTTTCATGATTACTATAAATTTTCAACTAAATTCTTTTATTCATTTCTATATTCAAAAATTTTGTTCCCCTAATATAACTTCATATACATAATTGTTCTTAATCAAGAAATAAGATTTATTTTAAGTATTCTTGAGAACAAATAAAATTTTAGGTTTTTGAAAAATTTTTGTTTTTAAAATTCACCCCCCAACTTTAATTTTTAGTTAGGATAAAACATTTAAGCATAAGAAATGACACATGGGTGAGAATTAAAGACTAACATAACATGCTCGCAGGAATTTAAAAATCCTAAATATGCAAGTATAACAATTTAAACAACAGGAGTAAAATGAAATCAAATTCAGTTTTTTCAAAAAATTTCCTTTTTATAACAAGAAAAGTAAAAAATTTCAAAAGACTTCTACAGTAGTGGAGGTTTTCAAAGCAAATCCACACCAACTGAAATCACACAGATACTAGATAGCAAATGTAGTGGTAGATTTTTTTTTGTAAAGTTTTTATGCATGCAGTTTCCTAAATAGTAGTTTCTATAGTGTTCTCTAATCTCCTAACAGTTTTAGAATTAAAGTACACCCTAAAAAAAAACTCTAGTACAACATACACATTAAAACATTTACTACCACACACACTACACTCAAAGCAACATATAAAACATCAATCCAACAACAATACATCTGGATATGCATAACGTATAAATAGTACAACTACAATCTGCATACTATCAGAGTTCACATCACAACACAATCATCAAACAAAATACTAGACAAAGTACACAATAACACAACACAACAACACAACAACTAAAACAAACAACATACATCTACTCTTCATCCTCATCATCATCATCATCCTGCTCGTTCCAATCCCTAGATGGCACATAAGGTATGTAGAATGGATGAGGGGGCAGCTCAGCTCTCTGATCACCTCTAATCAGTCTATCCAAATAATGCTGATAATTCTCCTCATACTCATCATATTTTATAATATATCTCTCCACATTATCCATCTTACCATCCATATCTTTCATATGCTCTCGAGTAAGACTCACTTTCTTCAAAATTGTTCTTAACAAACCCGTTTATGAATCAGTAGATGATGAAGCATGTGAAGTAGTAGCACGAGAAGTAGATGCGATAGAAGCGAATGCATAGCGATAGAAGCCCTACCAAATCCTCCTCTCCAGACCAAATTCTGAATGTACAGTGTAAGCTCCAACGTTTACACTACCGATAGGTCTCAAAGGTCGAAGTACCTCTTCCTGTGTTTCAAATTTCACTTCGGACCGTTCACATATTGAATGAATCAGTGGAAGGAAATCCCATACCTGCAAGTAGTGGTAGATCTGGCACAATTCACAATATAATCATAAATGATTGCTCCAATATCTATAGGCTTCCCTTGCTGAATGCAATGGTTCAAAATCGTTGTTTCTCTCATCACTTCACTAGTATGACTTGAAGGCAACAGTTTAGAAGAGATAAAATAATGCCATGCCATAGAAGTGACATTTAATTTGGAAGCAGAAAAAGTCACTCTTGTATCATTTGTTATTTTCCATAATCCTCTTCCATCAGTCAAAAATCCCATTATCTCATCTAACTCTCCCTCCATATGATAAAAATTAGAATAAAAACAAAACATAGCAGGAGGCAGTTGATAGAAAGTGTTAATTACCCCAGAAGAAAAGTTCACATCTTGCCCCCTAACCATCACTAAATTCTCTTATGATGCCGGCAATTTCACATAGAATTCTCTAACAACAGAAACAACAACAACAGTGGAGAAGTAACAATAGTTCTCCTAGTTCCTCCTAGTAATCATATCTTCAATCACTTCTCCTGGCTTACTGAACACTCTTTCAGGAATCAATTTATGTGACTGCAACGCATCGACGTATCGTTCCTCAACCTTTGCACTAACAAACTTGTCAGAATCAAACTTTGTCTTTTCTCTCGCACGCTTTGACTTTGGAGCCATCTCTAAAATTCTCGAAAATTTGCCATAAATTCCAAAATCACATTAAATTTGCTAAATTATCTTCCAAAAGATGTTTCCACTAAATCCAAGCAATTTCTTAAGTTTTTCCTCAAAATTTCACCATGAATAGTGATTTTAAGATTTTCCAATATGTACTCAAAATACATAGTGAAAATAAAAAATTTTTACTTAGGAGTAGTGCTCTTACCTCAAGGAATCCAAATCTACAAATTTTTGTTGAGATCAGCATCTTAAATGGTCCAAATCAAGGATGCCCTAGACTCTCTCCCGCGTGAAAACGACAAGTTGAAGATGAACAGGGAGTTAAAAATGGCGATTCAAGTTCGCGAACTGGCGCCTAAGCGCGAACCCTTCGGAGCTTAGCCTCAAAATCTGGCACTTAAGTGCCGGCACTCTGGCGCTTAGCCGACAATACCCAAATTTTTACAATTAAGGTATATGCTTTAAACCACTTCGTTAATCATCCTTAATCTCTTCAAAATCATTATCTCTTCCCCATAAATCTTACAATATTCCAATTCAAATGTTAAATATTCATCAATTCCAAACAAATTTCACACAAACACAAACTTATATTCATTAAAACAAACATAACACTTAATACAATCCTAGAATTTCTATCCACGTACATAAGATGAAATTCTCTAAATACAAGAGACTTAATCTCAAACTGATAAGTTTACATCTCTAGGATGTAACTATCACATCATAAGGCGTAATTAAAACTCAAACATAAACACTAAACACACCAAACAAAACACATAAGAACTCAAAACAAATTAAACAAAACACATAAGAACACTAAACATATAAAAATAAAGCCTACTTAATTCCATTCTCCATTAGGCGGATTATATCCAGGACCACTATTATTCTCATTTGACTCTTCTGGAATATAAATCTGATAGAACGGGTGATAATTGTTCATTCTTATATCTTCTTCTTCAATCCATTTATTCTTCAAAAACATCACCTTATCCACTTCTTCCATGCATCTTGAATGACTGAATTGCATCTTAAGTTGCCATCTCATGTGCTCCAACTGTAAGTTAGTTTCATTGATCTTTGCTTCCATTGAAGTCACTCAGGCTTCAATTTTTGTAATCATTTATGCAATCCCTTGAATACTAATAGCGAGAAATCCATTGAATAACTCTTTAACACTGTCACTAATGAACTTACTCTTGTCAGAATCTTGCTTCTTCTTAATCTCATTCTCCCAGGAAGACATGACGTACCCAAAATACTCTTCTTAAGATTTAGAAATGAAAATAGGACTTGGGGCAAGTGTTTCTCTTAAATCAGGTTCTTTTTATAGACTTGGGAAGTGCTAAAACTACCCCAAGACGTTTTAAAACTCCAAAATAACTTCCAAAACCTCTTCCCCACGATCTAGGATTCTAGAATCTCATTTTTCACATTTTTTGTAACTCCAGCGCCTAAGCGCCAACTTGGCGGCGCTTAGCCGCCAGTGCTCAATTTAGCACAGGTTTGTCAAATGTCCAAATTTTCATTCTGACTCCTCTAAGTCATCAAATAAGGTCAAATAAACTCTATTTAGTTTAAAAACTCCAAATTACTACCACTAAAAACATAAAAACAAACCAAACAAAGCAAACAAAGCACACAAAACAAACATAAAGCAAAGCACACCGATAAATATGGGTTGCCTCCCACAAAGCGCTTGGTTTAACATCTTCAGCCTGACAAACCCAGAACTCATTCCGAGTGACCCAACATCAGATTCTCATCAGACTTAGATTGCTCGAGTGAAAAATATGGTTTAAGTCTCTTTCCATTAACTTTAAATATTTTTTCAGTCTTAGGATCTTGAATATCCACAGCTCCATAGGAATAAAGTTTCATCACAATAAAAGGACCCATCCACCTGGACTTAAGTTTTCCAGAAAAAATTCTCAATCTAGCATTATACAGCAAAACTTTCTGTCCTGGCACAAGATTTTTAGTAATAATCTTCCGATCATGCCATAACTTCATATTTTCCTTATAAATCTTAGCACTTTCATAAGATTTCATTCATTATCTCTTCAAGCTCATTTAATTGCAATAATCTCTTCTCAGCAGCTTCTTTCAAATTATAATTGAACTCTTTAATAGCCCATAATGCTTTATGCTCAAGTTCAATAGGCAAATGATAAGTTTTTCCAAAAATCTGCCTATATGGGGACATTCCTATAGGGGTTCTGTAGGCAGTCCTATAGGCCCACAATGCATAATCCAGTTTAATTGACCAGTCCTTTCTATTTGGATTAACAGTTTTTTCCAATATTCTTTTGATTTCACGATTGAATAATTCAACCAAACCACATGTCTGCGGATAATAAGCAGTAGCAATGCGATGATTAATATGATATTTCTTTGCTAACTTTCCAATAATCGCATTTCTAAAATGAATTCCCCCATCAGTTATGATTACTCTTGGTATTCCAAATCTGCAAAGTATATTCTTCATTAAAATCTTTGCAACACTTTGAACATCACATCGAGGTAAAGCAATAGCTTCAATCCATTTGGAAACAGTCTACTGCCATCAAAATATAAACATTTCTGAAAGATGGTGTAAATGGTCCCATAAAATCTAATCCCCAAACATCAAATATTTCAACTTCTAATAAATAATTGAGGGGCATCTCATTTCTCCTAGAAATATTGCCTACACGCTGACATCTATTACAATTTTTAATATAAGCATTCACATCCTTAAAAATTGTAGGCCAATAAAATCCATATTGTAAGATTTTATATGCAGTTTTATCACTTCCAAAATGTCCCCCATAATCAGAATCATGACATTTTTGAATAATTTCATAAGTCTCTTCCAAATGTACACATCTTCGAATTATAAGATCCTTTCCTTGTTTATATAAAAATGGGTCATCCCAAAAATAAGTCTTAGCATCAGACAGAAATTTTTTCTTTTCCTGATATGTCAAACCATAGGGTATAATATCTCTAACAATAAAATTTACTATGTTTGCATACCACGGAACACACCACTCACTAACAGTGAACAATTTTTCATCAGAAAAATGTTCATTAATTTCTTCAACATCACAGAGAGATTTTTCAATTTCAAGCCTGGATAAATGATCAGCAATTTGATTTTCAGAACCCTTTGTATCTACTATCTCAAAGTCAAATTCTTGCAAAATAAGAATCCATCTTATCAGTCTTGGTTTTGCATCTTTTTTCTTCAATAAGTATTTTATGGCAGAATGATCAGTATGCACAACATATTTAGTTTCCATAAGAATTTTGTGCCTATAAATTGAAGGACTGATTCCTTTAATATCAGCAACTGTCCATCCAAAGGCTTTCTTGTGCTTCTTCAAAATTTCAAGCAAACTCTCTTCTTCTTTTTCAGTTAATTGAGAGGAAATTATAACTAGAAAGGTTGAGGATTCACCTAGAAAAACATACTTCAAATTATCAGGAAGCATTTTAACTCAAGTTCAGGAGGTTTTTCAATTGATGGACCATAAGAATCATCTTTTTCAGTCAAATCCCACAATTCAAAACTTTCAAGAATATACTTTAAATCTTCCTCTTGAAAATCTTCAGAATCCAGTAACTCCTCTTCTTGCTTATGTTTCAATTCTTCTCTTTCAGATTTCTCTTCATAAGTTGACTTGAAATGACATTCACTTAAATATTTGATAACATCCATCCTATAACAATCATCTTCTTTACCTTTAGCAGGATATTTCGTTGATTTTGAAATATTAAATGTAACAATCTGATCATTAACCCTCATCGTTAATTCCCCTTTTTGTACATCTAACATGGCTCGGCCTGTAGCTAGGAAAGGTCTTCTCAAAATTATAGGTATCTCATTATCTTCCTCCATATCTAACACAATGAAATCAACAGGAAAAATAAATTGATCCACTTTAACAAAACATCTTCTATAACTCCTGTAGGATATGTGATCGAACAATCTGCTAATTGCAGAGTTACAGTAGTTGGGGTTATTTCTCCTAGTCCCAGTCTTTTGAATATTGATCGAGGCATAAGGTTAATGCTTGCACCCAAATCACATAAAGCTTTTTCATAGAATCTGTCTCTGATTGCACATGGAATTGTAAAACTACCAGGATCTTTAAGCTTTTCAGGAAGCTTTTTCTAAATTATTGCACTGCACTCCTCACTAAGTGCAACAGTCTCATTATCTTCACACTTCCTTTTCTTGTTAAGAATATCCTTCATAAATTTCGCATAGCTTGGCATTTGTTCTAAGGATTTAGTAAATGGAATATTAATAATAATCATCTTAAATATCTCCAAGAATTTTGAAAATTGCTTATCCAATTTTTGTTGACGAAATCTCTGAAGAAATGGAGGTGGTGGTTTTTTTAAATCAACCTTAGGTGGAGAAACAGGTTTTTCCAAACCATTTGGAGCGTCCCCTTTTGGTTCTTCAATCTCTTCTTTCTCTACTTCAGTTTCTTTTTTAACTCTATCTTCCAATTCTCTTCCACTTCTCAGTTGAATTGCTTTTACTTGTTATTTATTCTTTTCTCTTGGATTTACTTCAGTATTACTTGGAAGCATTTTGGGATCGATTACTTAAGGCATTTGCAATTTGTCTCAATTGATTTTCAATATTTCTGATGGTTGTTCCTTGAATTTGTAATTGATTTCCCATATTTGACACCACTTCTTCAATAGACAACTTCTTCTCCTTTAATTGTAAAACATTATTATAACCTGAAGGATAAGTTAATATATTATTATTATTATTTACTTGGTTGTTCCAATACCCCAATGGGTTTACTTGGTGGCTCCCCCATTGTTGATTAACACCACCCTAATTATTGGTATTCCAGTTAAAATTTGGATGATTCTTCCAACCTGGGTTATAATAATTGGAATATGGGTTTTTAAGCTTACTTATAGCATTCACAGTTTCTGGTGAAGAATAAGAATCAACCATTTAGCCTAATGAATTTTCTTCAATTAAGGAATGTGGCTGAGAAAAATTCATCCCAAATTGGTCTATCTTCCTTAAAACAGCAGCAACTTGATTTGCTAACATTGTAAAAGCATCATTTTCAAAAACACTGGCTACCTTTTTAGGATTTAACCTTTCAGGAGGCCATTGAAAATTATTAGTAGTCATTTCTTCAATTAAAGCATAAGCATCAGAAAATGGTTTAGACATTAATTATCCACCAGCAGCAGCATCAATGATCGATCTAAGAGATCCAACAAATCCATTATAAAAAGTTTGAATTATTAACCAATCTGGTATCGAATGATGTGGACATTTCCTGAGGAGATCTTTAAATCTTTCCCATACTTCATATATTGATTTCCCTTCAAACTGACAAAAAGATGTAATATCATTTCTCAGCTTAGCAGCCTTAGATGGTGGAAAATATTTAGCAAGGAATTTTTGTGACAGTTCACCCCAAGTTCTAATTGATCCAGGTACTAACGAATGTAACCATATTTTAGCATTATCCCTTAGTGAGAAAGGAAAAAGTCTAAGTCTAATAGCATCATCTGAAACACCATCATATTTAAAAGTAGCACACAACTCTAGAAAATTAGCAAGATGCAAATTAGGATCTTCGATTGTTGCTCCCTAAACTAATTATTAGACACAATTTGGATAATAGCAGGTTTAAGCTCAAAAGAATTAGCAACTTACAAGCAGGTTTTGAATACTACCACGAAGTTCATCCACTGTAGGGTTAACATAATCTCTTAAAGATCTTAATTCTTGATGGATGCCAACATTTTGATCTTGATGATTTGCCATTTCTTGAATATCTTTATCTTTTTCAGTATTTTTAATTTTTTTGATTTTTCTGATAGTTCTTTCTAATTCAGAATCGTAAGGCACAAGTCCCTCAGAACCTGAATTACGCATACAACAATAAAACAAAACAAAACACAGCACACTAACAAAAACAAAGAAAAGTAAAAATTTAAAATTTCTTAATTTTCTTTAAAATTTAATTTTAATTAATTTCTTTCCCCGGCAACGGCGCAAAAAACTTGATCCCCGATAAATATATGTGCGCCAAAAACTTGGTCCCGCACCGATAAATATATGTGCTGATGATTTAGATATGAAAATTATGTTATAATATGGGATACTAAGCAAGTTTACGTATCGTTTATCAAGTAATATAGGACTTTCTGATTAAACCCCGAGATATCGAAACCACAGGTAAAGTGATAAATCTTTAAAGAAATAAGAAAATTATCTTTTTAATTTTTTAATTGGCTTTTGAAAGTATGTTTTGATTTTAAAAAGTTTGATAGTTGATTTCACTCTTTAAATTTTCTTATAAAAATCAAACAAGAAATTAAAATGATATTAACTGTAAACACGGTATAAAAAACACTATTAACTAAAATTGATATGAAAAACACTATTAACTAGAATTGGTATGAAAAACACTATTAACTAGAATTGGTATGAAAAACACTATTAACTAGAATTGGTATAAAAACACTATTAACTAGAATTGGTATGAAAAACACTATTAACTAGAATTTTGGTATAAAAACACTATTAACTAAAATATCTTTTTCTTTCTTTTATAAAGTAGTAATAATTATGAGAGTATTGTTGTGGAAGTATTTAAGTTTGTTGTAAAAAATAGAAGTAAATGTATTCTTTACCCTTACTTGGTTCTATAAAGAACATTAGTTAATTTGAAATTTTATCATTTTGAACATGGTTAGACAGGGAAGATACCAGCTCTCACTCTAGAGTTCCCGCGATTCCCTCCACCTAGAGGCTAACTTCTCATAACAAAATTTAAAACTTCAAACCAAATTAGGGGCTTTTAGCCTGTCACACTAAAAATCCTCTAATTTTACTTCTCTTTTTAAAACATCTTCTAATATATTACATTCAATTATATGAACTACAAATTTCACTCATATAATTGCATGTGATTCTTTCTAACTTTTATGAGACAATACCACATTGGATCTTACATAATCTCACCACAAATTTTACATCTTAACAGGCCAAATTAAGAAGAAAAAAAGTTTATAGAATCAATTTTTAAAACTTCTTCCAACTTTAAACACATATACTTTCCACAACAATTCTTCATGAATTACTTACTTCTTCATTTAAGAAAGAAAAAGATAAAGAAAACTACTCAGAATGCATTGAGAAAATACAAAAACACATTGATTTGAAATTAAAAACCATAAGAAAAACAACAAACAAAAACAAGTATTAATTAAAAACTAAATATAAGAATAAAAGTAAACACTTATCTGAAAATCCTCTCCACAAGACTCAAGAAGTTCCTCTGAAACTTTGACTCTTCACTAAACTACTCCTCAGAGCAAGTCTCCCAACTCCGATGACTCAGAATACAGACTTCAGACTTCAATAAAAACTAAACTAAACTAAAGGAAAGAAAAGTAGTGGAAAGAAGAAAGCTTCAATCCTACCCTTTTCTCTTTTCTACTCTCTACTCCCACTCCTAATTAAAACTTTCTAAATGCAAAGGAAAAACCCTTCAAAATGCAAGGGAAGAGCCCTTTAATTTTTCCTAAGACTCTCTTTTTATATTAAACCAAAAGGTGCCTTGGTGTCTTTCGAAATGTGTCCAGATTCGATGTATCCACCAAAGAATGCACCCCTTCATTCAAACTTACCGCCCAAAGGAAGTTATGGAAGTTATCACCAAGAGTTGCATCCCATCCCCTTTGAAAATGGTGTCAAATTTAAATTAAACTCGATTTTTAATCATGGCGGCTAAGCAGCGACCTCAGCAGCGCTTAGCCGCTAGTGCCCAAATTTTCATTTTTCATTTTTTTGCTCCAAATTTGATCCAATTTTGCTCCTTTCATCATAATCACTCATTTTCACCATACATGCAAGAAAAACACAAAATACATTTCATTAAAGTGCAATATCATTAAAAATAGGTATAAAAAATGTGCATAAAAAATACTATATATTTTAGGTGTATCAATACTTATGTAGAAACTCTAGTGTGTGCACATAAATACAAACATAAAAACAAGCAGAAAAATAGCACACACTAGAGCCGCATCAGTAACCCAACCATGCATGATATCCTAACCCAAATCCAACACTTGGCCCATTGCTATTGGGTCACTTATGACCCTATAAATCTCATCATAACATACGAAACCCATGGAACACATTAAGTCACCCAAAGCCACTATTTTTGACTTTTCAAAAGCCATCATGAGGGGAGGAATACATGGCTCCTTACATGGCATCCACCTTTTTTCTCTTAAGATCAGGTTGGACTGGTCAGGCCAGCTCATTTCTGAGTCCCTTATGCACCTCACCATCTCTAAAATAGGGAAGGAGCCTTGCCCTAGCCATTTCTTCACCATGTTTGAAGCTAGATGAGCACAACAAAGGGAAACTTTAGCCTGATTATCCTCAACCTAAATTTGATCTTTTTGGGTTCCCTGAGCTTCCCTGAACTACCTCACACCTTCTCCAATCAAGCCAGAGCTCATCCATGTCCTTCAATGGCTATAAAGAGGCCATACCCGAAAGCTTCCAAGAAGAGGAGAACATGACATAGAGCCCTTAAACCCTGTTGCACTCAATAGAGAAACCACTCTCTATCTCCTAAGCAATCAACCCCCCATACTCTCAACCTTTGAAATCCACTAGGGAACCCTAATTTCCCACTCTAAAATCAGGACATAATTTTGGATTGACACAAACCCTACGAAAACCTTGACCGAACTCTTTCTAAAGCTTCCTTAGGTTCCACGAAGAAGATTCTAATCGAAATTGAGCTACCCCGAGGCCTCTATCCCATTCCAAGCTAAAAAGTGAGCCACCATTTCAGCAAGAACCTGCCTAGGTCCGATTTCAAATCAAATTGGACTAAGGAGAAGCTTCGCAAGGATTATGTGATCATTTCTGTCAAGCTCAATCGAGGCCTGACCTCTTGAGACTAGCCATGTGCCTTAACCCCTAGAAATTTGCTCACATTTTGAACATTGTGAAGAAAACCTTTACACCATTGCTACATAGCCTTATGAATGTGTTCATCTTGCTTCGAAGAAGTTTTAGGAACAAAAATCATATAATGTGGTGTAGGATCCAGAGAGATCTTATGCCTCAAACACAAAAGGTTTTCGGTTAATCATTCCTTAGGGATGATGAACCGATGTCGTATGGAAATGGACGGCTTAGATTTAGACAAACGCTCAATCCAAACGAAACTGACTAAACTGCAGTACACCTCAGCCACCATGTGTAAAGTGTCGCCAATCAAACACGCCGTGTAAGCTTTCGGAGATGCCGAGGATTGACCTGGCTCCTTGCTGAATAAGTAGAAAATTAGGATTTTTCCTTTTAAATTAGTTCAAAAAATTCCTAAAATCTTTAACCACCTAATATTTAAATGATATTAGACTCGTTGGATTTCTTTTGTCGAGCAGCTCGATTTGAATATTAGCATGCTAACTTTAGAGAATTTTTGGGTTCCCGATTATTACTTAGAACTTCCAATTATTTGTTAAATGATTGGTCTAAGCTTATTTTACTAAAATCAAGTTTCTTTTGATGTTATTGTATTTATATTATCAAGATGTTTAGTTTGACGCTAAAATTGAAATCAGACCTGAGATGAATTTTATTTTGACTCTTAAAACTGTCATTCAACATGCATTAAGGTTCATATTTAATTATTATTATTTTTTTTTTTTTGTAGATGTATAAGTATTAACGCAATGTTAAATTTTGAATAAAAATACTACTATTTCCTAGTGATATAGTTAATTTACTTGAGAGCATTTAATTTGTTGAAAAAAATATAGATTTAAATAAATGATTTTGTTAATATTATAATAAAGCTTTAAAAATTATTTAATAATATAAAAATTAAATGAATAATATTATTTTATTGAGTTTATTTAATATAAAATAATATTAATGTTTTTTCTCCACGATGATAATTCAAACCTAGTATTTTGAGATTCTTCCTTTATTTCCAACAAGCATCCTATAAATTCAGCACTAATATAATCGTCAGCTGATGTGATAGCCACAATAATTTCAGAAGTATAATTAAAAAATCATTCAAATTTAAATTCAATAACATAATGTCAACTACCTTTCAACCTTTCACCTCCACTTATCACCGTCGCAGTAGACCACACAAAATGAGCGTTCTACCTGCCGTTTCAATCCCCGCTCCAACTAATCTCTAGCTTAGAAATTATTCGAAGCAAATTATAAAGATACATATATTTTTGGTGAAAAATTGTGCACAAGTCTTGGCCTGATTGTTGGCGGGTTCACTGTAATTGTCATCAGGTCAAGTGTTCGATCCTTTATGGTGCGGGATTCTCGAATAATAGCACATGATACTAAACTTCTATCAGGAGCTGTAACGCAGGGGAATCAATTTTTAGGCGCCAACTGGAGTCAAATACCAATTCCTTTATTAAAAACTAAACAAAAAAATAATATTCGTGAAAAAAATAATTTCATATACAAATAGTTAATCCATAATTATTTACACGCGTCTTCCATCTATGATCTCAAGCCATCAATGTCTACAGAATACAAATGATCTGCTCCTAAAAATTTCTCTACAGCCACCGCTCCGCCGTCAAATCCGCAACTTTACCCCGCCTCGCCGACTTCCACCACCAACACTTCCGGTCTCCCCAAAACCCAGCACTCCTCGCCGCCGATCTCAGGCACGCCACCACTTCCTCCATCGTCGGTCTCCCCTCCGGAGCCGATCTCACGCATCTGCCCGCTAATCGAGCCACCTCACGCCCCGCCGCCTCCTCTGCCTCGCTTCCCGGAGCCCCACTTCTCAGATCCCACAACCCATCAAACAACTCCGCTTCTATAAGCTCCACAGCCCAGCTCACCACCGAAGCCGGGCTATACTCTACATCTATCGCCCGCCGCCCCGATATCAATTCCAGCAGAACAACCCCAAAGCTATACACATCCGTCTTAACACTAAGATCCCCTGGAGATGAGTAAGCCGGATCCAGATAGCCGATAGTCCCCGCCGGCGCAGCCTGTGAAGGAAGCCCCCGGACCGCCAACCCGAAATCGGCGAGCCTAGCGCGACCCTCGCTGTCTAGAAGGATATTAGACGGCTTGATGTCTCGATGGAGGACAGGGGGACGGAGGCTGTGCAGAGAAGCAACCGCAGAAGCGGCGCGGAGGGCGAGGCGGATGCGGAGAGGGAGAGGGAGAGGGAAAGTGGAAGGAGATTGGAACGATGGACGGTGGATGAGATCTTCGAGAGAGCCGTTAGGCATGAACTCGACGATGGCGATGGGTTCGGCGGCGGCGGTGCGGCCGACGAGATTGACGAGGAGGGGGGAAGCGGGAAGGGAGGAGAGGAGGGAGATTTCGTTGGCGGTGAAAGAGGAAGGGCAGGTAGTTGGGTCTTGTAGTGGAGGAGGTGCGGGAAGCTTTGCGGCGGCGAGGAGGCGACCGTTGTCTAGTTTGGCAAGGAAGACGGAGCCGTGGCTGCCACGGCCGAGGAGAGTGGAGGGGGAGAAGCCTGAGGTTGCAGCCTCGAGCTCTTCTTGAGTAAAAAGGCGCTGTTTTTTACGGCTCCAGCGTCGCGGAACAGGGAAGCAGGCCATTAGAGGGAGATGGTAGAACCCATTACAGATCGAGAGAAGGGGAGATGAATTATGGTATAGTTGTTGGTGAGATGGTTAGGATTCAGTGCGATTTGTAACTTGTAAGGTACAATAAAGGGTGGAGTGAGGCTGGAGGAGAATTGAAGCAATAGAAAATCAAGCCGTTGGTGTTTGAAAATTGACTTGTTTGGATTTTTGTTTCTCGGAAGGAATTGGTCGGGGAGGGAGGTTTGCCGTATAGGTATGGGGAATTAAATTTAGTTACTTTTGGATTAATTTATTTGCGTTGCTTGTATGAAATTGGTCTTTGACTATTCGTCAATTTAAAGCTGCAGATGTTCGGAAAGAAAAAGGAGTTTTTTAACATATTTCCAATGCTGTACTATTTTTTTTTTAATAGAAAGTGCAATTAAAGCCTCCTGGAAAGAGTTCCCACTACACACCACATACAACTCATCCAAAAAAATAAGAATTTAAGGGAACTCCAACCCAAAGGAAAATAGAGTCCAAACTAAACACCACATTCAACTCAAAAAAAAAATAAAAAATAAAAAATAAAAAAAACGGAATCTAAGAGGACTCAAATCTTCCAAAAATAAACAAAAAAGAAGAAAAAAAGAAACAAAAAATAAAACATCAAAAATCGAGAAGCTAATCGCCCACAAATCCAAAGGGATGAAGCAAGTAAAGTCGAGCATCACTAATCTTCAAACCCCACTTCGACGTCCAATGTGCAACACAATTATATATATATATATATATATATATATATATATATATATATATATAACATTTATTTAATTATTAAATATTTTTATAATTAAATTATATATATAAATAATAAACTATAAGTTAAATATGTCAATTGCCAAAAAAGTCATGATGTTTATGATAATTTAATAGCGTGCTTCCGCACCAAGGCGTTGAATATAGGCATCTTGATTGAGAGCTGAGGTGACCTGCATTACACATAAGGCGACCTGCATTATAATTTATTTAATTAAATATGAACTTTTAAAGATGTCTCCCGCAACAATTATTTTTAGGGAAAGTTACAGGAAAAATTACATAAATTACACCAATTCTTGGGAATTTACTTGTCTCACACTTGAACATTTATTTTTGCATGCATAGTACTATAGATGGAAACATGAATTTAACTGTCAAAAGACGATAATGAGTGTTATTTTATATATGATGTTTGTAATTATAAAAATTTAAGTCTCAGATAGGAAAATATGAAAATTTTGAGTGCTATTTATGTAAATACCTATAAATTCTAAAATTCAATAAAAAGTATTGACTGAGCAAACTCATGTTTTTTTTTTTTTTTCGGTGCATTCAACAATTTGATACTATTGTAGTGTCAATATTGATTAAAATAGTATGATCTATTACTTGCTAGGTCAGAAATTATTCAAGTCAGACTTATCTAATAGGATTTGATTGCAATAATTAATTTATGTATTAGGTTAAGATTTATTTTTTTATTTGCCGCTTTAGTAATAATATTACTTTTGGCACCCACGTCACAGCACAACTAAAATTATTTTTAAATTAAAACTTATGCTGTTATTACGTGTTTAAATTGACATTTAGTGTTTATATACATTGAGAAGCCTTAGGAAATGAAATGCTCACCTTATTTCTTAGTACGTCTAACAAGCTGCTAGCTTTGGTGGTTAATTATCAATGGTCTTGTCTCGTCAAATAACCAAATAGAAAATTATGGTCAAATTTTAAATATATCTTATCAGCATTTTCAAAAATCAAAACTGGGCTTCATAATACCATAAATTTCTTGCTTTATGTTGTCATGTTAATTTTATTGACACGTTCGTTTTATATTCTATGTGACATGAATTATTTAAGATAGATTGAATTAGATATGGCCTAATCAATTCCCCTGACATCATTTTAGGTGATCAACACAGTAACATCATTAGACCTTCTTAAGATTTTATCAATTATACACAGTTTGTTTGCATTATATTTAATTTCCTGTTATTCTAAAGGATCCTAATTCGTAAGAACATTCAAGACAAATTATGGCTTGTTGTTGTTAATTTTTAGTTGGACCTAATTTTGATTCTTAAATGACTGATAATTGTTTTGGTGAATCAGACAGTCTAAATTGCAATTAGTTAAATTTTTGGGGTTCAAGTCGTTTGGAAATTTAAAACAATATATTATTTTCTTATCAAAGTCTTTGATGGTCACAATTGACATCGCACCATTGTTTGTTATTAACGTAGTACCAAATCTATTCTATGTCCCACTAAGTCATTGAGCTGGTCAAGATATTACATTATCTAATCACTTTGTGAATAGAGGAGGGCCTCCCAATCAGTTGCATTTACCATCATGAAATTATAAAATATTAGATAATATTATTGGTTAAGAGCCAAAATGCCACTCTTCTATTTTGTAAATATTTTCCAATCTCCTTTTCATATTATGAACTATAGAGATCATACAAATTTTAAGAACTCTGACTACATAAATCTTCTAGTTAGTCATCATAATATCTTCAAATTCTTTTTATGCTCTGGTCACTTGAATTTCTAATCGACAATTTTGATGTTATGATATTATGTAGTCGTATGCCAAATTAAATTGATTCATTTTCCTTCCTATTTTAAAGAAGAGATATTTCTAGTTACATCTCGTCATTTTGACCTAGTGTTCTCAAATCCTCAATCTTATTTCTCTTGAAATTTGCATTATAGTGTTTTAAGTTTTGATATCATGCTTTCTCAAGATTTTCCCTACATCACTATCTCCTAAAATTCAATCAATTGTCTTTGAAGTTTCTTGAAAGCTTAAGTAATCCATCAATTCTAGTTGTTTAGTCCATTGCTTATCTCTAATGAAAATATTATTTTAGGCCATTCTCTATCACACTCCACACCAACACCTTCATATTACTAACTCAACAATAAAAAGAAAGACATTTTCTTTAATCTTGTTCATTACATTTTACTTACGTGTTTTCTAATTTTGGAGAAACAAGGACAATATTTATAATTTTAAATTTTGCTTAATAGAATTATTATTTGGCTTAGGCTTAGCCCATTATTTTTTCCATTTTATAGAATTTTTATAATAAATATTTTATTTTCTTGATTCGTCTAATTATTCATATATGATCATTGGAGAAGAAGTGTTAGAAATGAGATAGGATATTTTCTTTACTTCTATGTTATTCGTGTCATTTTTATCTTTTTCTATGGTATTTGTGGTTATATATGGAGCGTGCATATAAGAAGGTAACATATAGAAAGTATGAAGCAAAAATGGATACTAAGTCCTCGACTCGTACCCAGGTGTCCAGGGCTGGCTCCCCAGTGCTTGAACCAACCCAAATTCTCCTAAATACAAAAAAGACAAAATATGAACTCTAATGTTCAACACCCACACGCCCAAGCCCTAGCGCCCATATGCATGAGATTACGGTTTGTGGTGTTCTATTTGTGCGTTTCATATTCGATGGCTTGAACTGAAGGGGGAAGATGAAATTTGAGATATAGAAAACTGTGGAGGAGAAAAGATAACAACACTTAGAGGAGAATACACCACTCAAGAGAGGAGGAATCCACATAGAAGGTCTCATTCATATACCTCCCATAGTTTATAATATCTTTTGTTTTGGGAGTGTGAGATAGTACATTATTATTAAGTGGTGAGATTAGTGAGACATCTTGTTGCTGTATGTCAGAAATCAAAACCAATAAAAGAATTCATTATAAAGAAGAGATAGCTATGTATATCGCAGAGATAACTATTTTTTTAGGTTTTCTTTTGCTTGCGTACATTTTGTTTTATGATTTCAAAGAAATTTCTTATATTTTCCTTGACCATTAGTGTTTTTATACTCGTGTTTTGGACATGTAATGAATCATATTTTCACCATAAAATTTTTCTAGACTAATTAAGAATTTGATAAATGAAAATGTGTTAACTTTTGAACTTAATTTACTTATAAAATGTCCATTTAGAAAGTTAATATCACTATGATCTAGGAGCTCTAATCATTGACTAGAAGACTGAGTAGTTTAATACAATAAATTAGTGGAATATATAAATTATTAGTAGAAGATTGCAACTTAAATTGATCATCTCCAACTATTGGACTTGTTCTTATATTTTACACTTGTTTCATCTCACTTATGAGTTTTGACTTGTTTTTAACAAGTTAAGCTAAAATTTTACTCCTGAAATTTGCTTGCCAACATAAAATAACAAAATCTAAAACAAAATAAAAACTCCAACTTCAAAACAAAAAAAGACACAAAAAAAAAAAACAAAATAAAGTAAAAATAAAAATATTTAAATTCAGAACAAAATTATTATAAAAAAAAGTTTTACTTGTATAGTGTTTGAAAGAACACCGAGTTCGAAGGATAAATTCGTTAATTTTAGCATTTATACCGAAATTATTACAACGAAGATAGAGTATAGAATGACACTAATGCTCAGAAATCCTTGAATGATAGAAAAGGTCATCCCCAAAGCTGATCTTCCCATTTATCGGAGAGCTAGAATTACCTACAGACATAAACAATCGCTACCAAGGATTGTCAGTTAGGTTTGGAGCCAAATGAAATCTAAGTAATAGTCAGTGACGTATCTCAAACTGTGTTGAAGAAAACTACTGCAAATGTCAAAGAGCAGTCAATTGAGTTTGACCTACAGTGTAGTCAGGAGTTCCCTTCTCTTAAGAAGACGGAGGTCGAGAGAGTGTCTGCTAAGTATGCTATTCCCCCTACCACCAGGATCGTCACTGCCACTACTACCGGGTTCACCGACACTACACGTGCTAATACATTTTTGACCTCAACTTTTGATGAGGTCTAATTCTCCTCTTTAGAAGCCTAGGATCAAGCCATATGACTTTGTTGTTGACCATTAGAAGCCTAGTGATGGGAACCACCATTTAGAATTCCAAAAACTTCTTTACTCTTTTTGGAGTTTCACATGTTTGGATTTGACCTCTTGCACTTAAAAGATTGAAACCAACATGAGGAAGCTCAAAGAGGTCCGCATAAGACTACTAGGCCTTAAGGCAACCCATCGTGACTTGGACTTGCACACACACTGGAACTCACCACAAATTCTCACACATACAAAACCATCCATTTAGCCTAATAGACCCATCTTTCACTTGAAGCCCGTAACTACTCCTTAACTCTCTTAAAAACTCATGTGGGTGGTCCTAAGCGCTTAACCGTTAGGATGGCTAGGACCAACATATGGAGGCTTCAAGATGAGTTCTCATAAGACTCATGTGACTTCAGGGAGGCTTTTCATAGCTTGCATGCTAACATAATTCAATCAACCTCAAATATACCCTAAAATAAAGACTTCCCAAAAAAATCTCAAATTTATCAAAGTACCCCTAAATTCCAAAAAATACCCAAAACACTAAATCTTACTCAAAATTTCATCAAAATCAATCCTAGCCTTCCATTTTACCCAAAATTTCCCATAAATCCCCAAGTTTCCAAATTCCCCAAAAAATGACCAAAATACCCTTAAATTCTCAAAATTCCCTAAAATTACCCAAATACCTTATTTCCACCAAAATCACTCTTAACTTCTATAAATTACCCAAGTGCCACAATTTCACCAATATTCCAAGTTTACCCCCAATTTCCACCAAAACTATTCCAATCCTAATTTCATTAAAATTCAAGTACAATTTACCAAAATCCATTTTTTAAATTCAAAATGATCCAAACCTAAAATTAAGTTAACCCAGGTTAACTCCAAATTCAATTTTTACTAAAATTACACCTATGAGTCAAATCATATTTCATCAAGCTATTCCCCAAATTTTGTCATGACAATTTTCAAATTAAATCAAACCCACAATTAAACAATTTTAAAAGCCCAAAATCAACCCTCTCATCTCTAATTTTAAGATCCCAAGTCCAAACCAATTTTTAAAGTACACCATGCCTAAAATCCAAAAGCCCAATTTCCTTAATTCATTTTAAAGGGCTGAAGCACCAAAAATATTTTGGATTTTCACTTATATTTTATACTCATTTTTGGTAATATTACGCTTTAAAGAAGGGTATTTTCCATGTTTTGTTGCACGTATGTTGATTTTTGGCATTTGGAGCAAGAAAAATCAAAAAAGGATGAAATTTGGAGTCAAAAGACGTGATTTTTGAAAAACTGGCTCTGGGCGCCAATGGCGCCCTCATCTAGAGAGCGTAGATACTAAAATGCGTTCTAGTGCCATCGGCACTAGGATGGGCGCCGATGGCACCATTTGACGGAGGATGGGCACCGACGACACCAAAGTCCAGCGTCGACGGTGCCCAAGACGGTTATGCGCGATTTTGTAGATTTGACGTATTCAGACTACTTTTGGAGGGTTGCTTGAGCATCTCTTGAGAAACTCATCCCTACACTATATTAGAGTGCTTTAAATGCCAGCAAAGGGGGAAGTTAGATAGTCACTGGATAAAAGTGGAATAATTGCTCTAGAGAGTGTGTTGAGTTTTGTGAAGTCTTGTTTGGTGTGTGTTTTGAGTGTTATTGTAAGAAGAGAAAGAGATTCAAAGGAACTTCATAGGATTTACTTTGGGGAAGAGTTATAGATAAGTTGTTGTTGTATGAAATTTCTTTAATATATAAAATCCATATTTTCTCATATCTTTCTCATGAATTTTGAGTAGATTTCTTTATCTTTCTCCTTACAATGAGATATGGTGAAATGAAGAGATATATTGGATATGCTATTTAAATGTTAAATACTTGTGATGGTTTTTAACTTCTTTCTTCATTTACTTTTTGATATGACCAATTGAAATGTTAAAATTTGTTATGAAACATAAGATCCGAGAGAGCTATGAGTTCTACAACAAATTGGGAATTACATTCAATTCTATAGATGAGAATGTAATTCATAGGACTCAATACAAATAAATAAGAAAATATACTTTGTTGGGCGTAGAATTAGAAATTTTAAGGGTGACAGACTAAAATCCCCAATTCAGTCCTAGTGTTTGGAAACTAAAGCGAGAGTTAGCCCTCGGGTAAGAGGAAAGTGGGAGCTTTAAAGGGAGCCAATATCTTTTCAGTCTAACCACGGATTTAGAGACCAAACATAGGATTAGCCAATGTTCATTATGCACTCGGAAGAGGGTAAAAAATAGAAATGCTCATATTTGGTACAATACAATTTCTAACAATCTAAATCTTTCACTAACCATAAACTCACTGCAAGGGGAAGGATACTTTCTCAAATTTGAACCTTTCGTTATAAAATAGTTAATCTTTATTTAGAATTAGTAAATTTACTTTAAAGTTTAGAAAGTAGTTTGGTAAACTTAGTTCTCTTAGCATAATTAAACATTGTCAACTTGTGCTTTTCACTTGTAAGTTTTATATAGTTGAACATTGTGTTTTAGTACTACTATCATAAATTTACACTTTCTCTGTCGGATCGTGTCGACATATTTTTTAGGTTTGTGTTTTAAAAAGGGGTCGCCTACAGAAATTGTCGGCGAATTTTTAGATTTTAAGTTTAATATATATATATATATATATATATATATATATATATATATATATATAAAATTTAAAAGTAGCATTTGATTTTGAAAATAATTTTAAGTTTGAAAATTTTAAAATATGAAATCAAACCAATCTCACATCCCAAATAGTTTATATAAACAAGCACTGCATCACAAACTGTGTATCTATCCCGAAGAATAGACACGCTGCTTGATGATGGGCTCGATTAAATAAACTAGAAGATTTGTGACATCCGTTTGGTCTGCGAACCAATTTTATAAGCCGACAAATTCCCCTATTCAATATAAGGAATTAAGCAGATTTTATATTACCTGGGTTCTGAAAGTTCACTATAAGGGCAAGCCCCTATAGTTAATTACATCTTAAATGACGGGAATCATTTAAGAAAACTCTCAATAATGATCAGTGGTTTTGCTCTCAAGAATTTCAAAGTTTAATATTACAAAGGATTGAATTTTGGAAATTTCAATAGGGAATAGATCAAATTTAGAACAGTTTATTTTTAAGAGTCCAAAGGAAGAGAAGTAGGAGAAGTCACGGACCCGAAGTAAACTTCGATGACTTCCCAACTATCATATTATTTGGCTTCAAATTGAAAGTGTTTATTCGATATTGTAATCCTGCCAATTTTAGTTAACTAGGACTTATACTTGTATGATATGATCATACAAATAGCCTCGAAAATGTGAGGGTTTATGTCGTACCAAACGACTACCTCGGAGTCCTAAGACCAGTTAGGACTTAATTTGCATAACATGATTATGCAAATTCCTAACGAAAATTTGAGGATTTATGTTGCACTAGGCAAACTACCTCGAAATCATATGGCTTGGTTATTTAATTCTAAGAAAGGTTTTTCTGATGTAGATCCAAGTTTTGCTGATGAAGATGGCCGTGCTGCCCACTGTGCTCCAAGCTCCTTGTTGTTGCAGAGTTTTAGTTTTAGAAGGTGGCAATTAAGAGATGAGAGAAGTGTCTTGGTTTAGAAGAGTCTTAAGGTTCAAATGTCTTAATGTTTTAATTAAAACAAATCTTAAAGTTGATTAAACAGAACCGATTAAGATTCTACGATTCTGTCATCCCGACACCGTTATTTTCATCGGATTCACTTAATCCAAATGAATTTGCTAAACTCAACTGAATGAGTTCCACACTTTCATTTAGACCGTGGGAAATCTCGTTAGCAACACGTGAGTTACATCATCTGAGGGATTCCCGATCATCCAACGAGACATTTTAATTTAGTTGTAGTTGTAGTTTTGTTGTTATGTTTGTGATTAAATTTTGAGTTGTTTTATATTTTGAAATGTTGTGACGGTGAATTTTATCTTGTGTTGATTTTAATTTAGTTTTGGGTTTCAGTTTTGTGGCTATCCTAAAAGTTTTAGTTTTCATGCAGGGTGACATTATTGTTTAACATGCAGGAAAAGTAAAGTACAGTGCAGGTAAATAAATCATAATGAGATAAAAGCATACCCGGAGGGTCTTCTCGTCATTCCAGCTGCACTTAAAACACATGTCAGAGCATTTATATATTTCAAGGAAAGCACCTAGGTAAAGCTAAAGGAAGGTTTTAGTTGTCTACCAAAATTCTAATCCTATCGCTAGTTAATTCCTATGACGTCTAGGTCCTCATGTATTGTTAAGGATGATTTTCTTCACCAAAGAACAATGAAGTTTCACTGTTCTTTGAGACATCCCGTCAAGTTAGAGAAGTGCTCGGAATTGAATTCTAAACATCTTCTTAAACATTTTAGGGATTACTTTAAGTTCAGTTGGTTTCATTGAGGTGGCAAATCAATCACCCGGGTTACCCTTGCTCAGTGAAATAGGATGTTTAATTATCCTAAGAGAAGTGACATTTCATTTGATGCTTCATTTAAAAGTTATAATAATGAAGGTCTTTAGGGGTACTTTAGGGACAAATTAGTTCGTTAAAGAATTTAACCGTTTTAATTAAAGTTGAGTTGGTGATTTAGGATAATTTAATTTAGTTTCAAAATTCAGACTGCTTTTCTTTCAAGTGCTTTGATCTTACTTAACTTGAAAGGGGTATTTAAATTGCTTCATTTAATTAAATTTTGATGATCTAAGTTTGATTTGAATTAATTATGTTATCTTAGGTTGATTTAATTGGTTTAATTTTCACATTTTAATTATGAACTGTATTGAGATTAATTTTTAATATTTCAAATTAGTTATAAATCAGATTTTAGGGATTTCAAATTAGTTTTAACATTTCATGTTTACTTTAACTATTCAATTATTAAATTATTTAATGCTTTAAATTTTTAATTTAATTAAGGATTATCTCTTTTTAATTATTAATTTCAATCATCCTCTTTTTTTTCTAGAGTTAATTAAGAGTTGAATATTATTGAGGTGATTCATTTAGGGATTTTAGATTAAGGAATTGATATCTTCTTAAGTCATATCCCTAATCTTAATAATCCAAATTTTAATTATTCTGCCAAAATTTAAATGATTTAATTAATTAAGGTTCCATTTTGATGTATTAAAAGTGATTAATGAGTTTCTACCCTTTAATTCCTTAAGTTTCAATCATCCAAGAGAAAATTAAGATCAAATATCTTACCCTCCCTTTTGATTAGGCCTAAAGTGTTAATTAGGGTTAAAATCCTTAATTACCTTTATGTCCTTTTAAGCATATTCATTTCATAACTCACTAAATTAAGCTCAAATGAACTTGAATTTTTTATGTCACCTCACTCATATATAAATTAAGACATTAGAGGAGAAAATATGATTTTTCCATTTTTAATTTAATTTATATAATTATTTTAAAGGAAAATAAGGATTTTCAATGAAAATTCAACAATATGAACAAGGTGGGGTTCCTATCCTTAGGAAAATTATGGGATGTTCTTACTAACTAGAGGACCACTTGGACCAATTTTGGTGATTTTTTTAATTATATTTTATTTATTATAATTATTTTAATTTTTGGGATATTAATTAATTATAAAATAAAATTAAAGTTGAAAAATATATTTTATATTTTTCATAAGTTCCTCTAACCTCAAAGAGTTCAAAGAAATAAAGTTTACATTTTTCTGATTTTTCTTTGAAGTTTTAGAATTATTTTAGTGGGAAAGGTTGAAAATTCATTGTTTAACATTAAAAAATTACATTAAGCTTTTAAAATTCAATATCTTTACTTTGAAGCTTAGGAAAAATATTTGGTTGGTTCATAAGTGATTAGGAAATAAAATATGATTTTTTTGTGATTTTTAATATTTTTGTGATTTTTATTATTTTTTAATTATTAAAATATTCAAAAAGGGTTAAAAATGAAAATTTTAGAAAAAAATCCAATTTTAATTTTCTTAGACTCCTCTGATACCATAGAGGCCCCAAAACCAATTTAATGAATTTTTGAAAATTATTTTTGGGTTTTATAAATTTTTAAAGTTTAAATGTGGCCATGTGATTTAAATAATTCATTTAGTGGGTTAAATCATTTTAAATTGATCTCAAATTTTTATGTGAGACTCCTCTAACCCTAAAGATCAGTGGAGAATTGATTTCAAGTTACTTAAGTGTGTAATTACTCCTAATTAATTAAAGTTCAGTTTTAAGTGTTTAGGCTAATTATGGTTATTTTTAAAGAGTTAAGTCAAGTCATAATTTTTCTAGGGTCTTCTGGTCATAAGATACCTCCCCTAATTTTCTTAGATTTTATTAATCAACAAGCTAATTATAAGAACTAAAATACCAAAAATAGACACATAAACTTGGAAAATAAATAACTTGCCATAGAGATGGCCTCTGGCCTTGGAAAATTCAGGGAATGTTCCCAAGATCAGAGGCTACAAAAGCCCTATGGTCTCATGACATGGTGAATTTCATACATGCATGGAGAATTAAAACATTCACAACAGTATTAAATTAATTAAAAATAAAATACTTAACAAAATAGATTAATTCTTTGTTCACATTATTCTCCCCTGTTCACTGAGCAAGAGGGTATTTTTATTTTATTTTGTCTAATTTTTTTAAGCAAAGATATGGATTTTCAAAGGTTCTGGTATTCATATAATTAGAAAATACCCTAATTTCCTACTTATCCAACGCGGCGCCGTGTCATCCTTGGCAGATCCAAAGTCTCACGCGGCGCTTCTCCATTCGACGCCGCCATCTGACTGGGATGCCACGCGGCCCGCTGTTCATGTATTATTTCTCCATCCGGTGCGATCCTGGTCTTTCATCTAATACATGCGCGATCCAGCGGCATCCGTTCATCGTCCCAACTGGTGTGAGCCGAGAACCGTCCACCTTCTAGACCTAATATCTCCCTCATTCCTCAACCGAATTACACGTTCTTGGGCTCTGTGAACTCGTCTCAACAAGACGAACACATCTATACAGCTATGATGCATTGAAATCAAGCCAAACAAAATGGAGAATTGCTGGAAGCTCAGGAGGAAGAAGAGGTCAATACCTTGGCTCTGAGAAGTGAAGCTTCAATCAGAGCGGCTTGACACGTTCGTTGGAGTCCAGAGAAGCTAGGGATGAAGCCTGGAGCTGTGGTGAAATGCCTAGGTATGACTTCGACCAAGCCCGATTTCAAGCTTTGACGGCTGGAGAGATTGAGTGGCCTGGTGAGGGGGCTTCCACTGGAAAACTTCTTCTCTACCTCTGGTGAAGGTGTGAGAAGAGTTAATTTGATTTCTGTGCAGGTTCAAGGGTTGTCTCGTTCGACCGAGAATTGAGCCCTCAAATTGAGCTCAATCAGTGGGGAAGAGAGCAGGGGAACAGTGGGGAACTTCTTCTCTATGTTAGGGGAAGAGTTTAGGCCACTTGGATGGAGGTTTTGAGAGACTAGATTTCAGCCAACCTTTTGGCCATGGAAGATGGTTGTTTAAAAAGCCATGGTCGAAGGGCCTCCCAGGGGGAGTTAGGGCTTGGGATCAGCTGCTCAGGGGAGGAGAAGAAGAGCTATGAACTCCAATTGGAATGGGACAGCTCAGCAAGAGAGTTTTGAAATTTTTAATTGATTTAGACCTTTTGGCCTGGTGTTTTCCGGTGAATGTGGTGGCCGGCCGACCAGGGTCAAGTCAGGTCTGGGTTCAGCCAAGTCAGTGGGGTTGAGTGGTGGCATCAATTTGGAAATTTGGTGGCTCCATGGTGGAGATTCAATGGAAACTTGGATTTTGGGTTAAAGGTGGCTAACTTGGGTTAGCCCCTTAGTTCTTTGGCTAAGCCTTCGCTCAAAGTGGTTTGAGCTGATTTTAAGGTCCATATGGAGGTTTAGGTGAAGTTTGGTTGCTGGTTTGGGAGTTTGAGCAAAGGATTTGATGGTTTGGAAGAAAGGAAAATGGAAGTGAAGGGGGTGAAGGAGAGGTCACCTCCCCTTGCCAAATATGGCAAATTTTACTTTGGATTGGCTATGGGATGACCCATGGGGTATGCTATGCCATGCACAATGCCATGAGATTGTTTCATTGAATTGGAATTAATGATTTTCATGATTTTTGGATTTTTTATGCTCGCATGCCTAATTTGGTATGCATGCATTAGATTGGACATGATGCATTGAAATGGTGTTTGTAATGCCATGGGTAGATATTAAGAGGGGATTATGACATGTGGGCTCAAATTGGGCTTTTGAAATTAAGGTCATGGGCTTTTTTTAAAAATGCATAAGGAAAATGGGCTTTTAACATGTATGGAATGAATTTTGAATTTTTAAATTGATTGTGGATCCATCAAAAATGAAATAAAAAAATGATTGAAATTGATTTTGGGCATGTTGAAATTTGATTTAAAATTGATTTGAGAATTTTCATGGGTCATGGGGTTCAATTTGAAGGAAATTGGGCTTATGGGACAAAATTGGGCTTTTTGGTCCAAATGAATTTTGGGTGGAATTTGGTCAAAATTTGTGTCAAATAAATGTTGTGTTTGGTATAGGAATGTGTCATGCAAGTTTTAGAACAATTTTGAAGAGAATTTGAGTTGAATTGGATTGGGTTTGATCATGTTTAGATTCATGGGTAATTTAAGGCAAAAATGGGGTTTTGGGTTTAAGTTGAAATTGGACTCAAATGTGAACCAAATTGGGCTTGGTTTTAATTGAAATTGGTATTGGGAGTGTTGATTTGAAGTTTAGAATTGAATTTGATCAAAATGAGGATCAATTGGGTTGATTTGGTTTGACATTGGGTCCGTATGGGTTAAAAATGAGTCAAATTGGGGATTTTGGTAAAAAGTGGGTCAAATTGGCAAAATTAGGCTATGGTGTAGTTGAACAAAATAAAATTAGGAATATTTGGAATTTTCTAAAATTTTTTTGGGAATTTTTGGAATTTTTGGAATTTTTGGAATTTTGGGCAAAAAGGGTATTTAGGGTATTAAGAGATTATTTGGAGGGTATTGGGGTATTTTGGTGGATTTAAGAGGTGGGAATTGTTTCAAACTGATTTTTAGGATTTTTGGGAATTTTGGATAATTTTGGAGAATTTTGGATGGTCATGGGGGTAGACTTATGGACCTTCAACAAGTCTAACCAATTTGGGACCAAACTTAGCCAAATGATAACCACTTTATGATCCTTCACATATTGACCTTTAGCTATCTTGATCAAAGATTAGTGGCTTTGGTTCAATCATGTGAGTTTCTTAAAGGGTAGAAGGGGCAAGGTGCAAGGTTTAGGGTTAAAGGATGAAATGGCTTAGGGGTGTGTGTGTGTGCAAGAAAAGCTCAAGTCACCCAGGGTAGCCCTAAGGCTTGGACATCCTATAGGAATTCATCCTTGTCCTTCTGCACATTGTTCCTAACCTTCCAAATGATTTAGAGGTTGATGACCATCTACATAGGATTCCAAAGAGAATCAAGATTTGGTTTGAATTTCTAAAAGGTGGGTTCCATCTCTAATCTTCTAGGATAGTCAAGGAGAAGTCCTATGGCTAGATCCTAAGCACTAAGAGGAAAGAAGAGAAGACCTCACCAAAAATGAGGTCAACATATCGATAACCTGGACTCCATTAGAACCTTGTATTACTTGTGTGATGTACACTTGCGTTTGTATTATGGCGTATATAAGAAAATATATTGAAATACAAAAACACCGCATCAAGTTTTTGATGTAGTTGCCGGGGAAATGTAACGGTAAATTCAGTAGTATTTGAAAAACTTTTGTTTGATCTATAAATCTTATATTTGTGTTATTGCTTATTTTTAAGTGTGCTGATTGTGTTTTTTTATGGGTAGTACTGGATTTGAAGGTTTAATACCTTATGACCCTGAGTTAGAACGTACTGTTAGAAAAATTTGAAAACAATTAAAAACTAAAAATTTAAACAAAATAGCGAACAACTTAAATAATCATAGTGTTTAAAATGATCATCAACAAATAACTTTAAGAGATTATGCTAATCCCACGACATATGAAATTCAGTTAATTATTCAAAATCCTGATGTTGTTGCTAATTCATTTGAGATTAATCCTGCTATTATTTATATGGTACAAAATAATCAGTTTAGGGGAACACCTACTAAAGATCTTAATTTACATCTTGCTAGATTTTTTAGAATTGTGTGTTACTTTTAAATACGACGGAGTATCGAATGACACCGTTAGACTTAGACTTTTTTCTCTTTTTTTTAAGGGATAAAGCTAAGGCGTGGTTAAATTTGTTAGCACCTGGATCTATTAGAACTTGAGGAGAACTATCAAAAGAATTTTTGGCTAAATATTTCTCATCTTCAAATACTGCTAAGCATAGAAACGATATTACATATTTTTGTCAGTTGGAAGGGGAATCAATATATGAAGCTTGGGAAAAATTTAAAGATCTCCTTAGAAGGTGTCCACATCATGCTTTAATAGATTGGTTAATAATTTAAACTTTTTATAATTAATTAATAGAATCTCTTAGATCTATTATCGATGTTGTTGCTATTGGTTCATTAATGTAAAAACCTTTTGTGAAGTATATTCTTTAGTTGAGGAAATGACTACTAATAATTTTCAATAGCCCGCTGAACATGTAAATCCTAAAAGAGTAGCTAGTGTCCATGATTCTGACTCTATAACTATTTTGGTTTCTTAAATTGCTGCTATATCTAAGAAAATTGATCAAATTGGAATGAACTATTCTCAAACACCCCCTGTGTTAGAGGAAAATTCATTAAGACAAATTATGAAATTTCAAACATCTTACGAGGCCATGAATGCCATAAATAATAGAACCAATATTCCCTATTCTAATTATTATAATCCTGGTTGGAAGAATCACCCTAATTTAAATTGGAATAATAATAATTTGGTGAACCCATTGGGAAATTCCAACAACCAGGGAAATTTTAAATATAGACCTTACTATCCTCCTAGTTTTATCAGTAACTTGATCCCCGATATATGTGCGCCAAAAACTTGAATTCACACCAAATATATGTGCTGATGATTTAAATATGAAAAATATGATTTTATAATATGGGATACTACGCAAGTATAAGTATCATTTATTAAGTAATATA
Source organism: Papilionanthe hookeriana x Papilionanthe teres (assembly GCA_022702705.1). NCBI lineage: Eukaryota > Viridiplantae > Streptophyta > Magnoliopsida > Asparagales > Orchidaceae > Papilionanthe > Papilionanthe hookeriana x Papilionanthe teres. Next base: position 33,471,985 of record CM040436.1, on the reverse strand, counting down.
AGACTTTCTGATTAACTCCCGAGATATCGAACCCATAGGGAAATGTAAAAACTTTTTAAAGAAATAAGAAAATTATATTTTTACTTTTTAAATGACTTTTAAAAGTATGTTTTGATTTGTAAAATTTTAAAGTTGTTTATGGTATTTTTAATATAAAGTTAAGCAGGAAATGAAAATTATCAGAACTTTAAAATGAGGTATAAAATACTAGGAAATAAAATATCTTTTTCTTTATCTTATAAAGCAATAATAATTATGAAAGTATTGTTGTGGTAGTATGATAAATAGGAGCAAATTTATTCTTTACCCTTACTTTGTTCTATAAAGAACATTGGTTAATTTGAAATTTTAAAATTTTGAACATGGTTAAGCAGGGAAGATACCAGCTCTCATTCTAGAGTTCCCTCGTTTCCCTCCACCTGGGTGCTAACTTCTCATAACAAAATTTAAAATATCAAACCAAATTAGGGGGCTTTAGCCTGTCACTCTAAAGACCTCTAATTTTACTCCCCATTAAAAACATATCTCCTAATATATTTGCATTCAATTATACAGACTACAATTCTCACCCATATAATTGCATGTGATTTTTACCAATTGTTGTTTGAGACAATATCGCATTGGATTTTACATAATCTAACAACAAATTTTAATATCTTAACTGACCAAATTAAGAAGTAAATTAAGTTCATGGAATTAAATCTTCATAATTTATTCCAACTTTAAACACTTATACATTCCACAACAATCTAACATAATTTAATTGCTTCTTCATTTAAGAAAGAAAAATATAAAGAAAACTACTCAGAATTCATGGAGAAAACACAAGAACACATTGATTTGAAAATAGAAATCATAAAGAAAACACAACAAGAAAAACTAAATATAAAAACAGAAGTAAACATTTATATGAAAATCCTCTCCACAAGACTCTGAAAGTTCCTTTCAAACTTGACTTTCCACAGGACAACACTACGGAGGTTGGCGTCCAACTCTGTTGACTCCAACTCTGACTTTAGACTTCAATAAAAACTAGATAAATTGATGAAAGAAAAATTGGTGGAAAGAAAGTTTCACACCAACCCTTTCTCCTCTAATACTAAACTAACCAAACTATAAATAATAAAAGACTGCAAGTACAACTAGGAAATACTCTTTGAAACTAGAAGATGACTCTGAAAATTATAAAAGACTCTTGAAAACTAGACTAACTCACACACACTAATTCCAAATCTTCATGATATAATTTTCCAAAAATTGCCTTGGTGTCTCTTCAAATCATGTCCCGATTCAACGTATCCACCAAAAGATGCATCCCTTCATTCAAATTTGCCACCCATGGGAAGTTAAGGAAGTCACCACCAATAGTTGCTTCAAACACCTCTTGAAATTGGCGCCAAAAATGAAGAAAATTCGATTTTTAACTGTGGCGGCTAAGCGCCGATCAGGCGACGCTTAGCCGCCAAAGTCCAATTTTTCATTTTTTTTATTTTTTTGCTCCAAATTTGATCCAGTTTTGCTCCTTTCATCATAATCACTTATTTTCATCATACCTGCAAGAAAAACACAAAATACCTTCCATTAAAGTGCAATATCATCAAAAATAGGTATAAAAATGTGCATAAAAACACTATATATTTTAGGTGTATCATAACTCACACATAAAATTGATTCCCTTTAGTTTGTAATTTATTCCCCATATTTAACACCAATTCTTCAATTGGAATAATAACAATTTAGTGAACCCATTGGGAATTCTAATAACCAAGGAAATTTTAACTATAGAACTTACTATCCTCCTAGTTTTATCAATAACTCACACGTAAAGGAGAAGAATTTTTCAATTGAAGAATTGGTGTTAAATATGTGGAATCAATTACAAAGTTAAGGTAATCAATTACTGAGTCAACGTAATCAATTAAAAAGTCAATGAGTTGCTATTAGAAATATTAAAAAACAATTGAGACATATTGCTACTGCTATTAGTAACAGACCTTCATAAATTATTCCTGGTAATGCAGAAATTAATCCAAAAGATCAAAATAAAGGGAAAATTAAGTCCATTCAACTAAGAAGTGGAAAGGAATTGGAAACAAGAGTACAAAAAGAAATTGAGACTGAAAAGGAAAGGGTAGAAATTGAAAAAGGTAACGATGATATATATCCTGATTTGGAGTATCTGATTAAACCAATGAAAATTACTATAGAAAGACCTCCACCTCCATTTCCTCAAAGCTTGAAACAATAGCAGAGAGACAAACAATTTTCAAAATTTTTGGAAATTCTTAAAAAGTTAACTATAAACATTCCTTTTGTTGAAGCCTTAAACAAATGATAGATTATGTGAAATTTATGAAGGATATACTTAATAAGAAAAGGAAGTTCAAAGATAACAAGATCGTTGAACTTAGTGAGAAGTGTAGCGCAATTATTCAGAAAAACCATCCTGAAAAATTAAAAGATCCTGGTAGCTTCACTATACCTTGTGTTATTGGTGAACGATTTTTTGGAAGAGCCTTATGTGATTTGGGAGCCAGTATTAACTTCATGCCTCTATCAATTTTTAAAAGGCTTAATTTAGGAGAGATTTCCCCTACTATTGTAACTCTTCAATTACCTTATCATTTGATAACTTATTCTAAAAGGAGTTATAGAAGATGTATTGGTAAAGGTGGATAAATTTATCTTTCTGGTGAATTTTATTGTTTAGATATGGAGAAAGATAAATAAATTCTCATTATTTTGGGGAGACCATTCCTTGCTACTAGAAAAGCTGTAATAGATATTTAGAAAGGATAATTAACTATGAGAGTTAATGATCTATAGGTAAAATTTAATATATCAAAAGATATAAAGTATCCAGCAACAGAAAGAGATAATGAATGTATCGGGATGGAAGTTTGTGATTATTTAAGTAATGAGTATTTTAAGGAAAAAAATTGAAGAGAAGTTAGAACAAGATGATTTGAATGAGATGAAAGTTAAAGACGTTGAGATGGAAAATGAGAAGTTGCATTATGTTCAAGAAAGATTTGAGTTGTTGGATATTACTGATAGTAATAATAAAGATCTCATTCCTTTAATTGTAAAACCTCCTGAACTTGAAATGAAAACATTATCTGCCTATTTGAAATATCTATTTTTAGGAGATTCATCAACATTACCTGTTATAATATCCTCAGAGCAAAAACTATTGAAAACTTTAAAAAGATACAAAAAAGCCTTTGGATGGACTTTAGCTGATATTAAAGGAACCAGTCATTCGATTTGTATGCACATTATTCTTTTGGATGAACATCATGAACCTAAGGCTGATCCTCAAAGGAGATTGAACCTAACGAAGAAAGTATAACTTAAGAAAGAAATTTTGAAGTGGTTAAACGTTGGAATCATATATCCTACTTCAGATAATGCTTAGGTTTTTCTAATTCACTACATTACAAAGAAAGGGGGAGTGACTGCTGAAGTGTCGGCATATTTTTAGGTTATGTGTTTTGAAAAAGGGTCGCCAACAGAAGTTGTCGGCGAAATTTTTAGATTTTAAATTTAATTTAAATATATATATATATATATATATATATATATATATATATATATTTATATATATATATATAATTTAGAAAGTAGTATTTGATTTTGAAAATAATTTTAAGTTTGAAAATTTTAAGATATGAAATCAAACCGGTTTCACATCCCAAATAGTTTATGTAAACGGGCACCGCACCACAAACCGTATATCTATCCCGAAGAATAGACACACTGCTTGATGATGGGGCTCGGTTAAATAAGCTAGAAAATTTGTGACGTCCGTTTGGTCTGCGAACCAACTTTATAAGCCGACAAGTTCCCCGCTTAATATAAAGAAATTAAGCGAGGTTTATATTACTCGGGTTCTTAAAATTCCTATAAGGGCAAGCCCCTATAGTTAATTACATCTTAAATTACGGGAATCATTTAAGAAAACTCTCGATAATGATCAGTGGTTTTGCTCTCAAGAATTTCAAAGTTTAAGGCTTTCAAAGGATCGGATTTTGGAAATTTCAATAGGGATTAGCTCAAATTTGGAACAGTTTATTTTAAGAGTCCAAAGGAAGAGAAGTAGGAGAAGCTGAGGATCCAAGAAGAATCTTGACAACTTTCCAAACTATCCTATTGTTTGGCTTAGATTTGGGAGTCTGTTTAATGTTTCAATCCTGCCAATTTTAATTAATTAGGACTTATATTTGTATGACATGATCATACAAATAGCCTGAAAGATATGAGGGTTTATGTCGTACCGAACGATTACCTCAAAGTCCTAAGACCGGTTAGGGCTTAATTTACATAACATGATCATGCAAATGTCAAATGAAGAGTTGAGGATTTATGTTGCACTATGCAAACTACCTCGAAGTCCTATGGCTTGGTTATTTAATTCTAAGAAAGGTTTAGCTGAAGTAGACCCGAGTTTTGCTGATGACGATGGTCGTGCTGCCCACCATGCTCCGAGCTCCTTGTTGTTGCAGAGGTTTAGTTGTAGAAGGTGAAAATCAAGAGATGCGAGAAGTGTTTTGGTTTAGAAATCTTAAAGTCCAAATATTTTTAATATTTTAATTAAAACAAATCTTAAAGTTGTTTAAACAGAACCGATTAAGATCCCACGGTTCCGTCATCCCGGCACCGTTATTTTCATCAAATTCACTTAGTCCAGATGAATTTTCTAAACTCAATCGAATGAGTTCCACACTTTCATTTAGACCATGGGAAATCCCGTTAGTAACACGTGGGTTACATCAACCGAGGTATTCCCGATCATTCAACGAGACGTTTTAATTTAGTTGCAATTGTAGTTTTGTTGTTATGTTTGTGATTAAATTTTGAGTTGTTTTATATTTTGGAATAATGTGGCGGTGAATTTTATCTTGTGGTGACTTTTAATTTAGTTTTGATTTCAATTTTGTGGCTATCCTAAAGGTTTTAGTTTTCATGCAACAATCTTGTTTAACATGCAAGAAAAAGTAAAGTGCAGTGCATGTAAGTAAATTATAATAAAGTAAATTGCAATAAAATAAAAGCGTACCTGGAGGGTCTTCTCGTCATTCCAAGCTGCACTTAAAACACTTGTTAAGGCATTTAAATGTTTATAACAAGTACCTAGGTAAAGCTAAGGGAAAGGTTTTGGTTTTCTACCAAAGTCCTAATCCTATTGCTAGTCATTTCCTATGACGTCTAGGTTCTTGTGTTTTGTTTATGGATGATTTTCTTCATCAAAGAACAATTAAATTCAATTTTTCTTCTAAAACATCTCATCATATTGAGGAAGTGCTTAGGACGAGTCCTAAACATCTTTTCAATACTTCCGAGATTATTTTGAGTCCAAGTAAATTTAGTTAAATAGGTGAATTAATCATCCAGGAGTTTAGTTAAGCTTTGTCTCTTGCTCAGTGAACTTGGGCATTTGATTACCTGATGAATGAAGTGACATCTCACTTAATACTCTATTTAAGAGTTATAATAATTAAAGCCTTTAGAGGCAAGTTGGTTTGTTGAGAATTTTAATCATTCTTAATTTGAAGGTTGAGTTAATGGTTTAAAGTGACTTAGTTTAATTATGAGGTTTTAATTAATAATTTTAAGTTTGGAATAGTGTTTAAAATATTTTTTGGTTTAAATCTTTATACTTTAAGTGATCTTAATATTTTAAATTTGTTTTACTTTTATTGTTGGATGATGTTAATTTAATATAATTTAAATTTAATTTAATTGAATTTAATTTAATTTAATTTAATTTAATTTCAATATTCTAAATTTAATTTAACTTAATTTAATTTTAATTTTAATTTTAATTTAATTTTTACTTAATTTAATTTAATTTAATTTAAATTTAATTTAATTTAATTTTAATTTAATTTAATTTAATTGTTAAATTATTTAATGTTTTGAGCTTTCCTTTAATTTAAGGGTTATTTTTAATTTTTAATTTATTTAGTTTGGATCATCATTTTAATTTTAATTAAGAGTTAAATATTATTGAAGTGATTTATTTAGGGATTTTTTTATTAAAGAATTAATATCCTCTCAAGTTATATCTCTATTTTTAATAATTCAAATTTTCATTAATCTTCCAAAATTTAAATTGTTTAAATAATTAAAGTTTCATTTTGGTTTATTAAAAATGATTAATGGGTTCCTACCCTTTAATTTTCCAAAGTTTCAATCATCCAAGAAAGATAAAATCAAATATTTTACCCTCCATTTTAATTAAACCTAAAATTTTAATAAAGGGGTTTAAATTCTTTAAATATCTTTATGCCCTTTTAGGCTTATTTATTCCATAACTCACTAAATTGAGTTCAAATGAACTTGAAATTTTTATGTCACCTCACTCACATGTCAATTAAGACATTAGAGAAGAAATTGTGATTTTTCTGAATTTAATTTATTTATATAATTATTTTTAGTTAAAAATAAGGGATTTCAATGAAAATTCAACAACTTGATCAAGGTAAGGTTTCTATCCTTAAAAAAATTATGGGATGTTCCTTATGACTTGAGAACCACTTGGACCAATTTTGGGGATTTTTTAAATTATATTTTATTTATTATAATTATTTTGAGTTTTAGAGTATTAATTAATTATAAAATAAAATTAAAGTTGAAAAATGGATTTTATATTTTTATTAAATCTCTCTAACCTCAAGGAGTTCAGGTAAAATTTTTTTTATAATTTTATGATTTTTTTTTTATTTATTGGAATTAATTTAGTGAAAAGGTTGGAAAATACATTTTTTAATATTAAAAGTTGTTTTAAGCATTTAAAATTCAATATCTTTACTTTGAGACTTGGGAAAAATATTTAGTTTGTTCCTAAGTGATTAGGAGTTAAAATATGACATTTTTTATGATTTTTGATATTTTTATGATTTTTATTATTTTTTAATTATTTAAATATTAAAATATGATTAAAAATAAAAAATTTTAGAAAATTACAATTTTAATTTTTATAGACTCCTCTAATATTAGAGAGCCCACAAAACTAATTTGGTGATTTTTTTGAAATGTATTTTTGGAGTTATGAATTTTTAAAGTTTAATTTTGATCATGTGACTTAATTAATTCATTTAGTGGGGCTAATCATTTCCAATTGACCTCAAATTTTTATGCAAGGCTCTCTGTATCCTAAAGATCAATGGAGAATTGATTTCAAGTTATTTTAATGTGTGGTTAACCCTAATTAATTAAAAATATAATTTTAGGTATTTAGGCTAATTAGGGTTATTCTTAATGAATTAAGCCTAACCATAATTATCCTAGGGTCCTCTGGTCCTAAGAAACTTCTCCAAATTTTCCTAGAATTTTATAAGCAACATACTAATTATTGGAATTAAAATACCAAAAACAGTGACATAAACTTGAAAAATACATAACTTTCCATAGAGATGGCCTCTGACCTTGAAAAATTCAGAGAATGTTCCTAAGATCAGAGGCTTCAAAAGCCCTATGGTCTCATGCCATGGTGAATTGTCTATGCAAATGGAGAATCAAAATACTGAAATGAGTAAATAATTAATTAAAAATAAAATACTCATCAAAATAACTTGATTTCTTTTCCACATTGTTCTCCTCTGTTCACTGAGTAAGAGAGTATTTTTAGTTTATTTTTATGATTTTTCTACACAAAGATATGGATTTTCTAAGTTCTAGGTATTTAAATAAATAGAAAAAATCCTATTTATCTACTTATCCGACTCAGCGCCGCGTCAACCTATGGCGGATCGAAAGACCACGCGGCGCGTTCCCATTCGACGCCGCCATCTGAGTCAGCCGCCACGCGTCCCGCTGTCTCGCTCCTTCCTCTGATCCGACGCAATCTGAGCCATTCAACCGATACACGCGCGATCGGATGGCGCCTGGTCATCGTCTACGACTGGTGTGCACCCGTGACCGTCCACACTAAAACCCTAAGAACTCTCTCATTTCTCAACAGATTTTTGTGTTCTTATGCTCTATAGATTCGTCTTGAGGAGACGAACACATCCATACGGTTTACATGCCATGAAATTAATTGAAATGAAATGGAGAATTGCTGGAATCTCGGGAGGAAGGAGTGATCCATACCTTTGCTCTGAGAAGTGTAGCTTCAATCAGAGAGTTGTGTCACCTTCGATTGCACCCAAGGAAGCTCCGGATGAAGTCTGCGGCTCCGGGGAATTGTCCAGGTATGACGATATCAAAGCTTGAAGGCTAGAGCAGGCGGGTGGCTCGGAGAGGGGGCTTTCACTAGGGAACTCCTTCTCTTGGTCTGTGCGAGTGTGGGTGAGTTTAATTTGGGTTTGGTGGAGGTCTCGGAGATGTCCTAGTTACGAGGCTGAGAATTGAGCTCCAAAATTGAGCTCGATCAATGGGGTTTAGGGCAGGAGAGCAGTGGGGATCAATTGCTTTAGGTGAGGAGAAGGTCCTGGAGCAATTTTGGCAGAGTTTTGTTTAGGTCTGGTTCATCACCTTCTTTGGCCTAGAGGTGGTGTGGTTTAAATAGAGGTGGCTGGAGGGCTTCCCAGAGGGGTTTAGTGGCTTGGATCAACTGCTCTAGTGATGAGAAGAACAGCCATGGTGGCCATTAGGCATGGGACAAGTCAGCAAGGCAGAATTCAAAAATTGGCTCACATGGGTGCTCTCGGCACTGGTGGTTTCCGACAGGCTGTGGTGGCCGGCCGGCCGGGGTCGGGTCACCCTCGAGGTCGGGGGGTCGGGGCTGGGGTTTAGTGCGATCGATTGGCCATGGACATGTGTAAAGGAGTTGAATTGAAATGGAATGGAGGGAAGGCCATTTTGGGTTCAAATGAGTAAACCCATGGTTTTGGGCTAGGTTCACCACCCGAGGCTGGTTTTGGGCTGAAAAGAATCACTTGGGTCGGCCGAGAAAATGGTGTGGTCTTCATCCATGGTGAGGTGGCTAAACTTGGTTTAGTTTGTAGCATGAATAGGGTTAAAAGTGTTTAAGGAAGGCTTAAGAAAGTAATCCCCTCCTTTGCCATTAATGGGATGGTGAGGTGGAAAGGGGCTCCCAAGGCTTGCATATGGCTTATGCATGGCTCCATGGCTCCATATGGCTTAGGGATGGCTTGACTTGATTTCATGAAAGCGGGTTTTAAGGATTTAGAATATTTAGGGGTAATTTGGCACATGGCTTGGTTTAGAAAAGTTTAATGATGAATTTGAAACTTAGGAAGTGATTTAAATCAAAGGGAATGATGAGGGGAAATTTCATGTGGGCTTTAGGATAGATTTTGAGCTTTTTGGATTTAATTTGGATGGGCCTTTAGAAAGGTTTAAGGAGGTGGGCTTTTAGGTTTGAAAACAAATTGGTAAATGGAAGTTTTGTAAAAGATTGGGCCAAACAAATGTTGGGTTTAGTTTAGGGATGTATCATGAGTGATCTAGAATAGGTTTGAAATGATTTGGAGTTGAATTGGGTTTAATTTGGGATTTTTTGGTAAAGGGGCCAAAGTGGGTCAAATTGGGCTAACTTGGGCTAAGGTTGGGCTAAAGTTGTATTTGATGTAAAATTAATGTTGAGAAATGTTTATGGGGGTGCTACAAAGAGTTTTCAACTTTGGTTGGGCTTTGATTTTGGTATTTGGGCTCATTTGGGTTTGGTTTGGGTTTAGGCCAAAAATGGGGATTTTGACTTTGGGTTAGGTTTGGGTGGAGTTTAGGTTCAAATCTGGGGCAAATCTTGTTAGTGTTTTGTTTGTGGGGATATTAGGAAGGTTTAGGAAAAGATTTGGGGTTAATTGGAGTTGAATTGTGTTGGTTTGGGCTAAGTTTAGGTCATGGGCCAAAATTGTGCTTTAGGCTTCAATTTGGAATTGGATCTTAATGTCAATCAAATTGGGCTTGGATTTGGTCTAAATTGATATTGGGGATATTGCATTGAAGTTTATAATTGAATTGCACCAAAATTGAGGTCAATTGGGTTGATTTGGTTTGACATTGAGCTTACTTTGGTTAAAAATGGGTCAAATTGGGGGTTTTGGTAAAAGTGGGTTAAATTGACAAAATTGGCCTATGGTGTAGTTGAAAAAAATGAAATTGGGAATAGTTGGAATTTTCTGGAGTTTTCTGGGAATTTTTGGAATTTATGGAATTTTTTGTTAGGAAGGGCATTTTGGGTATTTGGAGGGTATTGAGGGGTATTTTTGAAAATTTTGGTATATTTAGCTATGGATGATCAATTTGAGTGGGGGGGAATGTTTAGGATTGGTTTTGAGGAATTTTGGGTAATTTAGGTGATTTTGCAAATTTTGGGTAGTTTCAAGGACATTTGGTAAGTTTAGCGAGTGTAGGGCCCCGGGAGTCAAAAATTGAAATTTTGGAAAAAAGAAGATTGATCAAGTTTGAGTAGAATGGAATCACTTTGGTTGAGCCATGAAGCCATATCAAGCCCATAAGAGCCATGAGAGGACTCATTTGAGGCCTTCACTATGTTGTTCCTAACCCTCTTAGCCAAGGGCTTAGGGATTGAGGACCATCCATATGGATTACCTACGTGAGTTAGGAAGTCAAGCTAGGTATAAATGGTTTTAGGATTTGGAATGTGTGTGAAAGTGTAATGTGTGTGGGTCAACCCTCACCAGACCAGGCCACTCAGGGTAGTCCTAAGGCCAAAGAGTCCTATAGGGAACTCATCATTTAAACCTCCACATTTGATCTTAACCCTCCAAGTGACTTAGGGGTTTACAATCAAAATTATGGGGTTTGAAGGGAGTTTAAGAGGTGTTTAAATTTCTAAGTGGTGGGTCCCATTTCTAGTCCTTTAAGATAGTCAAAGGGAAAGCCTAAGGCTAGATCCTAAGTACTAAGGAGAGAGAAGAGAAAAGACCTCATCAAAAATGAGGTCAACATGAAGTAAACAAGAAAAATGAATTAATACCTACAAGAAAAGTCTCTGGTTGGCGAATCTGCATTGATTATAGAGAATTAAATGTTACTACTAGGAAATATCACTTTCCTTTACCTTTTCTAAACCAAATGTTGGATAGATTAGTTGGACACAAGTATTATTACTTTTTAGACGAACATACCAGCTATGATCAAATTCCAATTGCTCCTGAGGATCAAGAAAATATTTACTAGCCCTTATAAAATATTTGCTTTTTGAAGAATGCCCTTTGGATTATGTAATGCACCTGCAACATTTAAAAGATGTGTGATGTCAATTTTCTGCAATTTAATTGAGAATGGAATGGAAGGGTTTATAGATGATTTTTCAGTGTTCGTAAATTCATTCGAATTATGTTTAAATAATTTGAAAAAAAAACTTTAGAGCTCTGTGAAAAAACAAATTTAGTCTCAAATTGAGAGAAATGTTAATTGATGGTTGCAGGAGGAATTGTACTTGGGCATAAAATATCTGAAAATGACATGGAAATAAATCTGGCAAAAATTCAGATTATCGAGAAACTACCACCTTCTACCACAGTGAGAAAGGATAGAAGCTTTTTAGGACATGCTCGTTTCTACAGAAGTTATATAAAAGAGTTTTCAAAAATTATTAAGCCTCTGTGTCAAGTTTTAGAAAAAGATATGAAATGGAGAATGCATTAAGGCCTTTAAATTATTAAATGAAAAATTAAGTAATGATCCGATAATAGTTTCACCTGATTGAGAAAAACCATTTGAGTTAATGTGCGATGCTAGTGACTATGTAATTTGAGCTATTTTAGGGTAAAGATATGACAGTTTACAGAGTGATATATTATGCTAGTAAAACTCTTAATGATGCTCAAATTAATTACACAAATACTGAAAGAGAGTTATTAGCTACTGTTTTTGCTTTCAATAAATTTAGGTCTTATTTAATTGAGGCTAAATGTATCATGCATACAGACCATTCTGTTATTAAGTATTTATTGTAAAAGAAGAATGCGAAACCAAGATTAATTTGTTGGATACTTCTAATGCAAGTTTGATTTTGAAATAGTGGATAGAAAAGGATCTGATAATCAAATAGCTGATCATTTATCTAGACTGGAACATAAGGAATTATCTGATTTTGTAAAAAATATTTTAGAAACTTTCCCTGATGAGTTGTATAGTATTAATTGAAAGGATATACCGTGGTATGTTGATATTGTTAACTATATTGTGGGTGATATTTTACCGTCTGAGTTAACAAAAGAAAATTTGTTTTATGATGCAAAGTTTTAATTTTGGGATGACTGATCCACTTTAAAAATTACCTATTTTTAGTGTAGATTTCATGCTAACTTTATGCACATTTTAAAAATATTACACTTTAAAGGAAGGAATTTTACATATTTTTGTCTTCAAGTATAAAAATATGATTTTAGAGAAAATGAAATAAAAACTATGAAATTTTGAGCCACAATGAGCAAGGAAGAAAATTCTAACTTGGCATATATCAATATGTCTTTCTATGCTTAATATCTTTTATATTTCTCACATGCTTTTGAATGAAATTATACTTTTGAGAAAGGTTGTTTTTATGTCTATCTTGTAGATGAAGATGTTAGGAATGCAACGCAACTGAAATGGGTCGAAACGGAGTTGCAACAGAGCCAAACAGAGCAAAACAGTGGAGCTGCGCACAGGGTGGCGCCTAGCCGCTAGTGACGAGAAAACAGCGCCTAGGAGCCAGAATCAAGGCCTAGGCGCCAGAATCATTCAGAAACGGTTATTGGACAGATTTTTGATGACTTTGGGATTTATTTTGACAGTGTTAAGTAGTTTCTAGACCTTCTAGAAGACTGGAAGTTACTCCTAATATATAGGACATGTGTCACAATGAATCTAGACACATTGAAGCGATTTAAATCACGAAGAGGTGCGACCCAAAGTGAAGGGGTACGAAGACTTGGTCATAGGAGTCTGGCGCTAAGGCGCCAGAGTCAGTTTCTAGAAGATTCAATGAATGTGGACTACCTTTGAAGAGGTGCTTTAAGCAACCCTTGGCCATTTTCAGAGCTCTATAAATAGGAGATATTTCTACAAGAAAAAGTGCCTCTCTCGCCTCTCTCTTGTCTCTCTCTTTCTCTCCCCCCTCTCTTTCTTCCCCCTTAGTCATTTTAGTCATTTTAGAGTCATGAAGATGTAGATTTCTACATCTTATGGAGAGATTGGTGAGAGATTTTGAGATATTTATGTAAGGGATGTACGAGCGGCGCATGGATCGATGGGAGACTTTGGTGGAGAGATCTTCTTCTTTCCTTCAGAGGTAAAAAGCTAAGTATTGTGTTCTTCATTCTCTTGTAATTGTTGTAAATACTTTCTAGTGGATTTTCTTTGTTTTAAATCGAGTTTTCTGTCGTGATTTATCCATGCTTCGTAAGTGATTTTCTTTACTCTTTCTTTTAATATGAAGTAGTGGCATTTGCAGGAAAATTATTTTTATGATAGAATTATCTATTAGATGCTTATAGGTGACAGATAGTTGCATAAATATAATAGAATACTAATGAAATAAGTTAATTGTTGGCACTTAATTTATTACACAATTTTTTCAAGTCTTTTACTTCTTATGCCATTATTTTCATTTACTTTTATTTTGTAATGAAATAGATGGATGTTTAGGAATTAAGATTTGCTTAGATATTCTCTTATTAAATTATGGTGATGATATTCATACCAGATCTTCATTTACTTTACAAATTGATCACTTGTATTGTTAAAACATGTTGAAGAATTCTGAGACCTATCCGGAGATGAGTTCTTAACTAGTAGATATCACAAGAATTCTTGGGTAATCGAAGGCTTTATGCAGATTATTCAAGGTGAAGTGCAAATAAATAGGAAGATATTATTTATTGGGTGCAGAATTGATTAGTTTTTAGAGTGACAGACTAAATTCTAATAATTTGGTCTATAGAAAGGGAACGGGTCACTGGTAGGGCCGACCATAACCACCCTTAAAGATCTAGTAGTGTGAGCCTAGATTAACCCATTCTACTAATAAAACATCCTGAACCAATCTATAGATTAGCCAATGTTCTTTACACCTGGACCAAAGGGTAAAGAATAAGATTGCTTCTATTTGGCACTATTACATAAAATTCTAAGCATTTCTTTCCTACACATTATCTATGTAATTGCAAGAGAAAGGTAGTCTTTAACATCTCAAAATTCTCCAAACCAATTTATCCATAAGTTATCTTTTTATTTAAGAACTTTATTTAGGATTAGTTATTAGAAAAATCATTTTAATCAACATTCCAAATTTAGGCCTTATAGAAATAGACTGGAATTAGCCTAAAGGATTGCTTACCTCGCTTCTCTGTGAGATCGATACTAGGGTTATAAAAGAAAACCCTATATTACTTGAAACGATACATATACTTGTGTAGTACCCCTAGTGTGTAAAATATTTTCTAAAATTTTACAACAATTTGATTTTATGCACTAGTCGCTATTTAAAAATTGGGTCAAGTTTTTTGCCATCTTTTGGAGGCAAAAATTACTCCGTTATTGCGGGTTGGGTCAATGACCCATATCTATATAAAACAATGTATGGATCTAGTTAGGAGATGTGTGCCAATTGAAGAAAATGAAAAAATCATTCAAAGATGTCATGATTCTAAATTTAAAGGGCATTTTAGGACTAATCGAATTGCACATAAGATTTTACAATCCAGATTTTATTGGTCTACTCGTTTTAGAGATGTTATATTAAACCATGTGATCGATGTTAGCGAGTAGTAAATATTTATAGAAGAAATGAGATGTCTCTGAATTATACATTGAAGTTGAAATTTTTTATGTATGGGGATTAGATTTTATGAGACCAATTATTCCTTCATTTGTAAACTTATATGTATTAATTGATGTGGACTATGTTTCAAAATGGATTGAAGTAATAGCTTTACCTAAATGTGATGCTCGGTTTTAATGAAAAATATTTTTACAAGATATGGAATGCTAAGAGTGATCATCACTGATGGAGGATCACATTTTAGGAATGAGAGAATTGAGAAATTGGTTTGAAAATACAATAATTGCATAGATTCTCAACAGTTTATAATGCCCAGACTAGTAGCCTACAATAAGTATCAAATCATGAAATTAAAAGAATTTTGGAAAAAACTGTAAATCCCAACAAATTGAATTGGTTTGCTATACTAGACACTGCTTTTTGGGCATATAGGATAGCTTATAAAGCTCCTATAGGAATGCCCCCGTATAGACAGATTTTTGGAAAGACATGTCACTTGCTAGTAGAATTAAAACATAACGCATATTAAGCTATTAAGGAATTTAATTTCAATTTAATGTATGTTGGTGAGAAACGTTTGTTGCAACTGAATGAACTTGAAGAGATTAGTAATGAAGCGTATGATAATGCTAAAATGAAGATCTAGCATGATCGGAAGATATTAAGAAAGAAATTTGAACCTAGACAAGTGTTGTTATATAATACTAGATTGACATTATTTCTGGGAAAATTGAAGTCTGGCTTGTTAGGACCATTCATTGTTATTAAAGTCTATCGTTATGGAGATGTTGATATTGAAGATCTTAAAATTAGGAATATATTTACAGTTAACGGGCACAGATTAAAACCTTATTATGAGAGGCAAATAACACATTTTAAAAAGGTTTTAATGTTGATTCATCTTGAGTATAAATTAGATTCGTCAAGCTGATGACATTAAACCAAGTGCTTTGTGGGAGGCAACCCATAGTTATGTTTGTTATTTTACTTTGTTTTGGTTGTTATTGTTGATAATATTAGGATTTAATATTTCTTTGGAGTCCTACACAAGCTTTTATGTCATAAATGATGTCAATTATTGGATTTAATGTAAGATTTGGAATTTATTAGAACGAAAAATGAATTGGTGAGCATAGCTGCTTTGGACGCCGACAGTGCTGAGATGGACGCCGACTGCGCCCAATTGCGGCACCGACGGCGTCGCAGTTACTAGGACAGTTTTTTTGTTTAAAAAGTGGTTTTTGGTGGTTTTTGGCAGATTTCTTCCCTAAATAACTCCCTAAACTCATTTTTAAAGCCATACAGAAAAACGTAAAGTGATTCACCATTTGACAAATTCCATGGTTTCCAATTCCAAAAATACATCAAGATATGGGATTTTCAATAGAAGAAAGTTCATCAGTTTGAGGCACAGAAACTTTACAACAAAGTTCTTGTGAGGTAGAGACTAATCAACGAAATAGGCTTCGTGAATCAAGGATTGAGTAATACAAGTGCTCTAGTAGAAGAGATGATTGTGCAAAGGCATTAGGAAGTACTTTTCTACACTACTGCTGCAGTAGTCGTTCCTGTGGTGAAAAAATTTTATGCAAATCTTCATGGAATCAACTAAGGATTTGTCTATGTTCAAGGCAGGTGGGTACCATTTACTCCTTCTAGGATAAATGATTTATTCATGATTGAAAGTGTTCCAATTTTCCACTACCCAAATTTCGTCCCCACAAGAGAAATCATGAATGAAGTATATTGATTCTTAACTGATGAAAATGAAAATTGGGAGACAAGAGATGATGGGCATGTAAGTTTTTCTTCTACACTCTTGAATCCTACATCAAAGCAATGACATTTCTTTATTTCTGCAAAGTTACTCCCTACCATGAAAATCAGTAAAGTTACAAAGGAGAGTGTCATTCTGAACTATTGCATTCAAATGAGAAAATCTATTGACGTGGGTTCTATAATTGTGAAACCTATTTTGGGCTTGATTGTGCATGGATCTACTTTTGGGTTTGGACATTCTTTTACCGTACTCCTGCTTTGTAGTCAGTTACAAGTGCTTTTTCCTTGGAAGCCCATACACCCAATGGATTTTATAACTGCTTTGGATATGGGGAAGAAGATGATATGAAAATTTTTATGGATCAACCATCTCAGAATTCATCAACTTTACGGCCCTGCATTCCTAATAGTTTACAAGTTATTTTGAAAAGGATCAAGAAATTTGAGAAAGAAGTTCAGAATGTTATGAATGCATTTAATAATATTTTTGAATTATTTGATCATCATGATTGGAGAATGAAGGAGCATTTTGATCACACTAGATGTATTGAAGAAGGTATGATACATATGTTTAAGAAGAATTCATGGAATGAAGATGATTCGACCGACGAATTTCCATACCTACCTTTTTACAACCTTTTTGTGCATCACCAAATCATGGGAGACATTCAAGGAGAAGGTAGTACTGATGATGACGAGGAGTAGTGACTCTGAAGACTAGATTTTTAGTAATTAAAGTTATATGTTTTTATGTGTGATTGTTATGGATTTGCTTTAAATTTAAGATGCTTTATGCTTTGATTGAGTGTTTGTTGTTTAGTTTTCTGCATTTGGGTGTTGTGGTTTGATTTCGATGCTGAAATTTTATGTATGGTGGCTTGCATAGCTTGTGTTAGTGTGGACTGGAAATACTTTCTTATAAGTGTTGGATTTTATTTATAAATGGGAAGCTTTGTGTTGTTTGTGAAAATTATTGTTAGTAGACCACGTAATGATGAAAATTAATGCTTAATAAGGCTAATTAGATGATAGCGTGATGAAGAATTGGCTGAATTCGTGAAAATTTGAAAAATATGAAAATCTGCTTTGGGCACCGATGGCAATTTTTTCGCCTACAGCGCCCAAAGGCCGAAACTCCAAATTCTCTTAAAAATCACGAAATCTTTTCTGGTAAAACCATTTTTACCTCTTTTAGTCGTCTTCTACCTCTAACCTAGGCCAATAACTCCCTCTAGGGCTTGATTTTACTAGGATTTGAGGCAATTTGAAGAGGAAAATGACTTGGATTTCATCTTCTCTTGGTAAGAGCTTCACTTTACACTTGAATTTTGATTTTCATCAGGGATTGCTCCCACATTTTGGAGATCCAAAATTTTTAATTTTTTGGAAAAAACTTTGAGTGAATCCATGGTGGAAAGTTCTTACCCATTATAAGGATCTTTGGAGTCTACCACATTGTTATCTTTGAATTTATTTGAGTTTATTTGCACTATTATAGATTTTACCATGGCTCCAAGAATGAGTAAGGGGAAGAGGAAGTTAGATTTTGATGAGAAGAGATTTGTGAATATAAAAGCCCAATACCACTACAATACCCTACTTAGAACAAAGAATATGGTTCAAGATCGTGCTTTGCAAAGCCCAGGTGGAGTCGTTGAAAAAGTGATTGTTGATCGACATTGGAAAATTTTTTTCTACTTTACCACCGAGGCTATTGTTGGCATAATGCAAGAGTTCTATGATAATATGAGGGAAAACTCAGAGGATCTTGTATTTGTATGTGGAAAAATGGTAGAGTTTACCTGAGATTAATTAATGCTTTTATGGGTGAGGCTATTGTTAATTAATCTGAGGGAAAAAATTTAGAGTTCTATGCTAATTGATTTATAATTTGATTGAGGGATTCAAATTAGTGGCTAATTGATTTATAAATTCATCTCCTTTACTTTAGAATCATCCAAACTTTACTTATTTCAAATCTCAACAATTTAGATAATTACAATTTTACCCTTCTTGTACAAAAGTGGCGAGTTAGTTCAACCTTATGGCCCTTTGTATTTCAATCGCTCCAATAAATTAATTCTCATCATTTAAGTCCCCTCATTTGATTTAATCCTGAAATTTAGAGAATAGTGCAAAATCCTAAAAATTACAAACCTACCCTTAGAGTTCAAACAATATTACTCTCAAATTATAAGTCTAATGATAATGAAATTTCAATGACCTCTTACTCATGGATTAGTTAAGTTAACAGAGGAGAAATCAAAATTTTCTGATTTTCATTTATTTACTTTTAGAAATATTTATACACAAAATGGCAAACTTAATATAATAATTAGTTTAATTACTCAAAATAAGTTACGTACCATTAGAAAATTTATATAATGTTGCTCATAGTAATGGGACTAATCAAAGCAGTTTTAGTGATTTTTCAAAATATAATTTAATTTTATAATTTTCAAATGATTTTTGAAAGAAAACATGCTTGCATATTAAATCAATCTTTTATTAAATCAATCTTTTATTTTATTCAAATTATAAAAAAACAGAGAACTCGCCAAACTTGATTTTGTATTTTTATGACTTGTGTTTTATTTTTAATAATTATTTTACCGAAATAGTGATGTTTTCAATCAAAATTTGGGACATTAAGGTTAGATGTGTTTTCTGACTTTGGAAAATTCAAGGAACACTCCTAACAATAAGGTTTACCAACCCTCAAAATTTCAAATTGTGGTGATAAACATTCATTTTTTTATAATTAAAATAAGATTTTCATCACTTAATTTATATACAGAAAAATATTAAGTAAAAATATCAAAATTTTTAGTTCAATAATTTCTCCTCAATTCAATGAGCACAATGACATTTTTATTTTATTTTTAAGATGTTTCAACACCAAGATATAATTTTTGGAATTTAAATCAATTTTACATAATTAATTAAATCAGGAAAATCTCCATTTTTCTAGTTAACCGCCTGGCACCACCTCATCCTAGGTAGTTCAAAAGATTTCACACGTCATCCCACCATTTGCTTCGATGTCCACGTCTTCACCTCGTTAGCCCACAGTTTAAAGCTCGAATACAACTGTAATAACCCGGGAGTACAACCAGAATAACACTATGGTTTCACAAAGCAAATAACGCCGCATAAATACAATGTAAATAATGCGAGTAGAAATAAAACAATGGAATAGCTTAAGTAACACATAAATACTATCACCATACTACGTAAATAACACAAGCACTGTTAGTCATCCCAAATGAGTGTAAACCATAAACTATCCAACTTTAAAGCCTAAGATCTTGCTCGATACATAACGAAATTAAGAACAGTTTGTTTCTACACCTTCATCTAATCATGAAGAAAACATCCATATAGCTAGATCATGATAACTTGCAAATTTTCTTCATAAAGGCCCAAAACAGAACCAAAATAGAGTTTTTGATCCATACCATGGTCCAAGAGGCGTAGCCTCAATTAAATGGTTTGAGATGTTTCGCTTGAGTTCTAAGAACTTGCTCCAAGCATTGTATTTAGTTGAGAATAGTTCCTAGAATGAACTTGACCAAATGGTGGTTCGACTTTGGTCTAGGGCTAGGTTGGAGGACTCGATAGAGGGAAATTTTGATGGGAGACGATATTTTGACATCATGGGAAGTTTTTTGGAGCAATTAGATTGAAGATTTGGTATGGTTTATGATAAGATCAAAAAAATGCCTTGGTTTTTTATGGTGAAATTAGATTTTCTTAGTGGAAGGGGGAGGCTAAGGATAGTGGATATCGACTTCTTAAGGTTGTAGAAAGGCTTAGGAAAATTTTGTCAGAGTTTCCTTAAGATTTCTTGGCATTTCTCTTTTTTGGCCATGGGGGTTCCTCCTTATAAGCTCGGCCATGGTGGTCAATTGGTCAATTCAGGAGGTCCACTTTGGCACTTAGGTGGAGGGAAGATAGTGACCACGTTCCAATGGGAAGGAACCAAGTGGGATGAGTGAAAATTTGTGCTTTGGGTCATGAGGGGCTCTCGGGTTTGGGGTCCAGCAACTAAGGTAGCCGGCCAGGCTTGGTAGGATCCTGGCTGAGGAGGATTAATGATGAAAAGTTTTGGAAGCTAGCTAGGCTGTGGCATGGGTAGTGAGTTGGCCAAAATAATGGGGATGAGCATGCGCAATTTGAGGGTCCATTAGTTCATTCCATGGAAATTGTTTTGGGTAAGTTGACATGATGCCCGGCTCCTAAGCTTAGGATGGGGCTGAGGTGATTAAGCTTCAATAAAAAAAGATTTAGGCTAGATTTTGGTTTAAATGAACCACAAAAGAGGAACCCTTTGCCAAGGTTTGGAGGCTTGAAAACAAGTTCCTCATTTTTGCCACTTAAGGAATGTTCTTTGGATAGAGAAGAGAGATAAGGTCAACTTAGGTGCTAGTGAGCTAAATCAAGAGATAAAATACATCATGTAGTCTATTTAGGTGTTAGTGGGCATTGTATTTTGGGTGTATTGCGGTGATATTGATGGGAAAAACATAGCGGAAATGTGAAGGAAGAGTTATTCAAGGGTTGCAGAATTCTTGGAAGCAATTGAGATATTAGCATGAACTCATATGGAATGGTATTATTGCAGTTGTATTGTGGTTGTTGGTGGACAACCACAACGAAAATCTTGCAAAAGTAGTGTTATTTGATGTTCTATGGAGTTTTGTGGGGTTTTGTAGGGTTATTGGATTCATTAGAGAGGTTATCGATATTTTGGAAGACATTTTTAGGTTTAGGGAGTTTGGTATTGTTCCGTTATATTTGGCGTTATTAGGTGGTATTAGGGGGTACCAGCATGTAGGATTGCGGGTAAAGTCAATTGGTGTTGTTTAAATGTGATAAGGTAGAGTAATTTTGGTGTTAGAGGGGAAAATCAGTGATTTGGTCTTATTACAGGTGTACCGTGGTAATACTTTGTATTATTTCTGATTATTTTGCAAAGGCGGACAATATTGACAATGAATTGGGGATTCTACAGTGTCATTGCACGACGACTCAGGGCCCAGCAGTGTTATCAAGCGGCGTAGGGGGGCTTGGTATTATTCGCGGTTGTATTTTGGTTATATGACGGGTGTATTCAGGAACGACAACACGGTTCCGTGGCATTATGGCGAGAAGGCCGAGACATGTTATTATAGGTTGGATTGCAGTTGTGTTTTAGTGTTATTGGAAGTTTTTGGTGTAGTTTGGGGCTATAGTTGAGGGATTTAGTCAGTTGGGGTTATTTAGCTCGGGGTTGTGGTGGTATTTGTTATTATTGAGGGTATTCCTGTGTTATTGACTAGGGTTTAGCCCAAATTGAGCCCAAACAGACCTAAACTCATTTCCTACCCAAATTTGACTCATATTCACACGACAAATCACAATTGGTGACCCGGTGAACCCTTAGGCACTAATTCAGCTTGAACTTGGGATTTGATGAAATTGGATTTGATTTTTAACATTGTGTAAAATTGATGTGAATTGATGAATTTGGCAAGATTGCATTTGACACATAGAACTTGATGGATTTGAGGTGAATTCGGGTTTGAACATGATAATTCTTGATTTGGGAATGAAATTTGGTTGGAATGAATTGGATTTGAAATATTGGTGAAATTTGAGAAGAATTTGGTGTTTTTTTGGCAATCTTGTGTTGGGGTGGAAAAAATTGACGAGGAATTGATGTGTCTTTGGATTTGAATTTCAAGGGACTTTGATGTTGAGTCCAACTTTTGGTAAGGCTAGATTTGGTTTTTGGATTTTTGGGAATTTTGTAGCAAATTTTGGGTTAAGGTGGTGGTATGAATGTGGAAAGAGGGAATGGTGAGGAGTGTGGTGCACATGACAAACTTAGGATCTCAATGATCCTATGGGGACTCTTTTTGAGTTACTTCATGATGGTCTCATCGTCCTAAGTGCTGGAGTCAAAAAACACACATGCGAAACTCCAAGAAGAGGAAGGAATTGATTTGAACATCTCAAGAGGTGGGGCCTATCACTAAGGTTTTAGGATACTTAATAGGAAAGTCCTATGTCTAAATCCTAAAATCTAGGAAGAAGACTAGACCTCAACAATATGAGGTCAACAACCTGACATGTACCTTTCTAAGCTTTTGGATCATCATGCATTTTAAGGTTCTAGGTTTGTGGAACCACCCTTCAGGTTATATATAATTCTAAGAATTGCTTGGAAGTTTATTAGCTTAGATCTCTTTTTATACATATGATGCCTTCAAGAACTAGTAATGTGATTAAGATCCATTTAAGTAAAAAACACTTCATAGATATCAACGTAAACATGTCCTCATGAATGCAAGTAATATTAGTATCAAGAACCAACTTTCACACTGACAAAAACATCCCCTTTGATTTTTTTTTACTTTTATAAGTAAAGGGGGAATAATGTGTATGTCATAGATGATAGGTATCATCAATTTATCAATGTACAACATTTCTTAGAAAAAAATATTGTAAATAACATTATAAGGAAGCAACAAAAGTCACCTCCTCTCTTTCTCTAGATTTTACAAAGAAAGGCATTATATTATTACATATGAAAATATTTACAATTATGAAAAGGGTGACTTGCTAGTTTGTTAAATGTTTGATATTATTGAATGTGAGTATTCATAGGATATTCATTGGCAATAACAAGATTATAATCATTGAGAAGCATTAAAAATAAAGTATAACCATTTTTCTAATTAATTGTTTTTTGAATAAGATGAACGATTAGGTGATAAATAAAATGAGCATTACAAATTGATCGTTGCCGAACATTGGATGCTTGTTGATGGTTTGTATTTTATGACAACTTATAAAAGAAAATCTTTGAAGGTTAGGAATTTATTTTAATTAGATCAAAGATGTTTTTTATTTATGAACTTGAGAACAAGATGTTGTGAAGAAGGGCATCTAAAGTGGCTAATGAATGCTAAGAATTTTCTATAGCCATCATTAATGTTAGTTAGTGAATAGAATTATGAAAATAAGAAATTTGACATTAATGTCAACTGAAGAGTGCAATCAAGAAAAGCTATAACATTTTCAAGTCAAAAAATTCTCTTATCTAAAAATATTAAAACTTGTTGAAATATGGATTACTTGAAAATTTCTACAAGGGCTATTGTGGTCAATCCAACTAAAAATGTGTATACTCCCCCAAACATTTTGAAAATATCCACAATGATTATTTCACATATTTTATACATTTCAATGCTTTGGATATATTAAATTTGAGATAGCTTGGGTGTAAAGCATTAAACACTGAGAGAAAACGTGGGCCTTCAAATGTATTTGAAATTCTGTAGTCCTTTTAAAGTGTTTGATATGCCAATTTTGGCTCAAATCCAAGCACTTCCCTTATTATTATGTCATCCACATCAAACTTTATTGTATTTATTATTAACTTGATGAAAGTAAAATTCAGAAGATCCAAGTATCAATTCACAAAACTTTTAGCCCTAATACACATGCGCTTTGAACTTTAAAAATTTCATAAATATGTTAATATGATAATTTTTTTTATGATAAATCTAATTTTACTTTTATTTTTCTTTGAGTTTAAGTTTAAGGCCATAACGTTATTTGTGCATATATTATAATTTATCATATGTAAATTCAATTTACTTTAAATGACATCCAAGCCAAAATTTAAAATGAAATTAAAAAAAAAGTATTATTTCATTTCCAATTCTTTAATCCAAATAAAGCATAACTAAAATATTCTTCTTAAGGATTTCTCCAAGAAGCAACTGTTGATTGTGACATATGTTATGATTTAGAGCTAAGGAATCCAAGCAATGTGGATTCATTACACTTAGGGTTTAAGGGTGGCTACACATTCAAATTTAAGTAAACAACTACTTATTCCTCATTAGTTTTTGCATTGACGTAATTGGTTGTGTGAAAAGGTTCTAGGTTAGTTTGCACTAACGTAAACATAGGTAGGCATCTCCTTGTTGGTGTAATAAGATATCAAAAATAAAAAAATATTAGACTAAATACTAAAGGCAATTATCATTTCCCTTAAATTTTAAGATAGATCATTCAATCATGAATAATTATTGTATTATTTCCAACATATAGCACGTTTAATGTGTTCGTGAGTGAAGTAAATGGGGCTTGAAGTCGGGCCAATCATATCATCATTCAAACCCATTTTCAATGAAAACCTTGCACCTATTAATTAGTATTTCAATACCAATATACACTTTAATTTGGTATTAAGTTAGCTAAATACCACCACATGCCTTTCAATCTTTTATTTATACAAGAGCTCTCCATATTAGCCAAAACTCCACCTTATATTGAGTCATTGTTTAACTTCATGAAATAACCTATTTAACATGTGGATCCATTTTGAGGGTTATCTACTCTTAAATTTCGTTCAATAAGTTGGAAGGCTAAAACTCATGGATGGTTTGAATTGCATAAATAAATTTGTTGAATATGTATTTGAATGTAGATTATGCTCAAGCATTAGAGCGAAAGAGAGAGAGAGAGTGAGAGAGAGAGAGAGAGAGAGAGAGAGAGAGAGAGTTTGGGAGGGGAAATGGGGTGTTCCCGTGCTTTTGGACCCATTTTGTTCCAATAAAGATATGAGGGGTTAAAAACTATACAAAACCTACAAATTTGGCTATGCTTTGAAAAGAGAAGAAAACTGCATTTTAGTCCTTTTATTTTGATCGTTGAATCGTGTCGAGATCGATGGAAGATTTCAAATCAATGTTTCTTTCAGTAGGCCCAGATGACATTCAACACATAGGAAATTAAGTGGCTAATATGTGAATTTTCTGAAGTTGATGGTTACATTAGCGTGGCTATCTGGCTGGCCAAAGGAGAGAGTTGATCGGCCGACTAAAATGAGGTGGCCAAGGGAGAGAGCTTGGACAATCGATTGAAGTGAGGTGATCGAGGGAGAGAGTTTGGCCGGTCATCTGAAGTAGCTTAGCTAACTAATGGATTGCCTCAAGATCCGTACATACCATTTTTAGGTATACTTATTACATTTTCCAATTTTCTTGCTTCTTAATAGTGACAACTACAATAAGAACAAGGATCTTGAGGCAACTACTTTTTTCATCACCTATTTACTTTCAACTACTTTTTTCATCACCTACGGGTGTACCGGAATTTCTCACCCCGGAGGGATTCTTGTAGTTGCTTGCCTTAGAGGGGAGTCTTGTAGTTGCTCGCCTCAGAGGGGAGTCTTAAAGTTGCTCAACCCAAAGGAGAGTCTTAGAGTTGCTCACTCCGTAGGGGAGTCTTAGAGAAGTTGGTCTCGGAGGGGATTCATATAGTTTCTTGCCCTGGAGGGGAGTCTTATAGTTGCTCGCCCTGGATAGGAGAGTTAGAGTTGTTTGCTCGGAGGAAAGCCTTGTAGTTTCTTGGCCCAGAGGGGATTTTTGCAGTTGCATCCCTGAAGGGGAGTCTTAGAGATGCTTATCCCAGAAGGGAGTCATAGAGTTGCGCGGCTAGAAGGGGAGTCTTAGAGTTGCTTGCCTAGGACGGTGTCTTAGAGTTTATTTTCGACTCTATTAATTAACATAATATATATATATATATATATATATATATATATATATATATATATATATATATATATATATGTAAGCAAAAAAGAAAAAGATAAGAACTAAGCGTTGCACATGTCTATAAGACTCTCTTGTTTCTTCCTCCATGGTTTTGGGTTAAGGCAGAGTAGTCGAGCGGAGTGGTGGTGTGGCTGAAGAAAGAGAGAAGAAGGTAACAGAAAGAACTGCAAGACCGAGGTGGTGGTCTGGAAAGATAATTGTAATGCGGCAGATTATGAGAATTATAGAGGAATGTATCTCCTGTTTGAGGAGTGAGGACACTGCTAATGCGCGTTGCTTGAGATTGACGACGATGAGAGACTTGACTGGGGGTGGTGATAGACAAGTGATGCGTCTGAGAGAGCAGAAGGCCATGCTTTGCGAGAAGAAATCTAATTGCTGAGACATTACTGAGCGACGTGTAGCTGCTAACAGGTTGGTCAGATGTGCGGCGCTCGGTCAGGAGATGATTAGCTAGAGGTATACGAGGCAGGAGTCAATTGGAGGGTGTTGTCGGCTGATGAGTAGCCTATCAGAGGATCACAAAACTATTTACGTGTGTGTGTGTGTATATTATATATATATATATATATATATATATATATATATATATATATATATATATATATATATATATATATATATATATACATACATACATACATACATACATACATACATAAATAACAATTGAGTGGATTTTGTGTAAATATGTTTATAAGTGAAGTATTGAGGGTGAAAATCCATATAAATTGAGTGGTAGGAGTGTAAATCTTCTCTGTTTTAATAACTTTTGTCTAGTGTTGGTTTAGATAAGATAAGGCGGCACATTTGATAGTTTCAAATCTAAGACATTCATAGTTTCAGATAGAGGTGGAGCGATCAGATGGATTTGGATGACTGGTTATCACGGCGTCTGGCCGAATGAATGTCGGTCAGAGGGTGATTTATCAGGGAAAGCAAGTTTAGCATTATAAAAGTATATAAGAATTGATTGGCAGATATGACAATATAAAAATATATAGGAGTTGATGATATGTATGCAAATCCTTCTCTTTTGAGCTCCCAAGAATCGAGACTATAGGAATGCATGAACTTGAGCTTGACTCTTATACAATTAAAAATAACTGATCAGAGGAAGAGGACCGACTGAAAGTTGGTGGACGGTCGGAGACAACCAAAACAGCGGTCGGCCGGCGAGTGTCACTGATCGGTGGGCGATCTACTGGTGGCAGTTATACGAATTGAGTTGTGTGTAATAAAATATATAAATATGCAAGAATCGAGTGGTTTATATGCATATCTTCCTTGTTTCAGAGCGGATCAGCCAACAGGTGGCCGACCGGAGTAGACGTGTACGCTGGCAATGCGGGCAGGAAAGTGTTATGGTCGATTAATACATACTTAACAAACCGCGATCGACAAATTAGCCTGGATTTAACCTGGGTTTTACCAGGCATTCAAGCTTGGATAACCTAAAGCCCGAGATTTGTAAATCTTGTACCCGTACTCCATGCAAGGAAGATGTTTGAATTTACATTCCTCCATTTTTTTAGATATGAGCGGAACAGCCGGAGGTAGGTTGCTGGGAAGATAGGTTGAGCAAATTATATATATATATATATATATATATATATATATATATATATATATATATATATATATATATATATATATATATATGTATGTATGTATGTACGTATGTGTGTGTGTATTTGTGTAAGGATTAAGTGGTATGTATGTATATGTGTATATAAATTGAGGTATATGAATTGAGTGATAAGTATGTAAATCACTCTTGTTCGGTTGCTCGGTGGAATGAAGTTCAGTCGTCAAAATGTAGTCTGGTCGGCAACATGTAGGTCGGTCGGCATAATCATGTGTGATCAGCAAGATGAGGTCCAGTTGGCGAAATGTACTCTTGTCAATGGGATGAAGTGTGATCGGCGAAATTCAGCTGGCGGGTGTGAGAACCTCTCCTACGGCATAAGAGAGGTGTGGAAATGGATTTTGCTGTTAGAGAAGAATAATGGAGTGGAGTTAGTAAAGAAATGAGAGAGGGAGAGAGCTTGTGGAGAGAAATTGAAGGTCTCAGTTGGAGGTAGAAGTGGAGAGAAAGCCTGTAGCTTGACAGGCAAAGAGGGGTGAAAGTACGGGTTACCTGGGAAGAAGAGGCATGGGGAGTTTGATGAGGCTCGTAAGCTTGTGTGGAGAAGAGTTTCATGGCTGCTATAAGGTGATGAGATGATGCTTGAAATGCGATGGGGATTAAAAGTATGGGTTGCCTCTGTTTCCACTAGATATATGGGGAAATACGGAGAAATAGATGAAGTTTCTAAGAGATCACCGATGATGAGGAGTAAAGGAAGTGAATCTGCTTTTATGCAAGTTCCCATTGTGTGTTCTCTGCTAGTATATCTCTGAAGAGTTTTCTCTTGGTGTCATCTAATTTTTTTCGCAGAACGTTCTACACTCAACTCATTTTTTAGGATGTTAAATCTGAATCTATCTAGTAGATCATGCCAAAGTAATAGATCATGAGAGAGAGAGAGAGAGAGAGCGAGAGAAGGAAGAGGAGAGGAAGATTTCCCCTAGCGAGGGAAATGGGTGTTCCCAGGCTCATAGACCTACTTTATTTCACCAAAGATATGTGTTATAATTGGGATCCCCCCAAAAGGTTCATTTTTACATCATATTCTAAAGTATGCACAAATTACATATTTGTCTATGCTTTGAAGCAGAAGCAAAAAGCATTTTGTCATTTTTATGCCGACTATTGAGCCGTCTCGAGATTTATGCAGGCTTTCAGATCCGTGTTTCTTTGACTTAGTCTTAAGAACATTCAATACATAATAAATTAAATTATGTATATGTGAATTTCTTGAAGAACATTCAATACACAATCCAAAGTTTTACAACTGAAATGAGGTGGTCGAGGGAGAGAGCTTGACCAGTTGACTGAAGTGAGGTGGCCGACTACTAGATCGCTTCGAGATCTATGCAGACCATTTTTTTGGTATATAAACTTGATCTTTATCATATCATCTGTTATGACACACCTTATTAGGGAGTGAATAAAAGAGGATTAAAGTTGTGCTAGATTAAAAACCAGTTAAATTTATTTTCAGTTGAAAAATTTAATCCCGCTGGTGAGAGTCAATAATTTTGGATATTTTACATCAACATAGTTTTTAACTCTCCATCATGAAACTAAACCCAATACTCTCAACTCTCTTAAAACAACATGGGTGTATCTCCATCATGAAACTAAACCTAATACTCTCAACTCTCTTAAAACAACATGGGTGTACTTTCAGCTGTAAAACCTTGTATTGTACCTTCTCTTTTAGCCTACACTTCTCAAGCAAAACATATTTGGCATTTTTTTTATAACAAAAAAACATGTTTTTTTTTTCATATTGCAAGATATCATAATTAGTTTGTTTTTCAACACAAAAAATAAGACCTTTTTTTTTCAGGAAAACATAACAGATCCTATATTTATAATTCCATCAATTGTAAGAGAACCTCATAATAAATTGGTCCGTAAAGGCATCAGCAAGAGGACCATATAAACCCTCCCCACTTGATCATGAGATCAATTTAGTCCCAATGCCATAAGAATCATAAAAAGATAGTGGAGGATGGTAAAGCTTATATTATTCTTAATGAAACCTGCCTTAAATTAAAGATGCTGTTCGGCGTCAGGTTTGGTGGGAAAGGACTTTGGGCAGATCCATTATAAATGTTAACTGTAGTTAAAAACAGTTGCCAGTTTGATTCTGTTTGCATCTTTCAATTCAATCACAAAGGTGGTAAGCTATTAACTGAAGTAAATTTAAAACTAGGGATAATTACATATGCTGTTAATTTCATGAGATATATTGACAGTTATTTTAAGCTTATCCTTACATCTCTGACATCTGTTAGAAAAATGCATGCAGCTTCTGAACGTTAAATTTATTTTGTCTCATATGGTAAAATGAATCGAATTTAACTAAGGTTTCTGTAATAAAATGTTTGAAAAATATCTAAAAAAACTATCAGATCGCCCACACGTTATCTGTGTCTATCTATCATCACCCAATGGCAGCTTCATTTGTACTCATTATACTATTCATTTTATTTTATCTTGTGTATTATTACCCGTAAAAATAAGATTACAATCGATCCTCCTATTAATCCTTTCAACTTATTATTGCTTTTATATAAAATTGAGTGTCTTTCAAAGTCTATATAATTGTAACTCATTTTACTTCCATATGGTAATTAAGTTCCAATGACCGACAAAATTAGAGAGAGTTGCCTTACATGGTTTGGTCACATTAATTGTCGACCATCTAATGATCCAATTAAGAGAGTAGATGTTTTAGATTCGACTTATGTGAAGAAAGACAGAGGTAGACCTAGTAAGACTTGGGCTTATTGTATAAAAATGATCTTAACTTACTAGAATTAAATGAAAATATGACACTAAATAAGTCGCAATGGAGAAAAAAGATTCATGTAGCCAACCCCACTTACTGGGATTAAGGCTTTGTTGCCATTGCGGTTGTTGTTGTTGTATGGTAATTAAGTTCCAAATAAGGAAATTTTCATTCATGTACTCTCAAATTTTGGTCCTTGTTTTTTTATTTTAATCTTCGAAAGTGATTAAAAGAGATGTGATTTAAGTACTTTTGTAGGAAAAAAAAGGGAAATAGAGCCTCTAATTCTAAAACTCACTTATACAACGAGAAGCAAGATAAATCTGACACTCTCAGTATTATGATTTTACGTATAAAAATAATTAAGAACAATAACTTTAATGTAGTAGATAAGTCATAATTATTTTTTTTCTTTCGAAACTAATTTACTTCAAACAAACTCAAAAACTAATTTACTTCAAACAAACTCAAAAACTAAATTTTTAGGAGAAGGGCTGAGTGAAAGGCTGTCAAGAATGACAAAGATCTAAGATCGACAGTGTGAGCCACAGACTCACAGCAGAGCAGTACATTTACTGAATATAGTGCATTCCCTTACAGAGAGCATTGTTTTTTACTATGAACTGATTGAGCAAGTTGAGAGCGTAAATGTCTATGTGGACCCATTTGATCAGAATAATACTGGCTGCCAACCAGCGTCAGTATTCTTCAATAATGGAGAGCAGCAGCTGAAGAACTGACCGGAGAACTGAGCTCAATTATATGGATTTGTTTTTGTCTTTGCCAGAACCTTTAAATTTTGTAAAAATGATGAAATATGATTGTCGTAATGTTAGAGAAGTAAACGGAAGAGAGAAAACAATTTGGAAAATTCATTCGCATTCTGTTATATCGATTCTGGAATCTGATATGCAACGTAATCTCTAACAAAATGAAAGAAAGAAAATATTAATTACTTGTAGAAATAGAAAAATAAAATTTCTAGAAATATAAATTTTAAAGAATTAAAAGCATATGGGCAACATAATTTCATATTGGTATATGTTTTTAATTTTGTTGCATATTATGGGAGAGTTACATAAACGTTAAGAGGTTATATAAACAGCCAAAATACATTTATTATTATTAAATATAAAAGAGACTGTTGACCCCATAAATCTCAATTTCTAGGAACTCCCATTTTGCTCCTCCTGCTCGTCCAAAGTAACTTTTTATCTTCATTTTCATTTTTATTTTCATTTATTTTGAAAAATACATTTAGGATTTAGATTTTAAGAACTAGAAGGTTTGCCAAATATTTTATTATTTCAGTTGGATTACATGATTACATCAGGGATCGCTTTATCACATATATTTTTTTACGGATGCACTTACTAGACATTTAGAGGAGGATGCATCATGGTGTATGCTTTTCACTGGTGATATTTTTATTGTGGATAAGACTAGAGAAAGCATACAGGAAAAACATAAATTATGGAGATCGATTTTGGAGTCTAAAGTCATTCTTTTGAGTAGATAGAGAGTTGAATTCTTAAAATGTTATTTTATGGTAGTAGCTCTAATGGTAGAGTTGTAACTACAGGTGATCAAACATTTAAAAGGTGTCTTAAACGACCCTCCATCGCTTTCGTCCGCAAAACCCTTCATTGCTTTCGTCCGCAAAACCCTCGGATGTAGTCTGAATAGGAGCTAGCTGTCAACATAGTGGCGGGTTTGCGGCTTATGGTGATCGAAAACCCCATTTCTCTCCTCCATCCGCTCCTCTGCTGGCACAAAAGACCAAGGAAGGTAACTTGTTATCTTCATTTTCATTTTTATTTTCATTTGTTTTGAAGAATATGTTTAGGATTTAGGGTATAGAAACTAAGAGCTTTGTCAAATACTTTCCTGTTCCAGTTGGATTACATGATTACATCAGGGGTCAGCTTTAAGCACATATTTTTTTGCTTTATTTATGGATGCTCTAACTAGATATTTACAAGAGGATTCACCTTGGTGTATACTTTTCACCGTGATATTCTTCTTGCGGATAAGACTGAAGAAAGATTTTAGGAAAAATTAAAATTGTGGAGCCCGATATTGGAGTTTAAGTCCTTCTTTTGAGTAGATCTTAAATTTAAAACTTGAAATGTAATTTTAGTAGTAGTAGCTCTATTGGCAGAGTTGTAACTACAGGTGATCAAATCATTTAAAAGGTGTCTCTTGTCCAAAATGATGGTTATATAAACGGGGATGTTATTAATTAGTGAATTTCCAAGTTGGTTGGTTGAGGTGGAGGAATGCATCTGGACTATTGTGTGATAGAAAATATTCCTTAGACATAAAGAATAATTTTATAAGATGGCGGTGAGACTTGAAATGTTCTAATGCACAAAATGTTGGCCTTTAGATTAAAGTGTTATTCAGTTAAAAACATGATTTAGTTTTAATGTGTTTTAATAAATCCTAAAAACTCAGAATTATCAAATCCTAGGTACATGCCAAACTATAAATTAGACTTAGTTTAAAAAAAAATAATCGCTCGAAAATTGATTAAAAGTTTGACCTGCACATGTAACTCGAGTTAAAATAAACACGTCGAGGCACAAGCCAAAATTTTGGATCAAACTTATTTGAAATTTACATATCAAATTTATTTGGAACATATATCATCTTGGCTTGAAGTTGAATCATTTAACATCTTAGTACGTTAGCTCTGTCGAAGATGTGATCGAACATTGACTCGTAATTGATTAAGGCATCTTCCTCTAATAGTGTATGCCACTATAGCTACTCCAACCCACTCACATATATATTCGTTTAAATTTTTTTCTCGAAGTTAAAACTCAATCGCAAACCCCATACAGATCATTGGTTTTACACTTGTAGAGAAAATATGAATGAAATATACTCATGAATGAGTTGGTCTAATTATGGTGATAAACAAGATTAGAGAAAAAATATTGATAAATGCTCGTTAATTATCAATCTTCGATAGCTCTAATAGCCTCAGTAGACAGCTAATATTTTGATTTTAAGCTTAACTGTTGTCGGCTCTAAAAAAATCCTAGTCAAAGTTAAAATCAATCAATTTTCAAGCTGTAATTGTTCTTTCATATTAAGAAAATGTCATTATGATGGTTTATTTAGACTTTATGATACCTTTTGTGATATTGCCTGCAAATGTGGCTGCTCCAATGCTAACACAGGCATATTTGTTTCGTATTTTATTTCCAAGTGTAAAGTCAATTAGAGAACTAAATTAACTTTTTTTGTCGCCAATGCCCCTTACATGATTGACTATATTTAAAAAATACTGCTAGAAATATTTTATAAGATGTAAGAGTTTTCATTGCATCCTCTAGTGTAAAATCTAATTTCCACGATCATAATGAAAATTTACTTTAAAATCTAATCAGTTCTAAGATAGAAATTCACATCAAAATCTAAATTTCATTACCGTGATTCCCATTTTGACAATGCAAATTGAATTTCAAAGTGAATTTCCAATTTGTAACTAGCAACTTAGATTTCGATTTGAATATTCATTATGGCTATGGAAGATAGATTTCGTACTTGAGAATGCAGTGAAAACTCTTACATCTTATGAAATATCTTCTTCTATGAACATATTAATTGGTGTGTAATTAATCACTTATGGGGTTTGCGGTGGTGAGTATGCTTAATGCATGATTGGCTTTCTATTCGAAAAATAAAATGGGAAACAAATAAATTCGTGTAAGGTTTAGTTTAGCTCCAGAAACAGAGAATATTGGATCTGAAAGTTAGATCTACTACAAGTTGAATCGTTTAACATTTTAGTATTCTTAGTTCCGTTGAAGATCATTATTGGTCGAACATTGATTCTCAATCCATTAGGATGACTCCCTCTACAATTGTATGCCGTTGTAGCTACATTAGCCTTCACACAAATAAATTTCTATCATATTTTAACTTTAAGTGAAAAACCAATCATAAACCTAAGCATCCTCCTCCTTATAACTTTTAACTAGACTCTTAAAACATTATGCAAAAGTGGTCAAGTAAAAGTTTTCGAGACGAGAAAACTTAAGTATATAAGTGGCATAAACTTGTAAAGAAAATGCGAAAAAATTATACTCGTGATATGTTCTTGTAGCTACAGTGAAAACCAAAATTAGAGGAAAATATAAATAAATATTTGTCAATAATTAATCTTCGACAACCTTAACAAACTCAGCAGACTATTAAAGTTCTAACTTTAAAGCTATCTAAAACGTACACTCCTTCTAAAATGCATTGATTATTCTTAAATTTCATCTAGTTTTGTTACCAATTGGCTAGTACAACTATCAAATTAATTATATATACTTAATATAATGTATTTATTATTATCATGTTTGAAGGTTGACCCACAATTTTATATTATGATATTTTTAATTTAATTGCAACGACGCCAAAAACTTGACCCCGCTATTTATATGTATAGAATTGTAATTATTTATGTTGTGGATGCTACGCAAGTATACGTATCGTATCGAGTAATACGGGGCTCTAGTGGAGTCACAGTTATCGATCCCACGGGGAAAGAGAAAATTAAATAACAACTAATTTAAAATAATAATAATAATTTTTAAAATAGTATACGAAAATTTGGACTTCTAAATTTGAGCGCAATAAAGTAAACTAAGTATTTTAATTAGGTAACTTAACTAAGTAGAAAATTAATACGTATTGAAAGTGCAGGAAATTAAACTAATTGCTAAATAAGTTTTAACTATTCAGAAAAAGTATCTTTCCCCTTATTTAGAAATTTTAAGTAATTGATGAATTTAAATATATAATTTTAAGGTATTGTGACAAATAGGAGCATTCCTATTCTTTACCCTTTGGTCCAGGTGTAAAGAATATTGACTAATCCTATGTTTGATTGCGAATCTGCGGCTAGAATTTGGGAGGATACCGACTGCCACTTGAGCTCCCACGTTTCCCTCGCACGAGGGCTAACATCTACACTTCGACTCTCGAACAATAGGACCGAATTGAATATTTTAGTACTGTCGCACTAAAATGCTCGATTCTACGCCGATGATATTATTTTCCTATTTATTTGCACCCTCCTTCCAAGGCTTTTGAATTCCAGAATATCGGATGTAATTTTTACTATAGTTGATAACCAACATATTTTAACAAATCAAATGGCCGGTTTGAAAGTAAATTAATTTTTAAGTAAAAATTATCACAATTTATTAATATATATAAGTATCTACTATTTTAATTTCATCAAGTCACTTAATTTCATAAACGAGGAGAAAGACTAATAAACTACTCAGAATGCATGGGAACTAAACTAAGCATGGATTTCATTTAAAGTTAAAAACAATAAATACAAATACTTACCTCGATTTATCCCCAAACGAGACTCCTCGTAGTTCCTTTGACTCTTCCTTCCAATACGACACGACTCACTAATTACTCACTAAACTCACTAAAGACGAGACAACCGCACAAAAATTAACACTAAAGACTAAAAGATTGCACAAAAGACACAAAAGGCTGCACAAACTAACACACAAAGACTGATTTTCGGCCTCATATATAGAGGTAAGCAAAGGTCAAGAGGTGTGTAAGCATCTCTTCGAAAAGTGTCCGGAGTTCGATGTATCTATGCCATTTGAACTACCTCGCCGTCGGCGACGAACTACCTCGGCTGTCGGCGAGGCTTCGAAGATCTTCGAGCCAGCTCTATCTCGCTGTCGGCGAGCTCGGGCTCGGCTTGTCGGCGAGACGATTATAAATTCTTCGAAATTTTCTTCTTGTAACCTCGCCGTCGGCGGGCTCGATCTCGCCGTCGGTGACTCATCACAAATTGCATGATTTTGCTCCAAATTCGCTCCTTTTTACGATTTTTGCTTTTATCACCTAAATTATTCATTCCTGCAATAAAATAAAGAAAATACCCTTCTTTAAAGTGCAATTTTATCAAAAATAGGTATGAATTTCTTAATAAATTTTTCGGCGATCAAAATCCCCAAACTTACTTATTACTTGTCCTCGAAGTAATTTTAATACTACATAAAAATAATGATTTCTATAGTAAGATTTTTCAATTCAAATAAACTATGAATTAGATTAATTAATATCATAATAAAGTTAAACAAAAATAATTCATGTAATTTAATTAATCTTATAGAAATAAATTATTTAGTTATCAGGTCTAAGATTTCTAGCTTACTATTCATTTCAGGAAGGACTATATTTAAAAGAATAACTACTTAAGATATTCATATGATAAGAAATTCAAGAAAACACTATTAGGTAAAATTCTAATCCATAAATATAAGTTTGGAAATATTTAAGTTTTTCCTTTTAGGTTAATTCGAATGAAGCGATTTTTGATAAGGCATCTCCTCGAAGCTTCTCCTCATTTTTTTTTTACTTTTCTTTTTCTTTTGTTTTCTTTTTCTTCTTTTTTTTTATTTTCTTTTGAGGATTACTTGTATACTGGAGAGCACTGTTAATAATTTTGAACTTCATTTTCATCTTCCTAAATTTGAAACTTAGGAATATTTCTTAGCTTATATATACTTCATAGTTTTTACTTTATTGATTTTCAATCTTTTCTTTTTCACTTGAATACTTAAGAATTTTAATTTTAGAATATAGTTTTCCTTACTAAAAATAGTTTACTATATTCTTATTCCCTTTAACTCAAATATTTTATTCTATTTAATTAATTAAAGTACTAGAAATATTTCATTTAACCTTTTATAATAATTAAATAAAATAATTCATATTAATTAAATTGAAAAAATTGCTTATAAAAATCATTTTATAATAATTTGAAAATAGAAATTGAGAACAAGTTAATAACTAAATTTGTATTTTACTCCCCCCAAACTTAAATTTTTATATCTATTCTAAATAATGAAAAAGGAAAGTAAATAAATCATACCTTTGAAGTTTATGTATTTTTTTTCTTTGAAATTTTTGCAGGCTTTTTCATTTTTCATTGAACCTGTAATGTTAGTATTCTCCATATATATATATAACAATTTAAAGAAAATGCAGGGATAAATCTAAGATAAGTATTAACTATAACAATTAAAATTAACTCTACACTATACATATGAATTACTAACATATTAAAAACATTTTAACTAACAGATTAACAATTTTGCAATTTTAAACACTACAGAATAAAATAAAAACATACTAAAGAAAACTAACATCCTATTTAACATAAAAACAAATGTAATTAACTAACACAAAAACAAAAACTAAACTACTACAACAATTCGAGCAAATAATCCAACAAACATCCAATGTCTCAAAACATAAAGTCTTGAATATTACAAATATATAAAGTCTTCAAAATAACTTAACATCAAACAAATAAAACAAATAAAGTCTAATCTTCGACACCAAAGTTCCAATCTATATCATCTCCTCCACGATCTGTAGGTGAGAAGAGCGAGCAGGTGAATGCTGTGAATATCGGGGGCACTCGGGAAAGACGACATCTAAATCACCACTCCTATAATGACGTTCGGCTTCATAATATGCAATCTCGTATTCCGAATGTCGGCTGGAGATATTCATTATCATAATCATGTCTCCTCTCCAGATTATCAATTCTTTGATCAAAATGATCAAATCTTCTCCCCATTGTTTCTCAAGCGCTCAAAACTTCTTCATGCGGTGTCGATTCATTCATCGGATCTTGTAGGGTAGGGGTGGTAGGCTCGAGAGGTTCATGGCTAGTACGGGGTATATCTCTACTTGGTGAGTGAAATAACTTCTTACTCCTACTCTCCACCCTTCATGAGATTCATACTTCTTAATATTGGCGAGTTGTGAGTGGTTTCATTGGTTCTACCCATTCTTCATTATCTACAGCCTCAACTCGGGAGAGTTGGCGAGTGAAAAAATTAATCCGGGGTGTCCCGATCCGGCTCCACTCTCATTTCTAGGAGTGGCCGGGATGTTTCGATAAATAAGTCTCCCGATGTTGATGCTTATTACTGCGAATACGAAATTCGAAGTGCTCTATCTCGTGTTACCTCATCTGTGGTGATAGGTGGGTAACGAGTAGAACAAATAAAGTAATGCCGGGCTTTGGAGGCTGCATTTAATTTAGAAGAGGAAAATTCACTCTTTCCTGTTGCTTAATTTTCCGAACTCCGGTCCCATCGGTGAGAAAGTTAATGACTTCCTCCGGTGGTCCTTCCATCGTTCCAAAAGTTTCATACTCGCTAAAGGGCGAGTCATGAACTTCATAGAACGCGTTTATTCTTGCGGCATTGAATTCTACAAAAAACCTCGTACCTTTCTTGGTGCATCTTCAGCGGCGATTAAATTGGCATAAAATTCTTTAACCACTTCCACGAATTGCTCTATATTGAACGTAACGAAATTATCCCGACCTCGTTCCTTAATAATCCGCTCTACTTCTCCTCCGGATTTTTGAAAACCCGATACGCAATGCACTTTCTTCCTTGAATATTTTCAAAATATTTAGTACGTGCTCGTACATTGATGAATCGGTCTTCGTCGAATTCTACTCGACATTTTTGTCGTGGAGCCATACGATCGATGCTGTGAAAATCATGAAAATTTTCACTAAACTTAAAAATAATCCTAAGAAGGCTTCCTACAACATTTATAAGCAATTTAAATTAAATTCCATGGATTTCCACCGAATATTTCTTCCATATTTTTAATTTTTCCCAAAATTTGCAATGTGGTGAAAATACATGGTGAAAATCAAAAATTTTTGCATAGGAGTGAAGCACTTACCAAGAGAAGATGAAATCCGGTGTTTTTTAGTGATGGAATCGCCTCTAAATCCAAGATCTCTCAAGCCCTAGGTCGGTTTTTTTGAAAATTTTAGGAAGGGGATGATGAATAGTGTCGGTTGACTGGTCAAATATAGGTCTTTTCGCGTTCTCGCTGTCAGCGAGATTTTTCTCGCCGTCAGCGAGCTAATTAATTACATAAGGCAAAAGTTTCGGGAAAAATCCGCCGTCGGTGAGAAATTTTTCGCTGTCAGCGAGATCGATCTCGCTGTCGGCGGGATTTTGCTCGCCGTCGGCGAGTCTAAAAATTTCGATTTTTGAATTTCGTCGATCATTTTCGACCTCGATTTGCCTTATATTATATTTCCGATCATATCATTTATTAATTTAATATGAAGATTAGCTACTTATACACAAACATATTTACACAACACAACAAATTAACTTTAATATTGAAATCCATGAGACATACAAACTAACATAATTTTAGACTCTATAATCGAACTTCGAACTTCGATCCTTACTACTAATCGGCATCGCAAACCAATCCACGATACACTTAAATGCTGATACAAAACTATGATGCATATCTCGATTAAGTTTGAGATATTCGAATCATCAATCCACACATAATAAAATCTAAATCAAATCGAAATAACATAAACATAAACATACTTATGGAAATCTTTACTACTACTCTTGAGGTCGAGAATCTTCATCTTCTACGATATTCCGATATGACGATGATGCACTGAAATAAGTTATAGAAAGGCACGAAGGGAAATTCAGAGCAGATTCTTCGGTGATCCAACCCTTCGTCTTAGTAAATGAAGAAAGCTAGCTTCAAGTGTCCGAGAATGATCAAAGTGTTCCTTCATCCTCCGATCGATGTGATCGAATAAATCGGATATATTGTCGATTAAATCTCTCACATTACGTAGTTTTTCTCCATTCCATTAATTTTCTTCAAAAGTAACTCCGTTTTATCCGAAATAGGCCTTGCTTATAGGATTGATACAGTGAAGCTCTATCGAGAGATAAATGTAATGTCTTCATTATTGTCCAAAGTAGGGAACATATACTGTAGGATCGAGCGGCTTCAAGGTAACGAGAACCTTTTCCCGAGCTTCATAAGAAACACAGTACGGCTTGCATAATGCAAAAATAGTAGATGGGTGTCCTAGTCCGTGAAGCCGACCCATGCACAATTAAACCCGATGCGGACTTAACAATTATTGATCCAACATCAATAGGCGATCCACTTTGAATACAATAATTCGATATAGCGCATTCCTTCGAAACCTTGTTTACCCTTATTGTAGGTAATAATTTAGATGAGATGAAAAAGTGCCGGTTCTTTGAGACGAGGATTCAAAAGTGATGCGGAGAAACTAACATACCCGTCTTCCCGCATTTCTCGATCTTACGGTTCGTCGGTTAGATATCGAAATATCTCATTCATATTATATCGAGAAGGCACAAAATTTGAATAGTGACATACCGGGGTGTTTTCTATAGAGAATAATTCATTTACTCTTGATGGAGTAAACGTCACCCATCTTCCTCGGACGTAGACATTCCCATTGTTGATCGCATGTAAATTAAAGTAGAACTCTTTCACAACTGGAATAACAACGGCAGACGTAGTGTAACAAAATACCTCCCGGTGCCGTTGTGCGATCGTTTCTTCTATCTTCATAGTGGAATTCTCTAATTCTCGATTGACAAATCCCGTTCCTTGATAACTCTTTTCTTTACCAAAACCTTGTTGAAGATCCATTGCGCTTCCGCACTCACAAATTTCCTCCGGTTAAACACTCCGGATTTAGAGGAATCTAAGAATTTGGAGGTCATTATGGTGAATGGAATGAATTCTAGTGAAGAAGGCAGACTTAGAATGGTTTAAGAATGGGTTTTCACAAAGGAATTGGTGTTGAAACCGTTTAGATCAGCATTTAAAGTATATATAACTCATTTTTATAACTTCCTCGCTGTCGGCGAGGACGTTTCTCGCCGTCGGCGACTTAGTTATAAAAACTGTCTTTCCTGTTCTCGCTGTTGGCGAGCTCGTTTCTCGCTGTCAGCGAGCTCGATAAATAAACTGAATCTAATTTAGGCGCGAACCTCGCTGTCGGCGAGTATCGACCTCGCCGTGGGCGAGATTTCAAAATAATGTCCAATTTCGCTCTAAATCGAATAATTTCTTTTCTCATCATAATGGTTCGAATATGTGATGATTCTTAATAATAATTGAGTAGTAAAGTTTCAATAATATAAACTAACTTATTAAGATACAATAAAAATAGATAACTAATATGGGTTGCCTCCCATAAAGCGCTTGGTTTAACGTCGTCGGCCGACCTAATTTCAATTATTAATCGAATTCGACTAAGCATTAAAACCTCTTTATAGTTAGGTCTTATACCTTCGAAATATGGTTTTAATCTATGTCCATTAACTTTAAATTTATGTCCGAGTTTTTGGATCTTCGATTTCTATAGTTCCGTATGAAAATATTTGAGTTATGGTGAAAGGTCCTAACCATCGAGACTTCAATTTTTCGGGAAACAATTTCAATCTAGTATTATATAGCAAAACTTCACTGTCCGGTTCAAAATTTCTCCGATTAATCTTCCGATCATGCCATGATTTCATCTTTTCTTTATAAATCCGATCATTATCATACGATTCATTTCTTAATTCTTCCAATTCATTTAATTGCGACAATCTTTTCTCACTGACTTCCTTCATATTATAATTAAATTCTTTAATCGCCCAATATGCTTTATGTTCTAATTCAATTGGTAAGTCGCATGTTTTTCCATATATACGCACGTAAGGAGTCATTCCAATCGGAGTTTTATAAGCGATCCTATAAGCGCATAATGCGATTGATGCAATCTAATAGACCAATCTAACTTATTTGGGTTTACTGATTTTTCTAAAATACGTTTAATCTCACGATTAGATACCTCGGCTAATCCAGCTGAGTACGTGGATGATAAGCGAGTGGATATCTTATGAGTAATATTGTATTTTTCTACTAGTTTGTGAATGTATTTATTTCTAAAATGAGTTCCTCCGTCGGTGATAATCACTCTCGGCATTCCAAATCTAGTAAAAATATTTTTCATCGAAATTTTGAAACACTCTTAGCATCACACCTAGGTAAAGCTTGTGCCTCGATCCATTTGGAAACATAATCAACAGCTACTAATATATATGAGTTTCCAAACGAAGGAATAAAAGGTCCCATAAAATCTAATCCCCGAACATCAAAAATTTCGACTTCTAATATAAAGTTTAGAGGCATTTCGTTTCTTCAGATATATTTCCTACTCTTTGGCATTTATCGCAAGTTTTAATATATCTATATACATCTCTAAATAGAGTAGGCCGAGT
This sequence comes from Papilionanthe hookeriana x Papilionanthe teres, assembly GCA_022702705.1. Lineage (NCBI taxonomy): Eukaryota > Viridiplantae > Streptophyta > Magnoliopsida > Asparagales > Orchidaceae > Papilionanthe > Papilionanthe hookeriana x Papilionanthe teres. The sequence goes on along the minus strand of CM040436.1, from coordinate 33,429,321 downwards.
AAAATCCAGATTGTAGAATCTTATAAGCGAGTTTATCGGTCCCGAAATGTCCTCCAAAATCAGAATCATGACATTTTTGAATAATTGGTTCGATTTCTTCATAAGGTACACATCTTCAATAATTAAATCCTTACATTGCTTATATAAATATGGTTCATCCCAAAAATAAGTTTTCGTATCATGGATGAATTTTTTACATTGTTGCAAAGTTAGCATAGGTGGTAAAATATTACTAACTATATAGTTTACTATATCGGCATACCATGGTATTTTCCACTCATTGATATTATATAGTTGTTCATCGGGAAAAGCATGCTATAATTTCATTTTCAATATCGGATAATTCATGATTTTCTAATCTTGATAAATGATCCGCAATTTGATTATCGAGTTCCTTTCTTATTAACGATCTCGAAATCGAATTCTTGCATTAATAGCATCCATCTAATTAATCTTGGTTTGGAATCTTTCTTTTGCATTAAATATTTGATAGCGAGAATGATCGGTATGCACGATACATTTTGTTCCAATCGGATAAGGTCTAAATTTATTAAAACCATATACTACCGCTAATAGTTCTCTTTACGTAAGCTGTATAATTTATTTCGGCATCATTTAGAGTTTTACTTAGCATAGTATATAACTTTAAAAATCTTTTCATATCTTTGCCTGAAGCTGCTCCTACGACATAATCACTAGCATCACACATAAGCTCGAATGGTTTCTCCAGGTTAGGTGAAACTATTATAGAGTCTTTGTAATTAATTTTTCTTTTAAGAGTTCAAAAGCATTCGGGCATTCGATTGTAAATTCAAATTTCTAATCCTTTTCGAGAAGTTGGCATAGAGGTTTAGTAATTTTTGAAAAATCTTTTATATAGCGTACGTAGAATCCAGCATGTCCAGAAAACTTCTTACCCCTTTTACCGTAGTTGGAGGTGGTAATTTAGCTATAACTTGAATTTTTGCGGGGTCCACTTCCATGCCTTTTCCGAAATTTTATGCCCTAATACAATGCCGCCAGCAACCATAAACTGACATTTCTCCCGATTTAGAACTAAATTTGTTTTCTCACATACTTCTAATACTTTTTCAAGATGAGTTAAGCATGTGTCAAATGATGTTCCAAATACAGAAAAATCATCCATAAATACTTCTATTCCATTGTCGATTAACTTACTAAATATCGACATCATACATCTACGGAATGTTCTTTGGTGCATTACATAATCCAAAAGGCATTCTTCAAAAGCGAAAGTTCCATAAGGACTAGTAAATGTAGTTTTCTCTTGATCCTCGGGAGCAATTTGTATTTGATGATAACCGGTGTATCCATCTAGAAAACAAAAATACTTATGTCAGAGTTAGTCTATCTAACATACGAGTCAGAAATGGTAAAGGGAAGTGATCTTTCCTGGTGGCGGTATTTAATTTCCTATAATCAATACATATACGCCGACCGGTAACTTGTCTTATAAGAATAAGATCGTTATTTTCATTGGCTGTGACGGTCACTCCTCCCTTCTTAGGAACACGGTGAATTGGGCTTACCGACAGCATCGTCGAAATAGGATATATAATACAATTATCTAACCATTTTAAAATTTCTTTCTTAACTACTTCTTTCATTATCGGGTTTAATCTCCTTTGGGGATCTGCTTTAGGTTTATGTTCATTATCTAAAATAATTCTATGCATACAGATTGAAGGACTAATTCCTTTAATATCTGCTAAAGTCCAACCAAAAGTTTTCTTATATTTTTTTAAAGTTTCTAAAAGTTTTTGTTCTTGAGATTCGTTTAATGCGAGATGAAATAATAAGCGGTAAAGTTGAAGAATTACCTAAATAAGCATATTTCAAATGATCGGGTAATATTTTTAGCTTAAGTTCGGGAGGTTTAATAATTGATGGAACTATATTCTTATCGGTATTTTCGGTATTAACCAAAAATTCAAATCTTTCCTGAATAAAATCTAGTTCTTCATGATTATCTTTAATTAATTCGGTGTTTTCTTTTTCTAATTTATCCTCGTAATATTCCTTAAAATGTTCTTGTTGTAAATATTCAAGTATTTCCATCCGAAAACATTCATCATCTTTTTCTAGCGCGGGATATTTCATTGATTTTGCAATATTAAATGTAACTTTTTGGTCATTTACTCTCATAGTTAATTCTCCTTTCGAACATCGATCATAGCTTTTCCGGTAGCTAAAAATGGTCTTCCTAAAATGATAGGAATTTCTTTATCTTCCTCCATATCTAAAACAATAAAATCTCTTGGGAAGATAAATTTATCCACCTTTACTAACACATCTTCGATAACTCCCTTAGGATAGGTAACCGAACGATCAGCTAATTGAAGGGTTACTGAAGTAGGTGTAATTTTTCCTAATCCTAATCTCTTAAAAATCGATAGAGGCATTAGATTGATGCTTGCTCCTTGTTGACCTCATTTTTGATGAGGTCTTCTCTTCTTCTCTTTAGTACTTAGGATCTAGCCTTAGGCTTTTCCTTTGACTATCTTAGAGGACTAGAATTGGGATCCACCATCTAGAATTTTAAACCACTTTTTAACTCCTGCAAACTCCACAAACTTGATTGTAGACCCCTAATCACACTAGAGGGTTGAAATCGAATGTGGAAGTTTAAAAGGATGAGTTCCTATGGGACTCTTTGGCCTTGGGATCGCCACAGGTAGCTGCAGTGCAGTGAAGGGTTGACTTGCACACACACTACACTTTCACACACCTCCTAAAAACACACCCATACCGACTTGACCTCCGACTCATGTAGGTGATTCACATGGATGGTCCTTAACCCCTAAGCCCTTGGCTAAGAGGTTAGGAACAACATGGTGAATGCCTCGAAATGAGTCCCTTCATGGCTCGTGTGGGCTTGATCTGGCTTCATGGCTCAACAAAAATGATTTCATTTCACTTACATCCACCCAATCTTCAATTTTCCAAATTTTCAATTTTTGACCCCGGGACCCAACACCCGTCAACCTACCCAGCGCCTGAATAGCCAAATTTCTCAAAAATTTCCAAATCACCCAAATTTCTCCAAAATCAATCTCAAACATTTCCACATCACTTAAATTGATCATCCATAACCAAAAATGCCAAAAATTCCAAAAATACCCCCAATACCTTCCAAATACCCAAAATACCCTTTTGACCCAAAAATCCAAAAATTCAGAAAATTCCCAGAAAATTCCAAAAAATCCCAAATATTCCCAATTTCATTTTGTTCAACTACACCATGGGCCAATTTTGTCAATTTACCCCACTTTTATCAAAACCCCCAATTTGACCCATTTTAACCCAAAGTAAACCCAATGTCAAACCAAATCTACCCAATTGACCCCAATTTTGGTCCAATTCAATTCTAAACTTCAATTCAACATCCCCAACACCAATCTAGACCAAATACAAGCCCAATTTGATTGGCATTGGGATCCAATTTCACTTTTGGCCTTAAAGCCCAATTTGGACCTATGACCCAAACCTAACCCAAACTCACCCAATTCAACTCCAATTAACCCCAAATCTTTTCTAAACCTTCCTTGACATCCCCATAAACAAAACACTAGCATGATTTGCCCAAAATTTAGACCCAAACCCCACTCAAATTCAACCCAAAATCAAAAAGCCCAATTTTGACCTAAACCTAAACCTAGCCCAGAATGAGCCCAAATCCTAAAATCAAAACCTAACCAAAGCCAAAACCTCTTTGAAACACTCCCATAAATATTTCTCAACATTTATTTTACATCAATTTCAACCCTAGCCCAACATTGGCCCAAGTTAGCCCAATTTGACCTACATAGGCTCACTTGCCGATTAAACCCAAGTTCGAACCAATTCAAACCCAAATCACCTCAAACTTGTTTTAAATCACTCATGAAGCATCCCTAAACCAAGCTCAACAATTATTTGGCCCAAGCCTTTACCAAAATCTCATCCCAAAATCCATTTTAAATTTAAAAGCCCACTTCCCTAAACCTCCCTAAAAGCTCATTTCCACCAAACATAAAAGCCCAAATTTGGCCCTAAAGCCCACATGACATTTCCATTTGTCATCCATTTAATCAAAGCCATTCCCTAAGTTATAATTCCATCATCAAACAATTCCAAATCAAGCCCCATACAAATTCACACCAAAATATCCAAAATTCTTAAAACCCATTTTTATGAAATTGACCCAGACCTTTTCCCAAGCCGAATGGAGCCATTCTCAAGCCACATGAAGCCATGAGGGCTTTGACTTGTCATTAGTACATTTATGGCAAGAAGAGGGGTTCATTCTTAAACCTCCTTTAACCTTTTTTTACCTTAAGCATGTCGCACACTAAACCATGCTTAGCCACCTCACCATGGATGGAGACTTCACCACTCCATGGCAGGCTGACTCAACTGATCCTCTCGGCCCAAAATCGAGGCCATGGGGAGGTGCACCCAACCCAAACCAATGGGTTGACCAAATTGAAGCCAAAATGACCCTTTCCCCATTCCATTTTGATTCAACCACTTTACACATGGCATCCATCAATTGCCTTCACAAACATCGAGCCACGACCCACTCGACCACGAGGGTGACCCATGCTCGCCGGCCACGACCCGGTCGCCGGAAAACACCATGGCCGAAAGCTCACATATGAGCCAACATTGGAATTCTCCATTGCTGACTTGTCCCAACCCGAATGGATAGCATGGCTGTTCTTCCCTTGACCTAAGCGGCTGATCCCAACCATTAAACCCCACAGGAGAGCCTCCGGCCATGCCTATTTAAACACCACCCCCTCGCGGCCATGAAAGGAGAGTTGCAAAAACCTTGCCAAAACTGCGCAAAATTGTTCCGGACCCCTCCTCATACACGAAGCACTTGATCCCCGGTGAGATCCCCCTGCCATTTCTTCTCTGCGAGCTCGATTTCGGAGTTGAAATCCAAGCCCAAAACCAGGACACTCCTCCACGGTGAGCCAATCCCCAAATTGATTGTCTCTACACCTTCACCGGACCAAGGGAAGGTGTCCACCGAGTAAAAGCCCCATCTCCGGGTCACCCGGTTGCTCCGGCCTCCAAGCTTTGTGATCGGGTCGTGGTCGAAGTCCAACCTAGACAATTCACCGAGACCGGGAGACTTCATCCGGAGCTTGCTTAGGACCCAATCGAAGGTGCAGCAACTCTCGGATCGAAGCCACACTTCTCCGAGCAAAGGTATGAGCTAATTCTTCATCCCGAGCTTCGGAGATTCTCCATTTCAAATGCCTTAATTTCGATGCATGTTTACCGTATGGATGTGTTCGTCTCTTCAAGACGAATCCATAGAGCATAAGAACACGAAAATCCATTGAGAATCGAGTGAGTTCTTAGGGTTAGAGTGTGGACGGTCACGGGATCACACCGGTCATGGACGATGAACGGATGCCGTCCATTTAATACACGCGCGCACGGACGGCCGGGATCGCGCCGGATGAGAAGACGGAGCGATACGGCGGGTCCGGGAGCGCTGACGCGGATGGCGGCGTCGAATGGAATCGTGACGCGTGTGCCTTCGGAGACGTTAAGGTTGACGCGGCGCCGCGTCACTTAAGTAGATAAATAGGGATATTTTCTATTTATTTAATTCCCAGAACTTTAAAAATTCATAACTTTGTGTAGAAAAATCACAAAAATAAAATAAAAATACCCTCTTGCTCGGTGAACGAGAGGAGAATAATGTGGAAAAGAAATTAATTAATTTTGTCCAGTATTTTATTTTTAATTAATTATTTACTCCCTGCATTGTTTTAATTCTCCATGCATGTATACAATTCACCATGGCATGAGACTATAGGGCTTTTGAAGCCTACTGAACTTAGGGACATTCCCTGAATTTTCCAAGGTCAGAGGCCATCTCTGTGAAAAGTTATTGATTTTTCAAATGCATGTTGCTGCTTTAAGTGTTTTAATTTCAAAAATTAGCATGTTGTGAAATAAATTCTAGGAAAATTTGGTGATGTTCCTTATGACCAGAGAACCCTAGGAAAAATAGGATTTGAGTTAATTCACTTAGATTAACCCTAATTGGCTTAAACACCCAAAATAGGTTTCTAATTAATTAGAGTTAACCATAGATCAAATTGACTTGAAATCAATTCTCCACTGACCTTTAGGATCAGAGGAACCCATCATAAAAATTTGAGGTCAATTGGACTTGGTTAGCCCCACTAATTGGGTTAATTAAGCCACTTAGTCATTTTAAATTTTAAAAATTCATAACTTTCAAAATATCTTTCAAAAATTCACCAAATTGGTTTTGGAGTCTCTCTGATATCAGGGGAGTTTAAGAAAATTAAAATTTCAATTTTCTAAAAAAGTTGATTTTTAATATTATTTTAATATTTTTAATAATTAAAAAATAATAAAAATCACAAAAATAATAAAATTCACCAAAATGTCATATTTTGAATTTCAATCACTTAGGAACAAGTCTCATATTTTTCCTAGGTCTATTTAGTGAGATATTAATTTTTAAAGCTCTAGAGTAATTTTAAAATTAAAAAAAATGTATTTTCTAGCATTTTCACCAAAATAATTATAATAAATCAAAGAAAAATCAGAAAATTGTAAAGTTTGGTTCTCTGGAATCCTTGATATCAGAGAGAATTTTAAAAATTATAAAATTTATTTTTCAACATTTATTTTATTTTTAAATTAATTAATACTCCAGAACTTAGAATAATTCTAATAAATAAAATATAATTCAAAAAATTACAAAATTTGGTCCAAGTGGTCCTCTGGTCATTAGGAATGTCCCCTAATTTTCTTAAGGACAGAAACTTTCCCTTGGTCATATTATTGAATTTTCCTTGGAAATTTCTATTTTCTACAAAAAATAATTATATAAATAAATTAAATACAGGAAAATCACATTTTCTCCTCTCATGTCTTTATTGACACATAAATGAAGTCACATAAAAATTTCAAGTTCATTTGAGTTCAATTTAGTGAGTTATGAAATTATTAGGCTTAAAGGGCAAAATGGTAATTAAAATTTTAACCCTTAATTAAAACTTTAGGTTTAATAAAAATTTTTAACAAGTAAAATATTTGATCCTAATCTGATTTGGATGATTGAAATTTAATAATTAAAGGGTAGAAACCCATTAAGCAATTTAAAATGATTAAACTTTAATTAAATAATTAATTGAATTTGGAAGAATAATAAAATTGGAATTATTAAAATAGGGATATTATTAGGAAGAGGTTTATTCTTTAATTTAAAAATCCCTAAATTAATCATCTCATTAATATTCAACTCTTAATTAAAATGATAACTCAAATTTAAAATATTAAAAGACTTAATCATTAAACTAAAATTAAATCATTAAACTCTTTCGAAAAAAATTTTAAATTAAATTAAATTAAAATTAAATTAAATTAAATAAACAAATTAAATTAAATTAAATGAATTAAATACATTAAATTAAATAAATTAAATTAAATTAAATTAAATAAAATTAAATAAATAAATTAAAATTAAATAAATTAAATAAACTAAATTAAGTTAAAATTAAATTAAAATTAAATTAAGAAATTAAATCAAATAAATTAAATTGAATTAAATTAAATCAAATCAAACCAAATTAAATTGAATTAAATTAAATTAAATTAAAATAAATTAAATTAAGTTGAATTAAATAACCTCGCTTAAGACATGAAGAAATAAATCTAAAATAACTTGAACATTATTCCAAACTTAAATCATTAATTTGAACTTAAATTTGAATCACAAACCATTTGAACACCAATTTACCCTCAAGAGCTTTAGTTATCATAACTCCTAAACGAGAATATAAAATGAAATGTTACTTCACTTATAGGATATTCAAATGTCACAGTTCATTCGAGCGAGTTAACAAAAAATCGAAAACCTCGAACGATCGATTCATTTACACAATTAAATTCATTTGGACTTAAAACAATCCTAGAAATATTGAAAAGATGTTTGGGATCTCTCCTAAGCACTTCCTCGATATGATAGGATGTTGATAAGAACAATTGAACTTAATTGTTCTTTGATGAAGAAAATCGTCTTCAAACTAAAAACACAAAGAACCTAGACGTCATAGGAAATGACTAGCTATAGGATTAGGAATTTGGTAGAAAACCATAACCCTTACCTTAGCTCTACCTAGGAACCTGCTTAAATATTCTAACTGTGTTTTAAGTGCGGCTTGGGATGACGGGAAGACCCTCAGAGTACGTTTTTATTTTATTGCAATTTATTTTACTTGAAATTTATTTAATCGCATCGCACTTACTCTTCTTGCATGATAAACAACGGTTGCATGAAAACCTACACCTTTAGGACGGAAACCAAAGCTGAAACCCAAAATTAAAATAAAAGACACTACAAGATAAAATTCACCTCCATGACATTTCAAAATATAAAACAACTCAAAATTTAATCACAAACGGAACACAAAACTACAATTACAACTAAATTAAAACGTCTTGTTGGATGATCGGGAATATCTCGGATGATGTAACCTACGTGTTGCTAACGGGATTTCCACGGTCTAAATGAAAGTGCGGAACTCATTCGGTTGAGTTTAGCGAATTCATCCGGACTAAGTGAACCCGATAAAAATAATGATGCGGAAGGATGGAGCCAGTGGGATCTTAACCGGTGTCGTTATAATCAACTTTAATATTTGTTTTAATTAAAACAAAAAAACACTTGTAAATTAAAACTTCTCTAAACCAGAACACTTCTCTCATCTCTTGATTTATGATTTCTAAAACTAAACCTCTGCAACAACAAGGAGCTCGGAGCATGGTGGGCGGCACGGCCATCGTCGTCGGCGAAACTTGAACCTACATCAACAAAACTTTCCTAGAATTAAACAACGAAGCCATAGGATTCGAGGTAGTCCGCCTAGTGCGACATAAATCCTCACCTGTTCTTTTAGGCCTTTGTACGGCCTTGCATGTGCAATATAAGCCCTAACTCGCTTTAGGATTCCGAGGTTGTCGTCCGATACGATGTAAATCCTCCTACCTTTCAGGTTATTTGTATAATCAGGTGATTATGTAAATGTAATTCCTATAATTAATTGGCAGGATTGAAACTTAAATAAATTCATTTTCAAAATCCAAAGCCCAACAATAGGATAGTCGGGAAGTTGTCAAGATTCCTCTTGGATCCTCAACTTCCCCTACTCCTCTTCCTTTGGACTCCCAAAATAAAAATGTTCTAAATTTGATCCATTCCCTATTGAAATTTCCAAAATTCAATCCTTTGAAAACTTAAACTTTGAAATTCTTGAGAGCAGAATTATTGATTATTATCGAGAGTTTTCTTAGGTGATTCCCGTCACTTAAGATGTAATTAACTATAGGGGCTTGCCCTTATAGGGAACTTTAAAGAACCCGGGTAATATAAACCTCGCTTAATTCATTTATATTAAGCGGGGAATTTGTCGGCTTATAAAATTGGTTCGCGGACCAAACGGATGTCACAAACCTTTCTAGTTTATTTAATCGAGCCCTATTATCGAGCGAGTGTGTCTATTCTTCGGGATAGATACACGGTTTGTGGTGCGGCGCTCGTTTATATAAACTATTCGGGATGTGAGATCGGTTTGATTTCATATCTTAAAATTTTCAAATTTAAAATTATTTTCAAAATCAAATACTACTTTTCAAATTATTTATTTAAATTAAATTAAAATTCGCCGACAATTTCTGTAGGCGACTCCCTTTTCAAAATAAAACACATAACCTAAAAATATGCCGACACTCCTAAGTCACACAAAGCTTTTCCATAAAATTTTTCTCCTATAGTGCAGGGTATAGTGAAACTACCAGGATCTTTCAATTTTTCAGGAAGCTTCTTCTGAATAATAGCACTACACTCTTCACTAAGTGCGACAGTTTCATTATCAGTGAATTTTCTTTTCTTATTTAGAATATCTTTCATAAATTTTACATAATTTGGCATCCGATCTAAAGCTTCGACAAAAGGTATATTAATTGTTAATTTCTTTAATATTTCGAGGAATTTAGCAAATTGTTTATCTTTTTTATGTTGAGCTAGTCGTTGAGGAAATGGTGGTGGGGGTTTTTCAACGGAAATTTTCATAGGTATTAAAGGATGTTCTAAGTTTGAATCTTGTTGAATTGTTTCCTTTTCAATTTCCACTTCCTCTTTTTGGCTTTCAAGTTCTTTTTGAATTTGAGGTTCTAATTCTTTTCCACTCCTTAGTTGTATTGCTTTAATTTGTTCTTTTCCTTGATCTTTAGGATTTACTTCCACATTACTAGGAAAAGTTCCAGGTATTCTATTATTTAGCGCAGTAGCAATATGTCCAAGTTGAGTTTCGATATTTTTAATAGATGTTCCTTGAATTTGTAATTGATTTCCTTGAATTTGTAGTTGATTTCTTTGATTTTGTAGTTGATGACCCATATTCAAAATTAATTCATCCATGGATAATTTCTTATCCTTGAATTGAGGGTTATTGTTATTAAATCCAGGTGGGTAATTAGGTTTATAGTTTGGATTTGCTTGATTAGGTTGATTCATCCATTGTTGATTAGATGTGTTATTCCAATTAAAATTTGGATGAGTTTTCCAACCGGGATTATAATAGTTTGAATAAGGGTTATTAGTTCTATTATTAATAGCATTTAAAGTTTCATAATTAGTTTGAGATTCTATGATTTGTCCGGATGAGTTTTCTTCTAAAATAGGAGAGTAGTTCATTCCAAAATGATCTAATTTCTTAAATATAGCAGCAATTTGAGAAGCTAACATAGATATTGCATCGTTTTCATGAATGCTGGCTATCTTTTTAGGATTTACTCTATCAGCAGGCCATTGAAAATTATTTGTTGCCATTTCTTCGATTAGTGCATAAGCTTCATCAAATGGTTTAGACATTAATGAACCTCCAATGACGACATCGATGATTGATCTTAAAGATCCTACTAATACATTATAAAAGGTTTGAATAATCAGCCGATACGGTAGCGCATGATGTGGGCATTTCCTAAGAAGTTCCTTAAATCTCTCCCAAGCTTCATATATTGATTCTCCATCTAATCGACAAAAAGAAGTTATATCATTTCTAAACTTAGCGAGTTTTAGATGGTGGAAAATATTTGGATAGAAATTTTTGTGATAATTCTCCCCAAGTTTTAATAGATCCAGAGTGCTTAACGAATTCAACCACATTTTAGCTTTATCCCTTAATGAAAAAGGAAAAAGTCTAAGTCTTATAGCATCGTTAGATACTCCTTGATATTTAAAAGTAGCACAAAGTTCTAGAAAACTAGCAAGATGTAAGTTAGGATCTTCAGTAGGTGAACCACTAAATTGATTGTTTTGTACAATTTGGATAATTGCGGGTTTAAGTTCAAATGAATTAGCGAGCTACATCGGGGTTTTGAATAGTTAAATGAATTTCATCGATGTAGGGTTGGCATAATCTCTTAATGTTCTTTGTTGGTTCATATTTTGAATTTCGGGAATATTCGCCATTTGTGTTAAATTAATAATTTGTTTCTTTTGTTTTCTAATTCTTTTAATTGTACGCTCTAATTCAGAATCGTAAGGTATTAAATTTTCGTTTCCAAATTTGCGCATACAATTTCAGAATAGATATTAATTTATTTATTATGATTATTTTAAAATAGTCCATTACTTTAGTAAATTTTTCTTACTCTCCCCGGCAACGGCGCCAAAAACTTGACCCACAATTTTATATTATGATATTTTTAATTTAATTGCAACGACGCCAAAAACTTGACCCCGCTATTTATATGTATAGAATTGTAATTATTTATGTTGTGGATGCTACGCAAGTATACGTATCGTATCGAAGTAATACGGGGCTCTAGTGGAGTCTCGGTTATCGATCCCACGGGGAAAGAGAAAATTAAATAACAACTAATTTAAAATAATAATAATAATTTTTAAAATAGTATACGAAAATTTGGACTTCTAAATTTGAGCGCAATAAAGTAAACTAAGTATTTTAATTAGGTAACTTAACTAAGTAGAAAATTAATACGTATTGAAAGTGCGGGAAATTAAACTAATTGCTAAATAAGTCTTAACTATTCGGAAAAAGTATCTTTCCCCTTGTTTAGAAATTTTAAGTAATTGATGAATTTAAATAGATAATTTTAAGGTATTGTGACAAATAGGAGCATTCCTATTCTTTACCCTTTGGTCCGAGTGTAAAGAATATTGACTAATCCTATGTTTGATTGCGAATCGCGGCTAAGTTCGGGAGGATACCGATCGCCACTTCGGAGCTCCCACGTTCCCTCGCCTGAGGGCTAACATCTACACTTCGGCTCTCAAGCAATAGGACCGAATTGAATATTTTAGTCCGTCACACTAAAATGCTCAATTCTACGCCCAGATGATATTATTTTCCTATTTATTTGCACCCTCCGTCCAAGGCTTTTGAATTCCCCGAATATCAGATGTAATTTTTACTATAGTTGATAACCAACATATTTTAACAAATCAAATGGCCAGTTTGAAAGTAAATTAATTTTTAAGTAAAAATTATCACAATTTATTAATATATATAAGTATCTCTATTTTAATTTCATCAAGTCACTTAATTTCATAAACAGGGAGAAAGACTAATAAACTACTCAGAATGCATGGGAACTAAACTAAGCATTGATTTCATTTAAAGTTAAAAACAATAAATACAAATACTTACCTCGATTTATCCCCAAACAGACTCCTCGTAGTTCCTTTGACTCTTCCTTCCAATACAGCACGACTCACTAATTACTCACTAAACTCACTAAAGACAGACAACTGCACAAAAATTAACACTAAAGACTAAAAGCTTGCACAAAAGACACAAAAGACTGCACAAACTAACACACAAAAGACTGATTTTCGGCCTCTATATATAGAGGTAAGCAAAGGTCCAAGAGGTGTGTAAGCATCTCTTCAAAAAGTGTCCAGGTTCAATGTATCTATGCCATTTGAACTACCTCGCCGTCGGCGACGAACTACCTCGGCTTGTCGGCGAGGCTTCTAGAAGATCTTCGAACCGCTCTATCTCGGCGTCGGCGGGCTCGGGCTCGCTGTCAGCGAGATAGTTATAAATTCTTCAAAATTTTCTTCTTGTAACCTCGCCGTCGGCGGGCTCGATCTCGCCGTCGTCGAATCAGCACAAATTGCATGATTTTGCTCCAAATTCGCTCCTTTTTACGATTTTTGCTTTTATCACCTAAATTATTCATTCCTGCAATAAAATAAAGAAAATACCCTTCTTTAAAGTGCAATTTTATCAAAAATAGGTATGAATTTCTTAATAAATTTTTCAGCGATCAAAGGTACACATGGAAATTCATACATTGAGAACGTGGATGTACTACAGACTTTATCCGGATAGAAAAGGAATAACCTAGGAGTTCTTGAACTGTGCCAAAGAATTTGTGGCCGCTGCTTCTCAACTGTTGATTTACCTATATGAGAGTAGGTTTTAATTTCCATATTTGAAACACAAAAATAAAGCACACCTAACACCTGATAAAGTGAAATATGATATATATTGTTAGGAATTTCAGCCAGATTATTAGATTTGAACTTCACATGGGGAGGTTTATCCAACAACATTCTGCTCCACTCCTTCAATGAGTTATGATCCTCTACCTAGATTTGACTTATCCAGACTTGTAGAAATGATCCTGTATGAAGCAAGACATCATTATGAAAGCCACATGCAACAGGAAGAGACACCAAATTCCGAGGCTCAAACATTTTATATTGAATGTTGCTCAATTGCCACTGTGGGATGGTTGCATGTCTCATTTTGAGTTATATGTAGCTCTGAGAATGCTGAAAATCAAAATAGAGTACAACATGTCCCGAGAGTACTCCTACTGAATGAGACTAATCCACATGATTATTCTGTCCATGAAGATTTATATAGGATAAAAAAGTTTTCCTCCAAGTTAGGGCTTAAAGTACAGAAGATTGATTGTTGTAAAAATGGTGTTTGTTATATCACAAGAGTGGCATGATGGAGACTCAATGCAAATTTTATAATTCTCCTAGATTCAAACCTCATAGTAGAAAATATAAGAGGCAAAAAGAAGTTCCATTAAGGCGGTTCTTTTATAGACCACTTATTCCATGTCTCAGAGGCTAAACATTTTTATGTGAATTGCTTCACATATGACGTGGTATCAGAGAAGATCAAGAGAAAACAACTCAATGAGTTATCCAGTAGAGGGGGAGGCATGAAAATCTTTTGATTGCTCATATCCTGAGTTTGTTGTGGTGACACATTACATCCGGCTAGGTTTATGCTCTGACAGCTTCACACTGGTTGGTCAGACTATATCATCCTACAATTTTTGGTCGGTGATCATTACGCTATACGATCTCCCACCTGAGATGTACATGAAAATGTCTTTCTTGTTCTTGACACTGATTATACCTTGTTCTAGTAGCCCTAAAAAATGATTGATGTATATTTATAGTCATTGATAGATGAGTTGCGAATTCATTAGGAAATAACATATCTAGGAAACACAATTTCCTAATGAATGCAACATTAATGTGGACAATAAATGGTTTTCCAATATATGAAATATTATTTGAGTGGAGCACCTCGGGAAAGTTAGCCTGCCCATATTTTATTAATTCTTCTATAGAATTTACACTTCAGCATCGTTTGACTGTTACCGTATCTTTCTAGATGATGAATATCCCTTCAGGAAAAACATGAACGCATTCAGAATAAACAAAATTGACAAATCCTTGCCACCTTCAATAATACACGAGGAAGAAATAATGTAGATTATTAGTGACATTCCAAAGATTGATGTATGCTCTAACCTTTCTTCACATCAACCACTTGGATTTGGTGTCAATCATAATTGATTTTCTGGGATCTACCTTATTGGAAGGATAACAAGATCAAACACAATCTGGATGTCATGCGCATTGAAAAAAATTTCTTTGATAATATCTTCAATACTGTGATGTATGTTAATGAAAAAATGAAGCATAATGTGAATGTCAGACTTGATTTGAAGGAGATCTTTGAAAGGAGAGAGTTGGAGATCAAAGAAATTGCTGTCGTCAAACTCATTAAGCCCAAAGCAAAATATTCCTTCACTTTGTTCTTCTCACCTAGTGAAGAATAATTGGTTAGTAGCTCAAATCACTAAAATTATAACATGGGTATGCCTCAAAATTGAGCTTTTATGTTTATTTAGGTGTTGAAAATTTTTTGGAATGAAAGGTCACGAATGCCATATCTTTTTTAAGAAATTTTATACCAAGAGCATTTCATTTTTTGATGACCGAAGTCCTTAATCCAATGATTGAATTCAGTGTCTTATGGAACACTGTGTAGGTTGTTTGAAGCTTGATGGTGTACACGGGGTAGAAGCAAACATTCTTATAGCACTTCGCAAGCTTGAGAGAATATTTCCACTAAGTTTATTCAGCTTAATGGAGCATCTCCCCATACATTTACCCATGAGGCATTAATTTGAGGTCCAATACAGTATCACTAGATGTATCCATTTGAAAGGTAGATAGTCACTCAGTTATAAAGAATATTGGTAATTTGTACTGACCGATATTTGCTTTTTAGATTTTTATAAAAACTGAAGAGAACTATAAAGATCAAGGCCCATCAAAAGGATCGATATGTAAAATATATTTATTGTAAGAGACAATGACATTCAGCTCCTACTATTTTGTGGAAGAAGAGTTCACCAATGAGCGTGCCACCATTGACCCTTTCTATTTTCTAGCAGTTAGGTGAAGCATTGGGGAGGTGCACATCATGTTACCTTAGTGATAAGGAAATACAAACAACGACACTTTATATTCTTCTTAATTACAATGAAGTACAACCATTTTTTAAGTAAAACATTTTCATTATGATTTTTAACCCATTTATCTGAAAAGTGTCAAGATTAGCTATTTTAATAATATTTCAATGTGTGAACAGTCTATTCGTTGATTCATTATATTTAGTTGAAGATGATGGTATGAGTAAGGAGATTGAGAATAAGTTCCCCAATTGTCTTAAAATGTATGTGATTTAAAATTAGCATATTCATTCCCTATGTGACACGAGGCTTTTCATTAGCATAGGATTTCTTATGTATTTATTAATAATTCATGATTGGAGAAATGGAGTGATAGATCAGGAGTTGATAGATCTTGTTTGGGGACTATGTGCATCATGAAAATCTAGCAAATTTATGATGTAAATGGGTACATATTTCATAGAAGATTCTGGTTTGAAGGAAGAAATTCTTTTAATTCTGTTGTTTGTGTTAAATAAAACAATAAGTTGGATGACAAGATAGAATATCATCAGATTTTAGAAGAAGTTGTTGAGCAATCTTATCCAGATTCTATCAGAGGAAGTGTATTCCAATTCAACTATACATGGTTTTATCCTATTCCTAATCCTAGGATAACAGTAAACCAACTATATAATATCAAAAAAGTGAAATTGAATAGAAGCTATGCTAAATTTGATCCATTCATTCTAGTCCGATAAATGATTTTCATTTATTATCTTTGATTTCCACATATAGCAAGAGATAATGTTAATTGTGTTGTTATCATTTCATTTAAACCAAGAGACGCCATAAAATTTAGAATAACCTTGAACCTACACATCAAGAAACTGAAATGTCAAGTTTCAATTTTCCACTTAATGAAACAAAAGAAAAGCTCAATCTAGAGCTTGCTAGTGGCAAATATGAAGAAATTAATCTCAGTGATTAATACGACTTAGACAATGCGTTTAAAGAAGAGATCATGACTACATTCTCTTGTCACTCTTCAGACGATGTTGATTAAGATGAGTAAGTTTATCGTACCTTTCATTGAATTTCATATTTCAATTTATTGCTAAATTTTTTTTCAGTCTTCGTTGTTGTACCTTACACTTTACAATTTTGTCTATCTGTCAACTACATACTTTATGTGTATTATGTTTATTACGTACTATTCTGTCTTTATTTTATTACTTTGCATGTGTTATGTGTACTAATTAATAAAATTTATCCTTCTTGTTGTAGATGTTAACTAGAGGCAGGGACGGTCTCCCTCCCCACTTAGGGAAGCGTGGAGCATAGCATTATCTGACGAAGAAGAATGTCAGGAGAGGCTGCCTAACTTCGACACCACTCCCACCCCCAACCCCACACCCACACGCACCCTTGTCCGTACCTCAACCCTCACCACTACCCCCGCCTTTTCCACCACCCTCGCCACAACTACGATGCCCGCCACTACCCTGAACCCCAACTCTGCACTCGCCTATGAATCTGGCCCAACCTCACCACCACCATTGCCAACACACTCACCCCCCGCCTCCGCCTCCGTCACTACCCCCACACCCACCCCACTATTACAACTACCTCCATCATGAGCCCTACAACAACCCCTACACCCACCTCTACCTGCACCCAAACTATTGTGGGCTTGAGTACATTAGAGGCCTACGCGGCCTCTACCAGACAGGAGTCGACAGGCTGCAGCTACCGCATCGACCTATCGACAACAGCTTTGTTTTTTTAAGATATTGTCAGTAATCTTTTTAATTTTTTTAATTAAATATAAAAATAAAAAATTATTGTTGTAAGGTTATACCTTCCGACCCATACTATTCATGTCATTGTAAGGTTCAACCTTCCGACCCATACTATTCATGTCATTCAGGATATCATTTGGAGCAAGTACGACTCAGCATACTTGTCGTGGAAGGAGATCCCGATGGCCATTTGAGATCATTGTTTTGGGATTTTGCAATAAGTATCATTCACAAATAATATAACCTTTTTTTTTATCAATTGAACAAAATACTTATAATATTTGCAAAAAACAATTCTCTTGTAGCTCTGAGCATGAGATGCACATCTGACATAACTTCGAGCGCAATGACAGTATTTGCCTCTTAGGCATATTTGGCAATATTTGGAAATTATGAAAACATCTTTTTTGACTTAGAGAGGATGTTTTTGCCCCACTGCTTAGGCCTGAGTTTCTCCAGACTACTAGTATAAGTGGAAGAAGCAAAGCAGAACGGGTGGTCGGTCTTTGGAGGCATGGGGCCCTCCAAGCACATCAGTGGGGCGCTCTCACATACGGAATACATTCTGAGGCTAGTAAGATTTCATTTATTATATAATGTTTTATATCGTTTGAACATGTACTCTGACAGTTTCATTTTATATACAGGTTGTGAAGATTGGATGAGAGCTCTCTGCCACCGATGTACATGCGCGCACCCATAAAAGGCGGTTCGAGTGGTCCTAGTTTGATGATAGATCCCGTGCGACCAAGGTATTTGACGAGCTAAACTAATTTGATGTTAATACATGTTAGCTCTAACTAAATGTAAGAACTTTTGTCTGTAGCATAGATTTCATCAGTTGAAGGTCTCAGGTCTCAGGAGGCATTATGATCCTCGAGCCTGATGCTTTCGAGTACGACCTGTGGGGGAAGGCTACTGGAGGTAAGGGTTAAGTTTACAGGCTCATGTTGCAGAGGTTTTCCTATGACGCTCACCACTCCATCAGTGCATTTGCTTATTCCACCTCTATTGCATAGGATGAGTAGATACTAAGGCGTGTAGTGGAATTCTTAGGCCCGCTTCTCTCAGATAAGGTCGAAGTTACAGGCCGACATGGAAGCCTAGATGAAGGCTGGGTTAAATTCTTTCTAGCAGTTGATGATGGAGCATGATAAGATGGTAGCAACATTGGAGGAGGAGGAAGCAACAACGGATGTTGAGGATGACAAGACAGGCGAGGATGATTAAGAGGGGCTTTTTTATGTTTATGTACATTTAGACATATTTTTTTCACTGAATAGCAATATACATATTTTAGAGTAAATGTATTATCTTCATTTCATTTTTAATTGGATAATTTACTATTTGATAAATATGTTATTTCGTTAAATGCTTGGAATTGTATATTAAAAGTTGTGATAGTAGGTGAGGTAATGTAAATACAGAAGAAAAAAATTATTTATTTCTTCTTTATGCTCAGACAGATTACTATCTGTTTTGCTATGGCATTTAAACTTACCCGTGGACAAAACCAAAGAAAAGCTGATATACATTTTTACTGACACAAAATCGATGGCTCAAGTGCGTCACACAAAACGATGTACGTGACCCTTTTCTGAAACTTAACATGTCAGTTATCAAAAGTAACACATAAATGAAACTTAACCTAAGAATTTTACTTGCTTCAGAAAACCAATGGGTGCAGCACTTTTCTGACAGTCAACCCTTCGGTTATAAAAAAAATTAAGCATGAACTGTGTATAATCAATAGTTTTGGCTACTTCAATAAGCCGACGGGTGTGACACTTTTTCAACATGTATGCAATCACTATTACCGACGGAAGAACCGTAGGTTTTACGAAATGACGATTACCAATGATTCAAATTTTATCGAAAAAAGGTATGAGATTAAATTGTCAAATAACCGTCGGTAAATTTATGTCATCGAAATATCGGTTAGTTTTTGAATTACTAACAAGTGTTTTACCAAAGAGCTTAAAGCCATTGGCAATATTAATGACGATGGTTTCTCATATCATTGTTTTTGGATTGTGACCGTCAGAAAAAGCCTAAATTCATGTAGTGTTAAAATCTTATTATATACTATATGTATTAACTTTAGCTTTTTTTTTATTTTGGTACAATTATAATGATATCAATTTAGATCTATTAAAATTGTTAAAATAAATTAATCAAATTATATAATATTAATCATGCTATGTTTCCAACCTGATTGTTTAATTCTAACTTATTTATTAAGATAATTTATAATTTGAACTAACTATACTATATGATTTGCATAATATCTTATGATCAGCTTTCTTAATTTAATTTAATCAAGTTGCATGATTTATGAGATGCTCAATATTATTCAATTCGTATTGATTGTACAATATGATCAATTTGATTAGATTTTTATTTTCTAATAGATTTAGTTGTTTATTTAGGATTTAAACTTAATATAAAAAAGTGAATAGTAAACCCAAAAATTAAAATAATAAAATATTTGTACTGAAAATCTAGAACTCACAACTCCTATAGAGTTATTCTTGGGAGAGAAAGTGTGAGTGCTTAAACTAATCATCTTATTCTTCACTAGATCTTATAAACCCTAATGTTAAGAAGATTTTTACTTTTCTTTTTTTGGGTGAGAGTCTTTGGAAATTATTGCTTTTTGTCTTAAATTAGAAAAAGGGTGCAATGTTTATTCATTACCCAATAACGAGAAAGACTTCCCCCCTTAGGATAGCATGAGAAAAAGGTGGTGAAAACTTTGATAGAATGGCTATGGTAGTAAGTGTAAGCTGTAAGTGTTGACCTAATATATATTAATTTCATGTCTTCTACTGTCTACATACTATAAATCTCTAGTTGATCTTACATATTTCAAGTGCTCAATGATGAATTTAACTATGGTGTAATCTAAATCCTTTGTAGGATACTTGGAAAGAAGTCTTTTAGATATTTGATAAATGATTTTTGATACAAAAAAAAACATGTGTCAAAAAAAATTATTGAAAAATTGGATTAAAAATTACTGACAAATTGGATAAAAAAATTTTCCTTTTAAAATTTTAATTATAGAACTTTATTTGCAAATCACATAGTATTTTGCTTCTTCTTCCATTATACTCATATCAAAGGACAGAAGTAAGAACTGTTTGCAAGACTTTAGACCAATTAGCATTACTTCCACTTTCTCTAAGATTATTAGCAAAGTGCTTGTGGCCAGGCTTCAGCCCTTCTTGGTGGACCTGATTTTTGAGAATCAATCTGCCTTGTTAAAGGTAGATGCTTAAGTGAGAATGTCCTTCTAGCACAAGAGCTTCTTGTTGATATTGATAAGCCTTGTAGAGGATCAAATATTATTCTAAAATTGGATCTCTCTAAAGCATTTGATTCTATTAGTTGGTCATTTATCTTAGATTTCCTAGCTGCTAGAGGCTTTAACTCTGAATTTTGCACTTTAATCTCTAGATCCCAGGAAAATAATTATTACAGCATTATGATCAATGGAAGTAGTCATGGTTTCTTCCAAGCTGGTAGGGGGATTAAACTAGGAGATCCTTTGTCTCCTTATGTTTTCATTTTGGCTTTCGACTACCTTTCTAATTTGTTAAATCAAGTACAACAGGACAATACTTATGTTCAGTACCAGCACAAATCCAATCAATTGATTAGTCATCTTGCTTATGCAGATGATGTGATTGTCTTTTGTAATGGCAGCAAGAACTACTATTAAATGCATAATGAAATCATTGTCTTGTTTTGAAGCGATTTACGGGGTGACTTTTAACAAAGCTAAATGTCGGTTTCTTGCTAGCTCATTGATTAAAGTTCACATAAGGAATTGGATATCTGACTTCACTGGATTCAAAGAAGCTAATTATCCTCTTATATATTTGGGTTTTCCTTTGATAAAAGGAAGAAGAAGGATGTCTCATTATGATGATGTAGTTACTAAAATCTCTTCATGAATTCAATGCTGGATAAATTCATTTATGTCAAATGGTGGTAGGATTACTCTATTAAAGAGTGTTTTAAAAACCTTCCCATTATATGTTCTTCAAATGATTAATATGAAGAAAAGTACTCAAAAGCTTCTATCCATTACTTTTAATAAATTTCTTTGGGAAGGATAACATAAGCAAATGCATTGGTCTAATTGGGACAAGTTGTGTAAACCTATTGCTAGTGGTGGACTTGGGTTTAAAAGTTTTCAACAAATCAGTATTTCTTATTACTGTAAGCAGTGGATTAAGTTTAGATCAAAGACTTCCCTTTGGTCTAAATTTTTTCATGAGAAGTATTGTAAAAATGTTCACCCTTCCCAGGTACAAGTTAAGCTGGGGGATTCAAAAACTTGGAAGGAGTTATTGAAAGTTAGGGAGTTTGCTAAAACTTTATTTATTTGGGAACTTGGTGATGGCCAAATTGACTTTTCGGCTGGATAATTGGTTGTTCAATGACTATATAAAGAATCAACAAGTTAATTCTTCTACCATACATAAAGTTTCTGACTGTTGGAATAAACTTAATTGGGATGTTTCCAAACTCAGTACTGCTGTCAACAAGGAAATTATAAATAAGATTGTTATTGTTCCTTTGCATCCAAATAAGAAGGATATATTGATCACTAAAAATCATTCTTATCAAAGCCTTTCTAAGTATATTTATCTTTCAAGCTTCCATTGGGTTTATAATGATTGGGTAAAGCTTATTTGGAACAAATTTATATCTCCTTCAATGTCCTTCTTCTGCTGGAAACTATTCAAAAAATTTCTGCCAACAGATGATATCATGAAGCTTAAAGGAATTCGTGGGCCTTCTATGTGTCATTTTCGTTATTCCAATGAAGAATATATTAAACATTTGTTTCTGAATTGACTTGCTGCTCAGGAAGTTTGGAAGACTGTTCTAAGGCAAGAGGGCATCATTTTCTAAATTTTATTTATGGAATAATTTAGATTCCTGCTGGCAGGATTGGAAGGGGACAGCAGATTTTTATCTTCCTTTTATAATTTTCTGGTTCATTTGGATGACTAGAAATGATATTATATATAATAATAAGGCTTTCTCTGCTCAGTTAATTATTAAGAATTGTGTGAATTATCTTCACAAGATAAGAAAATATTCTAAAGTTGATGACAAATCCTCTTATATCAAAACTCAGCTGATTATTTGGAGAACTCCAAAGTTCCCTTAGGTTAAACTTAATACTGATGGTAGCTCTAAATCTTCTATTGTAGGTATTGGTGCTCTTTGTAGAGATCATATGGGTATATGTCTATGGATTTTATCTGCTCCTATCACGGTTGTTAATGCACTTGAGGCAGAGGCTATAGCAGTTTTTTGGGGTCTTAAAACAACCATTATGAATAATAATTGTCTTATATATATTGAAATGGACTCTTTGCTCTTACTTCACATTTTACGACATAAAGCCGTTGCACCTTGGTATCTTCAAATATGGATCAGCAAGATCTCTCTACTATCCACTCATAAAGCTATAGTTTGGAGCTATATATATATAGAGAGAAGGGAACCAACCTGCAAACTGGCTTGCTACTAGAGCTTCTTCTTCAAATGAGATTTTAAGTTGTTTTTATTCTTCTATTGATCCTATATCTCCTTTTATTAATGATTTCGTTTCCTTTTGCATGGGGATTTGCTTTTTATTCCTCATTTCAGATGTACTAAACTCCTTAAAGATTAATAAAATGATTGATCCTTATATATATATATATATATATATATATATATATATATATATATATATATATATATATATATATATATATATATATATATTCCGAAACCCTAACTTACAAAACTATCGTGCATAGTTCTCCTCCATTTCTAATTTAAAAACTATGTGTCTACCATAAAGTGCCCCCACTTTCCAATAGCCAAGTAGTTTCAGACTTTTAAAATATGTGATAAGTATATTCATTTTGGATGTCTGATGCACTAAAAATATATACGGTTTTTTATCTAATTTTACCCATTTTTGGTGATATTGCACTTTAAAGAAAGGTATTTTTCATGATTTGTTGTATGTATGATGATTTTAAGTGATTGGAACGAAAAGATGCAAAAAGGAACGAATTCAGAGCAAAAAGAAGCAAAATGGTGAAAAAATGTTCTCCCGCCACCAGCGCCAGAATGGGCGCTGCCGGGGCCCAAATCCAGAGACTCCAGAATTTATTCCACGATAGAGCGCCGCCGGCGCCCTATCAGGCGCCACCGGCACCCAAAGTTGGTGGAATTCAAAATTTGAGAGTTTTGGCAAAATTTTGAAGGGATGCCTATGGAAAATCTTGGGATTTTATCCCTAACTCTTAAATAACTGATTTTGGATGAGAGAGAGAGAGGGAGCTCTCTTGCATTCTATTGCTCTCTCTTAGTGTTTTAGTGTGTGTTAAGGGTTAGGTTTTAGTAAAGTAGTGTGTAGAAGTGAGGATTTGAGAGGAACTCTTCTCTAAGGAGTGACGGAGAAGAAGTAAAGTGAGAGATTGCTTCTTCCTTTTCATTCTTAAGAGAGAATCAAGTGTTGTAAAGAAGATAGAAGAGAATTCAAAGGAACTTCAAAGGGATTCATTGGGGAAGAGAAAGAGATAAGTTGTATTTTCTTTTATGGTTTGTATGACTTTTCTTTTATATATAAAATCCATGTTTTATTATATCTTCTCCATAAATTCTGAGTAGTCTTCTTTGTCTTTCTTCTTGCTCAGAGATGTGATGATGGTTTGATGTGGATTTGATGTGCTTTTAATATATTGAAGAGATGGTGATGGCTTTTCATTTAAAACTCAATTATGACATATTTTCACTGCACTTAATAATAGACCTTCTGGAATACTTCCAAGCAATGTGGAAATCAATCCAAAAGATCAAAACAAGGAACAACTTAAGGTTGTTCAATTAAGGAATGGAAAAGAATTGGAAACTAGAGTGCAAAAATAAGTTGAAATAGAAAAGGAGAAGGTGGAAATTGAAAAAGGTTCAAATAAGATTTATCCAGACTTAGATTATCCTCTTGAGCCAATGAACATAACTATCGAAAAACCACCCCCTCAATTTCCTCAAAGATTAAAGAAACCAAATAGGGATACAAATTTCTAAAATTTTTGGAAAGCCTTAAGAAATTAACAATAAATATTCCTTTTGTTGAATCATTAGAACAGATGCCTGACTATGCCAATTTTATGAAGGATATTTTGAGAAAGAAAAGAAAGTTTACAAATCATGAAAAGGTTGCACTTAGCGAAGAGTGTAGTGCAATAATTCAGAAGAAGCTTCTTGAAAAACTTAAAGATCTTAGTAGTTTCACTATTCCGTGTGTTATAGGTGAATATTTTTTTAGAAAGGCTTTATGTGATCTGGGAGCGAGTATTAATCTTATGCCTTTATCAACTTTCAAAAGGTTGGGAATAAGAGAAATTTCTACTGCATCTGTGACTCTTCAGTTGGCCGATCGTTCCATTACTTACCCTAAAGGAGTGTTGGAAGATGTGTTAGTGAAATTGGATAAATTTGTCTTTCCTGTGAATTTTATTGTACTCAATATGGAGGAAGATAAAGAAATTCTAATCATTTTGGAAAGACCATTCCTTGCTAATGGAAGAGCAGTAATTGATGTTCAAAAAGGAGAATTAACTATGAGAGTTAATGATCAAGAGGTGACTTTTAATATTTTAAAATCTATGAAGTATCCCTCAATGGAAAAAGCTAATGAATGTTTTAGGATGGAGGTCTGTGATTACTTGAGAAACAATCATTTCAAAAATATATTTGAAAAAGAAGAAGAATATAAAAAAATATTTGAAGAAGAAAGTGAAGATGAAGAAAATTCAGATAATGAGAAGAATGAAAATTTGGAGTATGTTCAAAAGAGATTCGAAATATTAGACACTATGGAAGGTAGAAATAAAAGCTTAATTCCATCTATCATAAAACCTCCTGAACTTAAGATGAAAATTCTCCCTAATCATTTAATGTATATGTTTTTAGGAGAATCTTCTACCTTGCCAGTTATAGTATTTTCGGAGTTAAATGATTATCAAGAACAGAAACTGTTGGAAACTTTGAAAAGATTCAAGAATGTTTTTGGATGGACTTTAGCCTATATTAAAGGAGTTAGTTCTTCGATTTTTATGCACGGAATTTTATTAGATGAACAACATAAACCGAGAGTTGATCCGCAAAGGAGATTGAATCCTATAATGAAAGAAGTAGTTAAGAAAGGGATTTTAAAATGGCTAGATGTTGGAATTATTTATCCTATTTCGGATAGTGTTTGGGTAAGTCCAATACATTATGTACCGAAAAAGGGAGGAGTGATTGTTGAAGTACATGAAAGTAATGAAATTATAACCATAAGACAAATTAATGGATGATGAATTTGTATTGACTATAGGAAATTAAATGCCACCACCAGAAAAGATCACTTTCCTCTTACTTTTCTCGATCAAATTCTAGATAGACTTGCTTTGGACACAAGTACTACTATTTTACGGATGGATATAGTGGTTACCACCAAATACATATTTCTCCTAAGGATCAGAAAAGACAACATTTACTAGCCCTTATGGAACCTTTGCTTTTCGAGAATGCCTTTTGAACTCGTGTAATGCACTCGCAACATTTCGAAGATGTATGATGTACTATCTTCAGTAGTATGATAGATCATGGAATAGAATTTTTTATGGATGATTTCTCTTTATTCAGAACTTCATTTGAAATTTGTCTGGAAAACTTAGCAAAAGTTTTGTAGCTTTGTGAGAAAATAAATCTAGTTCTGAATTGGGAGAAATGTCAATTTATGGTTGCAGGAGGAATTTTGCTTGGGCATAAAATTTTTGAACATGGTATGGAGGTCGATCCTGCCAAAATTAGAGTGATTGAGAGATTGCCGCCACCTACTATGTGAGAGAGGTGAGGAGTTTCTTAGGACACGCTAGATTTTACAGACGATAATTAAAGATTTTTCTAAAATTTCTAAAACTTTATGCCAACTTTTAGAAAATGATATAAAGTTTGATTTTAATGATGAATGCTTAAGAGCTTTGAATTATTAAAAGAAAAGTTAATCACTGCACCTATAATTGTTTCACCCGATTGGGAGAAACCATTTGAACTGATGTGTGATGCTAGTGATTATGCAATCAGAGTAGCATTGGAGCAAATGTATGATAAAGTTTTTAAAGTTATTTACTATGCTTAGTAAAACTCATAATGAGGCTCAAATTAATTATTCCAAAACAGAAAGAGAATTATTAGCTATAGTATTTGCTTTTGAAATATTTAGACTTTATTTAATTGGAACTAAAAGTATTGTGCATACATACCATTTGGTTATGAAATATTTAATGCAAAAGAAGGATGGAAAACCTAGATTCATTAGATGAATACTTCTTCTGCAATAATTTGATTTTAAGATAGTTGATAAGAAGGGAACTGATAACCAAATAGCTGATCATTTGTACAGAATAAAAAATGATAAATTATCTGAATTTGACATATTTTCACTGCACTTAATAATAGACCTTCTGGAATACTTCCAAGCAATGTGGAAATCAATCCAAAAGATCAAAACAAGGAACAACTTAAGGTTGTTCAATTAAGGAATGGAAAAGAATTGGAAACTAGAGTGCAAAAATAAGTTGAAATAGAAAAGGAGAAGGTGGAAATTGAAAAAGGTTCAAATAAGATTTATCCAGACTTAGATTATCCTCTTGAGCCAATGAACATAACTGTCGAAAAACCACCACCTCAATTTCCTCAAAGATTAAAGAAACCAAATAGGGATACAAATTTCTAAAATTTTTGGAAAGCCTTAAGAAATTAACAATAAATATTCCTTTTGTTGAATCATTAGAACAGATGCCTGACTATGCCAATTTTATGAAGGATATTTTGAGAAAGAAAAGAAAGTTTACAAATCATGAAAAGGTTGCACTTAGCGGAGAGTGTAGTGCAATAATTCAGAAGAAGCTTCTTGAAAAACTTAAAGATCTTAGTAGTTTCACTATTCCGTGTGTTATAGGTGAATATTTTTTTAGAAAGGCTTTATGTGATCTGGGAGCGAGTATTAATCTTATGCCTTTATCAACTTTCAAAAGGTTAGGAATAAGAGAAATTTCTACTGCATCTGTGACTCTTCAGTTGGCCGATCGTTCCATTACTTACCCTAAAGGAGTGTTGGAAGATGTGTTAGTGAAATTGGATAAATTTGTCTTTCTGTGAATTTTATTGTACTCGATATGGAGGAAGATAAAGAAATTCTAATCATTTTGGAAAGACCATTCCTTGCTAATGGAAGAGCAGTAATTGATGTTCAAAAAGGAGAATTAACTATGAGAGTTAATGATCAAGAGGTGACTTTTAATATTTTAAAATCTATGAAGTATCCCTCAATGGAAAAAGCTAATGAATGTTTTAGGATGGAGGTCTGTGATTACTTGAGAAACAATCATTTCAAAAATATATTTGAAAAAGAAGAAGAATATAAAAAAATATTTGAAGAAGAAAGTGAAGATGAAGAAAATTCAGATAATGAGAAGAATGAAAATTTGGAGTATGTTCAAAAGAGATTCGAAATATTAGACACTATGGAAGGTAGAAATAAAAGCTTAATTCCATCTATCATAAAACCTCCTGAACTTAAGATGAAAATTCTCCCTAATCATTTAATGTATATGTTTTTAGGAGAATCTTCTACCTTGCCAGTTATAGTATTTTCGGAGTTAAATGATTATCAAGAACAGAAACTGTTGGAAACTTTGAAAAGATTCAAGAAAGTTTTTGGATGGACTTTAGCCTATATTAAAGGAGTTAGTTCTTCGATTTTTATGCACGGAATTTTATTAGATGAACAACATAAACCGAGAGTTGATCCGCAAAGGAGATTGAATCCTATAATGAAAGAAGTAGTTAAGAAAGGGATTTTAAAATGGCTAGATGTTGGAATTATTTATCCTATTTCGGATAGTGTTTGGGTAAGTCCAATACATTATGTACCGAAAAAGGGAGGAGTGATTGTTGAAGTACATGAAAGTAATGAAATTATAACCATAAGACAAATTAATGGATGATGAATTTGTATTGACTATAGGAAATTAAATGCCACCACCAGAAAAGATCACTTTCCTCTTACTTTTCTCGATCAAATTCTAGATAGACTTGCTGGACACAAGTACTACTATTTTCTGGATGGATATAGTGGTTACCACCAAATACATATTTCTCCTAAGGATCAAGAAAAGACAACATTTACTAGCCCTTATGGAACCTTTGCTTTTCGAGAATGTCTTTTGAACTGTGTAATGCACCTGCAACATTTCAAAGATGTATGATGTCTATCTTCAGTAGTATGATAGATCATGGAATAGAATTTTTTATGGATGATTTCTCTTTATTCAGAACTTCATTTGAAATTTGTCTGGAAAACTTAGCAAAAGTTTTGTAGCTTTGTGAGAAAATAAATCTAGTTCTGAATTGGGAGAAATGTCAATTTATGGTTGCAGGAGGAATTTTGCTTGGGCATAAAATTTTTGAACATGGTATGGAGGTCGATCCTGCCAAAATTAGAGTGATTGAGAGATTGCCGCCACCCACTACTGTGAGAGAGGTGAGGAGTTTCTTAGGACACGCTAGATTTTACAGACGATAATTAAAGATTTTTCTAAAATTTCTAAAACTTTATGCCAACTTTTAGAAAATGATAGAAAGTTTGATTTTAATGATGAATGCTTAAGAGCTTTGAATTATTAAAAGAAAAGTTAATCACTGCACCTATAATTGTTTCACCCGATTGGGAGAAACCATTTGAACTGATGTGTGATGCTAGTGATTATGCAATCGGAGTAGCATTGGGGCAAATGTATGATAAAGTTTTTAAAGTTATTTACTATGCTAGTAAAACTCATAATGAGGCTCAAATTAATTATTCCAAAACAGAAAGAGAATTATTAGCTATAGTATTTGCTTTTGAAATATTTAGACTTTATTTAATTGGAACTAAAAGTATTGTGCATACATACCATTTGGTTATGAAATATTTAATGCAAAAGAAGGATGGAAAACCTAGATTCATTAGATGAATACTTCTTCGCAATAATTTGATTTTAAGATAGTTGATAAGAAGGGAACTGATAACCAAATAGCTGATCATTTGTACAGAATAAAAAATGATAAATTATCTGAATTTGAAAAAGAAGTTATAGAAACTTTCCCCTGATGAGCAACTTTATACTATTATGGAAAGAAATTTGCCTTGGTATGCTGATATTGTGAATTAAATTGTAAGTGATATAGTACCACCTAATTTAACAAGGCAACAACAGAAGAAGTTTAAATATGATGCAAAATTCTATTTTTGGGATGAGTCTTATCTATATAAACAGTGTAAAGATCTGATTATTAAGAAATTTGTGCCACAAGAAGAAACAAATTTGATTATTCAACAATGTCATGATTCTGAATTTGGAGGTCATATTGGTGTTGATAAAATTGCTTTTAAGATTTTACAATTTGGATTTTATTGGCCTGCTATATTTAGAGATGTTTATAGATATATTAAATCATGTGATCGATGTCAGAGAGTAGGTAATATATCTAGAAGAAATGAAATGCCTCTAAATTATAATTTGGAAGTTGAAATTTTTGATGTATGGGGATTAGATTTCATGGGACCATTTACTCCTTTATTTAGAAATATATATATATTGGTTGTTGTTGATTATGTCTCGAATTGGATTGAAGCTGTTGATGTGATGCTCGGAGTGTTTCAAAATTTTTAAAGAAAAATATATTTACAAGATATGGAATGTCGAGAGCGATCATAATTGATGGTGGATCCCATTTCAGGAATAATCAAATTAAGAGAATAAGTGAGAAGTATAATATTATTCATAGAATCTCTACTCCTTATCATCTCAAGACTAGTGATTTAGCAGAAGTATCTAATCGTGAAATTAAAAGAATTTTGGAGAAAACTGTGGATAATTATAAATTAGATTGGTCTGCTCGATTAGATACTGCTTTATGGGCTTATAGAACTGCTTTTAAAACCCCTATAGGAATGTCTCCTTATAGACTCGTGTTTGGTAAGACTTGCCATTTACCAGTTGAATTGGAGCATAAAGCATATTGAGCGATAAAAGAGTTAAATTTTAATTTGAAAAATGCTGGAGAGAAAATATTTATGCAATTAAATAAATTGGAAGAGATTAGGAATGAATCTTATCACAATGATAGGATTTATAAAGAGAAAATGAAATTATGGCATGATCAGAAGATATTGAAAAGAAACTTGGAATTGGACAAAAAAGTTTTATTATACAACACAAGATTGAAGTTATTTCCTAGAAAGCTCAAGTCTAAATGGTTAGGACCTTTTACAGTTGTAAAAGTTCATTCTTTTGAGATACATTGATATTAAAGATCCTAATACTGGAAAGATTTTCAAGGTTAATGGGCATCGATTAAAGCCTTACTTTGACGTGTTCCAACCTGATTTCAAAGAGGTTTTAATGCTGAGTCATCTTGATTAACTTAATGGTTTGTTGGGCTGACGACGTTAAACCAAGCGCTTTATGGGAGGCAACCCATATGTATCTTTATGGTGTGTTTACTTGTTTGTTGTAGTTATGCTTTTTAGATAGTTGTTTCTAAATCCTAATTACTCCTAAATATTTTAAAAATTGATAAATGATGGATCAAATCGAGATATTGGAGTATTATGGATCAAACGAAGTTCGGTGAAAGTTTTTTACCACTGGTGTCGCCGGTGCCAGAATGGGCGTCGTTAGCGCCCTATCATTTTTAACCTACTGAACTTGTCTATTTGAGCGCCGCTGGCGACCTATCGAGCGTCGCAGGTGCTCAAATTCTGCTTAACGGTTTTTAAGTTTCAAAACACGAGTTTTGGCGGTTTTTGGCGGGATCTTCGTCCTTATAACTCCCCAAACTCCATTTTTGACTTCTTAACTCCAGAAAAACGAAAACCACCAATACCAATTAGATTCCTATGGATTCCTATTCCATTGAAACCTCTCGATCTTGCATTTGCAATAAAAGGAAGTTTATAAGTTTTGAAGCGCAGCGTTTGTTCAACAAAGTGATGATAAAAAGTGGTATTATTAAGGAAAGGGGCTTCATAAATCGAGGTATGTATAATCCTACAACTAGATCTGAAGAAATTATTAAGGAGAGACGTTGGGAAGTCCTTTGTTTCACTACTGCCACCGTTGTTGTTCCTATCGTGAAAGAATTCTATGCGAATCTTCACGGGATCAACCAAGGGTTTGTATTTGTGCGTGGTAGATTCATGCAATTCACTCCTACACGAATCAATGATCTCTTCATGATTGAAAATGTTCCTATTTGCCATTATTTTAATTTCAATGCCACGAAAGGATAATATGAATGATGTGTATCGATATTTGATGGATGAGAATGAGGAATGGGAAGTTAGAGAGAATGGATACATGAGTTTCCCATCTGCATCTCTCAATCCAGTATCGAAGCAGTGGCATTATTTCATTTCAACAAAATTCTTCTGACGTTGAAGATAAGCAAGGTGACCAAGGAAAGCGCCATTTTGAATTTCTGCATTCAAATTGGAAGGCAGGTTGACATTGGTAATCTTATTGTGAAATCAGTACTTGGATTAATTATGCATGGATCTAAATATGAGTTTGGACACCCGTCCACCATATTCCAGTTATGTAGTCAGTCACAGGATCCATATGAAAGTTGGGAAAATGTTATTCTTCCATGGAGACCTATTGATCCAACGAATCTCTATGACTACCAGACTGTTGTAGATGAAGATGACATGAATCTACTTATTGATCAACTGATGCAGACTTTACAGCCGATTCAACCCTACTTTCTTGAAGGTTCCCGAATAATATTGTAGAGGATCAAGCAATTAGAGAAAGAGGTACGAAAAATTATGAACGCGATCAATAACATTTCTGATTTATTCGATCATATATATTGGAGAACGAAAGAATAGTTCGATCACACTAGTCGAATTAAGATGGGATTGATCAATATGATGAAGAAGAATGTGGTGATTGCTGAAGAATCATCTGACGAATTTTTGTTTCGTTCATTCTATAACTTGTTTGTGCATCAGCAATCAATTGGAGACATAAGATGAGAGGAAAGTTCTGAAACTGACATGGAGTAATTTGATAGATTCTACTTATGTATGTTGTGTGTTTAGTTTGCTTTGCTTAGTTATGTTTGGTTTGTGTAGTATTTACTTTGCTTTGAACTTGGATTTGGATGTGCTTGCTTTTATTGTGTGCTTAGATATTAGTGCTTGCCTATCGTAGAGTACTTTCTGCACTAAATATCTAAAAGTAGTTGGTTCGAATGAACTTATTTGGTGTGTTTGATGTAACTTGGATTATATATATATAAGATTATTGTGTATTTTTTGTGTGAAGAAATGTGTTAATTATTGCTTATGGGATGATATAAATGCTTATTGAAGTGTTAAACATCATTGTGGATGGAGAAACGATCGAAATTACGAAAACATTTTCGGACCCAGAAAATATTTTGGATTGGCGCCGTCGGTGCCCAAATCCATAGAGTTTGGCCCATATATTTAAGTAGAACACCACCGATGCCCTATCTAGCGCCACCGGCGCCCGAACCCAGAAATAGTTCTTAAACCCTCGATTTTGTGATTTTTGCTCTGGGACCCGCAAAATTTTCCATTTCCTTCGTCTTCTTCCTCCATTTTCACGATTTTGGAGATCTAGGGCTTGCTAGATCCCAGATTTAAGGAGTTTTCAAGGCTTTTCGATACCAGATTGGCACTATCTTGGTAAGAGCTTCACTTTAAGTTAAAATTTTTGAATTTTCATCATGGAAATCTCTCACATTGCTTATGGTGGAATTTTTGGAGTTTTAGAGAGATTTTGAGATTTTCATGATGAAATTTGCTCTTACTTACTTAGAATAGTGTTTGGAGTTAATACATTGTGAATTTGAGATTTATTGGAATTTTCTTGCAAATTTTAGAAATTTACATGGCTCCAAGAGAAAAGAGGAAATTAGATTCTGATGAGGAGAGATTCGTCAATATCAAAGCCCAATTTCGCTATAACTCTATCTTTCACAACAAGAAGTGTCTCCAAGATTGAGCTTTTGATAGTCCTGGCGGATTTGTAGAACAATTAATTACAGAGCGAAACTAGAAAATTTTTGTTATTTCACTGTGAATGCTGTTATGGGAGTTGTTAGAGAATTCTATTCTAGCGTGCCTTGGACTGAGACTGAGTATGTGCTTGTTAGAGGAAAGATCGTAGAGTTTACTCCTCAACGCATCAATGCTTTCTATCAGACTCGGGAACCATTCGTGTGTGAGTACAAAAACTTTGACACTGGAAGGGAGAATATGAGAGAAGTTATTGCTTTTCTGACTGACGAGCGACGAGAATGGAAAGTAAGTCAAAACAGTTGATAAATTTCCCCACCTCCACTTTGAATGTTGCTTTAAAAGTTTGGCATTATTTCATTTCTACAAGGCTATTACCTTCTTATCACCACAGCGAAGTTACTAAAGATAAAGCGATTCTGAACTACTGTAAAAAGATTGATATTGGATCTATTATTTACAAGAATATTCAGATTATTGCGAAAGGTGAGACAACTGGAGGATTAGGACATCTTGCTTTAATCCATGCCTTGTGTGTTCAGTCTGGAGTGGAGTTCAGTAGTTCTGAGGAAGTGGCTATACCATTGAGACCTATTACAAAGAATATTATTCATACTTATGAGTCTCATGTGGGAGCCAGAGTTGAGTGTGGGAGTACTGATATTCCTTCTACGAGTTATGATGTTCCATCTACTTCTGAGCCACCTACCTTATCTGATATTATGGAGCAGCTGAGACTACAGAGTACTAGTATGTATAGACTCCATGGTCGGATGGATGTATTTGAGGCGAGGAGTGATGTAAAAGAAGATTATCTGCAGAGGAGAGTGGAGTTTGATATTGCTTATTATGATGCTCAGGTCAGATTTATGAGGGGGAAGTCTGATGTGATTTTTCCTACTTGCCCCAGCTATACACCATATAGACCTGACCCTGCTGATGACCCTAATGCTGATCCTGGTGATGGAGACTGGTAGATAGTTTGTTTGTTTTTATTTCTATTGATCTTGTTATGTTGTGTTGAACTGATGTGATGTAGTGGATATTTACTTTTCATGTGATGTGTAACCCTGTGTTATACTGTGTGATGTAATGTTATTTACTTTTTATGTTGTATTGCTTTGTTGTACTGAAATTTTAAAACTGTTAGTTGTACTGTTAGTAGTGTGATTGTTTGTTTCATGTTGTAGTATTCTATTGGATGTTTGGATGTTTAGTGTTAATTTCTCTTTACCCATGCAAATATTTAAAAATTGTTATATCACTGCTACTAATTGTTTCATGCTTACTAGTTGTAAATTTTGATTAATACCAGATAGTTGTTGAAGATTTCAAAATCCCAGCAGAAAGAGGTTAGTTTTCTTCTACTCTGAACTGTTTTAAATTTATTGAAAAACTTAAGTTTGGGGGAGGGAAGAGAAATACTAAACTTTTAATTGTTCTCAACTATTATATTTTCAAAATTTATTAACATAACTTCAGGCAGTAGAACTTCATTGTAAGATAACTAAAACTTTTTATTACAATTGAATATTATGGAAGGATAAGATGAAAATTTTTGTTAATAAAAGTTGATTTTATAGAAGTAAGATATTTGGTATGAAAGGATTTGATTATAATTAATTATTTAAAGTAAAGAAAACTGTATTTTTGAAATGTTAAGGGACTTAAAGTATTGTGTATTAAAAGAGAATGTGACTTTATGAAAAATAATAAAGCTTGTGCCTAACTATAAAGTAAGGTAGTGTTTCAAGTTTAAACTTTAGAAAGAGGAGAGTGAAGTTCAAAATCATTAAAGGCTATCCAGATATAGTAATCCTTAAGAAAAGAAAAGAAAAGAAAAGAAAAGAAGAAAAGAGAAAAGGAAAAAGAAAAAAGAAAGAAAAATGTTTATGAGGAGAAGCTTGAGGAGATGCCTAATCAAAAATTGGCTTCACTTGAATCACCCTAAAGGGAAAACTTGATTTCATTTCTGAATTTATATTTAAAGTACTGGCCTACATTCTAGTAAAGTTTGCATAAACTCCTTTTTCACATATTCTTTTAAAGCACTCTTAATGTGACAAATTATGGTTTATCTTGAAATAAATAGAAGACTAGAACTCTTAGACTTGATTACTGAATATTCTTATACCTGTAATGTTGACCTGAGTTACTAAACCTTTTCTGAAAATCTAACCAATATATTCTTTTGAATGAAAATTTTAGTGTCTTACAGTTAAAAAATACATTTCTTAGAGTTATATTTTATATAGTAAAAAGATTACTTGAGGACAAGTAATAGTTTAAGTTTAGGAGATTTTGATGCACCAAAATATATACGATTTTTGCTATCTATTTTTACTCTTGTTTGGTGATATTGCACTTTAAAGAAAGGTATTTTTCATGATTTGTTGCAGATATGATGATTTCAGATGATTGGACTGAAAAGATGCAAAAAGGAACGAATTCAGAGCAAAATGGTGAAAAAGTGTTATGGTGCCACTGGCGCCCAAATCCAGAGACTCCAGAATTTATTGCACGGTAGAGCGCTGCCGCTGGCACCCAAAGTCGGTGGAATTCAAAATTTGAGAGTTTTGGCGAAATTTTGAAGGGATGCATATGGAAACTCTTGGGATTTCATCCCTAAATCTTAAATAACTAATTTTGGACAAGAGAGAGGGGGCTCTCTTGCATTCTATTACTCTCTCTCATAGCATTTTAGTGTGTGTTAAGTGTTAGGGTTTAGTATAGTAGCGTGTAGAAGTGAGGATTTGAGAGGAATTCTTCTATAAGGAGTGAAGGAGAAGAAGTAAAGTGAGAGATTGCTTATTCCTTTCCATTCTTAAGAGAGAATAAAGTGTTGTAAAAAAGAGAGAATAGGATTCAAAGGAACTTTAAAGGGATTGTGACACGCCTAAAATATATACGTTTTTTGCTATATTATTTTACTCATTTTTTGATGATATTACACTTTAAAGGAAGGTATTTTGTATGTTTTTTGGTTTTAGGTACAAGAAATGGTGATTGGAGCAAAAGGAAGCAAAAATGGTGCAATTTGGAGCAAAAACGAGCAAGAAATGAAATTACGTCACGACACCTTTCGATAAGTCTTTTGATGCTTAATCTCTTTTACACTTCTTGCATATTTTTGAATGAGATTATACTTTAAAGAAAGGTTGTTTTTATGCTTATTTTGTAGGGCTATACGTTACGAACGCAACGCAACTAAAATGGGGCGAAACGAGTTGAAACGGAGCCGAAACGGAGCGAAACGATGGAGCGACGCGAGCGGCACTGCTCGCCGACGGCGAGATCGATCTCGCCGACGGCGAGATTTTCCGAGACCACCAAAATATAGCCAAAAAGGCCGCTGACAGCGGCCTCGAACCCGCCGACAGCGGCCCGGACGACCATGAACCGACATTTGGCGGTTTTGGGCCAATATTCGACGTATTTGGTCGCTTTTTCGAAGGGGTACTTAAGGAAACTCTTCGGAATTCGTCCATGCTCTTTAAAAATGGCAAATTTGTGTTAGAAATGTGTAGATTAGAGGAGAGAAACAATAGAGGAAAGGAGAGAAAAACTTAGATGAATGTTTAGGATTCATAGATTAAGAGTAGAAATGTAGATTTCTACCCTTTTGGAGAGATTGGAGAGGAGATTTTGAGAGAATTTGTAAGGGATTTTGCTAGCATTGCATGGATCACCGGGAGACTTTATGGGAGAGATCTTCATCTTTCTTTCAAAGGGAAAAAGCTAAGTATTGTTCTTCATTATCTTATGATTTTGTAAACATTTATGTAGTGGATTTGCTTTGTTTAAATGAAGTTTCCTTTACGTTTTCTTCGTGCTTTGTGACGTATCTCTCTTACTCTTTCTTCTTCTTTGGAAATAGTGGCATGAGATGATTATGCCATTGTTTTCAATTTACTTTTCTTTTCTAATGAGTAGAATTCATGCTTAGGATTTTGTGATGCATGTTAGAAGTTAATTTAGATATAAATGTGATGGTTTTTACTTGCACTTCATTTACATTGCAATTAAGGCCTGTTGTAATGTTAAAATTTGTTGTGAAAACATACGATCCGAGAGGGCTATGCTTTCTACAACTAAGTACGAACCACATTCAAATTCCATGGATGGTGAAGTTCATGGGGATTGAATGCAAATAAATAGGGAAATATAATTATCGGACGTAGAATTGGAGATTTTAGAGTGACAGGCTAAAATCCTCAATTCGGTCCTATCGTTTGGGTGTTGAAGTGTAGATTGTTAGCCCTCAGGTGAGGGGAACGTGGGAGCTCCAAAGTGGCAGCCGGTATCCTCCCAGCCTAGCCGCAGATTCAGTAACCAAACATAGGATTAGTCAATGTTCTTTATGCCTGGAGCAAAGGGTAAAGAATAGGATTGCTCCTATTTGGCACATACAATATTAAATGCATCTCATTCCTATACATTATCTATTTCATTACATAAGAATAGTAGTTTTTAATATCTCAAAATTCTCAAAACCAATTCATCCAAAAAGGGTTATCTTTAGAATTATTATTTGCATTTAGTTATAGTTACTATTACATTTAACACTTGCATTTAGGAATAGTTACTATTTAAAACACAATTTTAATCGACATTCCAACCTAAGTAGTAATTGTAGTAGGCTAGAATTTAACTAAAGACATCTTACTTCACTTCCTCGTGGGATCGATACTGGGGTTTTTAAAGAAAACTCTATATTACTTGAAACGATACGTATACTTGTGTAGTACCCCTAGTGTGTAAAATATTTTCTAATTTTTATATCATTTAAGATTTTACACACTAGCCGCTATTTATAAATTTGGTCAAGTTTTTGGCCATATTTTGGAATTTAATTTCTTGTGTAATTGTGGGTCGGGCGAGTTTTTGGCGCAGTTGCTGAGGAAGCTTCGGTAAGAACTTTAGGAGAATTTTAGTTGAAGTAATTAGGCTTAGACTTAGAAAACTGTAGTGTCGTAAAAACTATTTTTGTGTGGAAAGTGTTTTTTTATATGAAAAAGTGTTGTGAAAAAATTGTTTAAATGAAAAATATGGTGTTCGTTAAAATGTTTTGTTGTGTTGAATATATTTCATCTGTTATTTGTTTAATTATTAATGTATTGTTTGATGTATTAAATATGCGAAACAAAGGATCTGCAGGACTTGTACCTTATGATAATAGTTTGAAAAAAATAAAAAATTAAAAATACAGAAAGGACTCGAAAAACTAGAAATGGAAATGGAAAACTTTCAAGATAATAACTTAGAAAATCATCATAATTCATTGAGGGATTACATAAATCCTACGGCAGATGAAATTCGCTCTAGTATACAAAACCCTATCGTAGAAGCTGACTCATTTGAAATAAATCCTGAGATTATCCAACTGGTACAAAACAATCAATTTGGGGGAACTCCTTTAGAAGATCCTTATTTACACTTATCAAATTTTCTAGAACTTTGTGCTACATTTCGTTATAATGGCATGTCAGATGATGCTGTTAGACTAAGGCTTTTTCCTTTCTCACTAAGGGATAAGGCTAAAATGTGGTTATATTCATTAGCACTTGGCTCTATTAAAAATTGGAAAGAGTTAACTCAAAAATTCCTAGCTAAGTATTTTCCACCTTGAGGACTACTAAACTTAGAAACGATATTATCTCATTTTGTCGGTATGAAGGAGAATCGATATACGAAGCTTGGGAAAGATTTAAGGAACTCCTAAGAAAGTGTCCACACCATGCTCGCCCGATTGGTTAATCATTCAAACTTTTTATAATGGGTTAGTAGAATCCCTTAGGTTTATAATTGATGCTGCCACTGGTGGATCATTAATGTCAAAATCATTTGATGAAGCGTATGAGTTAATTGAAAAAATGGCTACAAATGAATTTCAATGGCCCTCTGCAAGGGTAAATCATAAAAATGTTGCTAGTATTTATGATACGGATACAATTACAATTCTAGCATCTCAGATTGTTGCAATATCAAGGAAGTTGGACCAATTTGGAATGAACCAACCTCAATTTACTCCTGTAAGTGAGGAAAGTTCATTTGGGCCTATAATTGATTCTAAATTTATATATGAGACTTTAAATACCATAAACAACCCATATTCTAACTTTTACAACCCGTGTTGGGAGAACATCCTAAATTTAATTGGAATCATACTACTGATGGTGGAAACCAAAAATGGGAAAATAATCATGCGAATCCTAATGGAAGTTGGAATAATCAGGGGAACACAAACTATAGACTTTCATATCCACCGAACTCTAACAATGATCAACAATTTAAGGATAAGAAGATGTTTATGGAAGAAGTGGTATTGCGAAATGAGAAACCGATTGCAGAAGTCGAAATCTTGCGATTAGAAATAGAGAGAATCAATCGAGACAAATTGCTAATTCACTTAGCAATAGACCACAAGGAACACTTCCTAGCAACAATGAGATCAACTCTAAAAAGAACACTTATGAACAAATAGAAGCTGTCCAATTAAAAATTGAAAGAGATATAGAGGATGTGGTTAGAAAAGAGAAAGATGTTGTGAGAGAAACAAATGAAACTAAAAGACCTGAAGAATATGTTTCTAAGGATCTGGAAAAATTAATATCTCCAACTAAAATCAATTTGGAAAAACCACCACCTCCATTTCCTCAAAGACTTAGACAGCATGAGTTGGATAACAAATTTTCAAAGTTCATGAAAGTACTTAAGAAGTTAACGATAAATATTCCTTTCACTGAAGCTTTGGAACAGATGCCAAGTTATGCAAAGTTTATGAAGGATATATTAAACAAGAAAAGGAAATTTGGGGATTACGAGACAATTGCACTAAGTAAGGAGTGCGGCGCTTTACTTCAGAAAAATTTTCCTCGGAAACGTAAATATCCTTATAGCTTTACAATTCCTTGTGCAATTGGAGAAAAATTATGTGGAAAAGCTTTATGTGATTTAGGAGTGAGCATTAATGTGATGCCTCTATCTATATTTAAAAGGTTAGTTTTAATCGATATTTCTCCCACTACTGTAACCCTATACATTAGGCGATCGATCTATCATTTATCCAAAAGGAGTTATAGAAGACGTGCTTGTTAAAGTGGATAAATTTATCTTTCCTTTGGACTTTATTGTATTAGATATGGAGGAAGATAAAGAAATTCCAATTATTTTAGGGAGACCTTTCCTTGTTGCTGGACAAGCTATGATAGATGTGCAAAAAGGAAAGTTGACTATGAATATCAATGACCAGGAAGTAACTCTTGATGTACTAAAGACTATGAAATATCCAGCTGAGAGAAAAGATGATGAATATTTTTGGATGGATGAAATTGATTATTTAAGTAAAGACCATTTCCAAGAAAGTTTTGAGAGTAAGTTAACAAATGAGATTGAAATAGACTTTCATGATGAGTCAAAATGTTATGTAACGAAGACTGTATGTATGTTCAGGAGAGGTGTGAAATGATGGACGCTACCAAAAATAGTAATCTTTTAATTCCATTTATTGAAAAATCTCATGAACTTAAGATGGATGTTCCCCATACAATTTTAAAGCCTACCTATTTAGGGAATTCCTCTACACCACCAGTCTTTATATCTTTAGATACGACTCAATCACAAGAAAAACCTGAATTAAATGATGAACAAGATAAAATTATTGAACTAGGACTTGGAATAGAATTTGAGGATAAATTTCAAAAGAACTTTGAGTTGAGAAAAGAGGATAAGGATATTGGAAGACCATTGGAAGAAATTCCTAAGGAATTAGAAAAACCTATTTCCTCAACTAAGATAGATCCTCGATCATTTAATAATTATAAATGGGAAGAATTGGAAGATAACTTGAATCATAAGAGTGACATAGAAGAATTTGATCCGAATGCGAATTATTTAAAGAGAATCTGATCCAAAATTTGGGAGATATTGAAGTATCTTATAAAGATCCATTTCTTATGAATTTCAAGGATGATATTAATATGCGGATTGAAAAAATCAATAGAAGAATATTGGATCTAGAAAAAAATATGAGGAGTTATGATATAAATTCATCTGAAAATGAAGAACTGAATGAAAAATTAAAATTTGAGGATTTTATAGGAATCCCTGGATCTGGAAAGGATTGGGCGATTGATCGAGGATTACTTAATTGGAATTTTGATCCAGGTGGAATCATTTGTCAGGCTCGCGACGTTAAAACCAAGCGTTTTATGGGAGGCAACCCATAGTTATCAGTGTGCTTTGATTTAGTGTGCTTTGGAGTTATAATTATTAGTGTTGTATAGTGTTTGCTTTAGAGTGGATTGAATTGATGTTTATGTGTCATTATGGATTGATCAGTTTGATTATTCTTGATAGATGTTTAGATTTTTAGTAGTTTGGTTTGATCTTTCTGTGTTATGAGGGAGGTGATTCCTTAACTTCTTATTATGGCTAGAATTGATCTCTTATAGTTGTTGGATTAATGAGTCCGCTATAACTTGGGTCTCACCCAGACTTAAGTTTTACAAGAGAAATGATGAATTTAAACATTGATAGTTCCATCTTAATTTGTTACTTCTTTTCTCTAACTTTATTTTCATTAGGTAGGAGTCGCGAACCTATTTGATGAATAACATTAGGATGATCTTACACTATTTTTTTTATAACTTTTAGAGGTGCTTAATTATAAGGATTAGATGATGCCTGAGATTGGTGTCTGGAAACCAATTTATTAGGGATAATCTTATCTTT
Source organism: Papilionanthe hookeriana x Papilionanthe teres (assembly GCA_022702705.1). NCBI lineage: Eukaryota > Viridiplantae > Streptophyta > Magnoliopsida > Asparagales > Orchidaceae > Papilionanthe > Papilionanthe hookeriana x Papilionanthe teres. The sequence goes on along the minus strand of CM040436.1, from coordinate 33,386,820 downwards.
GGGATTATAATCTATGAAGTCATTTTAAAGTACCTAATTTACTAGTGTAGTGATTCCGTTAGAAATTGAAGGTAACATAGTGAGATTGGATAAGTTAAAGGAAGAATTGACCTCATTTATCATTTGAGTTTGTATTTGAATTGTGTGTTTGTGTTTATGTTTGTGTTACAACTTTATTTAGGTCTTGAAGAACATTTTTATAATCCCTTGCTGATACATGCTATGCTAGTTAGACTTTAGTTTAGTTAATTTCATTTTGACATGATTAGTTTAGATTTACTTTCTACTGCATATTGTTTTGTCCTAATGAATACTTGCAAATGATTTTAATAGACATTTGTGGTAGATATAATTTTTAAACTGTTTTCTTCCTGCTTATATTTTCTGTACTAAATGCTACATATGTTAAAAATTAAGTTTGGGGGTGGGAAGAAAAATAAAATTTTAATGTGAAAATACTTCCTTTTAGTGTAATTTTATTACAAGCATGTTTTAAGCTAGATTTACTTTCCCATACAGTCATTCTATCCTGATTATGCGTGATATGAATTTGATAGGACGTTGTAGTAGTAAGTATATTCAACCTTTACTTTTTCTTCCTGCTATATTTTATGGAATTAGTTGCAAAATATTTTAAAATTTAAGTTTGGGGGGAAGAAAAATATTAACTTTTATTTGTTCTCAATTATTATATTTTCAAAAATTATTAGCATAACTTATGGCAATTGAAACTCGCTTGAGATAACTAAAACTTTTTATTTTAGTTGAATATTATGGAAGGATTGGATGAAAGTTTTTAGTAATAAAGGTTAATTTTATAAAGGTAAGATATTTGGTATGAAAGAATTTGATTATAGTTAACTATTTAAAGTAAAAAAAACTGTATTTTTGAAATGTTAAGAGACTTAAAGTATTGTGTGTTAAGAAGAGATTGTGACTTTATGATGAATAATAAGGCTCATACCTAATTATAAAGTAAGGATGTGTTTCAAGTTTAAACTTGGGAAAGAGGAGAGTGAAGTTCAAAATCATTACAGGCTCTCCAGATATAGTAATCCTCATTAAAAAAAAAAGATAAAAAGAAGAAAAAAGAAAAAAAAAGAAAAAGAAAAAGAAAAAGGTAAGAAAAATATTTATGAGGAGAAGCTTGAGGAGATGCCTAATCAAAAATTGACTTCACTTGAGTCACCCTAAAGGGAGAACTTGATTTCATTTCTGAATTTATATTTAAAGTATTGGCCAAAATTCTAATGAAGTTTGCATGAACTTCTTTTTCACATAATCTTTCAAGGCATTCTTAATGTAACAAATTATGGTTTATCTTGAAATAAATAGATGACTAGAACCATTTGACTTGATTGCTGAATATTCTTATACCTGTAGCGTTAACCTGAGTCACTGAATTTCTTTCTAAAATTCTAACCAATATATTCTTTTGAATGAAAAATTTTAGTGTCTTACAGGTGAAAAGTACTTTGCCTTGAGTTATATTTTTATGTAGTAAAAGTATTACTTGAGGACAAGTAACAGTTAAGTTTGGGGGATTTTAACACGCCTAAAATATATACGCTTTTTGCTATATTATTTTACTCATTTTTTGATGATATTACACTTTAAAGGAATGTATTTTGTATGTTTTTTGGTTTTAGGTACAAGAAATGGTGATTGGAGCAAAAGGAAGCAAAAATGGTGCAATTTGGAGCAAAAACGAGCAAGAAATGAAATTATGCCCTGACACCTTTTGATAAGTCTTTTGATGCTTAATCTATTTTACACTTCTTGCATATTTTTGAATGAGATTATACTTTAAAGAAAGGTTGTTTTTATGCTTATTTTGTAGGGCTATCTGTTACGAACGCAACGCAACTGAAATGGGGCGAAATGGAGTTGCAACGGAGCCAAACGGAGCGAAACGGTGGAGCAGCGCAGCAGCCTGCTCGCCGACGGTGAGATTTTCCCGAGACCACCGAAATATGGCCAAAAAGGCCACCGACAGCGGCCTCGTACCCGCCGACAGCGGCCCGGACGACCATGAACTGACATTTGGCGGTTTTGGGCCAATATTCGACGTATTTGGTCGCTTTTTCGAAGGGGTGCTTAAGGAAACTCTTCGGAATTCGTCCATGCTCTTTAAAAATGGCAAATTTGTGTTAGAAATGTGTAGATTAGAGGAGAGAAATAATAGAGGAAAGGAGAGAAAAACATAGAGGAATGTTTAGGATTCTTAGATTAAGAGTAGAAATGTAGATTTCTACCATTTTGGAGAGATTGGAGAGGAGATTTTGAGAGAATTTGTAAGGGATTTCGCTAGCATTGCATGGATCACCGGGAGACTTTATGGGAGAGATCTTCGTCTTTCTTTCAAAGAGAAAAAGCTAAGTATTGTTCTTCATTATCTTATGATTTTGTAAACATTTATGTAGTGGATTTGCTTTGTTTAAATGAAGTTTCCTTTACGTTTTCTTCGTGCTTTGTGACGTATCTCTCTTACTCTTTCTTCTTCTTTGGAAATAGTGGCATGAGATGATTATGCCATTGTTTTCAATTTACTTTTCTTTTCTAATGAGTAGAATTCATGCTTAGGATTTTGTGATGCATGTTAGAAGTTAATTTAGATATAAATGTGATGGTTTTTACTTGCACTTCATTTACATTGCAATTAAGGCCTGTTGTAATGTTAAAATTTGTTGTGAAAAAATACGATCCGAGAGGGCTATGCTTTCTACAACTAAGTATGAACCACATTCAAATTCCATGGATGGTGAAGTTCATGGGGATTGAATGCAAATAAATAGGGAAATATAATTATCGGGCGTAGAATTGGAGATTTTAGAGTGACAGGCTAAAATCCTCAATTCGGTCCTATCGTTTGGGTGCTGAAGTGTAGATTGTTAGCCCTCAGGCGAGGGGAACGTGGGAGCTCCGAAGTGGCGGCCGGTATCCTCCCAGCCTAGCTGCGGATTCGGTAACCAAACATAAGATTAGTCAATGTTCTTTATGCACTGGACCAAAGGGTAAAGAATAGGATTGCTCCTATTTGGCACATACAATATTAAATGCATCTCATTCCTATACATTATCTATTTCATTACATAAGAATAGTAGTTTTTAATATCTCAAAATTCTCCAAACCAATTCATCCAAAAAGTGTTATCTTTAGAATTATTATTTGCATTTAGTTATAGTTACTATTACATTTAACACTTGCATGTAGGAATAGTTACTAGATAAAACACAATTTTAATCAACATTCCAACCTAAGGAGTAATTGTAGTAGGCTAGAATTTGACTAAAGACATCTTACTTCACTTCCTCGTGGGATCGATACTGGGGTTTTTAAAGAAAACTCTATATTACTTGAAACGATACGTATACTTGCGTAGTACCCCTAGTGTGTAAAATATTTTCTAATTTTTATATCATTTAAGATTTTACACACTAGCCGCTATTTATAAATTTGGTCAAGTTTTTGGCCATATTTTGGAATTTAATTTACTGTGTAATTGCGGGTCGGGTCAGATTACATTGGGGAAGAGAAAGACATAAGTTGTATTTTCTTTTGTGGTTTGTATGATTTTTCTTTTATATATAAAATTCATGTTTTATTATATATTCTCCATGAATTCTGAGTAGTCTTCTTTGTCTTTCTACTTTCTTAGAGATGTGATGATGGTTTGATGTGGATCTAATATGCTTTTAATGTATTGAAGAGATTGTGATGGTTTTTAATTTAGAAATTAATTTACTTTCGATTTGGCCAATTGAAATGTTAAAATATGTTGTTGAACATTAAGTTGAAAGGATTTAATGTCCTACAACAATAATGAAAGATCCATTCAATTTCCATGGATGAATTGCGTAGTTCATAAGAATTGCGTGCAAATAAATAAGGAAATGTGTTTTGAAGGACTTCAATGTGGAGATTTCAGGGTGACAGGCTGAAACCCCCAAATTGGTTCTAAGATTAATAATTAATATCAAAGGTTAGCCTTCGGGTGAAGGGTGAGTGGGAGCTCCGAAGTGAGAGCTGGTATCCTCTCAGCCTAGCCTTAGAGTTAATGACTAAACTTAGAATATGTCGATGTTCTTTTCTTATTTAGAGGAGGGGGTACTCTTCTAAAGGTAAAGAATCATCTATGCTCCTATTTGTCACAATAAATTAGATAACTGATCCATATCAATCCACACATCATATTCTCATTGCAAGAAGAAAGATACTTTTCTCATATATATCAAAAACCTTTCAAATACTTAGTTTAGTGTGTCTGTTAGATAATTCAATTTTTAAGTTATTAGAAGTAATTGTAGTTTAGTTAGTTGTTACTATTTTCTGCATAGTAGTAGTAGAAGTAAGTTTTGAACTTTAAATACAATTAGAGTATAGGATTTCGGTGCTTTATTATAACTTGTGAAACTTTTACTTTACTTCAACTTAAAACCTCCATGTGGGATCGATAACCAGGACTCCGCTAGAGCCCTGTATTACTTGATACGATACATATACTTGCGTTGAGTACGTGGATTTTACAAAATCATTATAAATACATAAATTTGAGTTCATAAATTATTACATATATATAAGCCCCTCGCGATCAAGTTTTTGGTGTCGTTGTTGAAGCTTAAAATCTTCTTATAGTGGTAACAAATTTTTGCATTTAAACATATAAAATTAAAGTCCACGTGTGTCAATGTCTGTATATAAATTTCCCCACAAGAATGAATTTCAAATCTTTTTCAAGTTTATTTGTTTCCTCTTCATTGAAGAACAATGCAGGTTTGTTTCCCTTCATTCTAGCTTTTTTAAGTAACCCCTCCACATCATTTTTATTCTTCAAAATCAACATTAGAGTTATTTGGGAAAATTAAATTGGTGGTGTTGAAACCTTTGTAAACTTTAGAAACAACCACATGGAGCTGTCATGGTAATGAAAAGGATAAGCCTGTAATAACTATAACAATAATAACCCCCAACCACCAATAGGACAAAACCAATAAAACAACATAAAATCGAGCAATAAAGAGGAATTAACCACAAAAAGAAGCAAAAAAAAAAAGACCAAGAACTACACTAAAAAAAAATTACAGAAGGAAAAATATGAAAAAAAGTTTGTAGAGCTAAAACTAAACGCAACACCGAAACAACACTGAACTGAAGGGATTACCATTGATCAAACCCTAGTAGAGAAAAGAGGAAGTGGGCACCTCCCATTCAGTTATATATATAATTTTTTTTCCTAATGCATACCATCCATTGTTATGCATAAATTACATACAAATTTAAATGGACTCCAGTTTTTTACCCTTCCTTAGAGCCTCCTATAATACCGGTTTAAATTACTTACCTGGGTTAAGACAACAATATTTTATTGAAAATTTTTATATTTGCTGGGGGTAAATTATGGGAAAGCTATGAAATTTGGTCTTGCAATTTACACATTTACCAAACCTTCTAGTGCTAAGGTTAAGGTGGAGAGAGACATAACACAACCTTCTCATGATGAGGTTTTGGCTAGGCACACATAATATTGTTATTGGTAGACTGTGGATATGAAATATAAGCCTAAATATTTTCATAATACAGAATTTTTAGTCATATACTAGAAAACTATTTTAGGGCTCATCATGAATTGAGAAATAAAAAATGTGCACTTAGTTTGGTACTAAAATCTAACTCCATACAACAGGTTAATGAAGAGGATATGAATAATGTGCAAACGGTTTGTGGTGACACAAGGTTAACTGCGGAACTAGTTGGGGAAATTGTGGTTGTTATAAATGAATTTGAGGATGTCCAACAATAATTTGAAATTAAAGGCAGGTTGGAAACCATAGTAACAAGAAATGAGGGAAATAATGAGGAGTATGCTCATTAAGATTTGATGATATATAAGCATAGAGGGCCGAAGGAAGAAGTTAGGGCTGCTCAGGTGGTGGTGGAGAATATCAGAAAACTAAAAAGTAGAAAGACAAAGACTATAGGGAACTTTCCTATATAGACCCAAATGAAGTTTTAAGCTAGATAGAACATCTTCAGCTAGAATTTTATCCAATATTGATGATGGTGCACCTCTAGGATTAATAGAGGGTGTCAAATAAAAATCATTATATTTATGATTTTGAATGTTTGGGGCATTACAAAAAACTAATGCCTCTAATGGAGTTGTGAATTTTTAGAAAAATCATAAGCTTAAGTGTCTTGTATTACTTGAACCTATGATCAATTTGGAGAATATCACACTAAATATTAAATTTTTTTAATATAATGTTATCAAACTAAAAATTAGGCTAATTTGGAAAAATAATATCAATGTTAGACTTTTAGATGAGAATCCTTTGTTTCTTCATGTGGAATTTCGTTTTGTAACTATTTTGTAAATCGTAGTGCTAATTATTCTGGATGTCAGACTATTGATAGAGAAATGTTGTGGAATGATTTACATAAGATTAGTTGTGTTACTTATATTCTATATGGCTTGTAAAGATTTTAATTCAGTCACTTCTACATTAGAGAAATAGGTGGTTGATACACCTAAAATATATAGTATTTTTATACACATTTTTATACCTATTTTTTATGATATTTCACTTTAATGGAAGGTATTTTGTGTATTTTTCTTGTATGTATGATTAAATGGATGAATGTGATGAAAGGAGTGCAAAGGGAAAAAAATTGGAGCAAAATGAAGAAAGGTGTAAAATTGATTTGTGGTGGCTAAGTGCCCAGACCTGGCGCTTACACACCAGGAGTCTTACGACTAAGCGCCGAGACCTCGTGCTTACACGCGGTAGTTACTTAAAAGGAGTTAATTAATTTTTGGTGCCATTGTGAAGGAGGAGGTATCTCTTGGTACAAACGTGGGTAATTTCCTACTTGCGCCAAAATTAATTTAAATTACTTCTGAATAGATGCATCTTTTGGAGGATTACTTGAATTTGGACATAATTTGAAGAGGCACGAGGGAACCTGTTGAAAAATTATAAAAAGAAGACTTGGAAATCAGAAAATGGTTGCTATTGGAGGGTGTTTGGTTTATATTTATTGTGCAGGAGATTTATTTTAGTAACACACCACTCCACTTCACTATTTCTACTTACTTTAATATAGTTTGTATTAGGATTAGAAGAGAGAATTGGAGTCCTTAGAGTTGAGCGCCACCCTCTAAGGAATATTGTAAGAAATATTTCAAAGGAACTTTAAGTGTTTGGTTGAGAGGAGTTTCAGATAAGTCTTTATCTTTGTTATTACATTTAGTTTTTAACTAAGACTTCTTGTATTTTGACTATGATTTTTACTTTTAAACCAAGTTGTGATTAAATTTTTTCCATGAATTATGAGTAGTTTTCTTTATCTTTTTTCCTTAAAATGATGAATTAATTAAGTTATAGATGGATGTTGTGTGAAGTATATGAAATCAATGTTGGAAGGAGTTGTGATAATTCAAATCCTTGCACTTTGTTTACTTATGGATTTGGCCAATTAAGATGTTAATATATGTTGTGAGAACAATTAAGAACCATTATGGTATTGTCTCAGTAAAAAGTTGGTAAGAATCAGATGAGATTCTGAGGGTGAAAATTTAGTTCTTATGGTTGAGTGCAAACAAATAGAGAGATATACTTTGATGGGTATAAAATTAGAGGACTTTAGAGTGACATGCTAAAGCCCAAAATTTAATTTGTTTTCTTATGTCTTGATACATGATGTTAGCCCCCAGGTAGAGGGAGAGGAGGGAACTCAATAGTGAGAGCTGGTATCTTTCCTGCCTAGCCCGTCTTCAAGGTTACTAAAATATTAGATTAATCTATGTTTTTTATAGCATCTCTAGTAAGGGTAAAGAATATAATTGCTCCTTTTTAGCACAGCACATTCTAGATACTTCCACAACTAAATTCCATGACTTGTTACTGATTCATAGTAAGGAAAAAAATATTTTATTTGCATTTACTTTAATCTTACAAAAATAGTTATTGTAGTTGTTTGCTTTCATTTCAAATTATAAAAAATATCAAAAAGAATCGAACTTTCTTTCCAAAAATATTATCTTTAGCTTGAGTAAGATCTTTCTTAAAAAGTAAAAAGTTATTTTTAAGTTTTTTTTCTTTTAAGAAAATTTTTAACAATTTTCCCTATTGGTTCGATATCTCAAGGCTTAATCAGAAAGTCCTATATTATTTGATAACGATACATATACTTTCGTAGAATCTCATTTTAAAATAATAACACTTTAAAACTTGTATTTGCATTAGCATCAAGTTTTTAGTGTCATTGTAAAGAAAGAGATATCATTAAAAAGGAAGTATAAATTCATATATAAAACGTAAGCATAAATATCAGGGATTTAGTTTTTGGCGCCGTCGTCAGGGAAATATAATTAAATATTTTTTAATTACTTAATAACAATAAAAAGAAAGAGAGAGAATTTTTAGAAAAAAACTACTTTTAACTTTTTAAATTCTTATTTATACTTGTTAGATTTATTTTAGGAAATTATTGTGTGGTTTAATATAAGTTATTGTTTTTATTGTCATTTATAATAGTGTATGCGTAGTTTTGGTTCTGAAGGACTTGTACCTTAAGATTCAGAATTAGAAAGAACTATTAGAAAAATCAGAAAAATATAAAATAAAGAAAAAGACAATAATATTCAAGAAATGTCAAAACAAAATAATCAAAATGCTGAAATTCATCAAGAATTTAAACCTTTAAGAGATTATGCTAACACTACATTAGATTAACTTTATGGTGGTATTCAAAATACTGGTGTAGCGACTAATTCATTTGAACTTAAAGCTGTTATTATCCAAATGGTATCTAGTAATCAGTTTGGGGGAGCACCAACTGAGGATCCAAATTTACATTTTTTCAATTTTCTAGAATTGTGTGTTACATTTAAATATGATGGTGTTTCGGATAATGCTATTAGACTTAGAGTTTTTTCTTTCTCATTGAGGGATAAAGCTAAGATGTTGTTAAATTTGTTAGCACCTGGATCTATTAGAAATTATGGTGATTTAGTGCAAGAGTTTCTTGCTAAATATTTTCCACATCAAATAGTGCAAAACTTAGAAATGGTATTACATCTTTTTATAGTTTAAAGGGGAATCCTTTTATGAAGCTTGAGAACATTTTAAAGATCTCCTGAGAAAGTGTACACATCATTCAATACCATATTAGTTAATAATTCAAACTTTTCAAAATTGATTAGTTGGATCTCTTAGATCTATTATCGATACTGTCGCTGGTGGTTCATTAACGTCTAAACAATTAACGACGCTTATACTTTAATTGACGCAATGGCTACAAATAATTTTCAATGGCCTCTGAGAAGGTAAATCCTCATAAGGTAGCCAATATTCATGAATCTGATGCTTTTGCAATGTTCGCAAATCAAGTTGCTGCAATTTCAAGGAAGATAGACTAATTTGGAATGAATGTTTCTCAACTAATTTCAATGTTTGAAGAGAATTAATTAGGCCAAATGATAGATTCTCAAATATCATTAGAAATTTTGAATGTCATAAACAAGCCTAATAACCCATATTTCAATTATTATAACCCATGTTGGAAGAAATATCCAAACTTTAACTGGAATAACAATAATTAGGGTGGTAGTAATCAACAATAGGGGAACAATCAAGTAAACCCATTGGAGAATTGGAACAACCAAGGTAATAATAATTATAGATCTACTTATCATCCAGGTTTTAACAGCACTTTGCAATTTAAGGAGAAGCAGTTGTCTATAGAAGAAGTGGTGTTTCAAATGGAAAATCAATTGCAAAGTCAAGGAGCTACAATTAGAAATATTGAGAATCAATTGGGACAAATAGCCAATTCATTAAGTAATAGATCCCAAGGAACACTTCTGAGTAATACAGAGATAAATCCAAGAGACAAAAATAAAGAGCAAGTAAAAGTTTTTCAACTGAGAAGTGGAAGAGAGTTGGAATGTAGAGTTTAAAAAGAGATTAAGTAGAGAAAGAAGAGATTAAAAAACTAATAGAGGACGCTCTGAAAGGTTTGGAAAGACCTATTTCTCTACCAAAAACTGATTTAGAAAAGCCACCACCACCATTTTCTCAGAGACTTCGACAACAAAAGTTGGATAAGCAATTTTCAAAATTCTTTGAAATTTTTAAGAAACTTACAATTAATATTCCATTTGCTAAAGCATTAGAAGAAATGCCAAGCTATGTGAAGTTTATGAAAGATATTCTAAGCAGAAAAAGGAAGTTTGAAGATAATGAGACTGTTGCACTTAGTGAAGAGTGCAGTGTGATAGTTCATAAGAAGCTTCCTGAAAAGCTTAAAGATTCTGGTAGCTCAAAAATTCCATGTGCAATCGAAGATGAATTTTATGGGAAAAGCTTTCTGTGATTTAGGTGCAAGCGATAAACTTTTGCTATTATTTATATTTAAAAGACTGGGATTAAGAGAAATAATCCTGACTACTGTAACTCTGCAGTTAGCAGATCTTTCAATAACATATCCTAAAGGAGTTATAAAATGTGTTTTAGTAAAAGTATATCAATTGATCTTTCCTGTTGATTTTATTGTGCTAGACATGGAGGAAGATATAAAGATACCTATTTTTTTGAGAGACCATTTCTAGCTACAGGAAGAGCAAAGATAGATGTGCAGAAAGGAGAATTAACTATGCATGTCAATGATCAAACTGTTACACTTAATATTTCAAAATCAATGAAATATCCTGCAAAAAGTAAATATGTGAATGTTTCAGGATGGATGTAATGAGATATCTGAGTGAATGTTGTTTTAAAACAACTTATGAAGAGAAATTTGAAAGTGAAAAATTGGAACACGAGCAAGAAGAGGAAGTACAATATTCTGATGATTTTAATAAGGAAGATTTAAATTATATTCAAGAAAGTTTTGAAGTTTTGGACATGAAAAAGAAAGAAGAATCTTTTCCATCAATTGAAAAACCTCCTGAACTTGAATTGAAATTACTTCCTAAACATTTAAAATATGACTTTCTAGATGATTCCTTAATTTTTCCAGTTATAATTTTCTCAAAATTAACTATATAAAAAGAAGAGAGTTTGCTTGAAACTTTAAAGAAATAAAAGAAAGCCATTAGATAGAACATAGCTGATATTAAAGGAATCAATCCTTCAATTTGTATGCACATAATCCTTATGAAAGAAAACTGCAAACCTAAGGCTGATCCTCAAAGGAGATTAAATCTTATTATGAAAGAAGTTGTCAAGAAAGAAATTTTAAAGTTGTTAGATGTTGGAGTTATCTATCCTATTTCAGATAGTGCATGTGTTAGTCTTATTCACTGAGTTCCTAAGAAATAGGAGTAACTATAACTATTAATGAAAAGAATGAACTAATACCAACAAGATAGGTTACAGGATGGCGAATATGTAATGATTATAGAAAATTAAATCTTGTCATCAGGAAAGATCATTTTCCACTACCATTTCTAGGTCAAATGTTGGATAGACTAACTGAACATAAATACTTTTATTTTTTGGATGGATATACTGGTTATCACCAAATACAAATTGCTTCTGAGGATCAAGACAAAACAATATTTAATAGTCTTTATGGTACATTTTCTTTTAGAAGAATATCATTTGGTTTATGTAATGCCCCTGCTACATTTCACAGATGTACGATGACAATTTTCTGTGATTTAATTGAAAAACGAATTGAAGTGTTTATGGATTATTTCTTCAGTGTTTGGAATTTCATTTAAATCATATTTAGAACACTTATCTAAAGTACTTAAACATTGTGAAGAAGAAAATCTAGTCCTTAATTGGGAGAAAAGCCATATTATGGTAGCAAAATGAATTATTTTAGGACATCACATTCCTGAAATAGGTATGGAAGTAAACCGAGCAAAAATTCAAGTGATCACTAATTTACCTTATCCAACAAATGTAAGGAAGACTAGAAGTTTTTTAGGACATGTTGAATTCTACAGGCATTATATTAAAGACTTTTCAAAAATAGCAAAGCATCTATGCCAGTTATTGGAATAAGATGCAATTTTTTATTTTGATGAAAAATTCTTAAAAGCTTTTGAGCTGATAAAAGAGAAATTAATTACTGCACCAATTATTGTTTCACCAGATTGGGGAAAACCTTTTGAATTAATGTGAGATGCAAGTGATTATGCTATTGGAGTTGTTTTAGGACAAAAACGTGATAAAATTTTCAAAGTAATCAGCTATGCTAGTAGAAATCTTAATGAACCTCAAATTGATTATATCACAACTGAAAAAGAGTTATTAGTTATAGTATTTGTTTTTGATAAATTCAGATCATTTTTAATTGGAAGAAAATGTGTAGTGCATACTGACCATTTTGACATTAAATATTTAATAAAAAAGAAGGATGAAAATCCAAGACTGATAAGATAGATTCTTCTTTTACAATAATTTAACTTTGAGATAGTAGATAGAAAATATACTGATAATCAAATTGCTGATCATCTGTCCAGACTTGAAAACGAAAAATCTCTTTATTCTGATGAAGAAATTAATGAACATTTTCCTGATGAAAAATTGTTCACTATTAATTAGTGGCGTGTTCCATGGTATGCCAACATTATAAAATTTATTGTTAGTAACATAATGCCCCATGGTTTGACATACCAACATAGGAAGAAATTTTTATTTGAAACAAGGAAAAGATCTAATTATTCCAAGATGTGCACCATTAGAAGAAATTTATGAAATTATTCAAAAATTTCATGATTCTGATTTTGGGGGACATTTTGGTGTTTATAAGACTAAATATAAAATTCTGCAATCTGAATTTTATTGGCCTACAATTTTTTGAGGATGTTAATGCTTATATTAAAAATTGTGATTGGCGCTGAACAGAAGCAAATTGTGCGTTAATTTTGCGTTGAAATTCTTTTGGACTCTAATCTACAGTATTCCTATAGTGGATAACAAGTTAGCGATCATCATCGCCAACAACCAGGTGCAACATGATAGCACCAAACATGTGGAGATTGATAGTTTCTTAATAATGAAAAAACTGAATAACAGTCTACGGGTGTTAAGTCATGTAACCACTCATGAGCAAGTAGCTGACTTCCTCACTAAAGGACTTAGCTCATTAGATTTGCGTAGTTAGGTGTTTGCATTTTTTAGATAAATCCAAAAAATTGATCCGAAGCAAACCGATTTATTGATTTGGTTCGGTTCTCAAAATAATGGTCCGCTATTCGGTTTAAAATTTTATATAGTTTGGTTTATCGGTTACGGTCCTTTTTTTTTGCTGAACTAACCAAAAACCGAATAAAAATTTACATTAGAATTAAAGTTTTGGTGTAAAGTGAAAAATCAATCGACTAAACAATACGACAGACAATAAAACAACGAGAAGCTTACTGTACTTGACCAAGTTTAATTATTATAATGTTTTAATATTCATGACTCATTAATCATACTATAATTTTAGTATTCTTATATTTTCACAAGTAATATAGAAATTAAATAAAAGATGTGCAGTTTAGAATTAAATTTAGGTTATATTTTTACAAGTTTTTAAATTTCAGTTTTTGTAGAACCGAACCGATCAAATTCTGTTTGACTAGTTTGGTTCTCCTGAAAACTTATTTGGATCCAAGATTTCAGTTTGTTACTATTTGTGAAATTTTCAAACCGATCCACCCGAGACTCGACTGAATGCACACCCCTAATCTAGGTTGTGTTACAAGATGGGCTTAGCGGGTATCTCTTGCCTATCTAGATGGGGAGTGTTGAGATTTGTATCTATATGGGGTTCTAGTTGTAAATAGAAGAAGTTTAGCGATTTATTTGTAAATGTTGTAAAGTTTATTAAAATCCAATTGTTAATGAAAAGGGGAAGTTTTATTCACAAAATAAGTCTGGTGATCTCTTTCAATTCAATTCATTCACCACTTCACAAAATAGGTCTCGACTGAATGCACACCCCTAATCTAGCTTGTGCTGTAAATGGTCAAAAGTAAGAAGCAAACAAGGCACATTTTTCAATTAAATGGAGACGATAATGGATATGTAAACCATAAAACGAGGGTCCTACACATCATTTTGATCCCTTAGAACGACAAATATAACTCTTTCTTCTTCTTGTGATTTCCTTCGCTGCATTCACATTAGTTTGAAGTATTTGTTTTCATTTTTTCTTTCGGCATCACTAGTTGAAGTAGCAGTTATATTATTTGTTCTCCATGTATGATTACTAAAAGTTAAATTATTCAACTTCTATAAATCATTATTTATATGATTTTGAAGCAATCATGCGACGCACTGAGCACAATATCACATGCTCCATCTGAAGCATTCTGTATTCTTGTTTTTAGCTAGTGGTAGTCCACTGGACAGTGGTTAATTGTGGTGTTTAAAAAAATATTTTTGTAGGTCTGAATCCTAATGTTCCTCTGAACTACACATTTAGAGCATTTTTATTTTTGATAAATTCTTCACTTGACTTGATGTAAGGTTGATTTAGTAAAATCTTATTTTATTATTTAATTTTTATAACTATAATAAGAAACAAATAAAGCTGAATCTATCAGTTCTATTCTACCTATGGCCGAGAGCATAATTAAGTCAAGAAACAATTGAATAACTTTCAGATCTTTTGGAACTCTGGAATTTACAGTTCTCACATTTTTAGTTAACTATGGAAAGAAATGTTTTTTACATCGTATATATCAGACAAAAATATGGCCTTACTCCATAACATTTTGCTGAATATATATGCTTTCCTTATTTTTACATACTACATAACTCTGCAGGCTAAAAATACTAGAAATTTATTGGCGCGTGACATATTGCTCCGTTCAATAAACCTCCCCACTTGAAACATGATGATTTAGACTGATTCAATAGAATAATTTATTAAAAATAAGTTATAATACTCTTAAAGTATAATTATTTTCATGTCCTTCAAAAAAGTTCTGTTTTGTAACTTTAACCATATCGGGAAATGACAATATCTTCATCATCTTGAATCTTCTATCTTCTCATTAATCGTGAAAAATAAATCATTATCGTCCGTAAACTTTTTAGTAGGGATAGAATTAGTCTATTTGGCCAAATTGTTACAACACTTTTAGTTTAAGCCTTAGCACATAATGATGTATGAGAGTTTAAGAAATAATCTCATGATATGGAAAAGGATTTTAGGATGTTAATAGGCTTTTGTAAGATATACTGTAAGAAATTCTGCTTTTTTAATATTCATGGAGATTTGTGGTCCTTCGATGATTTGCAAGCATATATCATAATGAAGATCCAACGAAGAATTCCTTAAAAAATTCTTTCTTGATATTTATCTCCCCTTGCTATGCCGTGTGTTTAAGTAAATAATATGCAAATTTTGCACTTGCTAGTTGGTGCCTTCACTCATCCGTGTTTATGGACACCGAGCAAGGGGATCAGGTTTTCCTTCTCCAAGTCATCAATAACATTCCCCGACTTCTTATGAAAGCCACCTTGGCCTATAGGTTGAGAGCTTTGCCTTTCAAATAAGAAATTTTGGGTTAAGGAATTGCATATGTGGTGTGCTTGTGTTGACAATTAAAATGGTTCAAATGCCCAAAATAAATAAATAGATAAATAAATAATCTTCTTCCTTCCATTAAGAGTTTGCTCCATGAAATAATCATCCCTTGATTCTTCTTCCTAGTGTTTCTTTTCTCCCTCGTTCTGCCAATCAGAAGCCCTCGCTACCATTTCTTTTCTTTCAAACGTTAGCACTTTTCTCCTCTTCTTTCCTTCATCTTGCTTTCAATGCATTTCTTACTCTTCTCAACTTTTCTTTTTAATAGTGGTTTTATCAAAATGCAACTCTAAAGTGAAATGTATATGGTAGACTTTTAAAGTTAGGGGTTGTATAAAAAAAAAAATATGTCGGCACGAAACTCAAGATAATCAGACAGCTCATAGGGAAGGGACGATTGAGCGCGCACAACTGGTCGTTTATAGCAAATGGCAACGGACAGCTACCAAACGATCGATAGATTTGAGCCTCATGAGGAAAATGTAAGATACCAACAAGCGTGTCAAAGGACCTCGTCCCTTCGAACAATGATCGGCCTTCTTTGAATTGATCATCGGATAACTCAAACCCGAATCAAGTATCGACGGAGTCAAGACAAGACAAATGGTCGATGAGCTTGTCCCTGTTCGAAAAAACGAGCCAGCCTTATTATATTTAAATGCTCTTGTAATTTACTAAAGAATCCCTCTAATAATTAATGATGAAGTGACAAATCTGTAATTTTGTAAGACTGAGACCCATTCTAAAATATGGAGTCTATGTTGTGAATAAATATCATGCACCCTTTACTATTTAATATTGTTTTTCTTTCTCTTATTCATGTGCTCTAATCCTTAGGTGTGTTTTTAGGACACTTTTGGATTCAACAGGGCAATAAATGAATCGACGCACTCGATGAGCGATCAAATTCAACTTAATTAATAGTAGATTAAGTTTTTCAAACTTGTAAATTGAATTTTTTTAGAACTCACAAGTAAAATAAATCAAACGTAAAAATAGTCCAACTCATTTATATATGTTCAGAATAAACACATTTGTTGTTCAACAAAAAAACTTATTAAATATTTGAAATCAAGCTCAATGTTAGCTCATCTCATATGTGATATATTATTTAAATAAAATTTGATTAATAATAGTTTTATGTCTTATGTAATAATTTAAATTCAATAATATTTTAAGAATAATTATTGTGTATATCTATATCTATATCTATATATATATTTATATATATGTATATATATATAAAATCTATTTATCAATTATATAATCAAATTAATTTAATAATATCTATTATTTTTACTATTTTTGCTTTTCCACGAACCTAGGTTTGCTCAAGTCTTAATAAACTCAGCCCAACCTTTCCTTTCCCCATATTTGTGATTGCCTTAACTTTATATATATATATATATATATATATATATATATATATATATATATATATATATGAAAATAATTTATTTTTCATTAATGAATATGCACATTAACTTCGTGCAATTTTTAAAAAAATTTTATTCAATGAATTAGTTTCTTTTTACCTATTTTTCTTATTTGATTGCAAAAAATTGGCTTGCAATCAAATGTGAATTTATTTAATTAAATGTTTACTTAGATTTATAAAATCCTTTGTGACAAACTTTATATGAAAAGTCAAATACTCATTTAATTTTTTAGCCTGTTTATTAGTACATTTAAATACTCATTCAATTAGTATAAATAAGTCGGTTACAAAACAAATATAATTATTAAAAATTTCAAACAAACATCTATGAACATACATGTGAATGCTTTGCTCGAATATTATCGAGCTAAACATTAACTTATAATATGAACAGGCCATATCCAATTCATATCATATTTGATTTGACTCGACTTCATTACAACCCTATTAAAGCATAATCTTTGGCTTACAAAATATGATACAATATTTCTCTAGAAGTGAAATGTAATTCTCATAGGTTAGATGGGCCCAACATTTAGCAAGGAAAGCATATGAAAACAGAGTAGATATAATGTGAAATGCTTATGGGAAATTTGCCTATGGTATTATCAAGTTCTATGATAAGAGGAAATAGAGACTTATAGAAGGGAGAGAAAAAGGGAGAAGGAGAGAGAAAGAGAGAGACTGATATAGTGGTAGATAAAGATAAATAAAGAGAAAGGAGAGAAAGGAAGAAATAGGAAAATATAGAGAAAAAAGGGAGAAAGAGATAAAGATAGATTTATAGAGTGTGCAAATTCTCTTTTGTGACTAATCTCCCAAGGCTTCAATTTAATTTAGTGATTTTTAAAGGAAATTATTTACATCTTTAAACCAAAACAAATAAATAAGAAGCTCTATCAAATAAAGCTTAGTGGAGCAAGTTGAAATTTTAAATCCTTCATCGCACACACTGCTTAGCACTTAACAGGGCCATGATACTTGTCTTATTGATCATGCTTAAAGGAATTATCAAGTTTTATGTTAAGCACTTACAAGCAAACATTTTTAGTTGGATCAAGTTAATTATTTTATTTTAGTTAATGTTGACATCATTTTTTGGTGAGCTCTAGGTTTTCTTTTTCCTAAAAACTTAAGATCTAGTCATAAGACTTTCCTATTAACTTTTCTAGAAGACTAGTGATGAGACCTATCCAACTTAGAAATTCTAGCCACTTATTGGTTCTTTTATGAAGTCACATATGAGTGGTCTGAAATCCTCAATATTTGGTTTAGTCGATTGGGACCAACATGTTGAAACTCAAAAATGAGTTCTCATAGAATGACAAGGCCAAACTATGAAGTATAAATAGGATTTGGAATCATAAGTTACACGATTGCCCCCTATTAAAGAAAGGAACATTATTATAATTAATGAGTTGTTACACTTACACATTTGTAACTGAAGTCATTTATTCTGGCCCCATTGACGCCAAGCTTTTGTAATTGCCTTGAGCATTGTTTCACATTCATGACTGTTCAATTTGATTGTTTGACGTTTATTCGGTCGGTGGTAAGTTGTTCGGTGGACCCTACATCATTTAGTCATTTTAACGATTTTTTCATTGGACATAGGGTAAATCACTGTAATCCGATAAGTAGTCTGTCTTCGGTCAATGTGTCCATACTTTATTTGGGACGACTACTAATCTTTGAGATGGTTGTTACTAAGTAGTTGGCGAAGATATAATTGTGCGACATACGTTCATCTTTCGTTCCTTTCATTCGTTCATTATCTAAGACCGGCCGATTGTTCGTACGAACATTGTATATTTGTATTTCCAATTATTTTTCCTCCAAATTCGTGCAGATATAATTATTATGTACACCTACGTTTATTTTTTTATTTTTTTATTTTTGGTGAAAAAAGTCATTCATTTCATTTCAAAACTTCACAAACCATCCAGTAATTAACACTCCTCTAGAAACACAACTAATTTTAATCTTACGTCAAGGGTGCTTAAAAGTTTGACAATACAATTAACGTTCATCTTTAAATTCCAGTAATACTACTAAGCTATCTATGAAACTAATAATGTCAGAAACTGTCTTTCTAACAAACAATACAAATAATTAAACGCCATTTCTTTCATAAAAATTCTAATAATAAAATTAACTGTTTCAAGTAATTCTTGCATAATATCAATATTTGTCATCATGTATAACATACGTCGCTATTATTCTTATTAACAAAACTTTAAAATTTTTACCTTTTTCATAAAAAGGTCATACACTCTGAAATCCATACAAATAACCACAATTTATTTGTTATTTACCATAGTTATAAGACTAACATTCAGACCTGTTGTGAACTATGAAATTTAGATTATTTAGACAAACACAATTTATGAACTACTTGCTCCTCAACACCTTTGAGCATGCCATAAATTCAAAACATTAACAAAATAAACATAATATTTATATTAAAAACTTCTGAATTGGATCCGAGAAGTTGTGCAGTATTCAGATCCTCTCAACTTACCATGATGATTGCACCTGAGCCAATTTATAGTCATTGTAAACATTCAATTCATTTGAATTACTTGATTAACCTTCGGAATCTCAGTATAATTTTCATATAAACTAATACAACTAATCCTAACTGCACATGTACCTTCACCATGATGGTTTGAAAGGATCCAAATCTGCGGGCTGAAAATCTGCATACTCACACCAACTAATCTGAATTTTATTCACCTTGGCTTCTGTTGGGACCCTTCTTTAATACTACAGAGACTGTAAATTCCATGGTCTCAGCAGACAATCAGTCAAACAACAGAAATGAAATAGAGCAAAATTACAGCTAATTTAGTTCTAACATATAATATCCTCCAAAACAAATATATATAATAATGTTTCTTCTTCGTTTTGGCAGATGAAGGTAACATAAATATTAATTTTTTATCCCCAAAATGGTACCCTTTTTTTTTCATTTTTTAGAAGGAAAATGGCAATGGAAGAAGAACAAAACTCCACACTTCAGCACCTCCCTAGCACACATACAAGCCTCCCTTTCTCATTCTTTTTTATTTTCTGGTTTAATTTGAAAATTCATTGGCAACTGATCGCCAACTTCATAATTTCTTCTTTTGCCTTCCACTTACCTTCTCATTTTGCTTCATGTTGTCATCCATCTTCTAAGAACTTCCCAGAAAAGTTCAGAGATCGATCTCACACCGAATCAAACCCAATTAATTACCTACAAGCATTGATCCTCTTGAACACCTTAATCAAAATCAAACTAAAAAGGAGTCTCAGTTCCTCTTATTTAAGTGGATGACCTGCAGATTCTTCTCCTCTTTCCTGCTGGAGAAGAAGGGTACCAACTTGAATGGGAGCCAGATGTCAGTTCCTCACTCTTATAGCTCAAACTTGCAGCATCCAGAACCCCAATTGGGCTCTGCGGCAAAGAATGAACTAATGGAATCCCACTCATTGGATCTTCACAACCATTTATTATCTCGTCCTGTATCATTTTGTGGCATCTCAACACTTTCGCCTGCAATCATAACACCAGTTTTCTTGCTCAGTGATTTAACTCGTACGTAGAAAATAATATGATTATTATACAAAATGAATCAATCTTAACCTCATCCATCATGTTGCAGTAAGAGATGGTCTCCAAGGCATTTAGAGGTTGCACTTCGCCCATCACCGATAGTGCGACACCCACAGCTATTTCAGATGGTCTGAATGCTAGAAAATCAATGCCTGCATCAGTTCAAAATGACAATATTGTTCATTGAATTCTCTCTGAATCATAAGGAAATTCAGATAATAGTAAATCTAAATGTATGAAATACCTCGAAGGGTGCAAAGGATGATCTCTATTGCTCGAGTAACTAATGTCTTGGAGGGGGAATTGTCACCATTGAGCTTATGAAGGAAGTAGTCTATGAAGGAGAAAGGAGTCACAGCTTGCATCCTCCATTTGAGAGTACTTAGCACTAGAAGTTCCATTCGTTGGATAGTCTTAGCCTCAAAGACAAATTTCGTCTCACTCACCTATTAAACCAACACATTTCATGTACCTTAGAAATCTTGAATGCAATTTCCAGTCATCAGATGAATAACAAAACTCCATTTTGATATATTTTCTTCAGTACCTGCAGCTCAAGCAATAGAGGGACATCTATTTCTTCCATTTTGCAAGCCAAAGATAAGCAGCCTACTGATAATAATTGAGCCATCCAGTCTTTGCCTTGCTACAGACGAAAATTGAATCATGAGAGATAGGAGCAGAACATTTGTGATGATTGAAATAAATTTTATCAAGTACATAAAGACTGGAGGAGTTACAGGGGGCACATAGCATGACAAGAACCTATCGAGATAGTTTACAGCAAGGTAAGCACTCAAAGGTCCAAAATTGTGATAGTCATGAACCTGGCAGTAGCATAAGAAGATGCATTAGGTACATTAGGAGGAAAAGAAAAAGTGGCCCGAATAAATTCCATTACAACCATCAAGAGGAAATTACTGAGAAAAGATGAGCAAGATAATTCCAATATTAGAACAAGAAATACAGAAGTAACTGGGAAATGTAAAATAAGCTATGCATGTCAACAATCAAGAGCTCTTTTGGCAATTTATGCATTAAAAATAGAAGTAAAGGCAGGAAGCCAAGAAAACCTAACATCAACAAAGACATAAGAATAAGAATAGATGAAGTAAACAGGGCTAAAATGTAAAGATGTCCATAAAACAGTAGAAGATCTAGAACACAGCAAATTATAACAAGCATCTTGGAATGCAAATCCATGAACCAAAAAATATCGGATGAAGAACAAGATCGCTAGAGGAATATTATGAGCAAAGCTTAGCTAAAAATCGCACCTTTAGAATCCAATCAATGGCATCTCTTCTGATAGAAAAATTCATACACCCACACGTCAACCTCTTGGCATAGTCCTCCCGGGGCAGATGCTCCACCTCCCTCTTCATCAACAAGCCCAAACACTCATCAGATAGAAGAGGAAAATCGTTGAAAAGACGCCCATAAAAATCACAGCTTTTTGGCTGAACCGACCAATCGGACCAATGCTTCTCAGCCTCTTCTTCCTCGTCAAAGCTTAAGTTGCGGCTGTTTTCCTCAGCACATTGAAGAATAGAAGATGAACAATCAGATTTTATACCCATTTCAGGTCAAGAATAATCTTGATGGAGATTATGGGCTCTTTTAGATCGAAGAGGCAGGAGGCAGTGTTCTCTCTATTGTTCCTCTTTCGCCTCCTAAACAAGGCATCTTCATAGAATGAAAAGACGAAAGGCGCAGCTTTTGTTCAGTGCGAAGTGGGAAGGCAGAAGGAAAGGGGGGGAAAGGCGAGGTGGAGACTGGAAACACTGTTGCATAGGGACTGAAGAGGGGTTTTGTGGAAGGATGGGTGAGAGAACATGGGAAAATGGAAAAGTCTGCCGGGAGGTTTGGGAAAAATGGCATGAAGTGAGGCAATAACTAGCAGTCTAGCAAGCTAAAAAAAATGAATTTTCCTGCTGGATCGTTTTTAGTAATGTATTTTACCCCTTTAAAATTAGTTGAGCTGATCTGAAAATTTTTATTATATATGACTTATTTAATTGGATAGATACCCCCTCGCTTTATATTTTCTTGTAGAAGTTTGATTTAGAATATTTTTTTAGACCAAATTCCCTTCGTCATAGAACTACAAGACAATACTTAATAGTAATATGAATAAGTTTGAAACAGATGGCTCTGTGAACATCTCCTTTCTAAGCACCATTATCATCTTCGTAGAAACTTCTCTATTGAACCATGAGTGGTTCATCAATTATAAAACTTCTCCATTTCTTTTTGAAGTTCACAATATTGTTAGAAAACCATAAACTATGTTAAGAGTAGCATAATGTAAAGACTAAAATGTATAAATAGAGGAAAAATATTAATGTGTACAACGGTTTAGATGCAAATAGTGAACAATATTTATAGAGATCTCTTGATATTTTCCAGTCGTAGCTTTGTTTGATTTGGTTATAAATGAATGGGTGTGATTTTCTTATTTATAAGTCCAGTGGAAGGAGCTAATAGTTGTGGAGTTTGTTATGTTATTTTTAATTGTTGTTATTGCTGCCTTGCACGTTGATGACTCATCTTCAGTTGTCAACTTGGTTTTGAGATGGCTGTATTGAAGAAAGTGAGCAATCACGAGTGAAGTGATGATCAGCTTCAATGTGTTTCGTGCAAGCTTGAAATACTGGATTGTTGGTAAGTGTAATTTTGGAGACACTATCACAGTATAGAGGTATTGGACTATTAAACGAAATGCCAATATTTGATAATGTACGACATAACCAGACGATTTCTGTTGTAGTGGAAGCCAGTGCCTAATATTCAGCATCAATGGATTAATAAAGATAAAATAGTTTATTTTTTAGCACACCATGAGATGAGGTTACTACAAAGGAAAACATGATAACTAGTATTGATTTTCAAACTTCATATCTCTTATTCAATTTGAGTTTGTGAAAGCTTGAAGATGAAGTGTGTTTATATTGCTAACTGTACCAAATGAAAGTCTTCCTTTGAGCTAACGTAATGTAGTTTTAAGTAATTGGAATTGCAGGTTGGAAGGACTATGCATATTTGTGTAGACTTTATTGGTAGAAAATGTTAGCTCTTGTTGAATAAGTGTAAGTATTGTTGTAATCCTCAGAGTTTCCAATGAAGATATGTTTGAGGAAAGGAGTCTTGATTGTTGGATGTTATTATGGGTTGAAGTGTTGGAGTTGCATGTGTCAGTTTTTATTTATTCATTTTTACTTTTGTGAGAATTTCCTTACATAATTTGATTGATGAAGCCAAAGTCCAATGATAGCTTGTTGAACTTGTGCATGAAATTGTAATGGGAAGCCAAGGTTATTTTGAGGCAATTATGTTTAGAGTCCAAAGAACTTTATCCTTGAATGTGAAAGTCATTACGAGTGAACAATATGTCATTTACATAAATAATCATGTGGATTTATACTTGAGAATGCTGGTAGATGAAAAGTGAGGGGTCTTTTGAGCTTGAGTTGAACCCAAGATGCTGAATCTAATTCATAGACATGGAGAAACATTGTTTGGGAGGTTGTCCTAGGCCATAAATAGCTTTTTTAAGGATACAAACATGAAATGAAATTAAGAGTTAATAAATCTTTTGGGTTGTTCCATGCAGACGTTTACTTAAAGAGTGCCATGAAATCATTTGAAACATCACGTTGACATATATCCAATTCCTTCTGAGAGCTAATGTGAGTTAAATATGAGTTGTTAGAAACTTTTCTACTTGGATAAAGGTTTCCAAGTAGTCTAACCCCTTTTCTTTGTTGAAAACTAAGACTATTTTGTAGCATGCCAATGAGCCATCACCATGATATTTGTTTGGTAAGTCCATTTGTAACCTAGTATTTTGATTTAGGAGGAAGGATCTAACTCCCATGTCCCTTATTCTTGGAGGGCTGAAAATTATTGAGACATTTTCTATCTTTATTTTTGGTGCTTAACTACCTTCATAAGCATGTTGGATTAGATTTGTTAGGAGTATACTATGTTTGAAAATTTGTTTCAGTTTAATGATGTCGGATTTGGATTTAATTGCATTTGATGTTGATTTATAGCAATGGGTGGAAGATAAAAAGGGGGGTGATAACGTAATGGATGTTAAGGAGGATAATAAAGATGTACTTTCAATTGGAGCAGCTAAATTTATTTTGTAAAATGGTATGAGTGATTATAGAGTGGCAGATGTGACAATAGATGATGAAAGTGGCAACAAATTGACTGATGGGGACGAATTAGGATGTTTGAGAGGTGGATTAGATTTTGAAAAAGGGAGGACATCTTTATTAAAGACAACCTGACAACAAATGTAAAGTTTTACCATTATTTGGATTGAGGCATCGATAGCGCTTTTGGTTTGTGGCACAACTAATAAGAATACAACAAAGTGAGATTGATGAGGGTTTGTTGAATTGGTATGGGTATAGTCATGGGAAACATTAACAAGAAAACTTTTGAAGTGAACATAATTGGGTGGTTTGTTTTGTAGTAGTTGATAAGGGGAGATCATTTTGGTAGTTGGAGAATGTGGATGGTTGATAGATAACTTGGTATGAGCAGTGCATTAGTCTAATAGGATAAGTGTAGAGCTGATTCTATGAGAAGTGTTATGGTTGGTTTGATAATATACCCATGTTTTCTTTCCACTATCTCATTCTGCTCTGAAGTGTAAGGACATGAATATTGATGATGAATGACAAGTTATTTTACTGTGAGAAAAGTTTTAATTGGGTTATTCAGCTCCTCCATCAGATTGAAGTGTTTTAATTTGAAACTATATTGTTTCTCATCCATAATTTTAAATTTAAGGAATTTGGTATTGGTTTCTTATTTGTGTAATATTAGATTTAGCCAACATAATTTAGTAAAATAATCAAGAAATAAGATATACTATTCGTAAAAATGACTAGAGAGAATGGAGAAGGGACACCAAATATTTGTGTTTTTAACTATAAAGGAGAGGTAATATAAGATGCTGATTTAGAAAATGGTAAACGAAAACTTTCAGACAACTTACCGATTGTGCAAACAATTTTCTGGAGTTATTGATGTTGAATACAATGTTTTTGTGATATGTTGAAGTGGATTGCAACATGAGGATGAGTCGATTGTTGATAGTGATATAGTGTGATGGATGGAGACAGAGGTAAACTATTGAAATATCTTAAGTGGTTTGGAAGAAGATAGTACGAAGTATAAACCCTCAAGACATTGTCCTTAGTGGAGCAGTTGTCAACTCCTCTAATCTAGGATCTTAAACTTTTTTGTGTCAAAGGCAATAACATGTGACTTATCAAGTGTATGTTGATTAACAAAGGGAAGATTATGTGACGGGCTAAGTACATATAGATGTTGATTTAAATTAAGCTTATTTCTTGGTGTTGGGAGAATGTTGTGTCGTATATGAGATATAGAGAATGCATGTTTAATACCAAAAACTATTTGATGATTGATTTTCTATGGGATGATGTTTTGAGGTTGAGTAATGTATGAATTTTGATGAGAAGTAGTTCTTGGGTCCTGAATCCATAGGTTAGGAGAGCAATTTGATTGATGTGTGATGTCTGCAATGAAGGCCCGTTCCTTTGTGGGTGTTTCCATGTAATTGATGTTTTGTCTATGCCAACATTGACTGCTCAATTATCCTTTTTATGGCATATCTGGCAGATAATTATAATGTTGGACGGATTTTCAGCTCTTTGGGATGATGACCTTGTGTTTTCTCTTCATTTGTTGGAAGATGTGAACCAATTTCTGCCTTGTTCCATGAGTTGTAGGATTTGAAGATTGTTGAGACAACTATAGTTCAATGAGTTCATTTTTTTATTTTGGGAAATTAGGTAGATTTTGAATATATTAATTTTTTTATGATAAAACACAACATTACAAATAATATACCATCTCAAAAGAAAGAAATCTATTATGATGGATTCCATGCCTCAATAAAAGAATTTCATTGAATATTTGATGAAACTGCTATTAAACAAACAAATCTTTCCCATACGACTCGAAAGCTAGATAAGATTTAGATTAATCTCGGTTATAAACTTTCTCTAAGGACACACCCCTATTTAATCACATCTTAATATAAAAATTTCTTAAAAAAGCTCTTGATTAATGCTACAGCTAAATCCCTAAGATTTTCAAGGTTTAATCTTCATGGATTTTATTTATAATTTTTATTTGAGAAAGGATAATATGAAATAATTCTTATCAGAGTCTAAAAGAGAATAATATAGAACATTTTTTAACATAGTCTAAAGAAGAAAATGTAGAAAGTGTTTAGGCACTGAGAAATTCGATGACAATACTTATTAAAATTGAAATTGAAAAGAATTATTTGTTCAAGTTGATATGTTATTCAAAGATTGTGATTGTGATTAAATAATGTAAGGCATATATATATATATATATATATATATATATATATATATATATATATATATATATATATATATATATATATATATATATAGTAATATTTTTAGGATAAATGTATTCAAAACTTCAAGCATTTTATTTTAAAGGTTATTATTGACCTCAGTCATGATTTGTGAATGTTTTGTGATTTTTTAATTTGATTTTTTTATAATTATTTTAAATTTAATATAATATTAAATTCAAAAAATATAATAAATCCAAGTGACCTCTGAGTACCATAAAAATTTACAACTATGCTATGGATGAGATTTCAAATGCACCATAAAAATTTGAAGTCAATTTCAGTTGAAATGTATTTGTTCTTAATTAATGGATTTATTCAATTATTTAATTATTTCAATTTTGTTCTTTTTCAAAAACTATGAAAATGCAGGTTCAATGTATCCTCTTTGTTAAGAAGTTTCAATGGTGAAAATTTGAAATGTCTCGAATTTAAAAATGATGGAGTTTGATAATTTTGATATTTAAGTAGTATTTTTGTAATTATTTAATATTATTTTTCCCAATTATTCTTTATTTAAGTAGAATTTATTTGAAATCTGAACATTTTAATTCTAGTGATGATTATATGTTTGTTGGAATCTTTTTTGTTGTTTTGATGTCACTACTTTGTGTTCGAAGCATTCTTGGGCCTACACATGCATAATCGGCTAGGCTAAATATAGAATGGCGTTGAGCTTTGTATGTGATGGGACATACATTAGAAATGAACCATTGTCGTTTATAGAGCGCGGCCCCAAAGCTAGTGCCACAACGAGTATTCAATTTGTTCAACGCATTCGGTGAAACACTGAGGCACAAAAGAGGCGCTCCGACCCCAAGCCTAATGTCGTAGCGCCCTATCATAGATATTTATTGTGATCGTTGATGCGGACTTTTATATTGCAAGAACTTATGAACTCAAATTTATATATATATATATATATATATATATATATATATATATATATATATATATATATATATATATATAAATATATAATGATTTTTGTAAAGTCCAAACTTCAACGCAAGTATACGTATCGTATCAAGTAATACAGGGCTTTAATGGAGTCATGGTTATCGATACCACAGAGAAGACACGTTCCTTACAATAAATAACATATTACTGAAATCCAATACTCAAATCGTAATTAAAGTTTAAGTTTACTTTTACTAACAAGATGCAGAAAATAGTAACAATTAAGCAAACTACAATTACTTCTAATATCTTTAAAATAGAATTAACTAACAGACACACTAAGCTATGTATTTGAAAGGTTTTGATATATATGAAAAGTATATTTTCTCTTGCAACGAGTATATGATGTGTGAATGATATGGAATGATTATTTATTGTATTGTGCCAAATAGGAGCATAATGTTTCTTTACCCTCAAAAGAGTACCCCATCTTCCAAGCATGAAAAGAACATTGACATATCCTAAGTTCAGTCACTAAATCTAAGGCTAAGTTTGGGAGGATACGATCGTCACTACAAAGCTCCCACTCACCCTTCACCTGAAGGCTAACCTTCGACTTTAGTTACTAATCTTAGGACCAAATTGGCAATCCCAGCCTGTCACCCTGAAACCTCAAATTTGAAGTCCATCAAAACACATTTCCTTATTTATTTACACTCAATTCTCTTGAACTACGCAATTCATTCATGGACATTGAATGGATTCTTCATTATTTTTGTAGGACACTAAATCCTTTCAGAGTTAATATTCAACAACAGATTTTAACAATTCAATTGGCCAGATCAAAAAGTAAATTAAGTTCAAAATGAAAAATCATTACAATTTCTTCAATACTTTAAAAGCACTTCAAATCCACATCATCACATCATCACATCTCTATGTAAGAAGAAAGACAAAGAAGACTACTCAGAATTCATAGAGAAGACACAATAAAACATGAATTTTATATATAAAAGAAAAGTCATACAAACCACAAAAGTAAATACAACTTATCTCTTTCTTTTCCCTAATGCAAATCCCTTGGAATTCCTTTGAATCCTTTTCTCTCTTCTTTGCAGCACTCAATTCCCTCTTTAGAATGGAAAGGAAAAAATAATCTCTCACTTTACTCCTTCTCCTTCACTTTTAGAGAAGAATCCCTCTCAAATTCTCTCTTCTACACTCTTCTCTTCTAAGCACTAACACTCCACACACTTACTCTACACTAGAACTCTCTTCAAAACCTCTCTTTTTTTTGTCAAAAAACAATTACATATATGTTAGAAACAAAATCTCAAGAGTTTCCTTAAGCATCCCTTCAAAAAGTCGCCAAAACTTTTCAAATTTGAATTGCACCGACATTGAGCACCGGCGGTGCTCTATCATCCCATTATTTTCAGGAGCTCTCAGAAAAATGGTGCCTACGGCGCCTATTATAGCGCTGGCGTCGCCAGAAGCTAGTTTTCTCCATTTTGCTGCTTTTCGCTCTGAATTCATTACTTTTTGCTTCTTCTCTAATCACCTAAAATCATCATACCTGCAATAAATCATGAAAAATACCTTTCTTTAAAGTGCAATATTACGAAAATTGGGTAAACTTATATAGCAAAAATAATATATATTTTTAGTGCATCAGTCGTTCAAAACAATTATTATTTCAGGTTAGCAACATGACACCATGCCCCACACTTAAGCACCTAATTTCTATAAATAATGCCTAAAGCTAACTGTTTGTGTATGCCAAATTCCTTGTAATGAAGTTCTCTAGCGTTCTTTTCCTCAAAAAATTTGTATTTTGTGAAATGCCCCTATGAAAATGTGCTCATGCTATGAGGCGTATGTCTAGTCGTTCCCCCCTCTATATATAGAGAGCAATTAGGGTGATGAGACCTCTAATTATGATGCTTGTTCCTCACAGGGAATCACTTACCCCCAAAGAAACTTAAGCGTGAATGACTAACTTGCTCGCACTGTGGTATTCCGCATCATCCCTCTCTCCCAAGACATTAGCATGCTACAACATAATGTCATCGAGCTCAATCTGATGATGGACACTCTTCTGGAGTGGCTGGATACCATTGTGAGCTTGCTCAAACGTATTAAGAGGCAATAGGACATGCTTGTTCAATGGCATATGGGAGCATATGAGAGGTGAGAGAGGGCAGCCTCATGTTCTTCTCGTGACTGTAGTACTTGTGAGAGTACAAGTGTAATAGTGGTTGATGCCACAAGAGGCAGTTGGCAACCCTGTCCATAGTGTTCATGCCATTTTTTATCTTTTCTGTAAGTGCTTCTTAGCTCTCCTCCTGCCAGATATGGGATAGTCTCTAATAATCTTTGTTTTGCAGGTTGATTTTTATTTTTAGATTTTCCCATATATCTCTTAAAAGCTTTTAGAATAGTCTGTATTAGAAATAAGGTACGAGCAAGCGTTCAAAGAATGGAGTGACGACCATGTTGATATGGTCCGAAACTATTTGCTCATGCTTTGTACCTTAATTTCAAATTATACATTTATTTTTGTAGTTTTTTAGATCAAGTATGTTTATGTGAAACTCGAACGCAAAATTTTTTTGATGGATTGTAGCCATCCCAATGACAATAGACCTCTTATCCTTTTATATTGAGTGCTAAATTATTGTACTTTTCATGCGTTAAATATTTATTATCTTATTGTTGTCTGAATGAAATCACAATTAGACTCTTTAGGATAAAAATATTTTTTTGTACAAAAGTTAATCTTAAAAAAATTTAAGATTAAAATCATTAAATTTTAAAATTATCACTTTTATTTCTTGTCTTTCCTATTTTGTATGGCCTTCAGGTTGATTTTAGAATGATCATAAAATGCATGAATATATTAGCTTGCATATTTATAGGGCCTCCATGATTAGGATGTCTTAGATAATTGCATAAATGTTGTAAAACCAAAGAAAAGTACTCTCAATTTCTTAAATAAATATCCCAACATACATTTTAAATGATTAGCTAGTTATCTAGTATTATATAATATGTTAGAGATTTCCCTATCTGGATGGAACTATAAGCACTTTTATGGGGCAACTTATCCTTGTAGATAAGTTGTTTGTTCCTTCTTTTTTCTGCATAGGTTTTCTGTAAATACACTTGGTAGTTTTAGTTTCTATCTACCATATAGATCTATATAGAATCATAGGAATTTAAATATTTTTTTTCAAATAATGCAACATATTGGTTGCAGACAACGTGATCCAAACCAGATTCTGTGAAATATCTTCATGGATTAGTCTAAGAGCACAGATAGATGAAGCCCTGACCAGGCTATCTTTGTTTGTCTCGGTTTTTCTTAACTTACCTATTAAGTATTACCCTTTGGCCATAACTATTTTCTTTGTCGAGCCTTTTGGAAGCGAGTACCATAGGCCCTCTTAGCTTGGAGATGTCTACCCATTAGGTTATCAAGGTTCACTCTCTATTTTGTGGCCTAGTTTTGCTTGATGATTGAAGAATATCCCTTTATTAGGACTATCTAAAATCTCCTTAGTTTCCTATGTTTCCGGACAACATAAGTAAACACAATACTTTCTATCATAAGTTTTTCTTGGTATTCCTTTTATGTAATTGACCATAAGGATACGTCATTGTGGGAGGTCTCTTTGAACCCAGAAGAAAATTAAGTTAAATATTTAAGTTTGACTATGAATGTCTTTTTATAGAAACTTTCTTGTATATTTTCTACTGTTGAGTAAGTTCAACTTACTTTAGACCAATCTTCTCTAGTTTATATTACAAGAACTTTCTATACAAATATCATTGTGGCTAATTTTTTTATTTCCTTAAATATTTCATCTCTTCCTTTATTTTCTTGTTTTTCCTACTAAGGGTGACCGTGAAAAGGAAATTTAAAGAGTACATGTAATACAAAGGCAATTTGGTCTGAAGAAAATGAGCTGCGAACAAAACCTAACAACTTCAATGAAGAAAGAAGCTACCTTATTATATTAGGTGTTGTGTTGACCTTAAGTAGTCTTTTAGTTCATAATGTTGCTCTTTCAGCCAATTTGACTTAAATCTTGGCATGATTTGATTCATATTTCTTCTCTTCCATGGTATGGTCACTAGGACTAGTTGGCTGATGTCGTTCCTATCCCTTTATGCCCTTAAAATGCTAGTTATATAACTTCAACTATCCATACAGTGATTGAGCATTGAGTCTTATGGAGACCAATAGTATAATCCTATTGTCATAACACTGTTGTACCCTTTTTCTCAACATTAGAGTTTTCATAACTTCCATTTATCTTTTTTTACTTCCTGAATGTATGTACTATACATTACAGGTGTAATAATACTTTCAAATGTTTTTGAATCATTATTTCTCTTTTATGTTGGTATGTCAACTAAAAGAGTGATCATGATTGAGTTTGTTAAGGGGAACATCTTGTCTTACCTCTTTCCAAATTTTATGTTTATGTAGGTACAATCACTTTTAGTCATGTTAATCGATTTACCTGCATAGTAGTAAGGAACCCATAGTTATAAAGGTGCTAGTTTTATGCCCTCCTAAGAAGAAGGGAATTCATGCTTATGTAGGCGTCCCTATAGTCCTTATCCAGGTGGGCTTTGTTCTTCCTTCCAAGAAAAAGGCATGTTCCTGATAACTTGACGACATGACAAGTTTCTATTTTGAATCAGTTATTTGATAGGTTGTTTGTTTTCTTCAAACTATCTGAGTCTATCCGACTGCCCCTCAAGGGTTTAGGAACAAATAGGTATCTATTCTTTATAAATTGTTGACTCGGGAATTTTTCTCTCATGAACTATTGGTACACCCTTTCGTATGGGTGGCGGTTCTACTTTGTCTAACTAATCAACATAGCTTACATTGTTGCATATTTCATTTTATGATACGACTCCATGTAAGCTCATTTACTTCCTTTTTATCCTTTACAAAGCATGTATGTAGGGCTTGTAAGATATTATTAGAGTCCTGCTACCAAATAAGTATAGGTTTCATTTAATCATCTTGTTAGCATCATCTTCCTTTTGTCTAAGTAAAAATGGTTAGTCTGAGGTGCTATTTGTTAATGCTTGAGTTCCACCTCCTTTTGCGTCTCAGATCATAGAGATCATTCTATGAGATAGTGTTTCATGTTTCCGTAGTGCCCTACCTCTTATGATAAAAGGGTATATTTTTGAATTCATGCATATTCATGAATGTTTTTCTTATTCTCATTTAAATTTATTGTAGTTTGTCGTTTTTTAGTATTTAAGGCTTATTGACCCTATTATTGGGGTTAAGTCCCCAAATTCTTTGTTCATGCACATCTTGCATGTTTTATTGGACCTACTATCATTGTTGTTAGGGTTTAACTCTCAATGCATATCCTTTTTTGCATGTTCTAAGCATTTTTTATGTGTCTTCATGCACACATGGTCATAATTTTCTGAGTATGACCATGTTTCCTATTGCACCATATACGTTTATGTCTCATGTATCAGCTTGTCGGTGGTAGTACTCGAACAAGGCTTAGTATGACCTATGGTTATAATATAGAAATAAGCGTTGCAAATAGCCTTATTGGAATGAGTAATGTGAGTTACCTTACTATTACCAAATCTTGTGGGATCATTTCAAGCATAGGCTTAAGACAACTTTCATTTCTAAGGACAGTGTATAATTAGGGATTTTTGTATGCAGTTATTATTCATTGGCTTGTGTTAGTTGTCATACACCTTTTGTGCCTTTTCCATGCTTTAACAAGTTTAAGAGGTGCACACTACATATTATGGTGGCTTTTTTCTTGCAGGATGTCATATCTAATAAGAAGGAGCTTAATAATGACTTAAATATAATTTGTTTTTTTGTACGTGTTGCTCAGCTCTCATCCCATCATAAAAAACATTTTATATGTTGTGTTAGATAGCACATTCTAATGTTTATTTTGTGGGATGAGTCTTTATTGGGATTATCTCCATGTACTTTTTTAGATTGCTTTCAAATATTTTTTATTGAATGTAAGGTACAAGCATGAGTCCCAAAGCTTGGAGCAGGAACTATATGGTGAGGATTAGGAGTTGTTTGGTTATTCCTTGTACATTAATTCCAAAAAATAGATTTTTTAATAAATTCTAGGATTTGGTATGTATATGTGGAGCACGACTGCCTTTTTTATTTTTTAGAATTTAATTGACGCAACAAAGCCTGATCTTTTATTCTTTTATTTTAAGTATTTCCTATTGCACTTTGCATGTGTTTATTCTTTATTATGCATGTGTTTTGTCTAGAGGTGATCACGATTAGTCTCTTCAAGATATATATATATATATATATATATATATATATATATATATATATATATATATATATATATATATATATATATTTGCTACAAAAGTTAGTCTTAAGATATATTTCTTATTAAAATTTAAGACTAAAATTGTAAGATTTTAAAATCACCACCTGTACTTCTTTTTTTTACTGTCCTAACTGGCCTTCGAGTCGGTTTTAAAATGATCATAAAATATATGAATATATCATCGTTTCATATTGACCCAACCACAATTATGCAAGTAAAATAGCTTATAAAATTATGGCCAAATTTGATCCCAAATCAGATTAAGCTGCTAATGTACGATAATTTAAAGATTAAAGATTTTATAAATAATTATAAATCACACACTGGAGGTACTACGCAAGTATACGTATCATTTCAAGTAATATAGAGCTTTCTAATTAAGCTCCAGATATCGATCCCACGGGAAAGGTTAAGTACAAATAATTAAGAAAAGAAAGATGAAAATAGGTTAAGTACAAATAATTAAGAAAAGAAAGATGAAAATCTATTTATAAACTAATCAATTAACAAGTATGAATATGCAAGTTATTAAAGTAGCAGTTATAAATAAAAATAGTAATTTAAATTCCTTAACACAATAAACAAAAATTCTTTCCCCATACGAAATATTTAATGATTAGTAAACATCTAAATAAGTTTAAGAACATAAAATGTGGTATTGTGACGACTAAGAGCATAAATATTCTTTACCCTTTGGTCTAGCGTATAAAGAACATTGGCTAGTATTAGAAGATTGGATCAGAATGTATTGTTAGTAGTAAAGGATGAATTTCTAGGCTCTCACTTCTAGTTCGCCCCCGCCGCCCCCCCCCCCCAAGGGTGCATATAGTCGGGCCTACTAGTGACCCGTCACCTCATCTTAAACTAAATTGATAGAATTTAGCCTGTCACTTTAAAAACATATTCAATTCTACACCCTTCAAAGATTATCTCCCTATTTATTCGTACCTCCCCCTTTAAGGATTTACCATCTACATTTCCAAGGGAAATGTGATACTTACAAGTTAAGAATTCTTAGCCCATGGTCAAGTCTTAAGAACTCTCCACAGATTTTAACATTACAAG
This sequence comes from Papilionanthe hookeriana x Papilionanthe teres, assembly GCA_022702705.1. Classification (NCBI taxonomy): domain Eukaryota; kingdom Viridiplantae; phylum Streptophyta; class Magnoliopsida; order Asparagales; family Orchidaceae; genus Papilionanthe; species Papilionanthe hookeriana x Papilionanthe teres. Next base: position 33,351,462 of record CM040436.1, on the reverse strand, counting down.
TGATCAAGTTGTAGTGTAAATGAAAATCAGGTAAAGTAACATCACAATATATTGATGAAGAAAATAAGTTCTCAAAACTAAATTAAATCCTTATCTAAATCATTTTATATTCATAGGGAGAAAGACAAGAAGACTGCTCAGAAAGCATATGATTCACACAACAAACCATATTTATATAATTCAAATTAAAAGTACAAAACTTAAGAACCAAATTATAAATACTTATCTGGATTGATATCCAAGCAATCCTTTAAAGTTTCTCTGACTCCGACTGACTTCTACAAGACTTCAACTCCAGCAATCACACTATAAACACTCTGAACTCTCACCAATGAAAAGTAAATAAATCTAAACACTCTTTAACTAAATGAAATGGCACACCTCTTTCACTCTTATAAAACTTACCACTCCAAATGACCACACTTTACTGTATAATTGTTCTCTATTTATAGAGCTTCAAAAATGACCATGGGTTGCTTTAGGAACCTCTTCAAAATTCATCCAAATTCGTTGAATATTCTAGAGGGTAATTGTGGCGCCTAGGCGCCAGATCTGGCACCTAGGCGCCAGTCTTCTGCTCGAATGGACACGTCCCTTTAGGTTTTGAGTCACTCCTCTTAATTGAATAACTGATTCCCTATGTCTTAATTCATTGTATCTTGTTTATAACATATGAGAAATTGTCTAGAGGCTTCTAGATTGCTTCTGAGTCATCAATAACCGTCACAAAACCATCCAAGAACTCTCTAGATTTCCTTGCTGAGTCTGGACGCCTAGGCGCCTGTTCTGACGCCTAGGCGCCAGACAACACTTTTTTTCTTCTTTTCTTTAATTGACTCATTTTTGCCCCTTTTACTCCTTTTTTTATTCTTTTTCTTCATAAACTAATTTTCTTGTACCTGCAACTAAAAACATAAGAAATACCTTTCATTAAAGCATAATATCCTTAAAATATTAGTTAAAAAATGATATAAAAAATTAGGTAATGTTAAGGGTGACCACATATTAATAGGGCCTCCACGATTAGGTTTCTTAGGTAATTGCATACATGATACATAACTCAAGGAAAGTATTCTCAGTTTCTAATTTAACTAGCCCATCATATGTTTTATACAATTTGGTGGCTATCTAGTTCAATATAGGGTGTTAGAAGCTTTCCTAATCCAGATGAGATTGTAAGCCCTTTTATGGGGAAGCTTACCCTTATAGGTGTATTGTCCATTCTTTCTTCCATCTGGATAGATTTTCTATCCATAGCCTTGCATGATTAATTTATATTCAATCTTATTGATCCAGATAAAGTCATTAAAACTTAGATGTTTCTTTCCTCTGGTTTCAAATCTATAGGGTAGCTTCAAATGATGCAATACATGGGCTACGATTGAAGTGATCAGCAGTTGGGTTGCCTTGATTACCTTCACTCCTTAGTAGATCTTGGGTCATAAAAGTTTAAGAGAATGAGTTTATGAAGCCCACCAGGCTATTTCTATCTAACAACTTTTTTTCTTTGACTTACCTATTGATTCCCCCATTGGGCATAGTCATTTCCTTTGTTAAATATTTTGCATGCGAGTTTCTTAGGCCCTCTTAGCTCAATGGTGTCTACCCGCCATGTTACAGTGACCCACCCTTTGTTTGGTAACCTAGTGTGTCTTCGATGACTAGAGTATTTTTCTCTGTTGGGATTATATTTGGTTCTTTTTAACTCATAACCCTCTTTCCTTGATCATTAAAACAATTCAGAGAAAACATGGAGCTGAAAGAGGAGAACATATAAAAAAATTGGATAGAAAAAATTAAAAAGAAACATGGAGAGCTTATGTAAGATAATCCTCATATGTTAGGTTAAGAATGTAGGTAAAAAATGAGATCAGACTGAAACATCTTCAAACACATTATCTAAGAAGATAATCCTTACATATGCAATACATATAACTAGAGAACCAATTTTATTTTCTTTTGTTCCAGGTTAAGTCTTAGTCCCAATGGAATTTGCCTCCTTGGTTAGTTACATCTTAAGAGATATATAAGAATACTCAAGATAATTACGAGACTTGCTTATATTCATGTGACTAGTAAAAGGGGTGTATCAAAGGGATGGTTATCTTAAATAAGAGCATACCAATGCTCTCTAAGCTTACGCTAAGCCATAAGGTCAATGAATGAGCCTCTCACATCCCAAATGGAGATGGATCATGTGGAAATGAGGCCTTATGAGATAATCATGTTGTCTCAACAGGGTCCACACTATGCATTAAGGCCTAAACAAGCCATTAGCATGGAGGGTGAATCATTGTATCCCAAATCGGTAGTAACCTATCGACAATAAGGGCCTATGAGATGACATCAACAATGTGTCAAAGAGAATATAATAGGCTCAAAAGGGTCATATCTAGAGATATGGAAAGAAAGTCCTGAGTGGGTAAATATAGCCAAGTCATGATTCCATGGATCCATCATTCGAAGCATTGAGACCCTAGGTCTACCTAGTCATGAAGGTAGTCGACGCAACTCGACCAAAGACTCCTTGTCAACAACACAGGTGTTGTGTCATCCAAGGAACTTCTATAACCTCAAGGTCAGAGGAATGAAACCTTTAATGCCCCTTCAAAGTTGGAACTCATAAGTGTGGGACAGGTCTACTGTGAAAATAGTGAGGATACCTCTAGAGTGAAGAGAAATAAGGGGTCAAAGCCAGAACCCCCTCATAAAGGAATTATACCCATCTGGGTTAGAGAAGCCTCTAACACCCTAATCGCTCAAGAGGACCACTTAGGTAAGAATTTTATGCTTGGTCAATCAGGTTGAAGGAGCACAAGGGCTCCACCTTGAGATGTCCAAAATGACACAATTTTCTAAATAAACTCTAATGTGGTGGTCATTTTAATAATTACTTAGGAGAAATTAATGCTATGCAAGGCATTTTATACTAGCCCGAATGACATGCATGAAAGTAAAAGTAGAAAGTAACATTTTAAAATGATACAATTTTACTTCTAAATTTTAATTAAGCTCAATATATTACTATTAGGATTTTCATAGGAATGAAGTATTTCAATCATAAAGAGCCATGATTACATTTTTGATGAGCTTCCCAAACAAACCATAATCATAAGAAAGAAAAAATGGTAGCATATAACACAAAGTAAACAAATCATATATTATTAAAAAAGAGGCCAGTATCGCTAGGTTGGTAACATATCTGAAAAAGCAAAAAAATGCTACAAGCTCAACATTTACATAGCTAGTCTTATTCTATACAAGAAATATAGATTCAAAATTAAGGCTTGAGACATTAGCACACCAGTCCTGGTCTCCGTCATGTGAATCCCCACATGAATGCCATGTAACTCATGCACATACCTTATTCCTGATAGAAACTCTTCTAAAGACTAACAAAATTAATAACAAAAGTTTTAAAAGATTTGGCATGTAATACAGATAGATTACAACATGCAATCATTTAATAAGCTATGTTAGTGGGAAGAGAGCTAAGATACACCTATAGAAAAGGCGTTAGTTTAATAACGATAGCTCCTTTTTTATAAACATGGATCCCTGCATAGAAAACTACCATAATATGCTAATGCAAACATCTCAAACTCAATCAATGCACCAAGGCAGCAACAAAATGTTCGGGTAAACACAAATCATCAACAATTGTCGGATATATAAAAATCCTAAATACAACCTACAATATTCTAACAAAACATCTAAAATAAGGTGTTCAAACCAAAACATCTATTTGTATGCAAAAATGTGGCGAAGGATGGAGTATTCTTTTGACAAGTCGCCATCCCGAACCCACTCTAAGATCCAAAAGTTCTAATATGTGCCACTAATATAACAATTTTCATGCAAGTAAAAGCTTTAAAGAGTTGACCTTTATATATTGTCTAAACTATAGATACATTAGTTTTAACGAAAGTTCAAAACATGATAAATTCTACTAATAAATATAAACTTTTGTTTTAAAAGAATTCCTAAAGAAAGAAAAGCCTACTTGGAACATATTAAACCTCTTACAACCTCAGTATAAACATACACATGTTGATCCTGATGAAATAATTAGCATTGCTCGCTAAGATTTGCTCGTGTTCAATGCTCATTAAAGCATCATGCCCAACAAAACGTCGCTCAACTAATGAGGTCAATCTGATATCAAGATAGGGTAGGTAATGTGCATATAATATGTAAGGAGATATAGTGTACCACAATCACTATTGAGGTGTGAGTGATCACATTACACTAAAGAGGCAAACCTTATGTAATTTCTCTATTGAGGTGTGAGCATTCACATCAGGTAGTAGATATTACAAAGACATGAGTGTCACACTAGCTGAAGGCCTACATCCCATCACATATACAAGTATTTATGAACTGCTCATTCAGCATGATCGTACGAGATAAACGATCACACACGAGTAGAGCAGTAGAATATTTTTTATAGAAATAAAATAATATTAGGTAAAATGATTCTTCTCAAATGGAAAAGGATACCACAATAGAATTATATGTTAGGTGAATACAATGCGTACCGAGGATAACAGGAGACAAGATTGCACTAGGTGACCTAGCCTCCAGAACGTGCTATACATTTGTTACGGGTGTATGACTGCATGCCAATGGTGTGAATTATAAGCATGCTAGTGTAAAAATCACTGACGCTGCACTCATATGACACATGCAAACTAAGTGCACTAAGTACAAGACACCCAAAGGGAATTCCACTTTGCCTGAGATGCAACCTAAATGCTCATATATATGGAAAATAGATGTCATGCTTTGCAATGCAAGCCAAACATACATGAATGATATCAAGTTTGAATCACATCAGGTGTTGATCTCATTATTGGTGAGGCATAAACTTCCTCTTAGAACTTAGGCTCTAGACATAGGGTTTCTGCTTCACTATCTTAGAGGACTAGAAATAAAGCCCACCACCTAGAAATTTGAACCACTTCCTAGCTCATCTTGAAATCTTACATAGATGATCTCAAACCTCTAAACCACTTAGAAGATTAAGACCAATATGCGGAGTTTCAAGAATGAGTTCCCATAAGAATGATTGAACTTAGGACAACCCTGGGTGATTTGGTTTTGGTTAAGCTTGCACACCCACCCCCAATTTTTTTAAACCCTATACCAACTCCTCTCCACCCCTTTAAGAAACTCACATGGGTGGTCCCAAGCATCTTGTATTTGATTAACATGGCTAGGATCAATATGCAAAGTTCATAAAGAGGTTGCCATTTGGCTAGGCTTGGTCCCAAAGTGGTTAGGCATGTCTAAGACCAATGAGCAAATACTCCAAAAACTTAATTTCACCTTAAACTCTAAATTTCAAACCAAAATCCCAAAATTTACTAAATCCTCCAAATTTATTCCAAAACCTTACCCAAATCATTTTACACCAACAATTGACCTAAAATCACCCAAACTTACCCAAATACCCCCAAAATACTCGAAAAATCCAAAAATTCCAAAAATCTCTAAAATTTCCAAAATCATCCCAAATGTCCCCAAACTCAATCAAAACCACTTCATTGAGCTTAATTTGACCAAATTAACTCAATTTGACCTAAATCCCCAACTTGTTCCTTTAGGCCCAAAATCCCTAAATAAATTTCAATTTCCACAAAATTAATCCCAAATTTCCCCAATTTTAATTGTAAACCCTAATTCAACATCCAATTTCAATCTAAACCAATTTGAAGCCCAATTGAACCCAATTCAAAACCATAAATTTAAGTCCAAGTGACTTGCTCCAAACTGACCTAAAATCCTAAATTCCTCAAATTAAACCTCATGATCAATCCAAATGCCCCAACTTCAAATTCATATCAAACATTAACATGTCTAAATCCAATTTCAATAAAATCCAAACCGATTTGATTAGCTCATGATCAATTTTTAAAATTAAATCCATTACATGCATTTTAAAAGCCCATTTGCATGAACAATTTTCAAAAGCCCATGACATCAATTTTAAAAGTCCAACTTGAGCCCACATGATAAGGAATTAACTCTTCATGATCCCATGGCATTTAAATTACCCCATGATCACATCATAACAAACTTAGCCATGCATATATCAAACTTTCTCCAAATTGGGCATGCTGACATTTCCCATTGAAAATTCATATAATAAGAAATTTCTTTTTCATGAAACACTCATGGCATCATTCATGACATGGCATATCCCATGAAGCTCCCATGGCCATCCCAATGTTAATTTTGCTAAATTTGGCAAAGGGAGGTGACTCTTCCCTCTCCCTCCTTCATTTGTTTTCCTCTTTTCATGATATATCTTAACTTTGGTTTCATGCCCAAACCAGACACTAAACACACCAGAACCCACTCAAGGACCTTAAAACTAGCTCTAACCACTTTAGGAAATGATTCAACCAAGTGACCAAGGGGTTAAACCCAACCTAGCCAACTTAGCCAATACCCCTAATTAACTTTGAGTATTCACCATGGAGCCACCATAAACCCAAATTAACTTTACCACTCAACCTCCATGGCTCACTTGAACTCAGAGGTTACCTGACCCTGGCCGGCCAACCATCCCAGCCGCCGGAAAACACCCATCTTGAGAAGACCGACATGGCCAAAAATCAAAATTATACTCACCTAACGTGTCCCACTGCCATTGGCCATTGGAGCCCTTCTTCCCTCCAACTATGTGGGCTCTCTGTCACCTCAGCTTGCCCTAAGGACAGCCATGGCCATGGTCATGGCTATAAGAAGAGCCACCTTCTACAGCCTAAAAGTATGATGGACCAAACCCTAGCTAAGCTCTTTTAAACTGGTTCCAGACTCTTCCCACAGCCCAAAGAAGCTTAACCCTGCTGTCTTCCAGCCCTAATTACCACTTCCTGAGCCCAATTTCCCATCCCAAATCTCAGGACAGAAACAGGACACCTCTCAAAACTCCACCAAATTCAAATTAACTTCACCCACACCTTCACCAGAGCAAGAGAAGAAGGTTTCCAATTCAATGCCCAATAAATTGGAGCCTCTATACTAGAATTTCATCAAGAGCTTCTCACCTATAAGAGGAAGTCTTTTTCAGTCACCAGAATAGATATCCCGACATCTGATTTAGAATTGATTTAATTTAAAATATATATACAGTATAGAAAATATCATTTTTAATTTAAAGAAATATGAAATCAAATTGATCCTATATAATCAATAGTTTAAATAATCGAGCATTGCACTACAAGACATGTATCAATCCCGAAGAATAGATACATTTCTCGGTGGTGAGGCTTGATCAAATAAACTAAGGAATTCATGACATCCATTTGGTCTGCGAACCCTTCACGTTGACCGACAATTTTCCTTATCTAATAAGAAGAAATTAGATAGGATTTATATTAATATGGGGTCTTTAAGTTACCTATAAGGACAAGCCCCTATAGTTAATTACATCCTAGATAACTGAAGTCACCTAAGAAAACTCTCAATAAAGATCAAGAAATATTGTAGTCATGACTTCCAAAGGAAAAGATCTTTAAGAAAATGTTATAGTGGGAGATTCAATAGGTGAGTGGCTCAAATTTTGGAATATTTATTGTAGGAATCCAAAGGAAAAGAAAGCTAGGGGAAAGAAAAAGACCCAAGAAGAATCTTGGTGCTTTCCCAAACTATTCTATCGTTTGGCTTCGATTTGAGTGATTATTTGGTGTTTCATCCTATCAATTTTATTATTTAGGGCTTACATTCACTTGATACCGATCTTGTGAATAACCTAGAAGATAAGAGGATTTATGTCATATCTGATGCCAAACTCAGAATCCAAGACGAGTTTGGGCTTTTATTGCACAAAGTGAAAATGCCTAAAGGGATAAAGTGAGAGTTTATGCTGCACCGGGCTAGCTACCTCGAAGTACTATGGCTTGTTGTTTAAGTTCTAAGAAGTTTTGCTATTGAAGATGGTCGTGCTACCCACTATGCATGCTTCAAGCTCCTCGTCATAGCAGGTTCAGTTTGAAGAAGTTTCAATTGAAAAAAAAGAGAAGTATCATGTTTTGTAAATATTTAAATCAAGGTATCTTAATGTCTTATTTAGAGGAATGTTAATGTTAATTATAGCGACACCGGTTAGGATCTCACAGTTCCCTCATTCTGGCACCACTATTTTCTTCGGATTCACTTAATTCAAATGAATTTACTAACATCAACTTAAAGAGTTCCATACTTTCATTTACACCGTGGGAAATCTCATTAGCAGTCGTAAGTTGCATCCTCCGAGGTATTCCCAATCATCCGATAGAGATATTTTAATTTAGTTTTAATTGTGATTTTTTTTCTGTTTGTGATTAAATTTTGAGTTGTCTTATATTTTGAATGTTGTGGTGATGAATTTTATCTTGTTTTGATTTTAATTTTGATTTTGGTTTTGCTTTTGTGGATATCATAAAAAGTTTAGTTTTTATGCCAGGTGACATTGTTGTTTAACATGCAAGCTCATAAGTAAGAAAAATACACTAAGGGAAAGGTACTATAAACTTATAAAAGTGTACCTGGAGAGTCTTCTCATTCCTCCACCTGAAACTTTAGTATCTTTCAATAAAAATTTATAATTTGTAGGAAAGTGAAAGCCGATAGATAGGTTTATCACAGACTTACAAAATCCTATGTCACAACTTGGTGGGTCCTATTCATTCATTTAAGAGCTCTCTTCATTTAATGAATATGTAGGTACAGTTGTCCTACAAGGTGTCCAGAAGATTTGTGAGAAGTCCTAGGAAATACCTAGATATTTCAGAATCCTTTTGAGCTTCTATGGGTTCATTTTGAACTTATCATAATTATTAAATGATTCATTTATTTCATACCCTTATGCTTAGTGAACTAATGTTTTAATTATCCCAAAAAGGTGGGTAAATATTACTTGGTATTTCATTTATTAGTTATGTAAGGAGGGCCTTCAGAGGTAATTCAATTTATGAGAGAATTTAACCAATTTTGATGGTCTTGTATTGTTTCAAAAGTGTTTAAGATTAATTGTATTTTCTTTTCTAACCCTTATTAATCAAATTTGATTAAGCTTAGCCTCACTACCAAGCCCCTTAAGATTTAGGTGGGTATGTTTAAAATTTTTTAGAAGGGTTTAGTTATATAATTATGATTCTTATTATTTAAGCATCACATACTGGCTATTTAATTGATAATTATTAACCTTCAAAAACCAAACTCCTAACCTTAAGAATCTTTTAATCCTAAATTTCATCCAAATTAATGTGATTTAATCAAATTACAAATTTACCTTTTAATATGTCAAAAATGAGATTGGTCTTTACCATTTATCCCTTTATGATTCAATCATTCAAACATGTTAATTAAGATCATTTATTGCCCACTTCCCATTTTAATTAAGCCTAAATTTTGATTAAGGCTAAATTCTTTAATATTGGACTTTTGCCCCTAAAGGCCTCATCACCTCATAATTCATTAACTTTAATTCAAATGACTTCAAAATTTCTATGCTACCCTAACCAAAGCATTATAGGAGAAAAATATAATTTTTCTTGATTTAATTTAATTTATATAATTATTTTAATGCAAAAATAGAGATTTTCAAAAGGAAATTCAATAATTAGACGAAACAATGTTTCTGTCATTAAAAAAATTATTGGAGGTTCATATAGATCAAAGGACCACTTGGACCAAATTTCATGATTTTTTGACTTTTAATTTAATTATTATAATTATTCCAATTTTTGGAGTATTAATTAAATATAAAATATTAATTAAGTTAAAAATTAAGTTTTAAATTTTCTTTAAATCTCTCTGAGGTCAGGGAACCAAGAGGACCAAATATTATATTTTTTAATTTATATTTTAATTATTAGAATTATTTTAGTGAGAAATTAAGGAAATTCCATTTTTTAGCCTTTAAAAATAATTTTAACCCTTTAAAATTTAATATCATTCTTTATAGAGTTAGGAAAATTATTCTAATTGTTTCTAAATGATTAGGAGACAATTTTGAGAGGTGGCCAGAGGTCAGTGGTTAGGTGGGTAGGCCATCATGTTGGTGAACTTATGTGGCTAAGTGTTAATTGCAAATCTCTTTAAGTTTTACCCATTTAAGGGATGGGATCCCCTAAATCATGGGAACTTTGATCCATGGCTCCACTAGAGTGGGTTAGGTGAATCTAGTTCAGTCCTAGGGGTCCAATGGCTGGCTATGGTGAGCTTGGTTTGGTCACATTTGGTTTGATTTGATTAATTTGGCTCATCGGTTCAATTTGCTCACTTGGGTTCAAAATCGGCTAAGTTGTGTTAAAGCTTAGTTAGGTCTAATTTATTGTTCAATATGGTGTTTATGATTGTTATAAAGAGCTTAGAAGAGAATTGGGGTGATTTTAAATAGGTTTGGGGGATCAATTTGGCTTGATTTGGGTATTTGGTCAATTTTGGGCATGTTGGGTTAGCTTGGGTTTACGTTAGGCTAGGGTGGGGTCAAAGGCCAATTGAAGTTTCACATGGTCCATGGGGATGTTAGGAAGAGTTCTTCTTATTTATTGGGTAGAAGTTTTGAGATTGGAACATTCAATTTGGTGGATTTTTGACATGTGACACATTTGGGAAAAATTTGGGGATTTTGGATTTGGTTGGACTTGGGTGAGGTTTAGGCTCAAATTGACGGAATTTTATGGTTCAATTTGGTTTATGGGAATGTTATGAAGAGTTTTCAATTCAAAATTGGGGGAAATTGATTGACATTGGTTTCAATTTGGGGAAATTTGGTTATATTGTCAAAATTGGGGCTTTTTGGATTTGGGTTGAAATTGGGTTCAAATGTAGGTCATGTTGGGATTGAATTTGGTTTCAATTGGGATTGGGGATGTTGTAATGTTCTGAATTGGAATTGGAGAGAATTGAAGTCATATTGGTGGACATTAAAGGTAATTTAGGCATTTTTGGCCTTAATGGGCAATTTGGGGTTTTGGTCAAATCGGGCAAATTTGGTCAGATTAGGTCAAATAATATGGTCTGAATTGAAATTGGGAATATTTGGAAGGTTTTGGAAAGTTTTGGGAAATTTTGGAAATTTTGGGCTTGGAGGGGCATTTTGGTAATTTTGGACATTATGGTGGCATTTTGGGAATTTTGGTAAATTTGAGGTGTATTGGATATTTTGAGTGGTGAGGAATGTTTTGGGAGATTTTGGTAATTTTGGTTGATTTTGGGAATTTTGGGCATAATTTGCGTTTTATGGGTAATTTGGTCGTTTTGTGGAGTTTAGGGGTAAAAGGGTTAAAACTTTGGATTTTTAGCAAAATTTGGAGTTTAGTGGGATTGATAACCCATTTTAGCCATGGACCAAGAGAATCCCCATTTGGATCCTGCATGTGCTCGTACTAATCAAACCCTAGCATGGGGCTAAGAGCTTGGGGAAACCACCCACATGAGTTCCCAAAGAAGTAGGGGATCAAGTGTGGAGAAGTTTGGTTTATTATTGTGAGGCAGTGTGTGAGAGTCCAGTGTGTAAGTATGTGTGTGAGCCAGACCACCCAGGGTAAGTTATAAAGCTTGTCATATAGGGAACTCACTTAAGCTTCCTAATGCTTGGTCTCATTCTCCTAAATTCTTAGAGGTTAGACCTTAAGCCTTTGAAAACTTCAAGGGAAGTAAAGAAGTGTTTTTGAATTTCTATTAGTCTCCAAGAAAGTCCTATGGCTAGACCTTAGGCTATTCTAAAGAAAGACTAGATCTCAACAAAAAGTGGGGTCAACAAAACATAATTAAACAAACCCCAATCTGTGAGAAAGCCTTGGATGAAGAAACTCATACTTGCTAATAAGGATTCATCTGGTCACTTGTGACAAAGCATAGCATCAACCTAACGACCCGAAGATAATTGAACCATGGGTTCTTGATAGGTTCATCATAGAGGTAAACAAATCCCAGTAAACAAAATCAAACAAATTAAAGATAATCTTAGTAAAAATCAATCCATCTAAAGACAATTTTAGTAAAAATCAAATCAAATAAAGAAAATCTTAACAAAAATCAAACTAATTAAAATTTAGATAAAAGTCACACAAGATAAAAATCATCAATTCAAGAAATTTGAAAGACACTATAATGTAAAGCAAACCCTTAATGAACAAACAATATAAAATGCTACTTGAATAATAATAAAAACCAACTTTCAGGTTTAAAAAGATCACTTGGATGATGCAAACAAAGGTTGCTAACAAGAACCTTTTAATCGTGATGTCTATCCACCTCACTTGACTAAGTAGATTCAAAACCATTGACCCCAGGATGGGATCTAGGTCATCTCAAAACAAAAATTAATCAACCTTCTCACTACATAACCCACTCACATACTAGATGTCATAAGGTACTAACTATTTAGATGTCATAGGAGTAGATAAGGTTTGTGTTGTAATTGTTGTATTTGCTTGTTAGCCACTTGTTACGAGGAATGGATGATTCTTTGTTGCACTAGATTGACATAGATTTTTTTTTGCATGTTTCGAGGCTACCACAACAAGTTTAAGATGTGCTCACATTATTTTGTAAGGCTGCTATAAATAAAATAATTAGGTTGGTGTAGTAACCTCGGGTTTATTTTCTATCAAATCTTTATTTTTTTTATAGATTTAGCATTTGTTTTGGTTTTTTACAACCAATGTCTAAACCAACCATAAGAGGATGAAAATAAAGCGAAGGATAAACCTAAATTGATTTCAATTAGTGAGTCTGATATAGGTCTAAGATTGACACCTATCTTCCTATCTGCATCTTATGCTTTTGCTCGATAGGTCCCCCACATGTTAGATCAATGCTTTGTTTGTGTCTTTTCCTAGATTTTTTTGTAGACTTATTAAGGACTATATTTTCTATCCAAACCCAAAAAAATTTAACATATTATTTTAAGAAATTAAATGCAACCAATAACCAAGATAGAAAGTACACAAAACATTGCATTCACAACTTTAGAAGCATCATGCATATAGAATAATGAAATTGTCAATAAATAAAAGTGAGTCGAAACATCTTTGAGAATTATGAATAGTCGAAAACATAACCATAGGCATGTTCATAATCATGTTATTTTATGCTCCCTAATTTTCAAGCCCTCACTCATTATACAAAAAGAGGTGGTTGGCCTGTGAGAACTTCCACCTTATAGAGTGATTCTACCTATGAATTTTAATTAGCCTTATAAAAAGATCTTCGAACTATTCATAATTAAGAAATTGAAAAACCTATAACAAAGTCTGATATGATTCAATCAACAATAAAGTTAAGTAAAAATAATAAAATACTTTATTGCAGTATGCTTTAAAATATTTAGATATTAAAATTATAAAAACTATAATTACATTAGTCTTAGGATATTATGCATACCAGTCATAATTGGCCAGTTTGATTAGTAATCAAGTTGTAATATCTACTATTCCTTAATAATATAATATCCTACCATATCTTGCATCATTTAGATTGGTCATGCATGGTTTTAAAATGTGATTAAATGATTTAAAAGGAAATCCTGTCTGTGTAGGGTTTTAAGTCCATTGCATATTATTTTTAATGATCTTTATTTCCTTTAGACTAGGGTATCAAAGTTTCACTTCCTTCAGTGAGTTTTGTCTTAGTTTTAAGATTCAAAGGTGGCTCTTCTAGTTACAGCCTAAATCCTCACCTCCTAAACTTTATCACGGTCATATATCATGCAATATAAGCTTTAAACTTTATAATCAAATATCAATATGAAACATTGAATAAGCCTCTTTTGAAATCACTAAAGCCAAATAATAGGATATTTGAGATTTCACTAAGTTTCCTAGTATCTTTGACATCTCCTTATCTTCTTTCTTTGGGTTCCATTAATAACTATTTCACTTTTGAGCTTCTCTAATTTTAAAATTCCAAAGAATCACATGTGAGAATCTAAACTTAGAAATTTATTGAAAGCAAAACCACAATCTTAATCAAGTGTTTTATTAAGTAGCTTTTGTTACTTAACATGTAATTAAATATGGAGGTTTGTCGTTACAGAAAGTTTATAACCCAATTATAATTTAAATCCTATCTAGTCTTCAAATTAGAGAGGGGAACTATTTATCAATTTAATCATAGACCATCCAAATACCCAAAAATTCTTAATTTAAGTAATCAAACTCATCATAAAGTGGTATTTATATCTTTCAGGATGCTATACTACCTTAGATGATGTGCTTTATTATTTAAATAATCAAAAATTCAAATTTGTATGGTTTTATAAAGACACCTTGCTACTGTCAGAAATGAAAACTAACAGGGAACACTTAGGTTTCACCCCAATAGCGCTTGTTTAAATGTCCTCAACCTGATTTAAGTTTAAATCAATCATTATAATTTTTCTTGAGGATCAAATTTCCATTTCATCTTTACTTGATCAATTGCCTAAGATATTTTGTGCCTCGGATTTTCTCTAAATCCTGAAGTTTTTGAATTCCTCACAACTTCATACCTCATCAAATGCACCATTTTAGATCACTGCGTCTATGACACACCCATCTTTCATAACTCTGTCTCCATAACATGCCCACGCTTTTGTGTCATTGCCTCCATGACATACCCATCTTTCAGACCTCTACCTCCATGACACTTCAACCCTTTCAGGTCACTACCTCTGTGACACACCCATCATTCGGGCTTCAATCTCCATGCAATGCCCACACTTTTGGGTTGCGACCTCCATGGCATACCTTTATTTTAGGTCACTTTTATTATGGTATGTCCACCCTTTTGGGTCACTGGCTCAATGACACACCCATCATCTAAGATGATACCTTCATGGCATGCCCTCCATTTTAGATCACTACCTCCATGACACACCCAAACTCTGGGTTGTTGCCTCAATGGTGTGCCTATCTATTTGGATCATTTACTCCATGACACACCCATCTTTCAGGCCATGCCTTCACGACATGCCCACCCTATGAGTTAGTGCCTCCATGACATGACCATTGATGGCAGCTTGGAGGAGGCACTTGTCGTGTCCCAGTACCATCAATTCCTGTGTCATGTCAAAAGTCAAGGAGTCGCCACTCTCTTTCTTTATCTATCGCCCTAATTCTTATCCTACTTAGACTTATTGTCAGAATTCTTTAAAGAATTTGAAAGAAGGAGGACTAATCATGATAGAGATTTGAGAGAAAAGGAGATTAAATTGAGAGTCTTATAGAACAAGTCTTCAGAATTAATGAAGTTTTTCATATAAGAAAGTCGTATGAAAATTTTTGGGTAACCAGAGATTTCTTTTAGGTAAAATACCTATTCTGAGTTCTTTAATATCCAATAAAAACAAGCTCCTATAGTTAATTATATTCTGAGTAGTTAAGACTGCCTCGGAAAACTCTCAATTAGAGTTAACATTTGTCCTCGAAAAGTATCAAGGGAAGAAATATCAAGGTTCATCCCTAAGGGTAGCATGTTTCTAAAGATTCAATACTACCAGAAAGATTTTTTTATGTCAGGTGTATGTCATAGCTTTGTTGTGTTTTTTTTGTTGTTTTGTGTTTTGTTTTGTTTTATGTTATGTGATAATGTCATGTTGTCATTTTGTATATCATGTCATAATATAGTTTTGTATGTCATGTCATAATGTTATAGTTTAGATGTCAGATTATTTCATGTCATGTCATGACATGTCAGGTCATAATGTCATCTTTAATGTCTTTGTATGTTATGTCATAATGCATGTCATGTCATAATGTTGTGTTGTTATGTTGTTATGTCGTTTTGTCATGTCATGATGTCTTTTTATGATGTTGTGATATCATTATGTTATCATCTTGTTTTGTCATATTATTATTTCGTCGTGTCATAATGTCGTGTTGTTGTTTTGTCATGTCCTGAGAATGTTGTGGTGTTGTTTTTATCGTTTATTGTCATGTAGTCATGTTATCGTTTTGTCATATTGTTATGATGTCATTTTACTTTATCATGATGATGTTGTCATGTCGTGTCATTTTGTTTTGTACCATGCTATTTTATTTTGTTTTGATTATATCATTATTTTGATATTGTTTTATGTTTGTTAATATCATTTTATTATTGTTTTATTTTATTGTCATTCTGTTTGATTTGTCATTTGGTTGTCATTATTTTGTTTGGTTGTCGTTTTTTTGTTTGAATTTTTATTTTATGTTATATCGTTATTTATTTTTATTTTGTCTTTATCATAGAAATGTCGGCATTGTATCATGTCATTATTGGTTTTGTTTTGATCATTTTATTTTTTTTAATGTTGTCGTTCCGTCTTCATCGTTCTGCAAAATAGAGTTAGCACGTCCTATAACATGCGAAGAAAATCTAAATGAAACTTGTCTTCATCCTGCAAATGAAACAATGTCAGGAAAAATGTTATATTTAAAATTTTTAGATTTCCTGTTTGAGGTGAATGTTGTCCCAGGGTTGTCAGATGTCCAAATTTGGTTGCTGATTTTTAGTTTCGATTTGAAGATTTATGTTATTTTTAGATTTCAGGAATTTATTTTTATTTTAAGATTTATGTCAATTTGATTTTGATTTTTAAAATTTATGTCAATTTGAGTTTTGATCTTATGTTTTATGTCGATTTAGGTTTGTTTTTGTCGTTTTTGTTTTAGGTTTGTCATTTTTAGGTTTATTTTTGTCATTTTATGTTGATTTAGATTCAATTGGGATTTATGTTGATTTTATAGATTCAATTTGGGTCAAACTTAAAATTTGTGTTGGTTTAAGTTTAATTTGAACTTGAGATTTATGTCGAGTTAAGTTCAATTTAGGTTGAACTTAAGGTTTATGTCAAGTTAAGTTCATTTTAGGTTGAACTTAAGATTTACGTTGAGCTATGTTGAATTAAGTTTGATTAGGTCGAACTTAAGATTTATGTCTATTTGTGTTGAGTTAAATTTGATTTAGGTCGAACTTTAATTTTCATGTCGACTTAGGTTCAATTTGGGTTGAACCTAAAATTTATTTCAGTTTATGTTGCGTTAAGTTCAATTTAAGTCAAACTTTAAGAATTATGTCGGTTTATGTTGAGTGATGTTGAGTTAAGTTCGATTTAGGTCGAACTTTATGTCTGTTTATGTCGCGTTAACTTCAATTTAGGTCAAATTTTAAGAATTATGTCAGATTAGGTTCAATTTTGATTTAGGTCAAATATGAGTTGATTTTAACTTAGTATCAAGTTTAGATTTTAGTTAGGTTCAAGTTAGGTTGAACCTAAGATTTGATCTGACTTAAGTTCGATATGGGTTGAACTTAAGTTAGGATTAACTTGGTTTTAAGATAGGTTGAACCTAAGTTTAAATTTGGTTTAAGTTAGGTTTAAGTTAGGTTGAACCTAAAGTTTATGTTGAGTTAGGTTCAATTTGGGTTGAATCTATGGTTCATGTTGAGTTTGAATTAGGTTTAAGTTAGGTTAAACCTAAGGTTTAAGTTTGAATTAAGTCCAATATGGGTTGGACTTAAGTTAGGTTTGGGTTAACTTGGGTTCATGTTAGGTTGAACCTATGTTTAGATTTGACTTAAGTCCAATGTGGGTTGAACTTAAGTGAGGTCCAGGTTTAGGTATGATTAAGCATTAATTGGTTAAGATTTAAAAATTTAATTAAGATAATGTATTAGACTTAATTAGGGTTTAGGTTTGATTAAATCTTGGTTGGTTAAGGTTTAATAGTTTAATGAAGTCTAATGTGATAGACCTAATTGAGGTTTACGTTTGATTAAACCTTAGTTGGTTAAGGCTTAATAGTTTAATTAAGTCTAATATGTTAGACCTAACTAGAGTTTAGGTTTGATTAAACCTTAGTTGGTTAAAGTTTAATAGTTTAATCAAGTCAAATATGTTAGACTTAATTGGGATTTAGGTTTAATTAAACCCTAGCTGGTTAAGGTTTAATAGTTTAGTTAAATCTAATGTGTTAAACCTAATTAGGGTTTAGGTTTGATTAAACCTTAGCTGGTTAAGGTTTAATAGTTTAACTAAGTCTAATGTGTTAGACCTAATTAGGGTTTAGGTTTGATTAAACCTTAGTTGGTTAAGGTTTAATTGTTTAATTAAGTCTAATTTGTTAAAACTAAATGAGGTTTAGGTTTGATTAAACCTTAATTGGTTAAGGTTTAATAATTTATTTAAGTCTAATTTGTTAGACCTAATTGGGGTTTAGGTTTGATTAAATCTTAGTTGGTTAAGGTTTAATTTTTTAATTAAGTCTGATGTGTTAGACCTAATTAAGGTTTAGGTTTAATTAAACCTTAGTTGGTTAAGGTTCAATAGTTTAATTAAGTCTAATGTGTTAGACTTAATTAGAGTTTAAGTTTTGATTAAACCTTAGTTAGTTAAGGTTTAATGAATTTATTAGGTCTAATGGGTTAGACCTAATTAGGGTTTAATTTGTCTTAAATAAATGTAATTAAGATTTAAGGTTTTTAATTAGGTCTAATTTGGGGCTAGACCTAATTAGGGTTTAGGTATGCTTAAACCTTAGTTAGTTAAGGTTTAATGATTTAATTAGGTCTAATGTATTAGACTAATTAGGTTTTAGTTTGATTAAACCTTAGTTAGTTAAGGTTTAATGATTTAATTAGGTCTAATGGGTTAGACCTAATTAAAGTTTAGTTTGATTAAACCTTAGTTAGTTAAGGTTTATTTATTTAATTAGGTCTAATGGGTTAGACCTAATTAGGGTTTAAGTATAATTAAACCTTAGTTATTTAAGGTTTAATGATTTAAGTATGTCTAATGAGTTAGATCTAGTTAGGGTTTAGTTTGATTAAATCGTAGTTACTTAAGGTTTAATGATTTAATTAGGTCTAATGGGTTAGACCTAATTAAGGTTTAGTTTGATTAAACCTTAAGTAGTTAAGGTTTAATGATTTAGACAGGTATAATGGGTTAGACCTAATTAGGTTCTAGGTATAATTAAACCTTAGTTAGTTAAGGTTTAATGATTTAATTATTTCTAATGGGTTAGACCTAATTAGGGTTTAGTTTGATTAAACCTTAATTAATTAAGTTTAAATTATTTAATTAGGTCTAATGGGTTAGACCTAATTAGGGTTTAGTTTGATTAAAACTTAGTTAAATAAGGTTTAATGATTTAATTAGGTCTAATGGGTTAGACCTAATTATAGTTTAGTTTGATGAAACCTTAGTTATTTAAGGTTTAATGATTTAATTAGGTCTAATGAGTTAGAACTAATTAGGGTTTAGGTATAACTAAACCTTAGTTAGTTAAGGTTTAATGATTTAATTAGGTCTAATGGGTTAGACCTAATTAGGGTTTCATTTGTTTTAAACTTAATGTAATTAAGGTTTAAGCTGTTTAATTAGGTCAAATTAGGGGTTAAACCTAATTAGGATTTGATTTTTTTAAATCTAATGTAATTAAGGTTTAAGTTTTTTAATTAGGTCTAATTAGGGGTTAGACCTAATTAGAGTTTGATTTTGTATTAAACCTAATTTGTTTTAAGTTTTTAATGGTTTTAATTAAGCCTAGTTATGTCTTAAACTTAATTAAGGTTTGATTTTGCATTAAACATAATGTAGTTAAAGTTTAATGGGTTTAATTAAGCCTAGTGATGACTTAAGCTTAATTAAGGTTTTATTTTGTATTAAACCTAATTTAGCTAAGGTTAAATGGGTTTAATTAAGCTTAATAATGTCTTAAGCTTAATTAAGGTTTGATTTTGTATTAAACCTAATTTAGTTAAGGTTTAATAGGTTCAATTAAGTCTAATAATGTCTTTAGACCTAATTATGGTTTTTCTTGAGTCTATTTGGGTTTAGACTCAATATTTACTTGGTCCATTATAGAATAGGCTGAGTAGGATGAGAGGAAAAATTTAGGGTTTTAAAATATTATTTTATAATTAATAAATTATAACCCTAACTTAAAAATATCTTAATGGTTTAAGAATTATCATTTTAAGTTTATCGTTTGTCACCTTAAAATTCCTAATCATTCTCAAATTTTAATTTTTCATATTTTCATTTTTTATAATTATTGTTAAAAATAATTATAAAGTGTCTGGAAAATTAGGAAACCATGTCCTAGAGGATTTTCCTAGCTTAGGAAAAATCAGGGAAGGTTCTTAATGACCTAGAGATAAATCCTTAAAAATTTCTTATTTATTTATTTTATAAATAATATTTAATAATTAAAATACTCTAGAGAGTATTTAATTATTTAAAAATTAAATAAAAGTCATAAAATTATGATTTTGATCTCATAATTTTCTCTTTTTCATGCTGAGTTTGAGGGTATTTTTGTTATATTTTTATGATTTTCCTTTGTCAAGTTATGGAATTTTGATTGAATTAAGGTTAAATTGGATTTATTTAAATCCAATTAAGCCCAAAAAGACCCGAGGAGGACATGTGTCCTCGTACACGTGAAAATGCGTTTAATCCTCTATGGGGATCCGTACAGCTGATTCAAGGGGTTATAATCTCAGCCGTCCATTCCCAAAACACAGGAATGGACGACATTGGTTCATTCTGTTTAAAGGAGATGAACCAAGAACCGTTAATGGCTTTAGGGCTCAAAATCTCCCTGGATCTTCAATGAAATTTGAAAATTTTTGTTTCTAAAGCATCGTCTCATCAAGTCAAACACATCCATATTGATTTTTGGCCAAGGAGAGATGATCTTCTTCACAATCCGTGAAAATCAAACTAAAATTAGGGTTTAGCACCGTACCTTGGCCTAGGTTGATGTGGGCTCAATCAGAACAGTTTTTTAGCTTTGTGTTGACCTCAGGAAGCTTCCCCTTAAGCAAATTTGAGTTGAAATTGAGGCTATGTAGGAGTTCAATTTTAAGGTGGTTCGGTTTGGGTGAAGAAGATCAAACAATGGGTTAACAGTTATGGGGAAGGCCAATATGGATTGGGCTCATCCTCATTCAGTCCCTAGATAGTTTTAGGTCTGTCAATTTGAGGTTTTGAGTGGTTTGGTTTTACATTTCAAAGGTGTCCTATTTTGGGTCTCTCGGGTTTGGTCAAATTGAAGGAATTCATTAGGCTTTGTGACTTGATTCCAAGTGGGATCAATTGCTTAAGCCATAGGAAAGATTTTTTGTGTTGGGTATTTTCAGAATGGGGTAGACTTTAGCTGTCTATGATTTTCCTCTCCTCTCCTTAGCCTTCTCGGGTTTGCCCTATTTATAGCCATGGAAATGGCCATGGCTGAGCTTGGCTTGGCTAGCATCCATTTGGGGGAATTGTTAACTTCCTCATTAATGTCTTGAGGATAAATTTCGGCTGAGGGGATGATGGATTTTCATTTTCCAAGCTTAGTCATCATTTGTGGAGATTGAATCCAAGCTTTGGTTTGCTTTCATTGTGTGAGTTGGGAGATGCATGGATTGGTCCAAATGTTGTAGTTCAACCTTCCCCACATGAATATTCATTAGTCATTCATTACCTTGAGGAGAGGATGACACTTAAGCTTTATTTCTTATGCTTGTCATAGTTTGGCAATGACAGCTTTTTACCATGGTCAAGGGCATGAGTAAGGTAAGTTTTTCTTTGATTGGGTGAAGGTAGAGGTAAGTAATGACTCATCTAAATCTTCTCCCATGGATAATATGGTTGGTTTCCACCTTTGAAGCTCACTTATCATGGCCTCATGATGAGTGTTCATATTGGTTAACCATGGTATAAGGAGGAGTTTAAGTAATTTTTACTCATTGGATGGCTCATGAGGTGTATGGGATGACTTTCATGTTGGTCGGCCAACCCTTCTTATCCAAGTAAATGAGTCACACTTCATATGTAGAAGAAGGTGACACTAATCCTCCCTTCCCTTATCATCATGAATTTGGTCATGGTGAGGTCAATCATGATCTAAGGAATAACTTAAGACCTGATTTTTCTTCATTGGATAGAGCTTAAGGTGATTGGTGATTCACCAAGTATTCCTCCAAGAATTTATGAGGGAATGTCACCTTATTTCCCTTCAAGATTAAAGTGTCATCGTGTCTTCTAACCATGGTTAAGGTGACATGTCATGTGTTACCCAATGGTTTAATTTTTTTTAATGGATCTTATGGTTTGTGTGTAACCTATGTGAGGTCACCCATCATGTCATTCATGAGTTTGAAAATTCAAAAACCATTTATTATGTCATAAATGGTGTCACAAGTCCAAATTTTATTTTCATGGCTTTTTTAATTATATTTCCATTTTTAAATAATTATGTAATTAATTAAAAATATTAGAAATTATATATTAGCCAATAAATTAATCAAAATAATTTTAAAATTAATAATTTGATTAATTTCATCATTTTTGATTCAAAATTGGGTATTTTGACCAAATTTGATAAATGTTGACCTAGATTGACCCGTTCTAGTCTAAAAATGACCAAAGTGACTTTTATATCCTTATCATGGTTTAGTTTAGTCATAAAATCCAAGGGTTTTGAATTTTTGGGTGGGTTTGGTCATGATGACCATTTTTAGGGTTTATGTCAAACCAAAAGTCAATGTGTTGACTTTTGAGTTTTGCCTTGGTCTCCTTGACCAATGTCAAGTTGATTAGGTCAATATCTGACATATGATGTCAATGTGGTAGTCTTTTAGGTCTTGAGTTGGCCAGTTTAACCAATTTTTGTCTTTTTAGGTCAAGGTTTGACCAATTATATCAATATGATGGTCTTTAGCTCATGTGTTGACCATTTTGACCATATTTTTTCCTAATTAAGTCAAATGTCGACCATATAAGGTTTTGTTATTGCTGATTTGATCATTCCAAGATGTCATTAGGATATAGACTAAAAAGGATTTTGTTAGGGTTTTACCTTAAGTTTTAGGGTTTAGTGACCCTTGGCAAGATTTAAGAGGTCAATATTGGTAGGCTTCCTGTCTCATGGTGTTCCACAAATGATCCTCACAAAAGTGATGTCAACAAATGGGCCCCCAATATGTGTGGTATACTGTTTAAGTGTGCCGCACATATTGGCATTAACCGAAACGGTCTGGATGCCATAATATCCATTATCAGCTTGTTAGGAAATGTTCTATAATAATTGAGAAAGAGGATGGATGCCATACCATTTCTAGAAAATGTCAAATGTTGGTATGTCAATTTTCAGAAGGAATGTTATGTGACTTATATCCTTTCTCAAAGAAAAAGTTAATGGAATGTCATAATTTGTGTGTGGAAAAGAACTAACTCAAAAGGACAAAATGGATGTCATGTTCCATTTCTCGAAATGTCAAATGTCGATATGTCGATTTTGAGAAAGAATGTTATATGACTTATATCCTTTCTCAAAGAAAGAGTTAGAGGAATGCCATAATTTCGTGTCAGGAAAGGCCTTGTATCCAACTACTAGAAAGAGAAAATGGATGCCATATTCCATTTCTTGAAATGTCAAATATCAATATGTCGATTTTGAGGAGGAATACTATGCGACTTATATCCTTTCTCAAAGAAAAAGTTAGAGGAATGTCATAATTCCGTGTCAAGAAAAGGACTTATATCTAATAACTGGAGAGAGAAAATGAATGTCCTATTACATTTCTCAGAAATGTCAAATGTCAATATGTTGATTTTGAGAAGGAATGTTATATGACTTATATCCTTTCTCAAAGAAAGAGTTGTAGGAATGAGATGTTTCTGTGTCAGGAAGGGACTTACATCCAATAAGTGGAGAAAGAGAGGATGCCATATCATCTCTCAGAAATGTCAAATGTTGATATATTAGTTTTGAGAAGGAATGTTATATGACTTACATCCTTTTTCAAAGAAAAATTTAGAGGAATGTTATAATTCTGTGTCAGGATAAGGACTAATTGAAAGGAGAAAATGGATGTCATATTTCATTTCTCGAAATGTCAAATGTTAATATGCCAACTTTTAGAATGAATTTTATACGACTTAAATCCTTTCTCAAAGAAAAAGTAAGAGGAATGCCATAATTCTGTGTCAGGAAAAAGACTTATATCCAATAACTGGAGAGAGAAAATGGATGTCATATTTCTTTTCTTAGAAATGTTAAATGCCAATATGTCAATTTTGAGAAGGAATGCTATGCGACTTATATCCTTTTTTTAAAGAAAAAGTTAAAGGAATGCCATAATTCTGTGTCAGGAAAAGAACTAATATCTAATAACTGGAGAGAGAAAATGGATGTCATATTCCATTTCTTATTAATGTCAATATGTCGAAAGAGAGTGGGAAACTTGCCAAGAAGGTTGTATCTGCTAGGGATTTGACCTTTATAAGCTGAAAGATAGATCTTATGTTAATTATCACAAGCTATTCATATTTTCATTTTATTTTTATTTAAAGAGTTAATTTTGGCATTTTAGGACCTATCGATGTATTGTAGACAGTTAGGGAAAAAGAGAATAAATGTCGTATTCGATTTTCTCAAAAGCATCAATATCGGTTTTGTCGGTTTTGGATTAGGAATGCGTATGAGACTTATATTCTATCCAAAAGAAGATTGCTAAAAGAATGTTGATGTCATGATGGTCTTATATCAATAACTAGAAAGAGAGTAGATGCCATTTTCCATTTAAGAAGCTCATATATTATCTTTTAGAAATATCAATGTTGTTATGTCGATTTTTGAATAGGAATGCATATGAGACATTTATCCTATCCAAATAAAGGTTGCTAAAGGAAAACTGATGTCATGATGGTCTTATATCCAATAGCTAGAAAGAGAGTAGATGCCATTTTCCATTTAAGGAGCTCTTATACTATTTTTTAGAAATGTCAATGTCGTTAGGTCGATTTTGTAATAGGAATGCATAGGAGACTTATATCATATCCAGAGAAAGATTGTAAAGGAAAGACGATGTAATGATGGTCTTATTTTAAATAGCTAGAAGGAGAGTAGTTGCCATTTTTCATTTAAGGAGGTCTTATACTATCTTTTAGAAATTTCAATGTCATTATGTTGATTTTGGAATAGGAATGCATATGAGACTTATAACCTATCCAAAGAAAGATTGCTAAAGGAAAGCCGATGTCATGATGGTCTTATATCCAATTGCTAGAAAGAGACTAGATGTCATTTTCCATTTAAAGAGGTCTTATACTATCTTTTAGAAATGCATGTCATTATGTCAATTTTGGAATAGGAATGCATATGAGACTTATATCTTATCCAAAGAAATATTGCTAAAGAAAAACTGATATCATGATGGTCTTATATCTAATAGCTAGAAAGACAATAGATGTCATTTTCCATTTAAGGAGGTCTTATACTATGTCTAAGAAATGTCAATGTCGTTATGTCAATTTTGGAATAGCAGTGCATATGAGACTTATATCCTATCCAAAGAAAGATTGCTAAAGGAAAGCCGATGTCATGATGGCTTATATCCAATAGCTAGAAAGAGAATAGATGTCATTTTCCATTAAAGGAGGTCTTATACTATCTCTTAGAAATGTAAAATGTCAATGTCGTTATGTCGATTTTGGAATATGAATGCATATGAGACTTATATCCTATCAAAATAAAGATTGCTAAAGGAAAGTCGACGTCATGATGGTCTTATATCCAATAACTTGAAAGAG
Source organism: Papilionanthe hookeriana x Papilionanthe teres (assembly GCA_022702705.1). Lineage (NCBI taxonomy): Eukaryota > Viridiplantae > Streptophyta > Magnoliopsida > Asparagales > Orchidaceae > Papilionanthe > Papilionanthe hookeriana x Papilionanthe teres. Next base: position 33,325,913 of record CM040436.1, on the reverse strand, counting down.
AGTATATGTCATTTTCCATTAAGGAGGTCTTACATTTTCTCTTAGAAATGTCAATGTTGTTATGTCAATTTTGGAATAGGAATGCATATGAGAATTATATCCTATCTAAAGAAAGATTGCTAAAGGAAAGCCGATGTCATGATGGTCTTATATTGAATAGCTGGAAAAAGAGTAGATGTCATTTTCCATTTAAGGAGGTCTTATACTATCTCTTAGAAATGTCAATGTTGTTATGTCGACTTTGGAATAGGAATGCATATGAGACTTATATCCTATCCAAAGAAAAATTTCTAACGGAAAGCAGATGTCATGATGGTCTTATATCCAATTACTAGAAAGAGAGTAGATGTCATTTTCTATTTAAGGAGGTCTTATACTATCTCTTAGAAATGGCAATGTCGTTATGTCAATTTTGGAATAGGAATGCATATGAGACTTAGATCCTATCCAAAGTAAGATTGCTAAAGGAAAGCCGATGACATGATGCTCTTACATTCAATCGCAAGAGAGAGAGAGTGTACATGTCATTTTCCATTTAGGGAGGTCTTATACTATTTCTTAGAAATGTTAATGCCTTTATGTCGATTTTGGAATAGGAATGCATATGAGACTTATATCTTATCCAAAGAAATATTGCTAAAGGAAAGCCGATGTCATGATGGTCTTATATCCAATAGCTAGAAAGAGAATAGATGTCATTTTCCATTTAAGCAGGTCTTATACTATCTCTTAGAGATGTCAATGTCATTGTGACAATTTTGGAATAGCAATGCATATGATGCTTATATCCTATCCAAAGAAAGATTGCTAAAGGAAAGCTGATGTCATGATGGTCTTATATCCAATAGATAGAAAGAGAGTTATGTCATTTTCCATTTAAGGAGGTTTTATACTATCTTTTGGAAATATCAATGTCGTTATGTCTATTTTGGAATAGGAATGCATATGAGATTTATATCTTATCCAAAGAAACATTGCTAAAGGAAAGCTGATGTCATGATGGTCTTACATCCAATAGCAAAAGAGAATATATAAACTTATAAGGTTGACTAAAATTTTTTGAATTCTTAATGTTTGTTGGGCTTAAGTCTCTCGAAGGAAATTACTTTTTGCCAATATAGGTCTTTTTAGTTTGTGAGAGAATTGAGAATCAATTTTATGTTGTTTCATGAGGTTGGGCTTGATATCATTTTTTTTCGATCATTTGTTTCCCAGTTTAAAAAACAAGTAATTCATTTTTATTTATTGTCGCATAATTTTTTATTTTAATATTGCCCATTGATTTGGGGGAATTATTATTTATCTTTTGCAATCGACCGGCTGGTAAGATCCCCTGAATATGTCTTTTTATCAACATATGGGCCCTCCCATGTTGGTTCGAATTTCCCATCTATTTTGAGATGAGAAAGGATAAGTCTTCGGAGTATGAAGACTAGGTTTCCAATTTGAAATGTTCTTGGAAGAACTAATTTGTCCTGGGCCTGCACCATTTTGTTTCGTACAATCCCAGATATTGTTGAGCTATAAGTGTATGTTTTTTTATAAACTATCGAGCTCTTCATGTTGCGATTTTGCATTTTATTTTTCTATTATTTTGTTTGCTAGTGCCATTCAGGGTGAAGGCCGTTGTACTTCAGTGGAAGCACAACTTCGTACCTGTATGTCAGAGTAGATAGTGTTGACTGTATCGGTATGTGGTACGGTAGGCCCATAAGGCTTCCGTTAACAGCTTGTGTCATTGTCTTAGACTACTAGTTGACATTTTATTTATCACCGGCTTTTTCAAGATTGTTTAGATTGCCTTTGAGAAATCATTTTGAATTGAGATTGGAGTTGGATTTTCTAATGATTGGAAGATATGACTTCAGGGTAGAATTTCCATTAATTGCTAATAAGATAGCTCTTTTACCTTAGCTTCCTCTTTCAGGGTCTAGGCAGATTCCAAAATTTTGATGTGATTAAAATATTTTTTATTTTCTAATGATATTTCAGAGCCAATTATAGCCGACCAAAAGACAAGATCACTTAATTTTCTTCTGAGTATAATATCAGAAGAATTTTCTTAAGACGGTTTTTCAAGTTTTATTAATTAGGGGAGAATTTGGACACCAATTTTTATTTCATGCTCACCTCAAGCTTCTTCTCAGAGAATTACTATATCTAGTGAAGCATATTTTAAGGATTTTGAATGTCTAAACTTAAAAACCAATTTTGATTTCATGCTCACCTCAAGCTTCTTCTCAAGGAATTACTATATCTGGTCAAGCGCATCTCCTTTAAAGATTTTGAATGTCATAATTTAAACACCAATTTTTGATTTCATGCTCACCTTCAGCTTCTTCTCAGAGAATTAATATAATTGGTGGAGCATATTTTAAGGATTTTAAAAGTCCAAACTCCATTAATTAATAATTCTTAAATATTTCTTAAGAAAAATTCTAGGATATTCTAACTCATTCAAAAGTTAGGACCCAATCACATGGCAGAAGATTAATAAGCTCGTGATATCCTGATTCAATTAATCATACTTCGATCACACTATTTTATTTTTGAAATTTACGTAAGACCTAGTCCGAAGACTAAGTTAAAGGACCCATTTATTAAGGAATTAATTTCATTTCCTCTTGAAATCATAGGTTCTTTTCTTAAAATGCTGAAATTTTCGTCTTGGATTACTCCTTTCTGGATTGTCTTTCTGTTAATGATTGTTTGATCTGAGCAGATGTTTCAACCATTGGACGGTGTCTTGTTCTACCTTTTGTAATGACAGTGTCTGTTATTTTAGGTTTCAAGCAAAGTTTAGCTGGTACCTGGGTTGTTTGTAGCTTGTTGACTTCCCTGAGCAAAACATGGCAGGGAGCCTAGGTAAATTGGCCTTCTTTTATTTAAGAAGTTTACTTTCATATAGCAAACTGCCCTGTCCACTGGTAAATTAAAACCTTGAGAGAAATAAATGATTATCTTACGGTGGATCCATTTTTCAATTAAAATGTCGTCATTTTCATTTGAGACTTGTTATGGGAAGGGAGGGAGCTTATGTCATTTATGTCGTTTTGGTTTTGTCATTATGGTAATGTAAGACTCTAAGATTTGTTAATTACGAACAAATCTTTAGGTCGAAGAGATGTTAGTTCTATTTTACCCAAGATTAAGTAAGATATAGAATAAAAGAAGGATGATTTAGCCTTTAAAAATGCGAATCATCATAGTTATGAAGACAAATTAATTAATTAAAAAGGGGGAGAGAGAAAGTCACCAGCGGAGTCGCCACTCTCTTGATGGCGGCCTGGAGGAGGCACTTGTCGTGTCTCGGCACCGTCAATTCTTGTGTCATGTCAAATGTCGAGGAGTTGTCACTCTCTTTCTCTATCTATCACCCTAATTCTTATCCTACATAGACTTATTGTCAGAAGTCTTTGGAGAATTTGAAATAAGGAGGACTAATTATGATAGAGATTTGAGAGAAAATGAGATCAAATGAGAGTCTTATAGAACAAGTCTTCAAAATTACTAAAGTTGTTCGTATAAGAAAGTCATATGAAAATTTTTGGGTAACCAGAGATTTCTTGTAGGTAAAATACCTACTCTGAGTTCTTTAATTTCCTATAGGAGCAAGCTCTTATAGTTAATTATATCCTGAGTAGTTGAGGCTGCCTCGAAAAACTCCCGATTAGAGTTAACATTTGTCCTCGAAAAAGTATCAAGGGAAGAAATGTTAAGGTTCATTCCTAAGGGTAGCATGTTTAAATATTCAATACAACCAGAAATTTTTGTTTTTGTCGGGTGTATGTCGTTGCTTTGTTGTGTTTTGCTTTTTTTGTGTTTTGTTTGTTTTATGTTATGTGGTAATGTCATTTTGTTATTTTGTATATCATGTCAGAATATAGTTTTGTATGTCATATCGTAATGTTGTAGTTTAGATGTCAAATTGTTTTACGTCATGTCATGTCAATTCATAATGTCATCGTTAATGTCGTTATATGCTATGTCATAATGTCATTTCATGTCATGATGTTGTGTTGTTATGTTGTTATGTCATTTTATCATGTCGTGATGTCTTTTTATGATGTTGTGATATCATTATGTTATCTTGTTGTTTTGTCATATTATCATTTTTTTATGTCGTAATGTCGTGTTCTTGTTTTGTCATGTCATGATGATGTCGTGGTGTTGTTGTTTTCATCATTTATTGTCATGTAGTTATATTATCGTTTTGTCATATTGTTATGATGTCATTTTACTTTATCATGATGATGTTGTCTTGTCGTGCCATTTTGTTTTGTACCATGCTATTTTATTTTGTTTTGATTATATCATTATTTTGATAGTGTTTTATGTTTGTTAATATCATTTTGTTGTTCTTTTATTTTATTTTCATTCTATTTGATTTGTCATTTGGTTGTCGATATTTTGTTTGGTTGTCGTTGTTTAGGTTGAATTTTTATTTTATGTTATGTCGTTATTTATTTTTATTTTGTCTTTATCAGAGAAATGCTAGCATTGTATCATGTCGGTATTGGTTTTGTTTTGATCGTTTTATTTATTTTTAATGTTGTCATTCCATCTTTATCATAATGCAAAATAGAGTTAGCACACACTATAACATGCAAAGAAAATCTAAACGAAACTTGTCTTCATCCTGCAAAGGAAACAATGTCAGGAACAACGTTATATTTAAAATTTTCAGATTACCTGTTCGAGGTGACAGTTGTCCCAGGGTTGTCCGATGTCCAAATTTGGTTGCAGATTTTTAGTGTTGATTTGAGGATTAATGTGATCTTTAGATTTAAGGAATTTTTTTTTGTTTTAATATTTATGTCAATTTGGTTTTGATTTTTAAGACTTGTGTCGATTTGAGTTTTGATTTTAAGTTTTGTGTCAATTTAGGTTTGTTTTTGTCATTTGTTATTTTAGGTTTGTCATTTTAGGTTTGTTTTTTTCATTTTATGATGATTTAGATTCATATGGGATTTATGTTCATTTTATAGATTCAATTTGGGTCGAACTTAAAATTTGTGTTGGTTTAAATTTAATTTGAACTTGAGATTTATGTCGAGTTAAGTTCAATTAAGGTTTAACTTAGGGACTATGTCGAGTTAAGTTCATTTTAGGTTGAACTTAAGATTTTACGTTGAGCTATGTAGACTTAAGTTCGATTTAGGTCAAACTTAAGATTTATGTCGATTTGTGTTGAGTTAAATTTTGATTTATGTCGAACTTTAACTTTTTTGTCGACTTAGGTTCAATTTGGGTTGAACCTAAAATTTATATTGGTTTATGTTGTGTTAATTTTGATTTAAGTCGAACTTTAAGAATTATGTCAGTTTATGTTGAGTTATGTTAAGTTAAGTTCGATTTAGGTTGAACTTTATGTCGGTTTATGTCATGTTAAGTTCAATTTAGGTCAAATTTTAAGAATTATGTCGTTTTAGGTTCAATTTTGATTTAGGTCCGATATGATATGCTTTTAACTTAGTCTCAAGTTTTGGTTTGAGTTAGGTTTAAGTTAGGTTGAACTTAAAATTTGATCTGACTTAAGTTCGACATGGGTTGAGCTTAAGTTAGGATTAACTTGGGTTCAAGTTAGGTTGAACCAAAACATAAATTTGGTTTAAGTTAGGTTTAAGTTAGGTTCAATTTGGGTTGAACCTATGGATTATGTTGAGTTTGACTTACGTTTAAGTTAGGTTAAAGCTAACGTTTAAGTTTGACATAAGTTCAATATGGGTTGAACTTAAGTTTGGTTTGGGTTAACTTGGGTTCATGTCAAATTAAACCTAAGTTTAGATTTGACTTATGCCTAATGTGGATTGAACTTAAGTTAGGTCTAGGTTTAGGTATGATTAAGCCTTAGTTGGTTAAGGTTTAACAGTTTAATTAAGTATAATGTATTAGACTTAATTAGGTTTAGGTTTTATTAAACCTTAGTTGGTTAAGGTTTAAAAGTTTAATTAGGTCTAATGTGTTAGACCTAATTGAGGTTTAGATTTGATTAAACCTTAGTTGGTTAAGGCTTATTAGTTTAATTAAGTCTAAGGTGTTAAACCTAATTAGAGTTTAGGTTTGATTAAAGCCTAAGTTGGTTAAGGTTTAATCGTTTAATCAAGTCTAATGTGTTAGACCTAATTGAGGTTTAGGTTTGATTTAACCTTAGTTGGTTAATGTTTAATAGTTTAATTAAGTGTAATGTGCTATACTTAAATGGGGTATAGGTTTAATTAAACCTTAGTTGGTTAGGGTTTAATAGTTTAATCAAGTTTAATGTGTTAGACGTAATTGAGGTTTAAGTTTGATTAAACCTTGGTTGGTTAGGGTTTAAAGTTTAATTAAGTCTAATGTGTTGGACCTAATTGGGGTTTATGTTTGATTAAATCTTAGTTGGTTAAGGTTTAATAGTTTAATTAAGTCAAATGTGTTAGACCTAATTGGGGTTTAGGTTCGATTAAACCTTAATTATTTAAGGTTTAATAGTTTAATTAAGTGTAATGTTTTAGACCTAGTTGAGGTTTAGGTTTCATTAAACCTTAGTTGGTTAGGTTTAATAGTTTAATTAAGTCTAATGTGTTAGACCTAATTGAGGTTTAGGTTTGATATAGCCTTAGTTGGTTAAGGTCAAATAGTTTAATTAAGTCTAATGTGTTTGAACTAATTAGAGTTTTTTTTTCTTAAACCTTAGTTAGTTAAGGTTTAATGATTTAATTAGGTCTAATGGGTTAGACCAAATTAGGATTTAATTTGTCTTAAACCTAATGTAATTAAGGTTTAAGGTGTTTAATTAGGTCTAATTAGGGGGTAGACCTAATTAGGGTTTAGGTGTGCTTAAACCTTAGTTTGTTAGGGTTTAAAGATTTAATTAGGTCTAATGGGTTAGAGCTAATTAGGGCTTAGTTTGATTAAACCTTGGTTAGTTAAGGTTTAATGATTTAATTAGGTATAATGGGTTAGACCTAATTAGGGTTTAGGTGTAATTAAACCTTAGTTAGTTAAGGTCAAATGATTTAATTAGGTCAAATGGGTTAGATCTAATTAGGGTTTAGTTTGATTAAACATTAGTTAGTTAAAGTTTAATGATGTCTAATGGGTTAGACCTAATTAGGGTTTAGGTATAATTAAACCTTAGTTAGATATAGTTTAATGATTTAAATAGGTCTAATGGGTTAGATATAATTAGGGTTTAGTTTGATTAAATCTTAGTTAATTAAGGTTTAATGATTTAATTAGGTCTAATGGGTTAGACCTAATTAGGGTCTAGTTTAATTAAACCTTAGTTAGTTAAGGTTTAATGATTTAATTAGGTCTAATGGGTTAGACCTAATTAGGGTTTAGGTATAATTAAACCTTAGTTAGTTAAGGTTTAATGATTTAATTAGGTCTAATGGGTTAGACCTAATTAGGTTTTAGTTTGATTAAACCTTAGTTAATTAAGGTTTAATGATTTAATTAGGTCTAATGGGTATACATAATTAGGGTTTAGTTTGATTAAACCTTAGTTAGTTAAGGTTTAATGATTTAGTTAGGTTAGGGTTTAGGTATAATTAAACCTTAGTTATTTAAGGATTAATGATTTTATTAGGTCAAATGGGTTAGACCCAATTAGGGTTTAATTTGTCTTAAACCTAATGTAGTTAAGGTTTAGGGTGTTTAATTAGGTCTAATTAGGGATTAGACCTAATTTGGATTTGATTTTCCTAAAACCTAATGTACTAAAGGTTTAAGGTGTTTCATTAGGTCTAATTAGGGGTTAGACCTAAATAGGGTTTTATTTTGTATTAAACTTAATTTAGTTAAGGTTTAATGGGTTTAATTAAGCCTATTGATGCCTTAAGCTTAATTAAGGTTTGATTTTGCATTAAACCTAATCTAGTTAAGGTTTAATGGGTTTAATTAAGCCTAGTGATGTCTTAAGTTTAATTAAGGTTTTATTTTGTATTAAACCTAATTTATTTAAGCTTTAATCGGTTTAATTAAGCCTAATAATGTCTTAAGCTTAATTAAGGTTAGATTTTATATTAAACCTAATTTAGTTAAGGTTTAATAGGTTTAATTAAGTCTAATAATGTCTTTAGACCGAATTATGGTTCTGTCTTGAGTCTATTTGGGTTTAGAATCAATATTGACTTAGTCCATTATAGAATAGGCTAAGTAAGATGAGAGGAAGGATTTAGGGTTTTAAAATATTAATTTATAATTAATAAATTTTAACCCTAACTTAAAAATATCTTATGGTTTAAGAATTATCATTTTAAGGTTATTGTCCGTCACCTTAAAATTCTAAACCATTCTCAAATTTTAATTTTACATATTTTCACTTTTTTATTATTATTGTTAAAAATAATTATAAAGTGTCTTGAAAATTAGGAAATCGTGTCTTAAAGGATTTTCCTAGCCTAGGAAAAATCGGGGAAGGTTCCTAAAGACCTAGAGATAAATCCTAAAAAATTTCTTATCTTTCTGTTTTATAAAAAAATTTTAATAATTAAAATACTCCAGAGAGTATTTAATTATTTAAAAATTAAATATAATTTATGATATTACGATTTTGATCTCATAACTTTCTCCTTTTCATGCTGAGTTCAAGGGTATTTTTGTTATATTTTTATGATTTGTCTTTGGCAAGTTATGGAATTTTGATTGAATTAAGGTTAATCTGGATTTATTTAAATCCAATTAAGCCCAAAAAGGCCTGAGGAGGACGTGTGTCCTTATACGCGTTAATACGCATTTAATCCCCTACGAGAATCTGAACAGCTGATCCGAGGGGTTATAATCTCAGCCGTCCATTCCCAAAACAAGGGAATGGACGACATCGGTTCATCCGCCTCGAAGGAGATGAATCGAGAACCGTCCATGGATTTATGGCTCAAAATCTCCCTGGATCTTCAATGAAATTCAAAGAGTTTTGTTTCTAAAGCATCGTCTCATCAAGGCGAATACATCCATATGGATGTTTGGCCATGGGGAGATGATCTTCTTCACAATGTGTGAAAAACGAACCAAAATTTGGGTTAAGCACCATACCATAGCCTAGGTTGATGTGGGCTCAATTTGAATGGTTTTGTAGCTTCGCGTTGACCTCAGGAAGCTTCCCCTCAAGAAAATTTAAGTTGGAATCGTGGCTATGTAGGAGTTCAACTTTGGGGTGGCTTGGTTTGGGAGAAGAAAATCAAACAGTGGGTTAAAAGCTATGGGGAAGGCCAATATGGATTGTGCTCATCCTCATTCAGTCCCTAGATGGTTTTAGGTCAGTCAATTTGAGGTTTTGAGTGGTTTGGTTTTACATTTCAAAAGTGTCCTTTTTTTGGATCTCTCGGGTTTGGTCAAATTGAAGGAACTCACTAGGCTTTGTGACTTGATTCCATGTCGGATCAATCGCTTAGGCCCTAGGGAAGAATTTTTTGTTGGGTGTTTTGGGAATTGGGTAAACTTTAGCTGTCTATGAATTTCCTCTCCTCTTCTTAGCCTTCTTGGGTTTTCCTTATTTATAGTCATGGAAATCGCCATGGCTGAGCTTGGCTTGGCTAGCATCCATTTAAAGAAGTTGTTAACTTCCTCATTAATGTCTTGAGGATAAATTTTGGCTGAGGGGATGATGTTACATTTTCCAAGCTTAGCCATCATTGGAATCAACCATGGTGGAGATTGAATCCAAGCTTTGGTTTTCTTTCATTGGTTGAGTTGGAAGGTGCATGGATTGGTCTAAATGCTGTAGATCAACCTTATCCCTATGAATTTTCATTTGTTATTCATTGCCTTGAGGAGAGGATGACACTTATGCTTTATTTCTTATCCTTGTCATAGTTTGACAATGATAGCTTTTTACCATGGAGGAGGGCATGACTAAGGCAAGTTTTTCTTTGATTGGGTGAAGGTAGAGGTGAGTAATGACGCCTCTAATTCTTCTCCCATGGATAATATGGTTGGTTGCCACCTTTGAAGCTCACTTATCATGGCCTCATGGTGAGTCTTCATATTAGTTAAACATGGTATGAGGAGGAGTTTAAGTGATTTTTACTCCTCATTGGATGGCTCATGAGGTGTATGAGATGACTTTCATGTTGGCCGGACAACCCTTCTTATACAAGTAAATGAGTCACACTTCATATGTAGAAGAAGGTGACACATAATGGTCCCCCCCCCCCCCATTATCATCATGAATTTGGTCATCGTGAGGTCAGTCATGATGTAAGGGATTACTTAAGACCTGGTTTTTCTTCATTGGATAGAACTTAAGGTGCTTGGTGATTCAAATATTCCTCCAAGAATTTATGAGGGAATGACACCTCATTTCCTTCATGATTAAAGTGTCATCCTATCTTCTAAACATGGTTAAGGTGACATGTCATGAGTCACCTAATGGTTTTGATTTATTTTTAATGGGTCTTATGGGTTGTGTGTAACCCTTGTGATGTCACCCATGATGTCATTGATAGGTTTGAAAATTCGAAAACCACTTATTATGTCATAGATGTTGTCACATGTCCAAATTTTATTTTCATGGCTTTTTAATTATATTTCCATTTTTAAATAATTTTGTAATTAATTAAAAATATTGGAAATTATATTTTTAGCCATTAAATTAATCAAAATAATTTTAAAATTAATTATTTGATTAACTTCATCATTTTTTGTTCAAAATTGGGCATTTTGACCAAATTTTATAAATGTTGACTAGGGTTGACCATGGTTGACCAAGGTTGACCTAGATTGACCCATTCTAGTCTAAAGATGACCAATGTGACTTTTAAAACCTTGTCATGGTTTAGTTTAGTCATAAAGTCCACGGGTTTTGAAATTTTGGGTGGGTTTGGTCATGATGACCATTTTTAGGGTTTATGTTAGACCAAATGTCAATGTGTTGACTTTTGAGTTTTGCCTTGGTCTCCTTGACCAATGTCAAGTTGATTAGGTCAATGTCTGACATATGATGTCAATGTGATATTCTTTTAGGTCTTGGGTTGGCCAGTTTGACCAATTTTTATCTTTTTAGGTCAGGGTTTGACCAATTATATCAATGTGATGGTCTTTAGCTCATGTGTTGACCATTTTGACCAAAATTTTCCTATTTAATTCAAATATCTACCATATCAGGGTTTGTCATTTCTGATTTGATCATTCTAAAATGTCATTAGGATTTAAACTAAAAAGGATTTTGTCAGGGTCTTACCTTAGGTTTTAGGGTTTAGTGAACCTTGGCAATGTTGGTAGGCTTCTTTTCTCAAGGTGTTTCACTAATGATCCTCACAAAAGTGAGGTCAACAACCATATTTCGTGCCTCTGTCTACACGGCATGCCCACTCTTTTGGGTCACTTCTGTTGACCTCAATTTTGGTGAGGTCTTTTGCTTCTCTCTTTAGTACTTAGGATCTAGCCTTAGGCTTTTCCTTTGACTAATCTTAGAGGACTAGAAATGGAACCCACCATTTAGAAATTCAAACTAATTCTTAACTCCCTGCAAACCCCACAAGCTTGATTGTAGACCCCTATTCACCCAGAGGGTTGAAATCAAATGTGGAGGATTAAAGGATGAGTTCCCTATAGAACTTTTTGGCCTTAGGAATACCCTGGATGGCCTGGTCTGGTGAGGGTTAACTTGCACATACACTACACTCTCACACACATTCCAAGTCCTAAACCACACTCTCACCCTACTTGACTTCCTGACTCATGTAGGTAATTCATATGGATGGTCCTTAACCCCTAAGCCCCTGGCTAAGAGGGTTAGGAACAACATAGTGAATGCCTCAAATGAGTCCTCTCATGGCTCATATGGGCTTGATATGGCTTCATGGCTCAACCAAAGTGATTCCATTTCACTCACACTTAATCAATCTTTCTTTTTTCGAAATTTCAGTTTTTGACCGCCGGGGCCCCGGACCCACCAAACCTACCAAATACCCTTGAAATGACCCAAAATTTGCAAAATTACCTAAATTACCCAAGATCCCTCAAAATTAATCCTAAACACTTCCCACCACTCAAATTGACAATCTTTGGCAAAAAAAACCAAAATTTCCAAAATACCCCTAAATCCCCCCAAAATTACCAAAATACCCTTTTACCCAAAAAATCCAAAAAATTCTAAAAATTCCCAGAAAATTCCAAAAAATACAAAATATTCTCAATTTCATTTTTTTCAACTACACCATGGGCCAATTTTTCCAATTTACCCCCCTTTTACTAAAACCCCCAATTTGACCCATTTTTTTAACCCAAGTGAACCCAATGTCAAACCAAACCACCCAAATTGACCTCAATTTTTGTCCAATTCAATTCTAAACTTCAATTAAATATACCCAATATCAATTTAGACCAAATCCAAGTCCAATTTGATTGACATTTGGGCCCAATTCCAATTTGGGGCTTAAAGCCCAATTTTAACCCATGACCCAAAGCTAGCCAATTTCAACTCTAATTGGCCCCAAATCTTTTCTAAAGCTTTCCTAACATCCCCATAAACAAAACACTAACTTTATTTGCCCAAAATTTGAACCTAAAATCCACCCAAACCTAACCCAAAACCAAAATCCCTTAAACTGACTTAAGCCGAAACCTAACCCAAATGGGCCCAAATCCCAAAATTAGATCCCAACCAAAGTTGAAAACTCTTTGTAACACTCCCATAAAAATTTTTCAACATTAATTTTACACCAAATTCAACCTTAGCCCAACCATAGCCCAAGTTAGCCCAATTTGGCCCACCTTGGCCCCTTTACCAAAAAAGCCCAAATTCAACCCAATTCTACTCCAAATCACACCAAATTGATTCCAAACCATTCATGGAACATACCTAAACTAAACCCAACATTTATTTGGCATGGTCTTTCACAAAATTCTTCATCCAAAAGTCCATTTTGAAATATAAAGGCCCACCCATTTAAGCCTTTTAAAAAGCCCATCCAAAATGATTTCAAAAAGCCCAAAATTCATTCCAAAGCCCACATGAGATTTCCTCTCATCATCCCTTTGATTTAAATCATTCCCTAAGTTTCAAACTCATCATCAAATTATCCTAAATTAAGCCTCATGCCAATCTCCCCTAAAGTTATCAAAAATGCCAACATCCTTTCTCATGCAAATGAGCTAACTTTTCCCTAAGCCAAATGAAGCCATGAAGCCATGCATAAGCCACATACAAGCCATGGAAGCCACTTTCCACCTCACCAAGCCATTAATGCAAGAGGAGGAGGTTCTTTCTTAACCCTTTATTAAACCTTTTTAACCTCATTTATGCTACACTCTAAACCAAGCTTAGCCACCTCACCATGGATGGAGACTTCACCACTCCAATTTAGCTTACCCAAATGATACCCTAAGCCCAAAACCAGGTCATGGGAGAGTGCACCCAACCCATTTGCATGAGTTGACGAAAGCAAGCCTAAAATAGCCCTTTCCCCATACCATTTAAATCAAACCACTTTACACATGTCCAAAGCCAATTGAGTTCACCAAATCCCAGCCCTGACCCCATTGTTCAAGATGGTGACCTGACCCTGGCCGGCCAGCCACCACAGCCGCCGAAATACCCCATGGCCGAGAGCTCCATGTGAGCCAAAAAATTCAAAACTCACCTGCTGAGCTGTCCCAACCCCAATGTCCACTGGAGCTCTTCTTCTCCTCCCCTAAGCAGCTGATCCAAGCCATCAAACCCCCCTGGTGAGCCCTCCAGCCACCTCTATTTAAGCACCACCTCCTCTCGACCAAAAGAGGTGTTGAACCAAAACTTACCAAAACTCTGCCAAAATCACTCCAGATCCCTCTCCAGGCATAGAGAACTTGATCCCCACTGAAATCCAGCCCTAAAACCCTCTCTGTAAGTCCAATTTTTGAGTTGAAATTTAAGCCCAAAACCAGGAAACTTCACCACAGTGAGTTAATCTTCAAATTAATTGACTCTACACCTTCACCAGACCAAGAGGAGAAGTTCCCCAGCAAAGTCCCCCTCACCATGCCAACCATTGCTTCCAGCCTCCAAGCTTTGTGATCGGCCTTGGTCACTTTTGTACCTAGGCATTTCCCTAGAGCAAGAGACTTCATCTGGAGCTTGCTTGGACTCAATCGAAGGTGACACAACCCTCAGATCGAAGCTTCACTTCTCTAAGCAAAGGTATGAACTCACTCTTCCTCTCGAGCTCCTGGAGATTCTCCATTTAGTTTGAGTTGATTTCAATGCACCTTAACCGTATAGATGTGTTCGTCTCTTCAAGATGAATCGATAGGGTATAAGGACGCAAAAATCCATGGAGAACAGAGTGAGATCTTAAGGTTTTAGTGCAGACGGTCACGGGTGCACACCAGTCGGAGACGATAACCAAGAGGGGTTGGATCGCGCGTGTATCGAGTGGATGGTCGAGATCAAGCTGAACAGCGCAATGGTACGTGAATGGAGGGCCCCCGTAGCGCTGACTCAGATGGTGGCGCTGAATCACTGAGCGACGCGTGGGCTTTTGATCTGAACGAGGATGACGCGGCGCTGAGTCGGATAAATAGAAAATTAGGATTTTATTGGATTTATTTAAATACTAGAACTTCAAAAATTCATATCTTTGCATAGAAAAATCACAAAAATAAAATAAAAATACCCTCTTGCTCAGTGAACAGAGAAGAATAATGTGGAAAAAAATCAAGTTAATTGGATGAGTATTTTATTTTTAATAATTTATTTACTGTTTCAAATGTTTTGATTCTCCATTTGCATAGTCAATTCACCATGGCACGAGGCCATAGGGCTTTTGAAGCCTCTGATCTTGGGAACATTTCCTGAATTTTTCAAGGTCAGAGGCCATCTCTGTGAAAAGTTATTGATTTTTCAAGTTCATGTCACTGTTTTAGGTATTCTAATTCCAATAATTAGCATGTTGTAAAATAAATTCTAGGAAAATTTGGTGGTGTTTCTTAGGACCAGGGGACCCTATAAAAAATATATTTTGAGTTAATTCATTCATAATAACCTTAATTAGCCTAAACTCCCAAAATTAAATTTTAATTAAATAGGGTTAACCACACACCAAATTTACTTGAAATCAATTCTCCATTGCTCTTTAGGGTCAAAGGAACCTTACATAAAATTTTGAAATCAATTGGACTTGATTAACCCCACCAAATGGATTGATTAAGCCTCATACGCAAAATGGAACATTAAAAATTCATAACTCCAAAAATACTTTTCAAAAATTCACAAAAATGATTTTGGAGCTTCTTTGATATCAGGGGAGTTCAAGAAAATTAAAATTGGAATTTTATAAAAAAGTTGATTTTTCACAATATTTTAATATTTTTAATAATTAAAAAATAATAAAAATCACAAAAATATTAAAAATGATAAAAATGTCACATTTTGACTCCTAATCACTTAGGAATAAACCAAATATTTTTCCTAAGTCCCTAGGATAAGATATTGAATTTTAAAGGCTTAATGTAATTTTTAATATTAAAAAATGAATTTTCAACCTTTTTCACTAAAATAATTCTAATAAATCAAAGAAAAATAAAAAAATTATAAAATTTATTTCTCTAGACTCCTTGAGGTTAGAGAAGTTTAAGAAAAATATAAAATCTATTTTTTCAATTTATATTTTATTTTAAAATTAATTAATTTTCTAAAACTCAAAATAATTATAATAAATAAAATATAATTCAAAAAATCACAAAAATTGGTCCAAGTGGTTCTCTGGCCATTATAAACATCCCATAATTTTCTTAAGGATAGAAACTTTACCTTGGTCATGTTGTTGAATTTTCTTTGAAAACCCCTATTTTCTACTAAAAATAATTATATAAATAAATTAAAGTCAGAAAAATCATATTTTCTCCTCCAATATCTTAACTGACATGAGAGTGAGGTGACATAAAAATTTCAAATTCATTTGAGCTTAATTTAGTGAGTTATGAAATAAATAAGCCTAAAAGGGCATAAAGGTATTTAAAGAATTTTAACCCTTAATTAAAACTTTAGGTTTAATTAAAATGGAGGGTAAAATATTTGATTTTAATTTTCTCTTGGATGATTGAAACTTAGGGAAATTAAGGGGTAGAAAGCCATTAAACACTTTGAAAATATCAAAATGAAACTCTAATTAATTAAATAATTTAAATTTTGGAAAGAATATATTTAAAATTTGGATTATTAAAATAGGGATATTATTAAGAGGATATTTATTCTTTAATTTAAAAATCCCTAAATAAGTCACTTCAATAATATTTAGTTCTTAATTAAAGATTAAAATAATAATCCAAACTAAATAAATTAAAAATTAAAAGAAGATAACCCTTAAATGAATTAATGCTTAAAATGTTAAATGGTCCAATAATTAAAATCAAATTTAAAATCTTGGAGTTAAATTAAATTAAATTAAATTAAATTAAGTCAAGTCAAAGTTTAAATTAAATTAAATTAAGACCTTAACAATTAAATTAAATTAAATTTAAAATATTGAAACTAAAATTAAATTAAATTAAAATTAAATTAAAACTAAAATTAAATTAAAGTAAAATTAAATTAAATTAAATTAAAATTAAATTAAATTAAATTGAATTAAAATCAAATTAAAATTAAATTAAAATTAAATTAAATTAAATGAAATTAAATTAAATTAAATTAAATCAAATTAAATTAAATTAAATTAAATTAAAATCACTTAACAACAAACCTAAATGAAATCATTAAGAGTTAAATCAAAACATACCAATAATTTGAACACCTCTTTCTATCTACGTAAATTTAAAACATAAACATCAATCTGAAATACTAAGATAATTGAAAGTGTAAAGATTTAAATTAAATCTAAAAATAATTTGAACACTATTCCAAACTTAAAATTATTAATTAAAACCTCATAATTAAATTAAAAAACTTTAAATCATTAACTCAAACTTTAAATTAAGAATGATTAAAATTCTCAACAACCAAACATGCCCTTAAAGGCTTTAATTATTATAACTCTTAAATAGTGTATTAAGTGAGATGTCACTTCATTCATCAGGTAATCAAATACCCAGGTTCACTGAGCAAGAGACAAAACTTAACTAAACTTCTGGATGATTAATTCACCTGTACAACTAAATTTACTTGGACTCAAAATAATCCCAGAAGTATTGAAAAGATGTTTAAGACTCGTCATAAGCACTTCCTCAATATGACGGGATGTTTTAGAAGAACAATTGAATTTAATTGTTCTTTGATGAAGAAAATCATCCTTAAACCAAACAAACAACCTAGACGTCATAGGAAATGATTAGCAATAGGATTAGGATTCTGGTAGACAACCAAAACCCTTTCCCTTAGCTTTACCTAGGTATTTCTTGCAAAAGTATGTTTAAATGCTCTAACATGTGTTTTAAGTGTAGTTTGGGATGACGGGAAGACCCTCAAGGTATGCTTTTTTTATTGCAATTTACTTTATTGCAATTTACTTACATGCATTGCGCTTTACTTTTCTTGCATGGTAAACGAGACTGTTGCATGAAAACCAAAACCTTTAAGATCCCTGAACTGAAACCAAAACTAAATTAAAAGTCATTGCAAGATAAAATTCACCGCCACAACATTCCAAAATATAAAACAACTCAAAATTTAATCACAAACACAGCAACAAAACTACAACTTTAACTAAATTAAAACGTATTGTTGGATGATTGGGAATACTCAGATGATGTAACCTAAGTGTTGCTAACAGGATTTCACACAGTCTAAATGAAAGTGTGGAACTCATTCAGTTGAGTTTAGCAAATTCATCTGGAATAAGTGAATCCTATAAAAATAACGATGTCGGAATGATGGAACCGTGAGATCTTAATCGGTGTTGTTATAATCAACTTTAAGATTTGTTTTAATTAAAACATTAAACCATCTCAATTTTTAACTTTTCTAAATCAAAACACTTCTCACATCTCTTGATTGCCACTTTCTAAAACTAAACCTCTGCAACAACAAGGAGCTTGGAGCATGGTGGGCAGCATAACCATCTTCGTCATCAAAACTTGAATCTACTTCTGCAAAACATTTCTTAGTTTTAAATAACCAAGCCATAGGACTTCGAGGTAGTTTTCTTAGTGCAACATAAATCCTCAACTTCTCGTTAGGCATTTGCATAATCATGTTATGCAAATTAAGCCCTAACCAGTCTTAGGACTCCAAGGTAGTCGTTTGGTAGGACATAAACCCTCACATCTTCGAGGCTACTTGTGTGATTATATCATACAATCATAAGTCCTAATTAACTGAAATTGGCAGGATTGTAACATTAAATAATTTTCTTAAACTCGAAGCCAAACAATAGGATAGTGTGGGAAGTTGCCAAAATTCTTCTTGGATCCTCAACTTCTCCCACTTCTCTTCCTTTGGACTCCTAAAATAAATTGTTCCAAATTCGAGCTAATCCCTATTGAAATTTCCAAAACTCAATCTTTTGAAAGCCTTAAACTTTGAAATTCTTGAGAGGAAAAACACTGATCATTATCGAGTTTTTCTTAAATGATTCTGATCATTTAAGATGTAATTAACTATAGGGGCTTGCCCTTATAGGGAACTTTAAGAACCCAGGTAATATAAACCCTATTTAATTTCTTTATATTAAACAAGGGAACTTGTCGACTTATAAAATTGGTTCGCAGACCAAACAGATGTCATAAATCTTCTAGTTTATTTAATCGAGACCCATCGTTAAGCAGTGTGTTTGTCCTTCGAGATAGATACACAGTTTGTGATGTGGTGCTCGTTTATATAAACTATTTGGGATGTGAGATCGGTTTGATTTCATATCTTAAAATTTTCAAACGTAAAATTATTTTCAAAATAAAATGCTACTTTTTAAATTATATATATATATATTTAAATTAAATTTAAAATCTAAAATTCACCGACAATTTCTATAGGTGACCCCTTTTCAAAATACAACACACAAACCTAAAAATATGCCGACAATTTCTGGCGACTCCGCTGGGGAATAGTTCCTCTCTCCATTTTGATCAGATGGTTTTGCTTTCATAAATCGGTAGTGTATCCATGTCCCTAGTGGAGCAAACTACCATTCTTCCGTTGGAATACCCCGCTCATTTCTGTCTTGAACGAGTAAAGCCAACTCCTCTCTGATTTAGGAGCCATTGTTTAGACACCCCTAAATGGAGAGGTTCTGAGATCCTTTTACCTCTTTTCTGAGGTGGGGTGGACCCCCAATAGGTGTTAGTTTAGGAGCGGTCCTTCGAGTCGAGAAGTCTTGCATAAGACTTTTTCTTCCTTTCCAATTCTAAATCGGGCCCTTTACCTTATATATAACCTTTTTCCTTTAATCGTTTTGTTTCTAACAAACGAACCCGCTAATAAACAACCTTATAATAAACAATCTCTTTTAAAAAATCACAAATACACTAAGATAAACGAAAATGTGTTCGGACTCTTTCTTTTTTGTCCTAAACTTTATGACGAAAGGAAGTATAATTCTGGACTGACATTCGGAATCTGCCCTGCAGAAAATGACTGCCCAAAGTTAATCTTCTCCTTCACCAATGGAATGAACTTCGCCGTCTATAAGGATGAGCTGCCTGACAATGGGATCATCCGTTTTGGACAAGGATTCGACAACACAGATATTAAGATCACTGACGTCACTCTTTTCACACTAGTAGACAAAGTGTCAGAAACTGAGAAACCCCTGATTGAGTTCAACTTGAAATCGACTCGAGAATTCCCTCCCCTGCAAAGGGTTCCAGCTGAAAGGAGTACTACTGTTCGTAGGAGGACTGTTGTCTCTACCCCCACCGGTCTAGTCATCTCTGCACCTACCCCGGCTTCTGCCAAACTAAAGGGAAAGGAAATCCAAGTCTGTGATGAGCCTGTCACCGTGGAGGGTACAGATTTTGCTACAATACCATCTATTTTTGAGATTGGGTTCAGTTCAAGAGTTGCACCCCTAACTCGGAATCAAAGGAGAAATAAAAGCAGAAAGATTGCCAAGATTGAGAAAGCCAAAGCTGCTGAAGTTGCTTTTTTTAGAAGAAATTCCTAAGGAAAGAGAAGAACTGCCTGAGTATATACCTCTGTTGGAAGGAAGCAGGTTTCACCCTCTCTCTGCCGCATCAGATGAAGAGGATGTCCGTAGGATCGCCGCTGCATTACCCCGACCTACGTACTACATCAATTACAAAAGGAAAAGGGTTAAGACTACGCCATTTGCTCGACTACAAGCTGTGATAGAAAGATTGGAAAAGAAAGAAAGATGCCCTGTGTCAGAAATCTTAAGAAGGATGGGACGGGTGCCAGCTAAATCCCGCCTCGGACCGAGAATAGAGCTTGTTGCTGCCACAGAGAAACCAAAGAAGAAGATAAAAGCCAGTTCACCCGTTGTTGTATCAGGTCTGCAAATTAGGGAGGATACCACCTTCCAGCATATAGCCGACAGACCATCCGGTCCTAGGCTTCCGGCTGCAAGATGGATGGTATGGTGACCTACTACTGGCGAGCTAAGACCAAAACAATGTCCTGAGAAGAAAAGTCTCATCAGGAGACTTGAATTAGAAGAAAGTGCTACTGCAATAAAGGGGACTCCCGGAAAGGAAGTTTAACAACCGTCACGTGACAACTGCGAGACCGTGCGGAAAAGGCCACTAGAGGATGCCATGGACAAGTTAAGGACCGACATCCGACGGTTAGCAAAAGAAAGAGAAGAAAAACTAGAAGATGAAGTTGATTCATCAGAATTTATGAATGACGAGTATACTGAAATCAACATGGTTAAGACACGAGCATCATCAGTTTCGCAAGGTGCTCCAGCAGTACGTGGAAAGAGATGAACCAGAAGTGATGAGGGCACAGCTTCTGGAAAGAGATGACACAATTTCCCAGATGGCAAAGAGGATGGAAGAGATGACTGCTGCCTTAGCCACTCTCCAGAGTCAGGTACAACCTCAGAAAGAAACACCCCGGAGATCACCCATATTGCGGATGGAGGAAAAGAGATCACATCCGTCAACGGAGACGAGCAACCAAAGAAGGATTCTGCACAAAGCATGATTCCAGAAAAGGACATTAAAAACATGGTAGAACAGCAGGTGCGAGAAGCTCTAGCACAATCTAAGAGTGGAGCATCTATTCAGACGGGTAGACCTTACCCCAAAGAGTTCGATGCAGTCCAATACCCAAAAGGCTTCGTACCACCTCTATTTAAGACTTTTGATGGAACGGGAAACCCCCGACAACATGTTGCACATTTTCATGCTAGTTGTTGCAATGCCGGTGGGAGTGATGCTTCACTCTTCCGACAGTTCGTCAGCAGTTTATCAGGGTTTGCCTTCGACTGGTACGCAGAATTGCCGAACGGTTCAGTAAAGACCTTTTCAGAACTAGAGAATCTCTTTGTTAAGCGGTTTACCGGGGCTCAACACCACATCACTATCGGTGATATAATGGTGGAGCAACAGAAAAATGAACGAGACTTTAGTGGATTACATACTTCGATGGACGAATTTAAGCATGAAGTGTGAACCACAGCTTCAAGAACAACATGCAGTCGGCATCTTGCTCAAGAGTATCCATGGCCCGATAGCACTTCTCCTTAAAGGATTTACAATCAAGACTTTCGAGAAGTTGCTTAGCAAGGCCGGGAGCTTGCAAGAAGAGGCAAAGCAGTTAAGTTTCGTAGACAAGACCGATAAGTAGAAAACTGTGAAGACATTTGAAAAGAAATCGGAATCGTCGCGGCGATAGATAAGGGCAAGCGGCCGGTTCGAGATACGGACCGGAGCGGCCACGACCTAATTACCAACCACCGCGACGGACATACCAACAACCACCACGGATCCATCGGCAACCTCGGCGGGGCTATCGGCAACCTCGACGGGGCTATCGACAACCTCGTCCGAGCTACCGGTCGCCTCGGCATTATAAACAACCGCCTCGTCCATGCGCCTACCTCGAAAGATTTGCTGAATAGGGAATATCCATTCAAAAGCGAAGCAATAGCGAAGATGTTCCGTAGCTTAATGAAGACACCGGATTTTCGGTACGCCGAGCCCAAGAGGCCGGAAGAAGTCAACAAGAAAGATCATCCGAACTATTGCCCTTACCACCAGATGCTCGGACACAAGATAGAGAATTGCATCACTTTCAAGAGTTGCCTTGATGACAATCTCCGAAAAGGGAACATAACGATCCCAATAGAATACATGAAGGAACCCCAGAAAGGAGGTTCCGTCAATGTTATTTCAACGGATCCCATTGTTCTGATAGACCCGTACACGACCGATGATGGATGGAGTACCGTCTAGACAAAGTCTTCAAAGAAAATTTTGGATCACATCCAGTCCGCTTCGGTACGTGCTTCAACTCAGAGTTTGAAACCTGTCGAGCCGGCACTATCACTTGCGATTGAAGAACCGCCCCAGAAGGAAGAGAAGATCGCGGAAGAGAAGAAAATCGAGGTTCTGAAGGGTATACTAGGGGCTGCTTATCCTAGGATGGTTGTTTCCGATTCGGGGGAGAAATCCCCCGAACTCCTGACTCTTTATGATTATCTGCTTGCCCGACGAGATCTTATAATGATAAGGGTTATGGCGTTGGCTACGTTTTGACTGTTTCTAACGATTACGTAGCTAGCGACAACCAGCTTAATCCAGATCTCGATTCCAATACAAATAATGATTCTCAAATCATACATAACCTCGATGACCACGGCGAAGAAGATGTTCACAAAGGAGGCTACGAAAGCTCGACAAGCAACGAGTCCATTTGTGAATTTTGAGGAGCTCCGATCACGATAGAATTAGAACCATCAGACACCGAAGCAACTTCAGAAGAGTCAGTTGTTCCGATTCAAGAGGAGACACTGGTAAATTTAGAAGAGATAACAGAGGTCAATCTAAGAAGCGGAAAAGTTCTACCCCCGAGAATGGGTCCAAAGGATAAAGGAAAGCAGGTGGTTGCTCAGGAAGATTCAACCCTAGCAGAGGAACTGCTCATTCGGGAAGAAACCGAGGAACATGGTAATAAAGTGGACTACAACGTGCTAGCCCATCTTAGGAAGCTACCAGCCAAACTAAGCATATACGATGCTCTGATCCTGTCAAAGGAGATGAGGGAGGCTCTGATCAAGGCTTTACTTGATTCAGAGATTTGTTTAGCTCAAATGGCCGGTAATTCATTCGATGAGGTTTGCTCGTTAAGAGAATAGCGAGGTGTTACCTTCACGGACAATGATCTATTACTAGGAACACCTGATCACAACCGACTGTTATAAATTTCAGTCACTATTGGAAAGTTTTCGCTCTCCAGAGTGTTGGTTGATCCGGGAGCATCAACCAACATAATGAATCTTCGTACGCTAGCATATTTGGAAATTGATGCTCGCGAGCTTGAAGCAGACAAGATGTTATTAAGAGGCTTCAATCAAAAAGGAGAAAGAGCTCTTGGATCGATAACACTACTAATGAAGTCCGGTGATTTAGCAAAGACAACCGCAAAATTCCACATAATTGATTCTGAGACATCGTTCAACGCTCTACTGGGTTGGCCATGGATCCATGAAAACTGGATGGTACTGTCATCTCTGCACCAGTGCATAAAGTATTACGAAGGAGGGGAACAGTGCATCAAAGGTGATTTGCATCTGTTCTCCGTGCACAAAATTGGAATTCATGAAGATGCGGCCTACAACGCACCTCCGAAGAAAACAATCTTTTCCAGAAATACCATACCAAATGAAGCAAAAGAAATTCGAGACGATGAAGAATCTGAAGTTCTAGTCCAACAGTTACTCACCACTCCCTTACGACGAGATGGTGAAGATTTCTCCAGAACTCACACCCGAGGTCGAGGCCGGGGACGAGGACGTGGAAGAAACGTTGGAACAGTTGGACAGAAGAAACCGGTCATCGATGTTGATTGGGAGAATAGTTCCGAAGAAGAAGAAGAAGAAATTGAGAAAGAAGCAACGATAATAAGTCAAAAGGAACCACAATTCAAGATTTCTCTCGAAGATAAAAAGAATGAAGAATATAAATCAATGTACGAGAAGATTAACCGTTATGTACATACTATGACCCTGACCCCGATCCATTCTAATAAGATCGAGGGTATGGTGGTTAAGGAAGTACATGATGGTGGTGCTAAGCCAATCAAGTTCTACCGTGGTGCTTCTTCTTCCAATACTGAAAGTGATGTACAATTTGAAGATGTTACTTCTTCCGAATTAATGGAACTATCTTTTGAGTGGTACTCTCCCTGTGTTCAAAATTTAATTCAACACGGTGTCTTACTTCGACGATGGACAAAAGGCCGATCACAACACTTTGAAAAATTATGGAATAATGTCGGCCGGCCTCCCAACTCAAAACATGGTCTCGGATTCGGCACGATAGGATCGATTGATGATACGAGGATTTTGCTTGGTTGTCACTTGCGAACCTAATAAAGATCGCTTGGAAGCTTCAGAAGACCTCGAAGATCTACTAATCGGAGACGCTCCACCAGAATTCGAAGAAGAAATCAAATCTACAATAGACGAGTTAACGGAAGTTAACTTAGGTACTAGTGAAGAGCCTAGGCCTACCTTTGTTTGCTCCTTACTCAAAAAAGAAGACTCCGAAGACATAATCAAGCTATTAATGGAATTCAAGGACTATTTTACTAGGAGTTACGACGAAATGCCAGGATTAGCTCCAGAAGTCGCAGTTCACAGGCTAGGAGTGGATCCTACTTCCGTTCCAGTCAGACAAGGTCCCAGAAGAATGCGTCTAGAAATTGAGCAACAAGTAATAGCCGAAGTTAAGAAGCTAATAGATGCTAAATTTGTCCGTGAAAAATAAAATCCAACTTGGTTAGCCAACGTGGTACCAGTCAGAAAGAAGAATGGTCAGATCAGAATCTGCGTGGATTTCATAGATTTGAATAAAGCATGTCCAAATGATGAATTTCCACTACCAATCCCAGAACTGATGATCGACATCGCTTCGATGCATGAAATCTTTTCTTTTATGGATGGATCGTCGGGATACAACCAGATAAAGATGACACCAGAAGACGAAAAGCTCACGGCATTCAGAATGCCGATCGGAGTGTATTGCTACACAGTAATGCCATTCGGACTAAAGAACGCAGGAGCAACATACCAAAGAGCGATGACGAAGATTTTTGATGATCTCATTCACAACCAAGTCGAGTGCTACGTGGATGATGTGGTCATCAAAAGTAAACTGAAGGAAGATCACCTATATGATTTGAGAATTGTTTTTGAGCAACTAAGACAATTTAACCTTAAGATGAATCCCTTAAAATGCGCCTTCGGCGTCACCTCCGGGAAATTCTTAGGATTTGTTGTCTGACATCGCGGAATTGAAATCGATTCGGAGAAGATTAAAACTATTTTAGAAATGCCTCCTCCCAAAACTTTGAAACAACACGATCCTTTCAAGGGAAGTTGGCATATCTTCGACACTTTATCTCGAACTTGTCAGGTAGGTGTCAGCCCTTCTCGGCATTGGTTAAAAAGGACGCCAAATTCGTTTGGGATGAGAAATGCCAGCGGGCTTTCAAGGACGTTAAGCAATATTTAATGACACCTCCTGTCTTAGCAGCCCCAGTCTCAGGTAGACCGTTGATACTTTATACCGCGGCTTTAGACGATTCACTCGGAGCCCTGCTAGCCCAGGTCAATGATGAGGGAAAAGAAAACGCTCTCTACTAGCTAAGCCGTCGTCTAACCCCGACGAAAGTAAAGTATCCTCCGATTGAGAAGCATTGTTTGGCTCTGATCTTCGCCGCTCAAAAGCTCAGGCATTACATGCTATGTCATAAGGTCAACTGATCACTGAAAAATTTATTAAGAATTTCATACCTATTTTTGATGAAATTGCACTTTAAAGAAGGGTATTTTCTTTATTTTATTGTAGAATGGAGAATTTAGGTGATAAAAGCAAAAATCATAAAAAGGAGCGGATTTGGAGCAAAAAGGAAGAAAATAATGCAATTTAGCCGAGCAGCCGACGCCGACGGCGAGGTTACGAGGAGACATTTCCGAAGGATTTATAATCGTCTCGCCGACAGCCGAGCCCAAGCCCGCCGACGGCCGAGATAGCGCGGTTTGAAGATCTTCTTGAAGCCTCGCCGACAGCGAGGTAGTTCGTCGCCGACGGCGCGCTAGTTCAAATGGCACAGATACATTGAACCTGGACATTTTTTGAAGAGATGCTTACACACCTCTTGGACCTTTGCTTACCTCTATATATAGAGGCCGAAAATCAGTCTTTAGTGTGCAATCTTTTAGTCTTTTGTCTAGTTTTGTGTGCAATCTTTTAGTCTTTTGTCTAGTTTTGTGTGCAGTTGAGTGTCTTTAGTGAGTCTTTAGTGAGTTTAGTGAGTAATTAGTGAGTCGTGTTGTACTGGAAGGAAGAGTCAAAGGAACTGCGAGGAGTCTGCTTGGGGATAAATCAAGATAAGTATTTGTATTTATTGTTTTTTTTAACTTTAAATGAAATCCATGCTTAGTTTAGTTCCCATGCATTCTGAGTAGTTTATTTAGTCTTTCTCCTCGTTTATGAAATTAAGTGACTTGATGAAATTAAAATAGAGATACTTTTATATATTAATAAATTGTGATAATTTTTACTTAAAACTTAATTTACTTTTCAACCGGCCATTTGATTTGTTAAAATATGTTGATTTACAACTATAGTAAAAATTACATCCGATATTCGGGGAATTCAAAAGCCTTGGAAGGAAGGTGCAAATAAATAAGGAAATAATATCATCGGGCGTAGAATCGAGCATTTTAGTGTGACGGACTAAAATATTCAATTCGGTCCTATTGTTCGAGAGCCGAAGTGTAGATGTTAGCCCTCGAGCGAGGGGAACTTGGGAGCTCTGAAGTGGCAATCGAGATCCTCCCGACTCAGCCGCAGATTCGGCAATCAAACATAGGATTAGTCAATATTCTTTACACCTGACCAAAGGGTAAAGAATAGGAATGCTCCTATTTGTCACAATACCTTAAAATTATCTTTTTAAATTCATCAATCACTTAAATTTCTAAACAAGGGAAAGATACTTTTTTTGAATAGTTAAGACTTATTTAGCAATTAGTTAATTTCCCGCACTTTCAATACGTA
The DNA here is from genome assembly GCA_022702705.1 of Papilionanthe hookeriana x Papilionanthe teres. Classification (NCBI taxonomy): domain Eukaryota; kingdom Viridiplantae; phylum Streptophyta; class Magnoliopsida; order Asparagales; family Orchidaceae; genus Papilionanthe; species Papilionanthe hookeriana x Papilionanthe teres. The sequence goes on along the minus strand of CM040436.1, from coordinate 33,298,823 downwards.
TTAATTTTCTACTTAGTTAAGTTACCTAATTAAAATACTTAGTTTACTTTATCATGCGCTTAAATTTAGAATTCCAAATTTTCGTATACTATTTTAAAATTATTATTATTATTATTTTAAAATTAGTTGTTATTTAATTTTCTCTTTCCCCGTGGGATCGATAACCGAGACTCCACTAGAGCCCCGTATTACTTGATACGATACGTATACTTGCGTAGCATCCACAACATAAATAATTACAATTCTATACATATAATATAGCGGGGTCAAGTTTTTGGCGTCGTTGCAATTAAATTAAAAATATCATAATATAAAATTGTGGGTCAAGTTTTTGGCACCGTTGCGTGGGAAAGTAAGAAAAATTTACTAGAGTAACGAACTATTTTAAAATAATCATAATAAATAAATTAATATCTATTCAAAAATTGTATGCGCAAATTTGGAAACGAAAATTTAATACCTTACGATTCTGAATTAGAGCGTACAATTAAAAGAATTAGAAAACAAAAGAAACAAATTATAAATTTAACACAAATGACAAATATTCCTGAAATTCAAAATATGAACCAACAAAGACCATTAAGAGATTATGCCAACCCTACATCGATGAAATTCATTTAACTATTCAAAACCCCGATGTAGTCGCTAATTCATTCGAACTTAAACCCGCAATTATCCAAATGGTACAAAACAATCAATTTAGTGGTTCACCTACCGAAGATCCTAACTTACATCTTGCTAGTTTTCTAGAACTTTGTGCTACTTTTAAATATCAAGGAGTATCTCGACGATGCTATAAGACTTAGACTTTTTCCTTTTTCATTAAGGGATAAGGCTAAAATGTGGTCGAATTCGTTAAGACTCGGATCTATTAAAACTCGGGGAGAATTATCACAAAAATTTCTATCCAAATATTTTCCACCATCTAAAACTCGCTAAGTTTAAAAATGATATAACTTCTTTTTGTCGATTAGATGGAGAATCAATATATGAAGCTTCGGAGAGATTTAAGGAACTTCTTAGAAAATGCCCACATCATGCGCTACCAGTATTGGCCGATTATTAAAACCTTTTATAATGGATTAGTAGGATCTTTAAGATCAATCATCGATGTCGTCGTCGGAGGTTCATTAATGTCTAAACCATTTAATGAAGCTTATGCACTAATCAAAGAAATGACAACAAATAATTTCCAATGGCCCGTCGATAGAGTAAATCCGAAAAAGATAGCCAGCATTCATGAAAACGATGCAATATCTATGTTAGCTTCTCAAATTGCTGCTATATCTAAGAAATTTGATCATTTTGGAATGAACTACTCTCCTACTTTAAGAAAACTCATATGGACAAATCATAGAATCTCAATCTAATTATGAAACTTTAAATGCTATTAATAATAGAACTAATAACCCTTATTCAAACTATTATAATCCTGGTTGGAAAACTCATCCAAATTTTAATTGAATAACACATCTAATCAACAATGGATGAATCAACCTAATCAAGCAAATCCAAACTATAAACCTAATTACCTACCCGGATTTAATAACAATAACCCTCAATTCAAAGATAAGAAATTATCTATGGATGAATTAATTTTCAATATGGGTCATCAACTACAAAATCAAGGAAATCAACTACAAATTCAAGGAAATCAATTACAAATTCAAGGAACATCTATTAAAAATATCGAAACTCAACTTCGACATATTGCTATCAAGCGCTAAATAATAGAATACCCGGAACTTTTCCTAATAATGTGGAAATAAATCCTAAAGATCAAGGAAAAGAACAAATTAAAGTAATACAACTAAGGAGTGGAAAAGAATTAGAACCTCAAATTCAAAAAGAACTTGAAAGCCAAAAAGAGGAAGTGGAAATTGAAAAGGAAACAATTCAACAAGATTCAAACTTAGAACATTCTTACATTCTTTAATACCTATGAAAATTTCTGTTGAAAAACCTCCACCACCATTTCCTCAACGACTAGCTCAACATAAAAAAGATAAACAATTTGTTAAATTCCTTGAAATATTAAAGAAATTAACAATCAATATACCTTTTGTCGAAGCTTTAGATCGATGCCAAATTATATAAAATTTATGAAAGATATTTTAAATAAGAAAAGAAAATTCACTCGATAATGAAACAAGTGCACTTAGTGAAGAGTGTAGTGCTATTATTCGAAGAAGCTTCCCGAAAAATTGAAAGATCCTCGGTAGTTTCACTATACCCCGCGCTATAGGAGAAAAATTTTATGGAAAAGCTTGTGTGACTTAGGAGCAAGCATCAATCTAATGCCTTTATCGATTTTTAAGAGATTAGGATTAGGAAAAATTACACCTACTTCAAGAACCCTTCAATTAACCGATCGTTCTGCTACCTATCCTAAGGGAGTTATCGAAGATGTGTTAGTAAAAGTGGATAAATTTATCTTCCCAAGCAGATTTTATTGTTTTAGATATTGAGGAAGATAAAGAAATTCCTATCATTTTAGGAAGACCATTTTTAGCTACCGGAAAAGCTATGATCGATGTTCGTAAAGGAGAATTAACTATGAGAGTAAATGACAAAAAAGTTACATTTAATATTGCAAAATCAATGAAATATCCCGCGTTAGAAAAAGATGATGAATGTTTTCGGATGGAAATACTTCGAACATTTACAACGCGAACATTTTAAGGAATATTACGAAGATAAATTAGAAAAAGAAAACACCGAATTAATTCAAGATAATAATGAAGAACTAGATTATATTCAGTGAAAGATTTGAATTTTTGGATAATACCGAAAACACCGACAAGAATATAGTTCCATCAATTATTAAACCTCCCGAACTCGAGCTAAAAATATTACCCGATCATTCGAAATATGCTTATTTAGGTAATTCTTCAACTTTACCGCTTATTATTTCATCTCGCATTAAACAAATCTCAAGAACAAAAACTTTTAGAAACTTTAAAAAATATAAGAAAACTTTCGGTTGGACTTTAGTAGATATTAAAGGAATTAGTCCTTCAATCCGTATGCATAGAATTATTTTAGATGATGAACATAAACCTAAAGCAGTATCCCCAAAGGAGATTAAACCCGATAATGAAAGAAGTAGTTAAGAAAGAAATTTTAAAATGGTTAGATAATGGTATTATATATCTTATTTCCGACGGTGCTTCGGTAAGCCCAATTCACCGTGTTCCTAAGAAGGAGGAGCGACCGTCACCGCTAATGAAAATAACGATCTTATTCCTATAAGATAAGTTACCGGTTGGCGTATATGTATCGATTATAGGAAATTAAATACCGCCACCAGAAAGATCACTTCCCTTTACCATTTCTAGCACCGTATGTTAGATAGATCAACTGGACATAAGTATTTTTGTTTTCTAGATGGATACACCGGTTATCATCAAATACAAATTGCTCCCCGAGGATCAAGAGAATACTACATTTACTAGTCCTTATGGAACTTTCGCTTTTCGAAGAATGTCTTTGGATTATGTAATGCACCAACAACATTCCGTAGATGTATGATGTCTATATTTAGTAAGTTAATCGACAATGGAATAGAAGTATTTATGGATGATTTCTCCGTATTTGGAACATCATTCGACACATGCTTAACTCATCTCGAAAAAGTATTAGAGTATGCGAGAAAACAAATTTAGTTCTAAATTGGGAGAAATGTCAATTTATGGTCATGGGCGGCATTTTATTAGTGGCATAAAATTTCTGAAAAAGGCATGGAAGTGGACCCCGCAAAAATTCAAGTTATAACTAAATTACCACCTCCAACTACTGTAAAAGGGGTAAGAAGTTTTCTGGACATGCCGGATTCTACGTACGCTATATAAAAGATTTTTCAAAAATTACTAAACCTCTATGCCAACTTCTCGAAAAGGACAAGAAATTTGAATTTACAATCGAATGCCCGAATGCTTTTGAACTCTTAAAAGAAAAATTAATTACATCACCTATAATAGTTTCACCTAACTCGGGAGAAACCATTCGAGCTTATGTGTGATGCTAGTGATTATGTCGTAGGAGCAGCTCTTGGCAAAAATATGAAAAGATTTTTAAAGTTATATACTATGCTAAGAAAACTCTAAATAATGTCGAAATAAATTATACAAGCTATGTATAGAGAATTATTAGCAGTAGTATATGGTTTTAATAAATTTAGACCTTATCCGATCGGAACAAAATGTATCGTGCATACCGATAATTCTCGCTATCAAATATTTAATGCAAAAGAAAGATTCCAAACCAAGATTAATTAGATGGATGCTATTAATGCAAGAATTCGATTTCGAGATCGTTAATAAGAAAGGAACCGATAATCAAATTGCGGATCATTTATCAAGATTAGAAAATCATGAATTATCTCGATATCGAAAATGAAATTATGTATGCTTTCCCGATGAACAACTATATAATATCAATGAGTGGAAAATACCATGGTATGCCGATATAGTAAACTATATAGTTAGTAATATTTTACCACCTATGCTAACTTTACAACAATGTAAAAAATTCATCCATGATACGAAAATCTATTTTTGGGATGAACCATATTTATATAAGTAATGTAAGGATTTAATTATTGAAGATGTGTACCTTATGAAGAAACCGAACCAATTATTCAAAAATGTCATGATTCGATTTTGGAGGACATTTCGGATCGATAAAACTCGCTTATAAGATTCTACAACTGGATTTTACCGGCCTACTCTATTTAGAGATGTAAACAAATATATTAAAACTTGCGATAAATGCCAAAGAGTAGGAAATATATCTGAAGAAACGAAATGCCTCTAAATTTTATATTAGAAGTCAAATTTTTGATGTTCGGGGATTAGATTTTATGGACCTTTTATTCCTTCGTTTGGGAACTCATATATATTAGTAGTCGTTGATTATGTTTCCAAATGGATCGAGGCACAAGCTTTACCTAGGTGTGATGCTAAGAGTGTTTCAAAATTTCGATGAAAAATATTTTTACTAGATTCGGAATGCCGAGAGTGATTATCACCGACGGAGGAACTCATTTTAGAAATAAATACATTCACAAACTAGTAGAAAAATACAATATTACTCATAAGATATCCACCGTTTATCATCCACGTACTCAACGGATTAGTCGAAGTATCTAATCGCGAGATTAAACGTATTTTAGAAAAATCAGTAAACCCAAATAAAGTTAGATCGGTCTATTAGATTGTATTAATCGCACTACGGGTTTATAGGATCGCTTATAAAACTCCGATCGGAATGACTCCTTACAGTGCTTATGTATGGAAAAACATGCCACTTACCAGCTGAATTAGAACTTAAAGCATATCGGCGATTAAAGAATTTAATTATAATATGAAGGAAGTCGGTGAGAAAAGATTGCCGCAATTAAAAGAATTGGAAGAATTAAGAAATGAATCATATGATAATGATCGGATTTATAAAGAAAAGATGAAATTATGGCATGATCGTAAGATTAATCGCAGAAATTTTGAACCAGACAGAAGTTTTGTTATATAATACTAGATCGAAATTATTTCCCGGAAAATCAAGTCTCGATGGTTAGGACCTTTCACCATAACTCAAATATTTTAATACGAAACTATAGAAATCGAAGATCCAAAAACTCGACATAAATTTAAAGTTAATGTACATAGATTAAAACCATATTTCGAAGGTATAAGACCTAACTATAAAGAGGTTTTAATGCTTAGTCGACTCGATTAATAATTGAAATTAGGTCTGGCCGACGACGTTAAACCAAGCGCTTTATGGGAGGCAACCCATATTAGTTATCTATTTTTATTGTATCTTAATAGTTAGTCTATATTATCGAAACTTTACTACTCAATTATTATTAAGAATCATCACATATTCGAACCATTATAATGAGAAAAGAAATTATTCGATTTAGAGCGAAATCGCATCATCGTCATATCGAAATATCGTAGAAGACGAAGATTCCGATATCAAGAGTAGTAGTAAAGATTTCCATAGTATGTTTATGTTTATGTTATTTGATTCGATTTAGATTTTATTATGTGTGGAGTGATGATTCGAATATCTCAAACCTAATCGAGATATGCGTCATAGTTTTGTATTAGCATTTAAGTGTGTCGTGGATTGGTTTGCGATGCCGATTAGTAGTAAGGATCGAGAATCAAGTTCGATTATAGAGTTTAAAATTATGTTAGTTTGTACATCTCATGGATTTCAATATTAAAGTTAATTTGTTGTGTTGTGTGAATTTGTTTCGATGTTAAGTTAATATATATGTGATCAACTATATATGTAATATGTTTCGATAATATTCAGACTATCTTTATGTCATGTTGTTATTGACTTTATCGTGATGTTTGTTAGATTATTTGCTTCGAATTGTTATAGTAGTTTAGTTTTTGTTTTTGTGTTAGTTAATCGTATTTGTTTTTATGTTAAATAGGATGTTAGTTTTTCTTTAGTATGTTTTTTATTTTATTCTCGTATTGTTTTAAGTTGTAAAATTGTTAATGTGTTAGTTAAATTGTTTTAATATGTTAGTAATTCATATGTGTAGTGTAGAGTTAATTTTAATTGTTGTATTTAATACTTATCTCGCATTTTATCCCCGCATTTTCTTTACATTGTTATATATATATGGAGAATACTAACAAGTACAGAGTTCAATGAAAAATGAAAAAGCCTCGCAAAAATTTCAAAGAAAAAAAGAAATACCTAAACTTCAAAGGTATGATTTATTTACTTTCCCTTTTTCATTATTTAGAGTAGATATAAAAATTTAAGTTTTGGGGGAGTAAAATACAAATTTAGTTATTAACTTGTTCTCAATTTCTATTTTCAAATTATTATAAAATGATTTTTATAAGCAAATTTTTCAATTTAATTAATATGAATTATTTTATTTAATTATTATAAAAGGTTAAATGAAATATTTCTAGTGCTTTAATTAATTAAATAGAATAAAATATTTGGTTAAAGGAATAAGAATATAGTAAACTATTTTTAGTAAGGAAAACTATATTCTAAAATTAAAATTCTTAAGTATTCAAGTGAAAAGAAAAGATTGAAAATCAATGAAGTAAAAACTATGAAGTATATATAAGCTAAGAAATATTTCTAAGTTTCAAATTTAGGAAGATGAAAATGAAGTTCAAAATTATTAACGTGCTCTCCAGTATACGTAATCCTCATTAAAAAAGAAAAAGAAAAGAAAAAGAAAAAGAAAAAGAAAAAGAAAAAATGAGGAGAAGCTTCGAGGAGATGCCTTATCAAAAATCGGCTTCATTCGAATTAACCTAAAGGGAAAAACTTAGATATTTCCAAACTTATGTTTATGGATTAGAATTTTACCTAATAGTGTTTTCTCGAATTTCTTATCATATGAATATCTTAAGTAATTATTCTTTTAAATATAACTATTCCCGAAATGAATAGTAAGCTAGAAATCTTAGACTCGATAACTAAATAATTTATTTCTATAAGATTAATTAAATTACATGAATTATTTTTATTTAACTTTATTATGATAATAATTAATCTAATTCATAGTTTATTTAAATTGAAAAATCTTACTATAGAAATCATTATTTTTATGTAGTACTAAAATTACTTCGAGGACAAGTAATAAGTAAGTTTGGGGGATTTTGATCACTAAAAAATTTATTAAGAATTTCATACCTATTTTTGATGAAATTGCACTTTAAAGAAGGGTATTTTCTTTATTTTATTGCAGGAATAGAGAATTTAGGTGATAAAAGCAAAAATCATAAAAAGGAGCGGATTTGGAGCAAAAAGGAAGAAAATAATGCACTCAGGCCGAGTCGCCGACGGCGAGATCGAGCTCGCCGACGGCGAGGTTACGAGGAGACATTTCGAAGGATTTATAATCGTCTCGCCGACAACCGAGCCCGAGCCCGCCGACAGCCGAGATAGCGAGGTTCGAAGATCTTCGAGAATCCTCGCCGACAAGCCGAGGTAGTTCGTCGCCGACGGCGAGCTAGTTCAAATCGCGCACGTATACATCGAACCCGGACACTTTTCGAAGAGATGCTTACACACCTCTTGACCTTTGCTTACCTCTATATATGAGGCCGAAAATCAGCCTTTAGTGTGCAATCTTTTAGTCTTTTGTCTAGTTTTGTGTGCATTCTTTTAGTCTTTTGTCTAGTCTTTAGTGTCGTAATTAGTGTCTTTAGTGAGTCTTTAGTGAGTTTAGTGAGTAATTAGTGAGTCGTGTCAGTACTCGGAAGGAAGAGTCAAAGGAACTACGAGGAGTCTCGCTCGGGATAAATCAAGATAAGTATTTGTATTTATTGTTTTTTTAACTTTAAATGAAATCCATGCTTAGTTTAGTTCCTATGCATTCCGAGTAGTTTATTTAGTCTTTCTCCCCGTTTATGAAATTAAGTGACTTGATGAAATTAAAATGAGATACTTTTATATATTAATAAATTGTGATAATTTTTACTTAAAACTTAATTTACTTTTCAAACCGGCCATTCGATTTGTTAAAATATGTCGATTTACAACTATAGTAAAAATTACATCCGATATTCGTGGAATTCAAAAGCCTTGGAAGGAAGGTGCAAATAACAGGAAATAATATCATCGGGCGTAGAATCGAGCATTTTAGTGTGACAGTACTAAAATATTCAATTCGGTCATATTGTTTCGAGAGCCGAAGTGTAGATGTTAGCCCTCGTGCGAGGGGAACATGGAGCTCAGATGGCGCACAGTATCCTCCCAACTTAACTGCAGATTCGCAATCAAACATAGATTAGTCAATATTCTTTACACCTTGACCAAAGGGTAAAGAATATGAATGCTCCTATTTGTCACAATACCTTAAAATTATTTATTTAAATTCATCAATCACTTAAATTTCTAAACAAGGGGAAAGATACTTTTTCCGAATAGTTAAGACTTATTTAGCAATTAGCTAATTTCCCGCACTTTCAATACGTATTAATTTTCTACTTAGTTAAGTTACCTAATTAAAATACTTAGTTTACTTTATTGCGCTTAAATTTAGAATTCCAAATTTTCGTATACTATTTTAAAATTATTATTATTATTATTTTAAAATTAGTTGTTATTTAATTTTCTCTTTCCCCGCGGGATCGATAACCAGTGACTCCACTAGAGCCCCGTATTACTTCGATACGATACGTATACTCGCGTAGCATCCACAACATAAATAATTACAATTCTATACATATAATATAGCGGGGTCAAGTTTTTGGCGTCGTTGCAATTAAATTAAAAATATCATAATATAAAATTGTGGGTCATCAACCTTATTTCGAGGGTTAATCCGTTGCAATACTTGATGACCCGACCGACGCTTTCCGCGTACTCTGCTGTGTGGTCGATGATACTATCGCAATTCAACATAACTTTCGCTCCTCTTCGCGCCGTAAAGGGACAAGTCCTAATCGTACTACCTCGCAAAGACACCCTTTGCCGACCGATTCGCCTTCGACGACGATTCGCCCGACGAGCAGAGACAATGAGCCTCAAGACCCCGATGATCGACGTCGGGAACTATACTTCGACGGTGAGTCCTCAACACGTAAGGACAAAGAATTGCAAACGATAAGTGCCCGTACAGGCATGAATCAGCTAATCTTTATAACACCGGAGCGGGGATGTTAAGATACTCCTACCACTTAACTGAACCGTGTACAAACAACGAAGCGAATATGAAGCCCTCATAATGTGACCGGAATTAATCATTCATGCGGAGTAACTGACATCAACATCTACGGAGATTCTCGACTGATCATTCAACAGTGTCACTGGACAAGACATAATTTTAAAGCTAAGACTCGAGCAAGACTTTCTAATACGCCATGAAATTATTGGAACAAATTCCAAACGTAACAATCTACAAGATTCCTGTAAAAGAAAATGCTCTCGTCGATGCGTTAGCCCGCCTTGCAAAGGAATTTGCCTCGCTCGTAGGATGAGTCAGCTGAAGTGTCGGCTGCAAGGACGACATGTCCTATCACGACTCGACATGGATACAATACATAAATCGAAAGAAAATTAGAAGAAACAATCGCAAAGAAGTGATGTAAAAATACGAAGATTAGCGAGTAGCCATTACATGTACTACTTGCAGATAGGAAACCCGCCCGACGATAAGTCGTTAGCCCATCAAATCAAGAAAAGAACTATGTCTTACGCATTAATAAACAATACATTATACAGAAGGTCTTTTGATCAGATGTGGCTAAGTTGCCTTAGCGGTCCGAGGCTCGTGAAATCGTTAAAGAAGTACATTCAGGACTTTATGACGCTCATCAGTCGGGTCCGAAAATGAAAAAGAAGATTAAAAGACTAGGGTACTACTGGCCCTCAATGATGACCGATCGTATGAAAGTTGCCAAAAGTCGTCACCAGTGCCAAGTGCACGGAGTGGTTCTACACCAACCTCCAAATGTGCTACATCCGACAATCGCATCGTGGCCATTTCGAGTGTCGGGGCACAGATATAGTGGGTCCGATGTAACCGCCTTCTTCAAGAGGACATCGCTTCATTCTTGCAGCCTACGACTACTTTTCTAAACGGCGTAAGCTATACCACTCAGAGAAGTGAAGCACACCACGTGCTACAGTTTTTCAAGAACTAAGTCGTCTACCATTTTGGGGTACCGCGCAGGATCATTTCAGATAATGGGTATACATTCAAAAGTATAAAGATCAACAATTTTGTCAGAAGACACGGGATCGATTGGAGATACTCAACGATCTACTACCCAAGAGCAAACGACTTGGACGAGGCTTTTAATAAAACTCTCGTTCAAATTTTAAAGAAAACTTTGGACGACAAAAAGAGAAATTGGCACGAGAAGTTGTTAGAAGCCTTATGGGCTACAGGACGACTTTTAGGACTCCTACTCAGTCTACGCCTTACGCTTTAGTGTACGGGTCCGAGGCCGTCTTGCCCCTAGATGGTCAGCTTTCGTCACTCCTAATTGCAGTTGTAGAAAAGATCACTACAGAAGAAAATGCCAAACTACGACTGGAAGAATTGGAAAGCTTGGAAGGGAAAAGATTTTCCGCGCAGCAGAATTTTGAACTGTATCAAGCCAAGATGATCCGGCCCATGATAAATTAGTCCGTCCCAGGACATTCAAAGTCGGTGACTTGGTTTTGGTTCTCAGAAGACCTATTCTTGCACATCACAAGATAGGTGGTAAATTTGAACCAATATGGGAAGGGCCATTCGTGGTCGAGACAGTCTACTCAGGAGGTTCCTACCAACTGGTGAATTGCCGTGGAGAACGACCCATGCTTCCAATCAATGGACGGTATTTATAGAAGTATTACGTAAACTGATGTTTCGAAGGGTGGCCTCTAAAGTAGAATCTTATCCCTAGAAACACGGGTGAAGTAATCACTTTGTGACTGGGTCCGAACCTAAAACAAAATAAAATGGATGATAAAAAAAATCTCATCAACGAAAATGTTAAAAAGAAAACATGGGAAATCATAATAATAAAATGTCAATCTTTCCTTTTAAATCCATTCATTCATGATATTTTCTCATCTCTTCCTACTTTCTTTAAATTTAAAAGAAGTGAATAAGAATTTTTAAGTGTTTTTCTTATTGTTCTTGTTCTTAGTACAACTCCTGATCCTTTCCTTGTTTTTTGCAGGGAAATGTCGAACGGCGATCGGTTCTAAACCTTAGAAATGGCGCGAGTCTAGCACTCGATGAAAAGAGGGCGAGGGATGGAGCAGTGGATAGAGATCGACTCGTACTTCACACCGCCGGCTTACAATACGAAGAAAATGATTGGATCCCGCTGATCGAGAAGAACTTCACAGTACGTACAAGTGATGAAAATGGGTGGCCCGAGCCACCAATCCAAAGCAAGAAGAAAAGAAAAGCAAACGCCGCTCATGCAACTGGAGAAGATAAGAAAGCTAAGTCCGTGGTTGCCACAGCAGAGGGTAGGCTTGTCAGTGCCGCGCCCGCAGAAATTCAAGGGGTAAGAAGAGCTACTCTCACTGCTACCCAATGAAGAAATAAGAATCGTCGCATTCGCAAAATGTTGACCAAGTTAGCGGATGATCAACATAAACAGACAGTGGATACCGTTAGTGCAAATGCTCCAAGGAAACCGGTTCGTCAGGAGCCAGAAAGAAGAAAGTCAACTCCAAGAAAGTCGGAACAGATAAAAGAAGTACCAAGAAAAGAAGAAATAGAGTCAGTACCTCGACGCCGAGCAGATGTACCAGATCAGAAGAGTCTCGTTGCGAAAGCAACCCCGGAGGATGTCCCTAAAGAGACTATCCCCGAGGAGCCGAGACATGCAGAAGAACGTGCTTGGGTTGAGCCATACATCCCGCAGTATGTTACTAGACATCGAGGACTTCGTATAATCCCGAATACGAGCTCGGAGAAAATGCAACTAGTCGAGAAGAAAACCTTTCGAATACTTTCGAAAGAATCGGAGATAAGAGGATCAAAATTTTAGACGGCCTCGAGCTACATACGTATGTATTCTCGCATTACGAGCAACAACAAATTGTAGATCGCATCCTCGAATTACGTAAAATGGGCCGAGCCGCCGCCGAGAGAAAAGACCTATTCGAACCCCGAAGATGGATGCCGAGAAAAAGAAAGAGTTACAATCCAATGCGGATGTTGCTACAATTTTGCCATGTATGACAAAAGGAAATCCACCGGGGATACTCCGTCGCAGCTGAGGTGGATCCGATGCCAAGAATCATTAAGAGAATGGTGAAAAGAATGATAACATGGAGGGTCTTGCTCGCGTATCGCATACCCAACAACTCGCATTATTAACATCTACAAGGAAGGCAACTGCATACCTCCACATATAGACCATCATGACTTTGTTAGACCCTTCTGCACAGTGTCATTCGTCAACCAGTGCAACATCATGTTCGGATCTGACCTCCGGATTACATGCCCCGGTGAGTTCCGAGGGCCGGTGGAGATACCACTACCGGTAGGTTCCGTCCTGGTGTTAAAAGGAAACGGAGCGGACGTCGAGAAGCATTGCATTCCAGGAGTGCTCGTGGAGCGGATCTCGCTTACTTTTAGAAGAATGGACGACGTAAAAATGCCTTACCACTTTCAGCCGGATCCGGACTGGAGAGTCTCCGGCCCTACGAGTCGTGAGTTACATGGGAAATAGCACACCTCCAATACACATCCATGCGGCATTCCCGCCAAGGGTGGCTTGGAAGGTGATGTTATTGCCCATGTTTCTTACTATTCGTACATGGATTTTCGACGATGCTTTTGGATGGATCAACAAGAATCTTACACAATCCGTTTTGGATTTACATGGATCGTATGAGACATTAAATTTCCGAGGAAAATGTCATCATGATTAGATCAAGTGGTATGATGTATTTTCAAGCAAGTTGGAATGAAAACGACTACGTCATATTTTGCCTTCACCTCTTTTTGTGCAAATTGACTGGAAACGCCATTAGAGTTAAATGAACTTTGAACGAAGAACGATAAAAGAAAAGAAAATAAATGAGAACTTTTCCTAAAAATCTGAATATTAAAATGAACTTCATATTCACATGAACACTAAATAAACAACAAAAAATAAAATGGGATCGTTAAAGGACAAACAAAACGAATCTAAACTCCGAATTGAATTTCGATCTCAAACCTCTGATTCGAACCTTTCAGTTCTTTCCTCCATCGAAATCTGTTGGAAACTCTTTTGAAATTTGAATATTCTCTTCGACTTGTCATTAAGTCAAGTCTTTTCAGCTTGGTACGCTTACCAGTTCCTTTCAGTTCTCTTTCCTCTGTGTTTTAGAGGATCGACTAGTTCTGTTGACATGGAGCCACGAACTTTGTTCGATTTGGTTCTGATGGCATAAGACTGGGTCCCTCTTCATATAGATAAGTTTCCGAGACTGGTACTAAATTCCAGTTCTCTTCCTTCGAGGTCGGTACCAAATTCCGACTCTCTTTCGAATTGATACCAAATTTCAATTCTAAATTTCCGAGACTGGTACCAAATTCCAGTTCTCTTCCTTCGAGGTCGGTACCAAATTCTGACTCTCTTTCGAATCGATACCAAATTTCAATTCTAAATTCCCGAGACTGGTACCAAATTCCAGTTCTCTTCCTTTCGAGGTTGGTACCAAATTCCGAGACTGGTACCAAATTCCAGTTCTCTTCCTTCGAGGTCGGTACCAAATTCCGACTCTCTTTCGAATTGATACCAAATTTCAATTCTAAATTCCCGAGACTGGTACCAAATTCCAGTTCTCTTCCTTCGAGGTCGGTACCAAATTCCGACTCTTTCGAATTGATACCAAATTTCAATTCTAAATTCCCGAGACTGGTACCAAATTCCAGTTCTCTTCCTTTCGAGGTTGGTACCAAATTCCGACTCTCTTTCGAATTGATACCAAATTTCAATTCTAAATTTCTGAGACTGGTACCAAATTCTAGTTCTCTTCCTTCGAGGTCGGTACGAAATTCCGATTCTCATTTGAATTGATACCTAAATTTTGATTCACAACTTTCAAAACTGGTACCTAAATTCCAATTCTCATTTAGAGGTCAGTACCTAAATTTCGACTCTCTTTCCGAGATCGATACCTAAATTTCGATTCTCTTTCAGGATTGATACTTAAATTTCAAATCTCACTCTCTCGAGATTAGTACCTAAATTCTGATTCTCATCCTTTTTCCATCGATACCTAAACTTTGATTCTCACTCCGAGGCTGGTACCTAAATTCCAGTTCTCTTCACAGTCCCGAGGTTGAAACCCGTGTTTCAATTCTCATTTCAAATCCAAATTTCAAATTCAAAATTTCCTTAAATTGATTTTAAATTAAACTTCAATCAAAATTGAAACTCAGAACAAATCGAAATCTAAACTCGCACATTGAAACATGAAATTTAAAAGTAAAATGAAATGTAAATCGAATTCCCCAGATCTTGTGATTTGGAGTTCACCTCCTTTTCCATTCCCTAGCCGAGAATTCGAGAATCTACAGCTCAGGAAATATACTCGATACTCCCTACGGAAATTCTTCTACTTCGTCCTAAGTTTGTCATTCGGACATTCGTGTTGGTTTTGTCGATCTCTTCGGTCAACGCCAATACGCGCGAGTGTGCTTGGTTAGCACACCACACCTATCGGGGTCCATTTGTCGACCTCAATTTTGGTGAGGTCTTTTGCTTCTCTCTTTAGATTCTTAGGATCTAGCCTTCAGGCTTTTCCTTTCGACTAATCTTAGAGGACTAGAAATGGAACCTACCATTTAGAAATTCAAACTACTTCTTAACTCTCTGCAAACCCCACAAGCTTGATTGTAGACCCCTAATCACCTAGAGGGTTAGAATCAAATGTGGAGGTTTAAAGGATGAGTTCCCTATAAGACTTCTTGCCCTTAGGAATACCCTGGATGGCCTGGTCTGGTGAGGGTTGACTTGCACAAACACTACACCCTCACACACATTCCAAGTCCTAAAACCACACGCTCACCCAACTTGACTTCCTGACTCATGTAGGTAATTCATATGGATGGTCCTTAACCCCTAAGCCCCACATGAGAGGGTTAGGAACAACATAATGAACGCACTCAAATGAGTCCTCTCATGGCTCATATGGGCTTGATATGGCTTCATGGCTCAACCAAAGTGATTCCATTTCACTCACACTCGATCAATCTTCCTTTTTTCAAAATTTCAGTTTTTGACCATCGGGGCCCCGGACCCACCAAACCTACCAAATTACCCTTGAAATGACCCAAAATTTACAAAATTACCTAAATTACCCAAGATCCCTCAAAATTAATCCTAAACACTTCCCACCACTCAAATTGACCATCTTTGGCCAAAAATACCAAAATTTCCAAAAATACACCTAAATCCCCCCAAAATTACCAAAATACCCTTTTACCCAAAAAATCCAAAATATTCTAACAATTCCCAGAAAATTCCAAAAAATCCCAAATATTCTAAATTTCATTTTATTCAACTACACCATGGGCCAATTTTTCCAATTTACCCCACTTTTACCAAAACCCTCAATTTGACCCATTTTTTAACCCAATTGAACCCAATGTCAAACCAAACCACCCCAATTGACCTCAATTTTCGTCCAATTCAATTCCAAACTTCAATTCAATATCCCCAATATCAATTTAGACCAAATCCAAGTCCAATTTGATTGACATTTGGGCCCAAATCCAATTTGGGGCTTAAAGCACATTTGGGCCCAAATCCAATTTGGGGCTTAAAGCCCAATTTTGACCCATGACCCAAACCTAGCTCAATTCAACACTAATTGGCCCCAAATCTTTTCTAAAGCCTTCCTAACATCCCCATAAACAAAACACTAACTTGATTTGCCCAAAATTTGAACCTAAACTCCACCCAAACCTAACCCAAAACCAAAATCCCTTAAATTGACTTAAGCCGAAACCTAACCCAAATGGGCCCAAATCCCAAAACTAGAGCCCAAACAAAGTTGAAAACACTTTGTAACACTCCCATAAACATTTTTTAACATTAATTTTACACCAAATTCAACCTTAGCCCATCCTTAGCCTAAGTTAGCCCAATTTAGCCCACCTTGGCCCATTTACCAAAAAAGCCCAAATTCAACCCAATTCTACTCCAAATCACACCAAATTGATTCCAAACCATTCATGGAACATCCCTAAACTAAACCCAACATTTATTTGGCATGGTATTTCACAAAATTCTTCATCCAAAAGTCCATTTTGAAATATAAAGGCCCACCCATTTAAGCCTTTTAAAAAGCCCATCCAAAACGATTTCAAAAAGACCAAAATCTATTCCAAAGCCCACATGAGATTTCCTCTCATCATCCCTTTGATTTAAATCATTCCCTAAGTTTCAAACTCATCATCAAATTATCCTAAATTAAGCCTCATACCAATCTCCCCTAAAGTTATCAAAAATGCCAACATCCTTTCTTATGCAAATGAGCTAACTTTTCCCTAAGCCAAATGGAGCCATGAAGCCATGCATAAGCCACATACAAGCCATGGAAGCAACTTTCCACCTCACCAAGCCATTAATGGCAAGAGGAGGGGGTTCTTTCTTAACCCTTTATTAAACCTTTTTAACCTCATTTATGCTACACTCTAAACCAAGCTTAGCCACCTCACCATGGATGGAGACTTCACCACTCCAATTCTGCTGACTCAAATGATACCCTAAGCCCAAAACCAGGTCATGGGAGGGTGCACGCAACCCATTTGCATGAGTTGACCAAACCAAGCCTAAAATAGCCCTTTACCCATACCATTTAAATCAAACCACTTTACACATGTCTAAAGCGAATTGAGTTCACCAAATCCCAGCCCTGACCCTACTGGTCAAGATGGTGACCTGAGCCTGGCCGGCCAGCCACCACAGCCGCCAGAAAACCCAATGGCCGAGAGCTCCATGTGAGCCAAAAAATTCAAAACTCACCTGCTGAGCTATCCCAACCTCAATGGCCACTGGAGCTCTTCTTCTCCTCCCCTGAGCAGCTGATCCAAGCCATCAAACCCCCCTGGTGAGCCCTCCAGCCACCTATATTTAAGCACCACCTCCTCTTGGCCAAAAGAGGTGTTGAACCAAACCTTACCAAAACTCTGCAAAAATCACTTCAGATCCCTCTCCAGACATAGAGAACTTGATCCCCACTGAAATCTAGCCCTAAAATCCTCTACGTAAGTCCTATTTTGGAGTTGAAATTCAAGCCCAAAACCAAGACACTTCACCACAGTGAGCCAATCTTCAAATTGATTGACTCTACACCTTCACCAGACCAAGAGGAGAAGTTCCCCAGCAAAAGCCCCCTCACCAGGCCAGCCATTGCTTCCAGCCTCCAAGCTTTGTGATCGGCCTTGATCACTTTTGTACCTATGCATTTCCCCAAAGCAAGAGACTTCATCTGGAGCTTGCTTGGACTCAATCGAAGGTGACACAACCCTCAGGTCGAAGCTTCACTTCTCTAAGCAAAGGTATGAACTCACACTTCCTCCCGAGCTCCTGGAGATACTTCATTTAGTTTGAGTTGATTTCAATGCACCTTAACTTTATTGATGTGTTCGTCTCTTCAAGACGAATCGATAGAGTATAAGAACACAAAAATCCATGGAGAATCGAGTGAGATCTTAAGGTTTTAGTGCGGACGGTCACGGGTGCACACCAGTCGGAGACGATAACCAAGAGCCGTTGGATCGCGCGTGTATCGAGCGGACGGTCGAGATCAAGCCGGACAACGCAATGGTACGTGAATGGCGGGCCCCCGTAGCGCTGACTCAGATGGCGGTGCCGAATCACGGAGCGACGCGTGGGCTTTCGATCTGGATGAGGATGATGCGGCGCCGAGTCAGATAAATAGTAAATTAGGATTTTTTGGATTTATTTAAATACTAGAACTTCAAAAATTCATATCTTTGCTTAGAAAAATCACAAAAATAAAATAAAAATACCCTCTTGCTCAGTGAACAGAGGAAAATAATGTGGAAAAGAAATCAAGTTTATTGGATGAGTATTATATTTTTAATAATTTATTTACTATTTCCAATGTTTTGATTCTCCATTTGCATAGACAATTCACCATGGCATGAGACTATAGGGCTTTTGAAGCCTCTGATCTTGGGAATATTCCCTGAATTTTTCAAGGTCAGAGGCCATCTCTGTGAAAAGTTATTAATTTTTCAAGTTCATGTCACTGTTTTAGGTATTCTAATTCCAATAATTAGCTTGTTGTAAAATAAATTCTAGGAAAATTTGGTGGTGTTTCTTAGGACCAGGGGACCCTATGAAAAATATATTTGAGTTAATTCATTAATCATAACCTTAATTGGCCTAAACTCCCAAAATTGAATTTGAATTAATTAAGGTTAACCACACACCAAATTGACTTGAAAACAATTCTCCATTGCTCTTTAGGGTCAGAGGAACCTTACATAAAATTTTGAAATCAATTGGACTTGATTAACCCCACCAAATGGATTGATTAAGCCTCATAAGCAAAATGGAACTTTAAAAATTCATAACTCCAAAAATACTTTTAAAAAATTCACAAAAATAATTTTGGAGCTTCTCTGATATTAGCGGAGTTCAGGAAAATTAAAATTAGAATTTTCTAAAAAAGTTGATTTTTCACAATATTTTAATATTTTAATAATTAAAAAATAATAAAAATCACAAAAATATTAAAAATGATAAAAATGTCACATTTTGACTTATAATCACTTAGGAACAAACCAAATATTTTTCCTAAGTCCCTAGGATAAGATATTGAATTTTAAAGGCTTAATGTAATTTTTAATATTAAAAAATGAATTTTCAACTTTTTTCACTAAAATAATTCTAATAAATCAAAGAAAAATTAGAAAATTATAAAATTTGTTTCTCTAGACTCTTTAAGGTTAGAGAAATTTAAGAAAAATATAAAATCTATTTTTTCACTTTTTATTTTATTTTAAAATTAATTAATACTCTAAAACTCAAAATAATTATAATAAATAAAATATAATTCAATAAATCACAAAAATTGGTCCAAGGGGTTCTCTAGTCATTAGAAACATCTCATAATTTTCGTAAGGACAGAAAATTTTCCTTGGTCATGTTGTTGAATTTTCTTTGAAAACCCCTATTTTCTACTAAAAATAATTATATAAATAAATTAAAGTCAGAAAAATCACATTTTCTCCTCTACTGTCTTAATTGACATGTGAGCGAGGTGACATAAAAATTTCAAATTTATTTGAGCTCAATTTAGTGAGTTATGAAATAAATAAGCCTAAAAGGGCATAAAGGTAATTAAAGAATTTTAACCCTTAATTAAAACTTTAGGTTTAATCAAAATGGAGGGTAAAATATTTGATTTTAATTTTCTCTTGGATGATTGAAACTTAGGGAAATTAAGGGGTAGAAAGCCATTAAACACTTTGAAAATATCAAAATGAAACTCTAATTAATTAAATAATTTAAATTTTGGAAAGAATATATTTAAAATTTGGATTATTAAAATAGGGATATTATTAAGAGGATATTTATTCTTTAATTTAAAAATCCCTAAATAAGTCACTTCAATAATATTTAATTCTTAATTAAAGATTAAAATAATAATCCAAACTAAATAAATTAAAAATTAAAAGAAGATAACCCTTAAATGAATTAATGCTTAAAATGTTAAATGGTCCAATAATTAAAATCAAATTTAAAATCTTGGAGTTTAGCAAATTCATCTGGACTAAGTGAATCTGATAAAAATAATGATGCTGGAATGATGGAATCGTGGGATCTTAACCGGTGTTGTTATAATCAACTTTAAGATTTGTTTTAATTAAAACATCAAACCATCTCAATTTTTAACTTTTCTAAACCAAAACACTTCTCTCATCTCTTGATTGCCACTTTCAAAAACTAAACCTCTGCAACAACAAGGAGCTTGGAGCATGGTGGGCATCACGACCATCTTTGTCATCAAAACTTGAATCTACTTCAGCAAAACATTTCTTAGTTTTAAATAACCAAGCCATAGGTCTTTGAGGTAGTTTGCTTAGTGCAACATAAATCCTCAACTTTTCATTAGGCATTTGCATAATCATGTTATGCAAATTAAGCCCTAACCGGTCTTAGGACTCCGAGGTAGTCGTTTGGTACCACATAAACCCTCACATCTTCGAGGCTACTTGTGTGATTATATCATACAATCATAAGTCCTAATTAACTAAAATTGGCAGGAATGCAAAATTAAATAATTTTCTTAAACTCGAAGCCAAACAATAGGATAGTGTGGGAAGTTGCCAAGATTCTTCTTGGATCCTCAACTTCTCCTACTTCTGTTCCTTTGGACTCCTAAAATAAATTGTTCCAAATTCGAGCTAATCCCTATTGAAATTTCCAAAACTCAATCCTTTGAAAGCCTTAAACATTGAGATTCTTGAGAGCAAAACCACTGATCATTATCATGAGTTTTCTTAAATGATTCCTGTCATTTAAGATGTAATTAACTATAGGGCTTGCCTTATAGGAACTTTAAGAAACCGAGTAATATAAACTCGTTTAATTTCTTTATATTAAACGAGGGAACTCGTCGGCTTATAAAATTGGTTCGTAGTCCAAACGGATGTCACAAATCTTCTAGTTTATTTAATCGAGCCCCATCGTCAAGCAAAGTGTGTTTGTCCTTCGAGATAGATACACGAGCTTGTGATGTGGTGCTCGTTTATATAAACTATTCGGGATGTGAGATCAGCTTGATTTCATATATTAAAATTTTCAAACTTAAAATTATTTTCAAAATCAAATGCTACTTTTTAAATTATATATATATATATATATATATATATATATATATATATATATATATATATATATATATTTAAATTAAATTTAAAATCTAAAATTCACCGACAATTTCTGTAGGCGACCCCCTTTTCAAAATACAACACACAAACCTAAAAATATGCTGAGAACTGCCTCCATGGTACACCCATCCTTCATGTTGCTGGCTTCAAACCATGCCCACTTTTTTGGGTCACTGCCTCCATAGCACACCCATCTTTAGGATCACTGCCTACATGGCACGCCTACCCTTTTGGGTTATTGCCTCCATGGAACACCCATCTTTCAATCCTCTGCTTCCACAACATGCCTAACCTTTCAGGTCACTACCTTCATGACATACCCATTATTCAAACCTCCGCCTTCATGACAAGCCCACCTTTCAAGTCACTACCTCCATGGATCGTATGTAATGACCCTTTTTTTAAAACTATATATATATATATATATATATATATATTACATTTCGCTATAATTTTAAAATTATTCATCTAGCAAAATAGATCGTTTGAATCTTTAGGATGGGCTCGTGTGGTGCCGCATCAAAGTCATATGCACTTAGAGACTTTCCCTGCATGTAGATATAGGTTAGGACACTTCTCATTAGATGGTGTGATAGGCTAGGATTTAGGATGCTAGGTAGTTTTTTTACACCTCTAGCTATTGTACTTGGCTTGTTTCATGTGCTAGACTTTTTTTGTGTTGTTAGGTATGCTCTTATATTTGATATACATTGTAGTATTTTAGAGTGTTCTTTTGTAGGGCATTGTGCCTATATATGCACACAGACATGTACTATGAAGGTGGAGCACGTAATGATCTCTAGCCTTTTTCTTGCAAGTGCAATTTATCTATCCTAATTAAAAGGTAAGGCTCTTTGTACATTGTATGTTTATTGGCTTTCCTGCTAACATTATTTTCATGAAGGTTGAGTTTTTATTTTTTCTTACTAATGCATTTGATAGAGTTCCTAAGCTTAGTCTGTATCAAAAATAAGGAAGGGCATGGTTTTCGAGGTGAATGACACATCTAACCATGTGATGGGGACTAGGAGCGGTAGTTTATGTCCCTACCTTAAATTTGAATTCTATATTTTTGTATAGATTTAGGACCAAGCATGTATATGAGGTGTTCGACAGTTCTTTTTCTTCTTTGGGATATGTTGCCAACTCCGCAGCACCAACATTTTTTTATTTAAATTTGCCTTGTACTCCAGCCTTATTACATCCTTGAATGCTTAAAATGAATTTCAATTTTTGTTTTTGTGGATTATCTAGTGTTACAAAAATTACAATTTAGGCTCTCAAGAACCTTAAAATTGTAAATTTTCCTATATAAAAATCCTAATAAAAGATTCAAGATAATTTTAAATTTAGGTTTAAAAGATTCGGGATTTTTAAAATCTATCTTTTATTTTCCTCAGTGGCCTTCGGACAAGCTTTAAAATGGGCTACTTTGCATGGGCATAACCCAAGTCATATGATAGGGCCTTCATAATATCTAAGGACTATAGATATTGCAGAATATGTATGTCCCGAGGAGAAGCTCACGTGCTTCGCCAACCCAACTGGCCAACCATATCCTTCTATATAGGAGGTTGTCTAGTGCGCCTAGGTTGTTAGAAAGCTCCCCGACCCAGAAGGGTAATAATTTCATTTGCCAAGAGTATTCCATCTTTGTAGTTGAACCTCCTTTTCTCTTCTTTATTATGGCATCCATGACATTTTTATGGGTACAAGTCCCACCTTTTGGAGCTCCACCAGATAGTCATAGGATAGAGTTTCATTACCCTAACCTTAGGGCTACTAAGGTATTCCCTGGACGACGCAATTCATGGACTGCTGATTGAGGATCTCTGGAAATGTTGGGTTAACTAGCTTCATGACCAGTATACTTAGGGTCTTAGAGGCTTGGGATGAATCAGTCCGTGGTAATCTGATACGGCTACCTCTACCTTCTAGAAACTACTCCTCCCTTCCTTTGACTACTCCTTTTGAGCTCTATCACTCCTTTTTCCATCTTTGGTATCATCTTAATGGCTTATTCACTAATGATCTGTCTCCTTTTAGGGATATAATGATTTGTCCTCTACCCTTATGGCATGGATGAGCTTTGAAATATAGGGATTCCCCATCGGGATGACTCTGTTATTTCACAAGCTCCATATTTCGATGAGTTTTTTACCCATGTAGGCACCATAAGAAACTCACTCTCCACCCTACAGCTGATCTGGGGGGTGGTGTGGTGGCGAAAGCGTACAACTATCAAAATGTTTCAATCAGTATAAAAATAATATTCAATAATAAATAAAAAATTACCCCTTTTATCAGTGCAAGTATACATATCATTCAAGTAATACAAAGCTCTAATGGAGTCCTGGATATCGATCCCACAGAGAAGTTAGAGATTATGAACTAATTTTTAGCAGATGCAATTACTATCTAGTATACGGAAATAAAGAACACTTATACTAAGCTCTATTTTTGAATGGAAGATTGCAATTTAAAAAAAAGTATCATTCCCCTTGTTTAAAAGAATTAAGTGAAAGGATAGTCAAATTAGTTAGAATTATATTGTGCTAAATAGGAGCATTCCTATTCTTTACCCTTTGGTCCGTGCATAAAGAATATCGACTAATCCTATGTTTGGTTACCGAATCGCAGCCTAGTCGGGAGCATACCGGCTCTCACTTCGGAGCTCCCACGTTCCCCTCGCCTGAAGGCTAACATCTACACTTCAGCACCCAAACGATAGGACCGAATTGAAGATTTTAGTCTGTCACTCTAAAATATCTAATTCTACGTCCGATAATAATATTTCCTTATTTATTTGCACCCTCTTTTCAAGGCCTTTGCTTTCCCTGAATTTTGAATGTAATCTTTACTTTACTTGTAAAATCAACGTATTTTAACAGTTCAATCGGCTAAATTGAAAGTAAAATAAGATTCAAGTAAAAGATTATCACAATTTTTATCTAATATTTTAGGCACAACAAATTCAATTTTCCATTTCACAAAATCTCAAAAACTAGGAGAAAGAAAGAGAAGACTACTCAGAATGCATATGAAGAATAACACAAATCTTGGATTTCATATAAAATTAAAGTTATAAAACAACGAACAAAACCTATCTCGAATTTTCTCCCTAAGCAGACTCCTTGAAGTTCCTCTGAATTATCCTTCTTGTACAACACACTCAATTAAACTCACTAATATACTGTCTAGAGCACACTCACACACTGAATACACTAATTAATGGCACACTAAGGACACAAAGAAGACACCTAGATGATACCAAAAAGACACACACAAGGCACACATTCGGCCTAAAGTTGTCTCTATTTAAAGAGGAAGAAAGATTTCCAATGGTTGCTTAAACACCTCTTCAAAAAGCATCCAGATTCAATGTATTTTGCTTGAATCGACCTTCTCACCGTCGGCAGGTTTGATCTCACCGTCGGTGGGCTTCTATAACGTAGGCTAACTGCTCAGGCTCACTGTCGGCGGGCTCAGTCTTACCGTTGGAGGGCTCCTTTATAATATATTCAAATGCTCTTGGGAAAAACACGTCGTCGGCGGCCTATTCCTCGACGTCGGCGGGCTAGTTCAATTTTTATCTCTTTTAGTCTTTTTTCATTCCAGATTCGTTCCTTTTTCCATCTTTTTGCTCCATTTCCTATAAATCTTCATACCTACAATAAAACATAAAAAATACCTTTCTTTGAAGTGCAATTTCATCAAAAATTAATATAATATTGTTATGAATTTCTCAATACATTTTTCTCTGGTCAAAATCCCCTAAACTTAACTATTACTTATCCTCAAGTAATCTTGATACTACATAAAAGTAATGATTATTTGTAATAAAGATTTAATTCAGAAAGGCTATGAATTTGATTTATAAATATTATAGTAAAGTTTATTAGAAAGATTTTTAGATAATTAAATTAATTTTATAAATGTAACGTTATTTAGTCATCAAGTCTAAGATTTCTAGTCTTCTATTCATTTCAAGAATGACCATATATTACAATATTAAATTACTTAGGATATTCAGATAATTGGAAATTCATGAAAACTGTACTTAGTAAAATATTAATCCATATATATAAGTTCAGAAATGTAACTGAGGTTGATTCAAATGAAGCTAATTTTTGATAAGGCATCTCCTCAAGCTTCTCCTCACTTACTTTTTCTTTCATTTTGATTGTATTTCAATCCTATATATTCTTATTTTTTTCAGGGATTGCTTTTCAATCCTTCTTTTTTCTTTTTCAAGTGAGGATACTATATCTGGATAGCTGTTAATAATTTTGAACTTCATTTTCCTCTTCTTGAATTTGAAACTTGAAACATTTCCTTACCTTATATGAATTTCATAGTTTTCACTTTATTAAGTTTCAATCTTTTCTTTCTCAACTAAATACTTATGAATTTAATATTTTAAAATATAGTTTTTCTTACTTTAAATTGTTAACTTTAATCTTATCCTCTTATCCCAAATATCTTAATCTACAAAATTATTTTAATCATAAAAAACATTTCTTTTAACCTTCTATAGTAGTTAAATAAATTAATTCTAGTTTACTGAATTAAATTCATTATATAAAATCATTTTATAATAATTTTTAAAAATATAATATTGAGAACAATTTAATAGTTAAAATTTCATTTTTCCTTCCCCCAAATTTAAATTTTCTATTTAATCATAAAGGTGAAAAGAAAATATACTGTAAAATTAAATCATACCTTCGTGCTTTAGGTATTTCTCTTCTTAAAATTCTGCAGGTTCTTTTCATCACTTAATTAACCTATACTGTTAATAATTTTCTACACACATATAACATTAAAGAATTTGTTGGGTAAAGAAATTTTGAAATAAGTACAAAATACTAACACAATTTCCTACTACATTTAATTATTTTACCCATTAAAGTACTAAGCACAATTAACACAACATTCACATATGTTTCACTAATCCAGTTACAAAGTTACAATCATAGTCTGAAATATAAAAATTTAATGCTACACAAATTTAACTTACACAACATAATAATCGAAATACATAAACTAAACAACGATACTAAATTGAAGATAATAAACAAACACGTAACATAAATACATAACAGAATCTAATCTTCAGCATCAAAATCCCAAACTAGATCCTCATCTCCTTGTTCAGAAGGTGGAGTAGGCTGGTAATGAGTATAACGAGGGTACTCAGGAAATATAACATCAAGCTCCCCTCTCCTATAATGATTTTCAGCATCATAGTAGGCTATCTCAAATTCAGAATGCCTCTGGAGATAGTCATTGTCATAATCATGCCTCTGCTCTAATCCTCCTATCCTTTGATCTATTCGCTCCAACCTTTCATCCATTTTCTCAAAAATTTTCCGATGCAAAGTCAGTTCATTCCTCAAGTCATAAAGGGTAAGAGAAATATAGGTAGGAGGGTCATAACTAGTAGAGGGTATATCCCTACTAGTTGAAGGTGCAGAGCTCATAGTCCCAGATATCCATCCTTCGCGGGATTCATAGGTCTTTATAATAGCCTGTGTAATGGGTTTTATAGGTTCAACCCATTCCTCATCATCTCCTGCCTCTACTCCAGATAGCTGGCAGAGTGCATAAATCAGACCAGGATGTCCTAGTCCTCCTCCACTTTCACTTTTTGAAATGGCTAATATATTTTTATAAGTAATACATCCCACATTTATACTTCTATGGTTCGGAATACAAAAATTCAGAACTGCTCTATCTCTTGAAACTTCACTATGATGATAAGTGGGTAGAAAAGTAGAGCAAATAAAATAATGCCAAGCCTTAGAGGTTGCATTTAGCATGGAAAGAGGGAAGTTTATCCATTCACGCTACTTTATTTTCCAAGTCCCTTTCCCATCAGTGAGAAAGTTAATCACCTCCTCCAGCGGTCCTTCCATTGTTCCAAAAGTATCGTATTCGTTGGTATGAAGATCTTGTACTTCGTAGAAAGAATTAATACATGCAGCATTAAAATCAACTAAAAATCCTCTAACCTTTATAAGTCCATCGTCTATCTGGGTCAAATTGGCATAAAACTCTTTTATAACTTCAACTGCTGCTCTGTTCGTCATATAACATAAATTTTCCCATCTTCGCTCTTTGATCGTCTGTTCTACTTCTCCTCCCAGATTCTTGAAAATTTTATCTTAGATGCATTTTCTCACTTTAATACTAAAGTTGTATATTGACTGAGCCTTTGCATTCACAAATCGTGTCTCGTACAAATCAAGTCGCCTCTTTTGTCATTGAGCCATTTCTCTATCTATCAAATTTACAAAAATCTCAACTAAATCCCAAAATAATACTAGAATGGCTTCCAAAGGTGACTTAAAGTAAAAAAAAATGAATTCCATGAATTTCTTCCAACTATTTTCTCCATATTTCAATTTTTCCAAAATTTCCAAATGCGGAAGAAATACATGGTGAGAATAAAAAAATTTTGCATTGGAGTGAAGCTCTTACCAAGGGAAGACAAAATCTGATGTCAAAATGTGTTGAAACTGCTCCAAATCCAAGATCTCTCAAGCCCTAGGTCAGTTTTTTCGAAGTTTAGAGGAGGGAGATGATGAATAGTGCCGGTTGGCTGGTCAAATAAAAGTGTTTTTCAAGACCTCGCTATCAGCGGGAAAAATCTCGCCATCGACGAGCTAATTAATTCAAATAGGTTTAAAGTCTCTGAAAAAAGTCACCGTCGGCGGCATCGATCTCGCTGTCAGCGGGATTTTTTAGAAATTAATATTTTTAATATTTTATAATTTTTTTTTAATTCATTTTAAACCTCGTTAATGTCTGATCAATCGATTAAATTTATTTTACTATGATTAGATACTATTTTAATCCAATTAAATTCACACAACACAAAACATCACAAATTTTGTATAAAATCTAAGTGTTTACAATATTCGTACACCACATTACTAACAAGGTTTTTTTTTCAACCTTAATACATCAAATTTAGCGTCGCAATCCAAACCACAATACTCAAAACGCTGAAAACAAACAAACAATGCATAATCTCATCTATACTGAGATCAAATATCAAAATCTAAAACATCAAAAGTGCAGATTAGATAAAATTAAATTCAACTAACACAACACTTAAACAAATACGAAATTCTTTTACTTGTCAGGATCAGTGCTAAACTCATCTTTGATATCACCGATAGAATGTAAATGAACGAATAAATTGTAGAAGGGTTTGTAAGGAAATTCTTCAGTAGAATCTTCTTCTATCCATCCTTTCTTTCTCCTAAGCTGTATGAAACTAGCTTCAAGATGTCCAGAATGATCGAAGTGTTCATTCATCCTCCAGTCAATATGATCAAATAAATCAGAGATGTTATTAATTGAAGTCAAAATATTTTGTACCTCTTTTTCCAGTCCTTTGAGTTTCCGCAAGATAAGATCAGTTTTATCAGTCAAGGGCCTGATTGAAAAAGAACTCTGAGATGTTTGATCCACAATAATGGCTCCATTGTCATCATTATCCAATGTAGGAAACATATCAGTTGGATCTAAAGGTTTCTAAGGCAGATGTAGCTTCTCCCATGCTTCATATGAAACTTGGTACTAACTGCATAGAGCAAAGGTTGTAGAAGGATGTCCAAGCCCATAAAGTGATCCATGAACAATCAGGCCTAAAGTAGACTTCACAATAATCGAACCAACATCAATAGGTAGTCCCTCTTGAATACAATAATTCAGAATTGCACGCTCCTTAGAAACTTTATTGACCCTCATAGTGGGTAATAGTTTTGAAGAAATAAAGAAGTGTCAGTGTTTAGAAATGGGGTTTAGAAGTGATGCAGAAAAACTAACATACCCATCTCCTCTTGTTTCCCAATCTTCTACTTCATCAGTTAAATAACGATAGATCTCATTCATATTATTCCTTATAGGGACAAAGTTGGAGTAGTGGAAAACAGGTGTGTTCTTAATTGAATAAAACTCATTAATCCTAGAAGGAGTGAAAGTTACCCATCTTCCTCGTTCATAGACGACTCCATTGTTGATTCCGTGTAGATTGAATAGAATTCTTTTACCACAGGGATGACTACTGCAGAAGTGGTATAGCACAATACTTCCCAACATCGTTGCACAATCATCTCCTCGATAGGCGTTGTTGAATTCTCCACTCCTCTATTCACGAATCCTCGTTTCTTGATCAATCTCTTTTTCATCATCACTTTATTGAAGATTCGCTGGGCCTTGCAACTCATAAATTTTCGTCGTTTGAAAACTCGAGATCTAGGTATTTCAAGGTGATTGGATGTCATAACGATGAGTTTTGGTGGAGTTTCAAATCGTTTTTAGGAAGTATATAGTTTGAGAATTCGAGTTCTAGGAGTTTTTAAAGAGTTAAAACACTTAGAATAGCCAGAAACCATCAAAATAACTCCCTAAACCGCTCATTCACCGATCTTGTCATCGGCAGCAACGATCTCACTGTCGGCGGGATTCTCACAAAATATAAACTGAATTTGGCGGGCAGAACTCGCCGTCGGCGGGATCAATCTGGCCGTCGGCGGCCAAGGCAAAAATTGCACAGTTTCGCTTTGGTCCTAATGCGTTCCAAAATTTTCCATGGATATAATTATCATGATGATCATGAGGGTAAATACAAGTAGTAGAATTCAATCTTACCACAAACTAACAACAAAATCAAACAAATACATAATCATTGTAAATAAATAAAGATAACTATGGGTTGACTCTCATAAAGCGCTTGGTTTAACGTCGTCAGCCTGACCTATTAAGAGTGTTAATCAGGTTGATTGAGCATTAGAACCTCTTTAAAATTTGGTCTTTTACCCTCAAAATATGTTTTTAATCTGTGTCCATTTACTTTAAATCTGTTTCCAGTCTTTGGATCTTCAATTTCAATAGCTCCGTATGTAAATATTTGAGTTATAGTGAAAGGTTCTAACCATCGAGATTTCAATTTCCCAGGAAATAATTTCAGCCTTGTATTGTACAACAATACTTCTTGTCCTGGTTCAAAATTCTTTTGGTTAATCTTCTGATCATGCCATATCTTCATTTTCTTATTATAGATTCTATCATTATGATAGGATTCATTCCTTAATTCATCTAATTCATTCATCTGCAACAATCTCTTCTCACCAGCATCTTTCAAATTATAATTAAATTCTTTAATCGCCCAATACGCTTTATTCTTTAATTCAACTGGTAAGTGGCAAGTCTTTCCATAAATAAGTCTATAAGGATTCATTCCAATCGGGGTTTTATAAGCAGTCCTGTATGCCCATAATGCAGTGTCTAGTCTTGTAGACCAATCTAATCTACTAGGGTTTACAGTCTTTTCTAAAATTCGTTCAATTTCTCGATTAAAAGTTCAGCTAATCCACTGGTCTATGGATGATAAGAAATCAATATTTTATGAATAATATTAAAATTTTCTGCCAATTTTTGAATATATTTATTCCTAAAATGGGATCCTCCGTCAATGATAATCACTCTCGGCATTCCGTATCTTGTGAAAATATTTTTCATTAAAAATTTTGTAACACTCTTGGCATCACAAGGAGGTAAGGCCTGTGCTTCAATCCATTTAGAAACATAATCAACAGTAACTAATATATATGAGTTTCTAAATGAAGGAATAAATGGTCCCACGAAATCTAATCCCCAAACATAAAAAATTTCAACTTCTAATATAAAATTCAGAGGCATTTCATTTTTTCTAAATATATTACCTACTCTTTGGAATTTATCACAAGTTTTGATATATCTATAAACATCTCTAAATAGAGTAGGCCAATATAATCCAGATTGTAAAATTTTATATGCAGTTTAATCAGTCTCGAAATGTCCTCCAAATTCAGAATAATGATATTTCTGAATGATCTGTTCAGTTTCTTCATAAGGCACACATCTTCTAATAATTAGATCCTTACATTGCTTATATAAATATGGTTCATCCCAAAAATACGTTTTAGCATCATGAATGAATTTTTTCTGTTGTTGCAGAGTTAGCATGGGTGGTAAAATATCACTTGCAATATAATTAACTATATCAACATACCAAGGTATTTTCCATTCATTTATATTATAAAGTTGTTTGTCAGGGAAACTGTCTGTCGTTTCATTGTCAGTATCAGATAATTCACAATATTCTAATCTTGACAAATGATCTGCAATTTGATTATCAGTTCCCTTTCTATTAATTACTTCAAAATCAAATTCTTGCATCAGTAAGATCCATCTAATTAATCTTGGTTTGGTATCCTTTTTTTGCATCAAATATTTAATAGCAGAGTGATCAGTATGCACAATACATTTAGTTCCAATTAAATAAGATCTAAATTTATCAAAAGCATATACAATTGCTAATAATTCTTTTTATGTAACTGTATAGTTAATTTCAGCATTATTAAGAGTTTTACTAGCATAGTATATGACTTTAAAAATTTTATCGTATCTTTGTCCAAGAACAGCTCCTATAGCATAATCACTAGCATTGCACATAAGTTCAAATGGTTTCTCCCAATCGTGTGAAACTATTATAAAGTCTTGTGATTAATTTATTTTTTAATAATTAAAAAGCATTTAAGCATTCTTTAGTGAATTCAAATTTTTTGTCCTTTTCTAAAAGTTGGCATAGAGGTTTGGTAATTTTTGAAAAAATTTTTTATGTAGCGTCTATAAAATCTGGCATGTTCAAGAAAACTTCTTACCCCTCTCACTGTAATAGGAGGTCGTAATTTAGCTATTACTTGAATTTTTGCAGTGTCTACTTCCATGTCATTTTCCGAAATTTTATGTCCTAATACAATTCCTCCTGCAACCATAAATTGACATTTCTCCCAATTTAGAACCAAATTAGTTTTTTCTCATAGCTCCAAGACTTTTTCAAGATGATCCAAGCATGAATCAAATGATGTTCCAAATACAGATAAATCATCCATAAATACTTCTATTCCATCATCAATTAATTTACTAAATATACACATCATACATCTCTGGAATGTTGCAGATGCATTACATAGTCCAAAGGGCATCCTTCGAAAATAAAATGTTCCATAAGGAATAGTAAATGTAGTTTTCTCTTGATCCTCAGGAGCAATAGGAATTTGATGATAGCCAGTATATCTGTCTATAAAACAAAAGTATTTGTGCCCAGCAAGTCTATCCAACATTTGGTCTAGGAATGGTAAAGGGAAGTTATCTTTCCTAGTGACTGCATTTATTTTTCTATAATCAATACATATACGCCACCCAATAACTTGTCTGATAGGTATTAAATTTTTATTTTCATTAGCTTCAACTAGTTACTCCTCCTTTCTTAGGAACACAATGAATTGGGCTTACCCAAGCACTGTCCGAAATAGGATATATAATACCATTGTCTAACCATTTTAATATTTCTTTCTTGACTACATCTTTCATTATTTGGTTTAATCTCCTTCGGGAATCAACTCTTGGTTTATTTTCATTATCCAAAATAATTCTGTGCATACAGATTGAAGGACTAATTCCTTTAATATCTGCTAAGGTCCAACCAAAAGCTTTCTTATATTTTTTTAGTGTATCCATAAGTTTTTTCTCTTGTAAATCATTTAACTTTGCCGATATAATGACCGGTAAAGTTAAAGAATTTCCAAAAAATGCAAACTTCAATTGAGTAGGTAAAACTTTTAACTCAAGTTCAGGCGGTTTCATAATTGACGGAACTATATTCTTTTCAGCATTTCCCATAATATCCAACATCTCAAATCTTTCTTATATATAATCTAATTCTTCATTTTCTGCTTCTTCAAATAATTATGTATTTTCTATATCTTGTTTATCTTCAAAGTATTCTTTAAAATGTTTATTTTGCAGATGTTCAAGAATTTTCATTCGAAAACGTTCATCATCTTTTTCAGTAGCAGGATATTTCATTGATTTTGCTATGTTGAAAGTTACTTTTTGATCGTTTACTCTCATAGTTAATTCTCATTTTTGAACATCAATCATAGCTCTTTCAGTAGCTAAGAAGGGTCTTCCTAAAATTATGGGTATTTCTTTATCTTCCTCCATATCTAAAACAATAAAATCCACAGGAAGATAAATTTATCCACTTTTACTAACACATCTTCAATAACACCTTTAGGATAAGTCATTGAATGATCAGCTAACTGAAGATATACTGAAGTAGGTGAGACTTCTCCCAATCCTAATCTTTTAAAAATTGATAGAGGCATAAGTTTAATGCTGGCTCCCAAGTCACATAAAGTTTTTCCATAAAATTTTTCTCCAATAGCACAAGGTATAGTGAAACTACCAGGATCTTTTAATTTCTTAGGAAGCTTTTTCTGAATAATTGCACTACACTCTTCGGTAAGTGCAACAGTTTCATTGTCTGTGAATTTTCTCTTCTTGTTTAGAATATCTTTCATAAATTTCACATAATTGGGCATTTGTTTTAATGCTTCTACAAAGCGAATGTTCACTGTTAATTTATTCAGGATTTCAAGGAATTTAGAAAATTGCTTATCCTTATTATGTTACTTTAATCATTGAGGAAATGGTGGTGGTTGTTTTTCTACAGAAATTTTCATAGGTATTAGTGGATATTCTAAATCTTGATCTTGCTGATCCTTTTCTTTTTCAGTTTCCACTTTCTCTTTTCAATTTATGTTTCTTTTTATACTCTTATTTCTAACTCTTTTCCACTTCGTAACTGTATCGCTTTGATTTGTTCTTTTCCTTGGTCTTTATAATTCTATTATTAAGCGCAGTAGCGATATGCCCAAGTTGAGTTTCAATATTTTTAATTGCAGTTCATTGATTTTGTAATTGGTTCCCTTGAATTTGTAGCTGATTTCCTTGATTCTGCAAATGTTGACCCATATTTAATATCAATTCTTCAATATATAACTTCTTTTCCTTAAATTGAGAGTTATTATTAAATCTAGGTGGATAAGAAGGTTTATAATTTGAATTTCCTTGGTTAGATGAATTTCCTAATAGGTTTACTGAGTTGTTCATCCATTGTTGATTAGTAGAATTGTTATTCCAATTAAAATTTGGATGATTTTTCCAACCCGGGTTGTAATAATTTGCATAAGGATTATTGCGTCTATTATTAATAACATTTAAAGTTTCATAAGAAGGTTAAGCATCCACAAATTGTCCAGATGAATTTTCTTCTATTATATTTGGAGAATAATTGATTCTGAAATGATCTAATTTCTTAGATATAGCAGCTATCTGAGAAGCTAACAAAGATATTGCATCAGAATCATGGATACTAGCTACTTTTTTTAGGATTTAATCTTTCAGAAGGCCATTGAAAATTGTTGGTAGCCATTTCTTCAATTAATGAATAAGCCTCATCAAATGGTTTTAAAATTAATGAACCACCATCGGCAACATCAATGATAGATCTAAGAGATCCTACTAATCCATTATAAAAAGTTTGAATGATTAACCAATCTGGTAACGCATGATGTGGGCATTTCCTAAGAAGATCTTTAAATCTCTCCCAAGCTTCATATATCGATTCTTCGTCAAACTGACTAAAAGAAGTTATATCATTTCTAAGCTTTGCAATTTTTGAAGGAGAAAAGTATTTGGATAGAAATTTTTGTGATAATTCTCCCCAAGTTTAAATAGATCCAGGTGCTAACGAATTTAACATCATTTTAGCCTTATCCCTCAAAGAAAAAGGAAAAAGGCTAAGTCTAAAAGCATCATTAGATACTCCGTCATATTTAAAAGTAGCACAAAATTCTAAAAAACTAGTGAGATGTAAATTAGGATCTTCGTTTGGTGAACCACTAAATTGATTATTCTGTACTATTTGGATAATTGCAGGTTTAAGATCAAATGAATTAGCTGCTACATTAGGGTTTTAAATGGTTAAGTGAATTTCATCTGATGTAGGGTTTGCGTAATCTCTTAAAGGTCTTGGTTGATTTTCAATTGCTGGATTATTTGCCATTTGATTTAAATTTATAATTTCTCTTTTTTGTTTTCTAATTTTTTTAATAGTGCGTTCTAATTCTGAATCGTAAGGTATTAATTTTTCGGTTCCAAATTTACGCATACAAAACTTAAGTAAATTTTAAATAGTCTGTTACTCTATTATTTTAATAATTATTTATTAGTTACTTTAATAATTACTCTACTTCCCCGGCAACGACGCCAAAAACATGATCTGAGGGGTGGTGTGGTGGCGAAAGCGTACAACAACTATATAAATGTTTTAATTAGTATAAAAATAATATTCAGTAATAAATAAAAAATTACCCCTTTTATCAATGCAAGTATACATATCGTTCAAGTAATACAGAGCTCTAATGGAGTCCTGGATATCGATCCCACAGAGAAGTTAGAGACTATGAACTAATTTTTAGCAGATGCAATTACTATCTAGTATTCGGAAATAAAGAACACTTATACTAAGCTCTATTTTTGAATGGAAGATTGCAATTTTAAAAAAAGTATCTTTCCCCTTGTTTAAAAGAATTAAGTGAAAGGATAGTCAAATTAGTTAGAATTATTTTGTGCCAAATAGGAGCATTCCTATTCTTTACCCTTTGGTCCAGGCATAAAGAATATTGACTAATCCTATGTTTGGTTACTGAATCTGCAGCTAGGCTGGGAGCATACCGGCTCTCACTTCGGAGCTCCCACGTTCCCCTCGCCTGAGGGCTAACATCTACACTTCAGCACCAAAACAATAGGACCGAATTGAAGATTTTAGTTAGTCACTCTAAAATATACAATTTTACATCCTATAATAATATTTCCCTATTTATTTGCACCCTCTTTTCAAGGCCTTTGTTTTCCCTAAATTTTGGATGTAATCTTTACTTTACTTATAAAATTAATGTATTTTAACAGTTCAATCGGCTAAATTGAAAGTAAATTAAGATCCAAGTAAAAGATTATCACAATTTTTATCTAATATTTTAGGCACAACTAGTTCAATTTTCCATTTCACAAAATCTCAAAAACTAGGAGAAAGACTGAGAAGACTACTCAGGATGCATAGAAAGAATAACACAAATCTTGGATTTCATATAAAATTAAAGTTATAAAACAATAAACAAAACTTATCTTAAATTTTCTCCCCAAGTAGACTCCTTGAAGTTCCTCTGACTTTTCCTTATTGTACAACACACTCAATTAAACTCACTAATATACTCTCTAGAGCACACTCACACACTGAATACATTAATTAATGGCACACCAATGACACAAAGAAGACACCTAGATGATACCAAAAAGACACACACAAGACACACATTCAGCCTAAAATCATCTCTATTTAAAGAGGAAGAAAGATTTCCAATGGTTGCTTAAGAACCAATTCAAAAAGCATCCAGATTCAATGTATTTTGCTTGAACCAACCTTCTCGCCGTCGGTGGGTTCGATCTCGCCTTCGACGGTCTTCTAGAACGTAGGCTAACTGCTCAGGCTCGCTGTCGGTGGGCTCGATCTCGCTGTCGGCAAGCTCCTTTATAATATATTCAAATGCTCTCGGTAAAAACACGCCATCGGCGGCCTATTCCTCGCCGTCAGTGGGCTAGTTCAAATTTTATCTCTTTTAGTCTTTTTCATTCCAGATTCGCTCTTTTTTCCATCTTTTTGCTCCATTTCCTATAAATCTTCATACCTACAATAAAACATAGAAAATACATTTCTTTAAAGTGCAATTTCATCAAAAATTAATATAATATTGGTATGAATTTCTCAATACATTTTTCTCTGGTCAATAGCATTAAAGAAGCTTTGAAAGCATCAGAGCAACATTTTGCCAGAGAACCATCCTTTGATAGCCCTGAGCTAGTCTTCACTACTAGTTTAAGCAAAACTTCTTTGGATCAAGAGTATTCATGGCCAACCGCAAGATGTAGTTAAACAGGTGGAATACGTTGGTATTCACAACACAAGAATTAGCAAAGACACTTGAATCTCTTTTTTTGGGTAGTCTACATTGGTATTCATTCACAAATATAGGTCAAATTTGCTTTCACCCAATCTTGTTTTGCTAGACATACTTGATCTATTTTTGTGAGGTTTATTGAATGTAGGCTCTCCATGATCTTTCTCTTATTTATCTTATTTGTCATATGTTTGTCTCTTCCAATTCCTCTATTCTCTCAATCACTGATATGATCTAGAAGAGAGATTTATTTAGAAAAGGGGCGTATTTGATGATAGAAAAACTGGTGATTCCTTTATAAATAAAAAGAGAAGAAGAATAAATTAGACTGGTGACTCTACTAGGGATGGTTCTTTCTCTTTACCATGGGATTTTTGCTCACTTCTTGCGGATTCCAGTGTATTCATAAGATTAGCAACTCTTAAAAAGAAATTTCTCCTTATTTTTATATATAGAGTTATGTTTGCCATTCTGCAAGTCCAAACAAAATTGCAGAATGTGGAACTATTGAGAGTTATGCGTTATCTCCCTCTAGGAGTTCTGCTTACATTTCTAATGACCTAACTTCCTTTCCATCATAGTGTCACTTGTTATGTCTTTTAGACTTCAGATATCAGATCATTGTATCAATTCCTATGATTAGCATCTGGATGAATTTTTTTCCTTTATCGTACACTCAATATTCTTGTTACTGCATTTTTACATGAATCGATGTCATGTACTATTCTTTGATTAGTTATATTTGACCTATTTCCTTTTGTGATCATTGTTTATTTTTGCTTGGCAGACATGACAAGCGAGAAGGTGGTCATGATCGTCACTACTATGGAGAACTTATTTTCCTCCTCTCTGATCATTTTTTGTGCTCCTGAGGGTGTCATAACCTTCAGTTCCTTGAAGCCCCATGAACTGATTATCATTGGTATTCCCACGCCACAGAGGCGTCTACTCTTTGACCTCACCCTTGAAATGGGAGTCTAGCACATTAAGTTGTTCCTATTGTAGTAGCTTGCTCGAGCTCACCTCATATGCGAAGAAGAGGCTGGTTCTCGATAGTGATGCGCCACAGTTCCCCTCAGTCTTTTCAAGTTGTGGAGTTATGGTTTGTCATGTTTTCATGGCTCTCCATGCTTTCGATAGGACAGTATTCTCGCGGCACTGTTGTTGTTACTTCAGTCCCTTTTATGGTTCCTTCCTGTCCTCCTAGGTCTACTCCTACATTGAGACTGGGTAGGAAGGCTTGGAGAACTAGGAATAATTTGTTGCAAACCTAGCAGCAGGTTCCATCTATTGTTCTAGTTCTAGCTAGGGTGGACTTTTATACTCCACCTGGCTCAGAAAAAGTTTGTAGTTCTTTCAGGTTGTGTGGACTACGTCCTCACCATAATTACTAGCAGGCGCACACTGCCTCGCGACTCGAGCTCTCTTAGATCTACTATTCAGATTGACATTCTGCCATGAGCCTTCTAATGAAGAAGATTGCAGTGGCAATTTCCTCCCTACAGGGAAAGGGTCTAGTTTCTCTGGAGAAACTCCTGGCTTAGATCTAAAAAATATCCAAGCAGGTCATGGAGTAGCTCCTCTACATTCCTCACTCATGATGTCCTTGTAGTACGAGACCAGGGTCCTCCCATCATTCCATTGTAAGACGAGGGTACTTATGCTCTATTGTGCAAACCGTCGAGCCTGTATTTGATGCTCCAAATATGGAGCTTAATGGGGATTTTATGGAACTTGGTACCATTCCATTCACAAATACTTCTATAGTGGAACTGACGACAGATGTTACATTACCCTTTTATTGATAGTAATAAAAAGAAGGATATCTTTTCTTATTGTTCTTCTATTTTGAGAGTAAGTTTCTAATCATACTATTTTTGTTGTGAGGTAAGATCAAGGGTGCATCCCTGCCGATACTCCCCTCATTTGTAATTGAGGGAGTTTTATCTCTCACCAAAGAGGCAGTAGGTCCGAAAGGATACCACTATTGCATCTTTTATGATTTTACCTCCAGTTTCTGAGGCTATTGTTCTAATTCTAGGACAAGTTTTCCCTTTAGTTGATCGTAGCTTGGAGCTGCCTTAGGTTAACCCTAAGAGTGAGCCTGAGTTTGATCCCAAGGAGGACCTGTCCGGTAGCTTCCTAATGTTCCCGACAAACTCCTTGAAGTGGATGACATACTCAGTGAAGATTTGCATGAGCATGAGATGGAAACATGCCATGTCATGTAGTGACCACTTGTGTTCTAAGTTCCTCTTTTGATAATCCACCACTTTATCTCGATGTACTTGACCATCATGAGCTCACAGAGGCTCAAGATGACCCCGCGATTGATCATGGGGGTCCTACTCTTAAAAAAATTTGCACTTCTAGAAGTTCAAATAGCGATCCTCACTACTTATATCACTATGTTACATACTGAACAAGCTGGGTCTGAGGTAGTCTCTCCTTCGACATAGGTAGAGACACGTTTGGTGGTACCCATTGTGCTACTTGAACCTTCAAGGAATGTCCATGCTACTTCTTCTGATTCTGCCTAGTATGAGCAGACACCTTCCGACATGCATTTATAATTTCTAGCAGATGTGAAAGTTAAGTCTGCCGTAGCAGATCAGCAAGGGGAGTTCATAGTGCATAGAAATCTCCCCATATCCTCTAAGGTTTGTCACTCTACATTTCAAACTGATTGATGGGATTGGAAATTGATACACCTAAAATATAGTGTCTTTATGCACATTTTTATGTCTATTTTTTATGATATTGCACTTTAATAGATTGTATTTTTATGTGTTTTCTTATAGGTATGAGTAAATGAATTTTTTGTGATGAGAAGAAGGAAAAAGGATTAAGTTTGGAGTACAATGGAGAAAATTGAAAAAGTGATGCGTGGCAGCTAAGTGCCAAAACTTGTGCTTACGCTCCAAGGCCCCACAGCTATGTGCCCGGATCTGAAGCTTACGCGCTAGTAGGCTCGCGGCTAAGCGCTAGTACCCTGCACTTGCGCGTGGTAGTTAAAAAAGAGGATTTATTTTAATTTAAGCATCATTTTGAAGAAGTTTTTGAAGCACTATTGGTGAGAGCGTGGGTAACTACCTATTGGCTCCAAATTCAATTCAAATTACTCTTGAATGGAAGCATCTCTTGGAAGATACGTTGAATCAGAACACAATTTAAGAGATACGAAGATATCTTTTAAAAAAGTATAAAAATAGGACTTGAAGATCAGAAAAAGAGTTGTTGTTGGAGGGTGTGGTTAGTGTTTAAGAGTGAGGTTTATGTTAGAGAGTATTGTAGAACACATCTCTCCACTTCACCATCTTTACTTCATTTTATATAGTTTGTATTAGGATTAGAATTAAGATTTAGAGTATACTGAGTTGGGCGCTAACCTCTAAAGAGTATTGTAAGGGAAAGCAAAGTTTTCAAAGAAATTTCAAGAGTTTTGTAGAGAGAATATACAGATAAGTCTTTATCTTTGTATTACATTGGGTTCTTTATTAAGACTTTTTGTGCTTTCATTGTGATTTCTACTTTTAAACAAAGTTGTGATTGCATTTTCTCCATGAATTTTGAGTAGTTTTCTTTATCTTTTTCCTTAAAGTGAAGAAATAATTAAGTTATGGAAGTATGTTGTGTGAAGTATAGGATTTCAATGTTGGAAGAAGTTATGATGATTCAAAACATTACACTTTATTTACTTCTTGATTTGGCCAATTAAGATGTTAAAATATGTTATGAGAACATGTAAGATCCAGTGCAGTATTGTCTCAGTCAACAATTGGAAAGAATCACATGAGATTGTATGGGTGAGAATGTAATCCATATGGTTGAGTGCAAATAAATATAGAGATATACTCTGATGGGTGTAGAATTAGAGGACTTTAAAGTGACAAGCTTAAGCCCCCAATCCATTTTATTATTTTATGTTTTGATACGAGATGTTAGCCCCCAATTGGAGGGAATTGATGAAACTATAGAGTGAGAGCTAGTATCTTTCCTGCCTAACCTGTCTTCAATATTTTTAGAACAGTAAATTAACCTTTGTTCTTTATAGCATCTCTAATAAGGTTACAAAATATAATTGCTTCTATTTTGAACAACACATTTAGTATACTTCCACAACAAAATTTCATAACTTCTTACTGAATCATAAAAAGGAAAAATGATATTTTATTTGCATTTTCTTACATTTTTTAAGTTTAGTTGAAGCTATTCTTTACTTTTATTTCAAATTATAAAAATTAATAAAAAAAATCAAATTTCATTTCCTAAAATATTATCTTTAGTTTGAGAAAGATCTTTCTTTAAAATAGTAAAAAGTAAATTTTCTTATTTTCATTTGTTTATCACTTTCCCTATGTGTTCGATATCTCGGGGCTTAATCAGAAAGTCTTATATTACGCGATAAACGATACGTATACTTGCGTAGTATTCACATTATAAAATCATTAAAAAAAGTATTAATATATATATATATATATATTAATATATATCGTAAGCATAAATATCGGTGGATCAAGTTTCTGACGCCGTTTCTAGGTAGAGAAATTTAATAAAAAAAATAATTTTAAAAAAAATTTTGCTTTTTACTTTTTAAAGTCTTATTAAACTTGTTAGATTTATTTTAGGAAGTTATTTTTATTTAATTATGTTTTATTATTGTGTATGTGTAGTTCAAGTTCAGAAGGACTTGTGCCTTATGATTCTGAATTAGAAAGAACTGTAAGAAAAATCAGAAAAATTAAAAATACAAAAAAGGATAAAAATATTTAAGAAATGGCAAATCAAGATAATCAAATTGTTGAAATCCATCAAGAATTTAGACCTTTAAGAGATTATAGTAGCCCTACAGTAGATGAATTTTATGGAAGTATTAAAAATCTTATTGTAGTTACTAATTCATTTAAACTTAAAACTGCTATTATCCAAATTGTATATAATAATCAGTTTGGGGGAGCACCAACTGAAGATCCAAATTTACATCTTGCTAATTTTCTAGAATATTGTGCTACATTTAAATAAGTTGGTGTTTCAAATGATGCTATTAGACTTAGACTTTTTTTTCATTAAGGGATAAAACTAAGATGTGGTTAAATTCCTTAGCACCTGGATCTATCAGAACTTGGGGTAAATTAGCGAAAAATTTCTTGCTAAGCATTTTCCACCATTAAAGACTGCAAAACTTAGAAATGACATTACATCTTTTTGCCAGTTTGAAGGAGAATCTATT
Organism: Papilionanthe hookeriana x Papilionanthe teres; assembly: GCA_022702705.1. Lineage (NCBI taxonomy): Eukaryota > Viridiplantae > Streptophyta > Magnoliopsida > Asparagales > Orchidaceae > Papilionanthe > Papilionanthe hookeriana x Papilionanthe teres. The sequence continues at coordinate 33,256,294 of CM040436.1, read as the reverse complement.
TATGAAGCATAAGAACATTTTAAAGATCTTCTAAGAAAGTGTCTACATCATTTGATACCAGATTGATTAATAATTCAAACATTTTGTTATGGATTAGTTGGACCTCTAATCTTGCCAGATATTTATGCTTACGTTTTTCACTTTATATTTCTTTTCAATGATATTATCTCTTTCTTTGCAACAGATGCCAAAAACTTGACTTGCAATAGATGCCAAAAACTTGACTCTGAAGCTAATAAGAAATAAACTTTAATTATTTATAATAAGGGATTCTATGCAAGTATATGTATAGTTTATTAAGTAATATAGGACTTTCTGATTAAGCCCCGAGATATCGAACCCACAGGGAAATGTCTAAAAATATAAAGAAATAAGAAAATTAACTTTTTACTTTGAAAATTGATTTTGTAAAGTATGTTTTAAAATAGATAATTTGAAAATTGTTTTTGATATTTTCTATTTAAGAAATATAAAAGCAAGCAATTAAAATTAACAAGACTTGAAAAATGATATGAAAGCAATGAGAATAAAATATCTTATTCATCTTTTAATGAATCGGTAATTATTATGGAATTTTATTGTGGAAGTATCTAAATGTGTTGTGCCAAATAGGAGCAATTATATTCTTTGCCCTTACTTGGTTCTATAAAGAAAATTAGTTAATTTGAAGCTTTGAAATTTTGTAGATGGATTAGACAAGGAAGATACCAGCTCTCACTCTAACATCTCATAACAAAAATTTTCACCTCAAACTAAATTAGGGGGCTTTAGCCTGTCACTCTAAATTCCTCTAATTTTACTCCCCATTAAAACATATCTCTATATTTATTTGCATTCAATTATATGGAATATAATTCTCATCCATACCATTGCATATGATTCTTTCCAATTGTTGATTGAGACAATACCGCATTAGATTTTACATAATCTCACAAAAAATTTTAACATCTTAATTGGGCAAATCAAGAAGTAAATTAAGTGCAAGGAAATAAATCATCACAACTTCTTCCAACATTACACATATATACTTCACACAGATTCCATCCATAATTTATTTACTTCATCATTTTTAAAAGGAAAAAGATAAAAAAAACTATTTAGAACTCATGAAAAAAACACAAACGCAACTTGATTTGAAAGTAGAAATCATAGTGAAAACACAACAAGTTTTACTTAAAAATCAAATGTAAAAACAAAGCTAAACAATTATCTTAAAATCCTCTCCACAAGACTCTGGAAGTTCCTCTGAAATTTTGCTTTCCACTAAAATACTCCATAGAGGTTGGCACCCAACTCTGAGGATTGACTCTCCTAAAATCTAATACAAACTACGATAAAGTAAAGTAGAAGAGTAAAGAAAATTTAGCGAGAAGAAGGCTCTCTTTCTTCCTCTTTCTCTTGAAACAACTTCAAGCTTTTGTCCAACTTCTCCTACCAAAAATTTCTTCCAAACTCATCTATTTGGTGTGGCACCACTTTCTGATCTTCAAGTCTTCATTTTTAATAATTCTCCAAAAGATGCTTTGGTGTCTATTCATATAATGTCCAAATTTAATGAATCCACCTAGATATGCATCCATCCATTCAAAATTTAAATGAATTTTGGCACTGATGCGAAGTTAATGAAGTTTAAACCAAAGGATGCTTAAAAAACCCCTTCAAATTTGCGCTAAAATTAAATAAAATTTGTCACTTCAATTGTGGCAGCTATGCGCCAGTCATCCGGCGCATAGGCGCAAGAGGCCAAATTTGCACACCTTCCAATTTTTGCTCCAAATTTGATCCTTATTTTGCTCCTTTCATTACAATCACTCATTTTCATCATACCTATAAGAAAATTACAAAAATATCTTCCATTAAAGTGCAATATCATCAAAAATAAGTATAAAAATGTGCATAAAAATACTATATATTTTAGGTTTATCAACATCTTAGATCTATTGTCGATGCTGTTGTTGGTAGTTCATTAATGTCAAAACAATTTAATGATGTTTATGCTTTAATTGAAAAAATGTCTACAAATAATTTTCAATGGCCTTCTGAGAGGGTAAATCCTAAAAAGGTAGCCAGTATTCATGAATATGATGCTTTTGCTATGCTAGCAAATCAAGTTGCTGCAAGTTCAAGGAAGATAGACCAATTCGGAATGAATTATTCTCAACCAATTCTAATGATTGAAGAAAGTTTATTAGGCCAAATGGTAGATTCTCAATCATCTTTAGAAACTTTGAATGCCATAAACAAGTTTAATAACCCACATTCCAATTATTATAACCCAGGTTGGAAGAGCCATCCAAATTTTAACAGGAATACTAATAATCAGGGTGGTAGTACTCAACAATGGGGGAATAATCAAGCAAACCCATTGAGGAATTGGAACAACCAAGGGAATAATAATTATAGACCTACTTATCCTCCAATTTTTAATAGTGTTTCACAATTTAAGGAGAAGAAGTTGTATATAAAAGAAGTGGTGTTACAAATGGGAAATCAATGGCAAAGTCAAGGAACTACAATTAGAAATATTGAGAATCAATTGGGACCGATAGCCAATTTATTAAGTAATAGATCTCAAGGAACGCTTCCAAGTAATACTGAGATAAATCCAAGAGATCAAAATACAGAGCAAGTAAAAGATATTCAATTAAGAAGTGGAAGAGAGTTAGATGGTAGAATTTAAAAAGAGATTGAAGTAGAGAAAGAAGAGATTGAAGAACTAAAAGAGAATGTTCAGAAAGGTTCGGAAAGACCTATTTCTCCACCTAAAATTGATTTAGAAAAACCTCCACCACCATTTCCTTAGAGACTTCGACAACAGAAGTTGGATAAGTAATTTTTAATGTTTTTGGAGATTTTTAAGAAACTTACAATTAATGATCAATTTGCTGAAGACTTCGAACAAATGCCAAGCTATGTGAAGTTTATGAAGGATATTCTAAACAAAAAAAAGGAAGTTTAAAGATAATGAGACTGATGCACTTAGTGAAGAATGCAGTGCAATAATTCAGAAGAAGCTTCTTGAAAAGCTTAAAGATCCTGGTAGCTTCACAATTCCATGCGCCATCGGAGACAGATTTTATGGAAAAGCTTTCTGTGATTTGGGTTCAAGCATTAACCTTATGTCATTATCTATATTTAAAAGACTGGTATTAGAAGAAAATAACCCCTACTACTATAACTCTGCAATTAGTAGATAGTTCGATCACATATCCTAGAGAAGTTATAGAAGATGTTTTAGTAAAGGTAGATCAATTTATCTTTCTTGTTGATTTCATTGTGCTTGATATGGAAGAAGATAAAAAAATATCTATTATTTTGGGGAGCCCTTTCTTAGCTACAGGAAGAGCAATGATAAATATGCAAAAAGGATAATTAACTTTGCTTGTTAATGATCAAACTGTTACATTTAATATTTCAAAATCAATGAAATATCCTACTAGAGGTAAAGACGGTGAATGTTTCAAGATGGATGTTATAAAATATTTGAGTGAATGCCATTTCAAAACAAATTATGAAGAAAATTTTGAAAGTGAATAGTTGGAACACGAGTGAGAAGAGAAAACACAATATTTAGATGACCTTATTGTGGAAGACTTAAATTATATTCAAGAAAGTTTTGAAGTTTTGGACATGACGAAGAAAGATGAATCTTTTTGTCCTTCAATTGAAAAATCTCTTGAACTTGAATTGAAGTTACTTCCTGAACATTTAAAATATGCCTTTATAGGTTATTCCTCAACTTTGCTTGTTATAATTTCCTTGAAATTAACTACACAAGAAGAAGAGAGTTTGCTTGAAATTCTAAATAAATATAAGAAAGCCTTTGCATGGACCATAGCTGATATTAAAGGAATCAGTCCTTCAATTTGTATGCAAAATATCCTTATGGAAGAAAATTGCAAACCCAGAGCTGATCCTCAAATCCTATTATGAAAAAAGTTGTTAAGAAAGAAATTTTAAAGTGGTTGGATGCTGGAATATCTAACCTATTTCATATAGAGCATAGGTTAGTCCTATTCATTATGGTCATAAGAAAGGCTGAGTAATTGTAACTGTTAATGAAAAGAATGAATTAATACCAACAAGACAAGTTATAGGATGGCAAATATGCATTGATTATAGAAAATTAAATCTTTCCACCAGGAAAGATCATTTTCCACTTCCCTTTCTTGATCAAGTGTTGGATAGACTAGCTAGGCATAAATACTATTATTTTTTGGATAGATATACTAGATATCACTAAAAACAAACTGCTCATGAGGATCAAGAGAAAACAACATTTACTAGTCCTTATGGTACATTTGCTTTTAGAAGAATTCCCTTTGGTTTATGTAATGCCCCTGCTACATTTCAAATATGTATGATGGCAATTTTTTGTGATTTAATTGAAAAAGGAATTGAAGTACTTATGGATGATTTTTCAGTGTTTTGAATTTCATTTGAATCATGTTTAGAACATTTATCCAAAGTTTTGAAATGCTGTGAAGAAACAATTCTAGTCGTTAATTGGGAAAAATACCAATTTATGGTAGCAGGAGGAATTGTTTTAGGACATCAAATTTCAATAAAGGGTATGGAAGTAGACCCTGCAAATATTCAAGTGATCGCTAATTTACCTTGCCCAACAAATTTAAGGGAGATTAGGATATTTTTAGACATGTTAGATTCTACATGCATTATATTAAAGACATTTCAAAAATTGCTAAACCTCTATGCCAGTAATTGGAAAAAGATGCCATTTTTTATTTTAATGAAGGGTTCCTAAAAGCTTTTGAATTATTAAAGGAAAGATTAATCACTACACCAGTTATTGTTTCACCATATTAGGACAAACCTTTTGAATTAATGTGTGATGCTAGTGATTATGCTACTGGAGCTGTTTTAGGACAAAAACATGATAAAATTTTTAAAGTGATCTACTATGCTAGTAAAACTCTGAATGAATCTCAAATCAATTATACCACAACTGAAAAAGAGTTACTAGTGATATTATATGCTTTTGATAAATTCAGATCATATTTGATTGGAACTAAATGTGCGGTGCATTATGATTGATGCGATGCGACTTTATATATGCTTTAAAATACAAGAATTTGATACCACTTTTTAGAATATTTAATTCTTGGTAAATGGCTTCAAAAACTTGATGTGCAAGGTTTACTTTTATTTATTTATATTTAGATTTTATAATAATTATTGTAAAAGTCACAATTTTAAATACAAGTATACGTATCGTTCAAGTAATACAGGGCTCTAGTGGAGTCCTGGTTATCAATTCCACAAAGATAGTAAATTTATAAAAAGTAAGAAATGTAAGAAACATTTTGGAAATTTCAAATTAAATGCAATTTATATATACTTTATATATATATATATATATATATATATATATATATATATATATATATTCAAATTTAATTTACTAACAATTTTTACTATAAGCAAGTAAGCACTAAGCAGTAATAAAGTAAAGTAAGCAATAATTAAAATTCAATGCAAGTATAAAAATAACTTTCTCCTTTTCAACTAATCCAAGATTTATAGAATAATTATCTTTTGTAGGGGATTTAGATTATGGTATTGTGCCAAATAGGAGCATTCCTATTCTTTACCCTTTGGTCTGGGTGCAAAGAACATTGACTAATCTATAGATCGGTTCAGGATGTTTTATTAGTAGAATGCGTTAGTCTAGGCTCACACTACTAGATGTCCAAGGGTGGCTATGGTCGGCCGTACCAGTGACCCGTTCCCTTTCTATAAACCAAATTATTAGAACTTAGTCTGTCGCTCTAAAAACTAATTAATTTTACGCCCAATAAATAATATCTTCCTATTTATTTGCACTTCACCTTAAATAATCCGCGTATAGCCTGCGATTACCTAAGGATTCATGTGATATCTACTAGTTAATAATTTATCTTCGGATAGGTCTCAAAATTCTTCAACAGGTGTTAACAATTTAAATGGCCAATTTAAAAGGTAAACTAAGATCAGGTATTAATATCATCACAATGTTTTAAAATATTTTAAATTTAATTATCCTACAAAATTTAATTAATTTATTATCTTTTCATAGTTGAAAGGAGAAAGATAACTAACTACTTAGAACACATTGAAATTACACAACAAAATATATTTATAAAACTATGAACTAAAGCACAAATACTTATCTGAAGTGTTCCTTCAAGTGATCCACTGACTTCTACTGACTCCAAAGCAATGATGAAAAACTCTAACAGCAACAACACACTATAAATACTAAAAATAAACTCACTAGATTCAAAATAAAGTGGCACCCTAAGTATGGAAGAGACTAAATAAAAAATAAAAGGGGAGAGAAGATGCTAAAAGAGGTATAGGTACTAAGAGGGGGGTATGATTTTTCCTGTAGAATGGGCTCCTATTTATAGAGCTCTGAATTTGACCAGGGGTTGCTTAAGGCACCTCTTCAAAATTCATCTAAATTCAATGCATCTTCTAGAAGGTAACTGTCGCGCCTAGGCGCCGGGATCTGGCGCCTAGGTGCCGGACTCCATAACCAGGTCTTTCGCACCTCTTCACTTTGGATCGCACCTCTTCGCGATCTAGACCGTTTCCTTGTGTCCAAATACATTGTATCACATGTCCTATAAATTAGGAGTAACTTCCAGTCGTCTAGAAGCTCCAATAACCGCTTAACACCGTCAAAATAACTGCTCAAAGTCGTTAAAAATCTTGACAACGTCTATATCAAACTGACGCTTAGGCGCCGGATTCTGGTGCCTAGGCGTCAGGTCAATAATTCCAATATTTTGCTCCTTTTTGCTTCTTATTCCTTCTTTTTCTTCCTTAGACTCTTTTTTAGTCATCTACATCCAAAAACATGAAAATACCTTTCATTAAAACATAATATCCTTAAGAATTGAATAATAAATAAGGCATAAAAATAGGTGTTTTTTGGGTAGATCAAATTCCCCCAAACTTAAACGTTACTTGTCCTCAAGTAACCCTTTTAGTTACATAAAATAGATAACATTTGGAATGAAGTTAAAATATTTAAGATTCCTTATAATTTTTTGTTTTATAAATGCTTTAACAAATCATTAACCAAATTTCACTAATTAGGTTTTATTTTAAGAATTAAAGAAAATTTAACTAACAAATCATAAGACTTCCAATTTTTCATTTATTTCAAGAATAATTGTAGTTCATCATATTAAGGTCACATAGAATATTTACAATAAAAAGATTTTCATGAAATATTTTTCTACTAAAAATTTTTGTACATAGAAATTAAGTTAAAAATGTAATCAGTTTTCTTCCTATAAGTTAATTCAAGTGAAGCCAATTTTTTATTAGGCATTTCCTCAAGCTTCTCCTCACTTCTTTTTTTTTCTTTTGGATTGTTTTCAATCCTCTCTTTTTTTTTTAAGTGAGGATTACTATTTTTGGATAGTCTGTTAATGATTTTTGAACTTCACTATCCTTAACTTATTTTTTAAAATTTATACATTCTTACTTAATAAATATGACATTAATAATTTATTATTTTTCAAAACTTATTTGAATCTTTTCTTTTTCAAACAATAATCTTGATTCCTTAGTATTTCAAAAATACAATTCTCTTACTATAATAAGAAAACTTTGATCTTATTATTCTTTAAGCTAAATAATTATATTCTTAAAATCAATCAAAACTTTTGAAATTTTAGTTAAGTTTACTAAATTATTTATAATTTAAAAATTTAGGTAATCTTAAACAGATTTTTCATTCCTTATGTTATGTTAATATATTTTTAAAAAATATTAGTTCTTTAAGGACAAATAATATTTAAATTTGATAAATGTTTTCCCTTCCCCCAAACTTCAGCTTTAGTATAAATATAAATCATGAAATTTTCTAAAGCATGAGAGAAAGAAATAAATAGGAATTAATCTAAGCACAATAATGATGTATTAAGGAAAAACTAACTTCTACTTCTACACTTGCTTCAATATGAATATAACAGAAATGATTAAGCATATATAGAAAAGTTTTGCAGAGCAGGAGTTACTTTCTAAAAAAAATCTTTTTTTTTTATTTTTAAACATGCAAACATACTAACTATTCATGAACACTAAATAGTAGGCTGAAACAGAAATAAACTTTTATAAATTTCATTCACATTTCAGTCCTAAACACACATTAGATAATCTAAAAATAGTTTTAATATAAATAGTTCACATAAACACTAACAACTAACATCACACTAAACAACACAAGAAACAAGAAACACACAAAAAAATAGAATCAACAATCTCCAGAGGTAAGTCAAGCTACTAATCACTGTCTGTAGCTTCATCATCGTCATCATCAAAAGAAAACTCCATATCCTTTGGATCAGCATATGGTGAAAATCTAGGACAAGTAGGGAACTGAACATCGTGCTCACCCTTCACAAATCTCACTAAAGACTCAGAATACTCATCATTGTAATCACTCTTTCTTTGTGTATACTCAGAAAGATGATCGATCTTCTTATCTATCATATCTACTCTACAATGAGTTAGGAATAACTCATTTTGCTGCTCTATAAACTGATCATGCATGGTTTCCCAAAAAGTAGATGGTGGCTCAGCAGAAGTAGATGGTCTAGAAGTAGAAGCTCTACCTGAAGTAGGTAATGAACCAGAAGGTGCAGTAGAACTCTTACCTCGAAGTCGATCATAGATACTGACGCTTTCTCTTCCTATAGGCTTTGTCGACTTGAGATTTTCCTCAGAAAGCTCAGCAACTACTCCAGCACTTTGACATAGAGAATAGATCAGTGATGGAAAACCAAGTCCAATAGAAGTGCTAGAACAAGCAGTAGCCTCTACAGAATCATAAATAATGTTCCCTACATTAATAAGCTTCATCTTTTGAATGCAGTAGTTGAGAATAGTTCTATCTTTGGTAACCTCGCTCAGATGATTGGATGAAAGGAGATGAGCAGAAATAAAGTAAAGCCATGCCTTTGAAACACCATTAAGCTTAGAAGATGAAAAATTTACCCTTTTTCCATTCTAAATCTTCTAGGCTCCAGTACTATCAGTCAGGTAGGCATTGATCATATCCAAATCTCCCTCAGATAGAGAAAATCTTGAGTAATAACACTCAATATTTGGCGGCAGGCCATAGAAAATATTGATGCGTTCAGGAATGAATCCTACTCCAACTCCTCGAACAAAAATCTCGTATTCTTCAGCATCCAAAAAATTAGCATAAAATTCTATAACAACCGGGTTAACGGCAACAGCAGATAAATAGTAGAATCGTTGTCAGTTGAGCGCAACGATTGTCTCCTCAATTCTTCCTTTAGGATTATAAAAACTTCGCTCCGAGATAAATTTTGAGTCGTTGAAAAATCATTATATCGGAAGTGTGCAGCAGTAGTGACGAACTTGCTACGATCAAAATTTTCTCATTCCTTTCCTCTCTTAGATTTGGGTGCCATCTAAACACGAAAGAAAAACGCAAAATAAATTCAATGGATCTAGGAAAATAAACTAATTTAAGCTTCTCAAACTTGAAAGAGCTTAAAAATTCATGGATTTAACCTTAAAAATCAAAATTTTTCTCAAAATTTTGGTTTTCTCAATGAGATCAAAATTCATGGTAAAAATAAAAAATAATGAGTTTAGAATGTAGATCTGACCTCAAGATGAAGAAATCGGGTGATTTCAAGCTCAAAAACTTGAAAATTCGGATTAAAATGGGATCTATAGGTAGTTTTTTCTCGAAAACCAGTGGAGAAGGAAGCTTAGGCGTCAAACATGGCGTGGGGGTGTTTAAAAGGATGAGTTTTCGGGTTCAGGCCGAACCGGCGCCTAGGCGCCAGACTCGCCTTTCTAAAAATTCAATTTAAATTAAATATTTTCCACCAAATCTTATCAAATTTGACTCCTATTTACTCTTATGAGAGTATTAATCCAATTTATATCCTCTAAATATTTTCACAATCAATTTAAAATGATAGTATAGATCCACAAAAATGTATCCAAATTCTTCAATTCTAATCCCTAATTTCCATTCCAAATTCAATAAATTTCAGTACAAGACTGTATCAAGGTTCATAGTTTTATAAATAACACAAACCACAACATATTTAAAGCAAACATTCAAATCCAACAACACACATTAAACAATTAAGCAAACACCCAAATTCGATATTTAACACACTAACACAAGACTCGATCTTAACTAAAACACATATAATATCTATTTAACATCGATCTTCAATTTCCATCTCTTTTGCAATGAAGTTCGCTAGGAACGAAGGGATAGAACACCAACGCCCTTGGAAATTCCAAAGTCATCTTTTCATCATCCTCTTGTTCTTCACGTATATTTCTACTTGAGGTCATGATAGGCAGCCATATGATCAGATTGAAGTTTGGTTTGTCATTCCAAGTGTTCGTATTGGTGGTACATCTCATGGAGACGATTACCAATACTTTAAAGTTCTGCGTCAATCTTCTCCAATCGACTAAACATTTTCTCCATAATAACAGCAATAAAACCATTAACATAGGGCTGAGGATCTTTAGGTGATTTGTCTCTCACCTCATTTCCATGATTTCCTCTATCCATTGCCTCCAAATCCTTCTTATCTCCTTCAAAAATGGATTGCTCTCATCGAAATTAACGTTTCCATGGGATTAGGGATGAAGAATAGGCTATATATAAAGAGATTTCGTGTGAAAAACTGAAGAAATTTGGTTTTTGCACTATCTGTAACCGTGGCGCTTAGGCGTGTTGACCTCATTTTTGATGAGGTCTTCTCTTCCTCTCTTTAGTACTTAGGATCTAGCCTTAGGCTTTTCCTTTGACTATCTTAGAGGACTAGAATTGGGATTCACCATCTAGAATTTTAAACCACTTCTTAACTCCCCGCAAACTCCACAAACTTGATCGTAGACCCCTAATCACCTAGAGGGTTGAAATCAAGTGTGGAAGTTTAAAGGATGAGTTCCTATAGGACTCTTCGGCCTTAGGACCGCCACTGGCGGCCCGGTCCGATGAAGGGGCTGACTTACACACACACTACACTCATACACTACACTTCCATACACCTCCTAAAACACACCCATACCCGACTTGACCTCCCGACTCATGTAGATGATTCACATGGATGGTCCTTAACCCCTAAGCCCTCAGGCTAAGAGGGTTAGGAACAACATAGTGAATGCCTCAAATGAGTCCCTTCATGGCTCATGTGGGCTTGATATGGCTTCATGGCTCAACCAAAATGATTTTACTCCACTTACATTCACCCAATCTTCAATTTTCCAAATTTTTAATTTTTGACCCCCGGGACCCTACACCCACCTAACCTACCAAATGCCTCAAACTACCCAAATTTTCCAAAAATTTCCAAATCACCCAAAATTCTCCAAAATCATTCCAAAAAATTTCCACATCACTCAAACTGATCATCCATAACCAAAAATACCAAAAATTCCAAAAATACCTCCCAATACCCTCCAAATACCCAAAATACCCCTCTTAGCCAAAAAAATCCAAAAATTCAGAAAATTCCCAGAAAATTCCAGAAAATCCCAAATATTCCCAATTTCATTTTGTTCAACTACACCATGGGCCAATTTTGTCAATTTACCTCACTTTTATCAAAATCCCCAATTTGACCCATTTTAACCCAAAGTAAACCCAATGTCAAACCTAACCTACCCAATTGACCTAAATTCTGGTCCAATTCAATTCTAAACTTCAATTCAACATCCCCAACACCAATCTAGACCAAATCCAAGCCCAATTTGATTGACATTGGGATCCAATTTCACTTTTGGCCTTAAAGCCCAATTTGGACCTATGACCCAAACCTAACCCAAACTCACCCAATTCAACTCCAATTAACCCCAAATCTTTTCTAAATCTTCCTTAACATCCCCATAAACAAAACACTAACATGATTTGCCCAAAATTTAGACCCAAACCCCACTCAAATTCAACCCAAAATCAAAAAGCCCAATTTCGACCTAAACCTAAACCTAGCCCAAATGAGCCCAAATCCCAAAATCAAAACCTAACCAAAGCCAAAACCTCTTTGAAACACTCCCATAAACATTTCCCAACATTAATTTTACATCAATTTCAACTCTAGCCCAACTTTGGCCCATGGTAGCCCATTTTGGCCCACCTTAGCCTCTTTACTAAAAAGGCCCATATCCAACCCAATTCAAACCCAAATCACCTCAAATTTGTTTCAAACCATTCATGAAGCATCCCTAAACCAAAACCAACAATTATTTGGCCCAAACTTTTACAAAAATTCTCATCTATGAACACATTCTTAAACTTAAAAGCCCACTTTCCTTAAACCTTCCTAAAAGCCCATTTCCTTCAAAATTCAAAAGCCCAAATCATCCTAAAGCCCACATGACACTTCCCCTCATCATCCATTTGATCAAAATCACCCCTAAGTTTCAAAATCATCAAACCATTCCAAATCAAGCCACATGTCAAATTACCCCCTAAATGTCAAATATTTCTAAAACCCTTTTCATGAAACAAGTCAACCTTTTCCCAAGCCAAATGGAGCCATGAACAAGCCATTCTCAAGCCACATGAAGCCATGAGGGCTTTGACTTGTCATTAGTCCATTTATGGCAAGAAGAGGGGGTCCTTTCCTAATCCTTCTTAAACCCTTTTTTACCTTAAGCATGTCACACACTAAACCATGCTTAGCCACCTCACCATGGATGGAGACTTCACCACTCCATGACGAGTGACCCAAGTGACTCTTTTCAGCCCAAAACCGGACCTTGGGTGGTGCACCTAGCCCAAAAGGATGGGTTGACCCAAACCTAGCCAAAATGGCCTCTTCCCCATTCCATTCCAAGCCATCTCCTTTACACATGGCAAGGCCCAATCGATCGCACTAAACCCCAGCCCGACCCACTCGGACTCGAGGGTGACCCATGCCTGCCGGCCAGCCGCCCGGGTCGCCGGAAAACTCCATGGCCGAGAGCTCACATGTGAGCCCAAGCTTGGAATTCTCACCCGCCGAGCCGCCCCATCCCCAGTGGCCATTGTAGCTGTTCTTCCCTCGACCTAAGCGACTGATCCCAACCATTAAACCCCCGGGAGAGCCTCCACCATGCCTATTTAAACCCCTCGCCCTCTCGGCCAAAGGAGGTGCTGAACCAAACCTTAAGGAAACTCTGCAAAATCATTCCGCATCACTCTCTACACATAGAGCATTTGATCCCCACCGAATTCCGACCCCAATTTCCTCCAATCGAGCTCAATTTTGAGCTCAAACTTTAGCCCAAAAACCAGGACACTTCTCCACAGTGAGCCAATCCTCAAATTGACTGGTCCTACACCTTCACCAGACCAAGAGGAGAAGTTTCCCACTGAAAGCCCCATCCCCAGGCCACCCAGTTGTTCCAGACTCCAAGCTTTGTGATCGGCTGTGGTCACTTTCATACCTAGACAATTCACCAGACCAGGAGACTTCATCTGGAGCTTGCTTGGACCCAATCGAAGGTGACACAACTCTCAGATCGAAGCTTCACTTCTCTGAGCAAAGGTATGGACTCCCTCTTCTTCCTGAGCTTCCAGAGATTCTTATTTTAATTTGAGTCAATTTAAATGCATGTTTACCGTAAGGATGTGTTCGTCTCTTCAAGACGAATCCATAGAGCATAAGAACACGAAAATCCGTTGAGAATCGAGTGAGAAATTAGGGTTAGAAGGTTGACGGTCACGGGTGCACACCAGTCGTAGACGATGACCAGGAGCCGTCGGATCGCGCGTGTATCGAGCGGACGGTTCAGATCGCGCCGGATGAGGAGACGGAACGATACAGCGGGCCCCGGGACGGCTGACTCAGATGGCGGCGCCCAATCACAGCGCGACACGTACCCCTTCGGAGCTGCCGATGTTTCGCCGGCGCCGCGTGGATAAGTAGATAAATAGGGTATTTAATGTATTTATTAAATATCAGAAACTTTAAAAATTAATAACTTTGTGTAGGAAAATCAGAAAAATAAAATAAAAATACCCTCTTGCTCAGTGAACACAGGAGAATAATGTGGAAAAGAAATCATTTAATTTCATCAAGTATTTTATTTTTTATAATTTATTTACTCTCTGCATACATTTAATTATCCATGCATGTATACAATTCACCATGGCATGAGACCATAGGGCTTTTGAAGCCTCTGAATTTGGGAACATTCCCTGAATTTTCCAAAGTCAGAGGTCATCCCTATGAAGAGTTATTGATTTTTCAAATTCATGTCACTGTTTTGAGTATTTTAATTCCAATAAATAGCATGTTGTAAAATAAATTCTAGGAAAATTTGGGGATGTTCCTTATGATCAGAGAACCCTAGGAAAAATAGGTTTTGAGTTAGTTCATTTTAGACAACCCTAATTGGCTTAAACACTCAAAATAGGTCTCTAATTAATTAGAGCTAACCATACATCAAATTGACTTCAAATCAATTCTCCATTGACCTTTAGGGTCAGAAGAACCCACCATAAAAATTTTAGGTCAATTGGACTTGGTTAGCCCTATTAATTGGGTTGATTAAGCCATTTAGTCATTTTAAACTTTAAAAATTCATAACTTTCAAAATATCTTTCAAAAATTCACCAAATTGGTTTTGGAACCTCTCTGATATCAGGGGAATTTAAGAAAATTAAAATTTCAATTTTCTAAAAAAGTTGTTTTTTAATATTATTTTAATATTTTTAATAATTAAAAAATAATAAAAATCACAAAAATAATAAAATTCACCAAAATGTCACATTTTGAATTTTGATCACTAAGGAACAAACCCCATATTTTTCTTAGGCCTATTTGGTGAGATATTAATTTTTAAAGCCCTAGGGTAATTTTAAAATTAAAAAATGTATTTTCTAGCATTTTCACTAAAATAATTGTAATAAATCATAGAAAAATCAGAAAATTGCAAAATTTGCTTCTCTGATTTCCTTGATATCAGAGAGATTTTTGAAAAACATAAAATTCATTTTTCAACATTTATTTTATTTTTAAATTAATTAACACTCCAGAACTTAAAATATTTATAATAAAAATAATATAATTCAAAAAATCACCAAAATTGGTCCAAGTGGTCCCCTGGTCATTAGGAATGTCCCCTAATTTTCTTAAGGACAGAAACTTTCCCTTGGTCATGTTATTAAATTTTCCTTGGAAATCTCTATTTTCTACCAAAAATAATCATATAAATAAATTAAATACAGAAAAATCACATTTTCTCCTCTCACGTCTTTATTGACATATGAGTGAAGTCACATAAAAATTTCAAGTTCATTTGAGTTCAATTTAGTGAGTTATGAAATTATTAAGCTTAAAGGGTAAAGTGGTAATTAAATTTCTTTTAATCCTTAATTAAAACTTTAGGTTTAATAAAAAATTAACAAGTAAAATATTTGATCCTAATCTGATTTGGATGATTGAAATTTAATAATTGAAGGGTAGAAACCCATTAAGCAATTTAAAATGATTAAACTTTAATTAAATAATTGATTAAATTTGGAAGAATAATAAAATTGGAATTATTAAAATAGGGATATTATTAGGAAGAGATTTATTCTTTAATTTAAAAAAATCCCTAAATTAATCATTTCATTAGTGTTTAATTCCTAATTAAAATGATAATTCAAATTTAAAATATTAAAAGACTTAATCATTAAACTAAAATTAAATTATTGAACTCTTTTAAAATTTTAATTAAAATTAAAATGAATAAAATTAAATTAAATTAAAAATTAAATTAAATCAAATTAAATCAAATTAAAAATTAAATTAAAAATTAAATTAAATTAAAAATTAAATTAAATTAAATTAAATTAAATTAAAAATTAAATTAAATTAAATTAATTAAATTAAATTAAATTAAATTAAATCAAATTAAATAAAAAAAAATTAAAATAAATCAAATTAGTTTAATGTAACATCAAATCAAACTAAATTGAATTAAATTGAATTAAATTAAATTAAATTAAATTGAATTAAGTTGAATTAAATAACATCACCTAAGACATAAAGAAATAAGCTTAAAATAACTTGAACACTATTCCAAATTTAAACCCTTCAATTGAAATTAAGCTAAATCACAAACCATTTGAACACCAATTTACCCTCAAAAGTTTTAGTTATCATAACTCCTAAAAAGAATATTAAATGAAATGTTACTTCACTTATAGGACATTCAAATATCCTAGTTCACTGAGCAAGTTAACAAAACTTGAAAACCTCGGACGATCGATTCATTTACATAATTAAATTCATTTGGACTTGAAACAATCCTAGAAATATTGAAAAGATGTTTAAGATTCTTCTTAAGCACTTCTTCAATATGATAGGATATTTATAAGAACAATCGAACTTAATTGTTCTTCGATGAAGAAAATCGTCTTCAAACCAAAAACACAAGGAACTTAGACGTCATAGGAAATGACTAGCTATAGGATTAAGAATTTGGTAGAAAACCATAACCCTTACCTTAGCTTTACCTAGGAACTTGCTTAAATATTCTAACTGTGTTTTAAGTGCAGCTTGGGATGACGGGAAGACCCTCCAGGTACGCTTTTATTTTATTGCGATTTACTTTACGGTAATTTATTTAATCGCATCGCACTTATTTTTCTTGCATGATAAACAACTGTTGCATGAAAACCCACACCTTTAGGACATAAACCAAAACCGAAACCCATAACTAAATTAAAAGACACTACAAGATAAAATTCACCTCCACAACATTTCAAAATATAAGACAACTCAAAATTTAATCACAAACAGAACACAAAACTACAATTACAACCGAATTAAAACGTCCCGTTGGATGATCGGGAATACCTCGGATGATGTAACATACGTGTTGCTAACGGGATTTCCCACGGTCTAAATGAAAGTGTGGAACTCATTCGGTTGAGTTTAGCAAATTCATCTGGACTAAGTGAATCCGATAAAAATAATGATGCCGGAAGGATGGAACCGTGGGATCTTAACCGGTGTTGTTATAATCAACTTTAAGATTTGTTTTAATTAAAAAACACAAAAAACACTTGGAAATTAAGACTTCTCTAAACCAAACACTTTTCTCATCTCCTGATTTATGATTTCTAAAACTAAACCTCCGCAACAACAAGGAGCTCGGAGCATGGTGGGCAACGACGACCATCGTCGTCAAGAAAACTTGAACCTACTTCAAGAAAACTTCCCTAGAATTAAACAACAAAGCCATAGGACTTCGAGGTAGTTTGCCTAGTGCAACATAAATCCTCAACTCTTTGTTAGGCATTTGCATTGCAAATTAAGCCCTAACCGGTCTTAGGATTCCGAGGTAGTCGTCCGATACGACATAAACCCTCATATCTTCCAGTGCTATTTGTATGATTCTATCATATAAATATAAGCCCTAATTAATTAAAATTGGCAAGATTAAAACATTAAATAAACATTAGGACTTTCCTAAATCCAAGCCAAACAATAGGATAGTCGGGAGATTATCGAAGTTCACTTCGAATCCGTAATTTCTCCTACTTTTCTTCCTTTGAATTCCCAAAATAAAATGTTCCAAACTCGATCCATTCCCTATCGAGATTCAAAAATTCAATTCTTTGAAAACTTAAACTTTGAAATTCTTGAGAGCTGAATTATTGATTATTATCGAGAGTTTTCTTAGGTGATTCCCGTCACTTAAGATGTAATTAACTATAGGGGCTTGCCCTTATAGGGAATTTTAAAGAACCTGAGTAATATAAACCTCGTTTAATGTTTTCATATTAAGCAAGGGAATTTGTCGGCTTATAAAATTGGTTCGCGGACCAAACGGATGTCACAAATCTTCTAGTTTATTTAACCGAGCCCCACCATCAAGCAGTGTGTTTATCCTTAGGGATAGATACACGGTTTGTGATGCGGTGCTCGTTTATATAAACTATTTGGGATGTGAGATCGGTTTGATTTCATATCTTAAAATCTTCAAATTTAAAATTATTTTCAAAATCAAATACTACTTTCTAAATTATATCTATATTTAAATTAAATTAAAAATTCGCCGACAATTTCTGTAGGCGACCTCTTTTCAAAAATACAACACTCAACCTAAAAATATGCCGACAAGGCGCCAGAATCTGGCGCCTAGGTTCCGGATCTTCGATACGCAGGCCATTCTGGCGCTTATGCGCCAACTTTTGGCGCTAGGTGCCGGAACATCGATCAACTCTGATTCGTCTATCGTCAAATTTTGCAAGTTTCGGTCATAAAAATAGGTCTAACAAATGGGTATGATGAACACACAAACATAACTACGAAAAATTCAAATCACAAACAATCATAAATGAAGGTTAACTTGATCTCCTTTTTACTCACATTTGACATGGAGTGGTCCAAGTCCAAATTCTATATACTTCAAGAAAATTTTTAGCTTAAGCCAATACAGACTTGTTAGCCTTCTATTTCCAGAAGTTATATACAAATTTAGCCAAGACCAAGGCATAACCTTACAACAATAATTTAACTCACACTAATAAATATGGATTGCCTCCCACAAAGCGCTTGGTTTAACGTCATCAGCCCGACCTAATTAATTGAATTAATTGGGTAGACTCAGCTCATAAGCCTCTTTGTAATATAATTTCATTTCTCCCATATAAGACTTCAGTTTTAATTCATTAACTTTAAATACTTTTCCAGTTTT
Source organism: Papilionanthe hookeriana x Papilionanthe teres (assembly GCA_022702705.1). Classification (NCBI taxonomy): domain Eukaryota; kingdom Viridiplantae; phylum Streptophyta; class Magnoliopsida; order Asparagales; family Orchidaceae; genus Papilionanthe; species Papilionanthe hookeriana x Papilionanthe teres. The sequence goes on along the minus strand of CM040436.1, from coordinate 33,237,592 downwards.
GGGATCTTTAATATCCACAGCTCCATAAGGGTATACTTTCTCAAATATAAATGGTCCCATCCATTTAGATTTTAATTTTTCAGAAAAAAGTTTTAAACGAGCATTAAATAATAATACTTCTTGTTCACGCTCGAATATTTTCCTTGAAATCATTTTTTCATGCATGTTTTTCATTCTTTCCTCCTAAATTCTTACATTTTCATAAGACTCATTTCTTATCTCTTCCATTTCATTCAGTTGTAATAATTGTTTTTCTCCTGTAGTATTCAAGTTATAATTGAACTCCTTTATCGCTCAATAAGCTTTATGTTCAAGTTCAACAGGTAAGTGACAAGGTTTACCATAAATTAACTGATAAGGTGACATTCCGATAGGTGTCTTATAAGCTGTTCTATAAGCCCATAATACAGAATCAAGTCTATCAACCCAGTCAGTTCTTTTAGGATTAACAGTCTTTTCCAATATTCTTTTAATTTCTCTGTTTGACACTTCAGTCATTCCACTTGTTTGAGGATGATAAGCAGTTGTAATTCTATTTTTAATTCCAAATTTTTCCAGCAATGATTGAATTCTTATATTTCTTAATTGACTTCCCCCATCTGTGATAATTATCCTGGGCATTCCAAATCTTGTAAAAATCATTTTCTTTAAAAATTTCGAAACCCTTTGGGAATCACAGATAGGTAAAGCTACAGCTTTAATCCACTTTGAAACATAATCAACTGCTAATAAAATATAAATCTTTTCAGATGATGGTACGAAAGGTCCCATAAAATCTAAACCCCATACATCGAAAATTTCAACTTCTAATATAAAGTTTAGAGGCATTTCATCTTTTCTGGATATATTTCCCATTCTTTGACATCGATCACAAGTTTTCACATAATTTCCAACATCTTTAAATAAAGTAGGCCAATAAAATCCAGAATTTAAAATTTTAAATGCAGTTTTATCCACTCCAAAGTGTCCTCCAAATTCAGAATCGTGACATTTTTGAATAATTGCAAAAGTTTCTTCATAAGGTACACATCTTCGAATCACGTAATCTCTTCCTATTTTAAATAAATGAGGCTCTTCCCAAATATATGATTTACAATCATTCTTGAATTTCTTAATGTATTTGCTATTCAACCCATATGGTAAAATATTGCTAACCAAATAGTTAACTATATCTGCATACCAAGGCATTTGTAATCCTTGAATGACATATAATTGCTCATCGTAGAAATTATCATTTATATTTTCTTCATAAATCTTCTCATTATTATTTTTTATTGTTGATAAATGATCATCAATTTGGTTGTCAGTTCCTTTTCTGTTCAAAATTTCAAAATCAAATTCTTGTAAAAGTAAAACCCATCTGATCAATCTAGGTTTAGCATCCTCTTTAGACATTAAATACTTAATAGCAGAATGATCAGTATGTACGATACATTTTTTTCCAAGAAGATATGGTCTAAATTTATCAAAGGCATTGTCGGCATATTTTTAGGTTATGTGTTTTGAAAAGGGGGTCGCCTACAGAAGTTGTCGGCGAATTTTAAATTTTAATTTAAATATATATATAATTTGGAAAGTAACATTTGATTTTAAACATAATTTCAAGTTTAAAAATGTTAAGATATGAAATCAAACCCATCTCACATCCCAAATAGTTTATATAAACGAGCACCACATCAGAAACCGTGTATCTATCCCGAGGAATAGACACACTGCTTGATGATGGGGCTCGATTAAATAAACTAGAAGATTTGTGACATCCGTTTGGTCTACAACCAATTTTATAAGCCGACAGGTTCCCCTGCTTAATACAAAGAAATTAAGAAGGGTTTATATTACTCGGGTTCTTAAAGTTCCCTATAAGGCAAGCCCCTATAGTTAATTACATCTTAAATGACGGGAATCATTTAAGAAAACTCTCGATAATGATCAGTGGTTTTTCTCTCAAGAATTTCAAAGTTTAAGGTTTTCAAAGGATTGGATTTTGGAAATTTCAATAGGGATTAGCTCATATTCGGAAAAGTTTATTTCAGGAGTCCAAAGGAAGAGAAGTAGGAGAAGCTGAGGATCCAAGAAGAATCTGGGCAACTTCCCAAACTATCCTATGGTTCGGTTTCAATTTAGGAAAACTATTTAATGTTGCAATCCTACCAATTTTAATTAATTAGGACTTATATTTGTATGATAATATCACACAAACAGCCTTGAAGATGTGAGGGTTTATGTCGTACCAAACGACTACCTCGGAATCCTAAGACCGATTAGGGCTTACTTTGCACAATATGATTATGCAAATGCCTAACGAAAGTTGAGGATTTATGTTTCACTAGGCAAACTACCTCGAAGTCCTATGGCTTGATTATTTAATTCTAAGAAAGGTTTGCTGAAGTAGACCCGAGTTTTGCTGATGACGATGGCCGTGCTGCCCACTATGCTCCGAGCTCCTTGTTGTTGCAGAGGTTTGGTTTTAGAAGGTGAAAATTAGGAGATGAGAGAAGTTTCTTGTTTTAGAAATCTTAAAGTCCAAATATTTTTAATATTTTAATTAAAACAAATCTTAAAGTTGTTTAAACATAACCGATTAAGATCCCACGGTTCTGTCATCCCGGCACTGTTATTTTCTTCGAATTCAGTTAGTCCAGATGAATTTGTTAAACTCAACTGAATGAGTTCCACAATTTCATTTAGACCGTGGGAAATCCCGTTAGCAACACTTGGGTTACATCATTCGTGGTATTCCCGATCATTCAACTAGACGTTTTAATTTAGTTGCAATTGTAGTTTTGTTGTTCTGTTTGTGATTGAATTTTGAGTTATTTTATATTTTGAATGTTGTGGCGGTGAATTTTATCTTGTGGTGACTTTTAATTTAGTTTTGGTTTCCGTTCAGGGACTGTCCTAAAGGTTTTGGTTTTCATGCAACAGTCTTGTTTAACATGCAAGAAAAAGTAAAGTACAGTGCATGTAAGTAAATTGCAATAAAGTAAATTGCAATAAAATAAAAGCGTACTTGGAGGGTCTTCCCGTCATCCCAATCTACACTTAAAACATATGTTAAGGCATTTAAATATTTCAACCAGTACCTAGGTAAAGCTAAGGGAAGGTTCTGGTTGTCTACCAAAGTCCTAGTCCTATAACTAGTCATCTCCTATGACGTCTAGGTTCTTGTAGTTTGTTTAAGGATGATTTTCTTCATCAAAGAACATTTAAATTCAATTTCTTCTTCTAAAATATCCCGTCATATTGAGAAAGTGCTTAGGACGAGTCCTAAACATCTTTTCAACATTTCTGAGATTATTTTGAGTCCAAATAAATTTAGTTGCACAGGTGAATTAATCATCCAGGAGCTTAGTTAAGCTTTGTCTCTTGCTCAGCGAACTGGGGCATTTGATTACCTGACGAATGAAGTGACATCTCACTTAATACTCTATTTAAGAGTTATAATAATTAAAGCCTTTAGGGGCAAGTTGGTTTGTTGAGAATTTTAATCATTCTTAATTTGAAGTTTGGGTTAAAAGTTTAAAGTGATTTAATTATGAGATTTTAATTAATAATTTTAAGTTTGGAATAGTGTTCAAATTATATTTTGGTTTAAATCCTTATACTTTAAGTGATCTTAATATTTTAAATTTGTTTTACTTTTATTATTGAATGATGTTAACTTAATTTAATTTAAATTTGATTTAATTTAATTTAATTTAATTTAATTTAAATATTTTTTTTAATTTAACTTGACTTAATTGTTAAAGTTTTAATTTAATTTAATTTTAAATTTTTTTATTGAACTTTTACTTAGTTCAATTTAATTTAATTTAATTTAATTATTAAATTATTTAATATTTTGAACTTTTCTTTAATTTAAGGGTTATTTATTTTTTTAATTTACTTAGTTTGGATTATCATTTTAATCTTAATTAAGAGTTAAATATTATTGAAATGATTTATTTAGGGATTTTTTATTAAAAAATTAATATACTCTCAAATTATATCCCTATTTTTAATAATTCAAATTTTCATTAATCTTCCAAAATTTAAATTGTTTAAATAATTAAAGTTTCATTTTTTTTTTTGGTTTATTAAGAGTGATTAATGGGTTCCTACCCTTTTAATTTCCCAAAGTTTCAATCGTCCAAGAAAGATAAAATCAAATATTTTACCCTCCATTTTAATTAAACCTAAAATTTTAATAAAGGGGTTTAAATTCTTGAAATACCTTTATGCCCTTTTAGGCTTATTTATTTCATAACTCACTAAATTGAGTTCAAATGAACTTGAAATTTTTATGTCACTTCACTTATATGTCAATTAAGACATTAGAGGAGAAAATGTGATTTTTCTGAATTTAATTTATTTATATAATTATTTTTAGTGAAAAATAAGAATTTTCAAGGAAAATTCAGAAACATGACCAAGAAAGGTTTCTATCCTTAAGAAAATTATGGAATATTCCTAATAACCAGAGGACCATTTGGACCAATTTTGGTGATTTTTTGGATTATATTTTATTTATTATAATTATTTTGAGTTTTAGAGTATTAATTAATTATAAAATAAAATTAAAGTTGAAAAATGGATTTTCTATTTTTCATAAATCTCTCTAACCTCAAGGAGTTCAGAGAAACAAATTTTATAATTTTCTAATTTTTCTTTGATTTATTGGTATTAATTTAGTGAAAAGGTTGGAAAATACATGTTTTAATATTAAAAATTGTTTTAAGCATTTAAAATTCAATATCTTTACTTTGAGACTTGGGAAAAATATTTGGTTTATTCCTAAGTGATTAGGAGTCAAAATGTAACATTTTTATGGTTTTTAATATTTTTATGATTTTTATTATTTTTTTAATTATTTAAAATATTAAATATTATTAAAAATGAAAATTTTTAGAAATTTTCAATTTTAATTTTTATAGACTCCTCTGATACCAGAGAGCCCACAAAACCAATTTGGTGAATTTTTGAAATGTATTTTTGGAGTTATGAATTTTTAAAGTTTAATTTTTTTTAATGTGGCTTAATTAATTCATTTAGTGGGGCTAATTATTTCCAATTGATATCAAATTTTTATATGAGGTTCCTCTGATCCTAAAGTTCAGTGGAGAATTATTTTCAAGTTATTTTAATGTATGGTTAACCCTAATTAATTAAAATTCAATTTTAGGTATTTAGGCTAATTAGGGTTATTCTTAATGAGTTAATTCAAAATATAATTATCCTATGGTCCTCTGGTCCCAAGAATCTTCACCAAATTTTTCTAGAATTTATTGGACAATATGCTAATTATTGGAATTAAAATACCAAAAATAGTGACATAAACTTGAAAAATACATAACTTTTCATAGAGATGGCGTCTGACCTTGAAAAGTTCAAGGAATGTTCCCAAGATCAGAGGCTTCAAAAGCCCTATGGTCTCATTTCATGGTGAATTGTCTATGCAAATGAAGAATCAAAATACTAAAATGAGTAAATAATTAATTAAAAATAAAATACTTATCAAAATAACTTGATTTCTTTTACATTATTCTCCTCTGTTCACTGAGCAAGAGGGTATTTTTAGTTTATTTTTATGATTTTTCTACCCAAAGATATGGATTTTCTAAGTTCTGGGTATTTAAATAAATAGAAAAAATCCTATTTTTCTACTTATCCACGCGGCACCGCGTCAACCTCGACAGCTCTGAAAGCCCACGCGTCGCGTTCCCATTCACCACCACCATCTGACTCAGCGCTCCAGGGGCCCGCGGTTCATGTAACATTCTCTGGTTCGGCGTAATCTGGATCGTCCACTCGATACACGCTCGATCGGACGGCGCCCGGTCATCGTCTACGACTGGTGTGCACCCTTGACCGTCCACACTAAAACCATAAGAACTCTCTCATTTCTCAACGGATTTTCGTGTTCTTATGCTCTATGGATTCGTATTGAAGAGACGAACACATCCATATGGTTTACGTGCCATGAAATTAACTGAAATGAAATGGAGAATTGCTGGAAGCTCGGGAGGAAGGAATGATCTATACCTTTGCTCTGAGAAGTGTAGCTTCAATCAGAGAGTTGTGTAACTTTCGATTGCACCCAAGGAAGCTCCAGATGAAGTCTCCGGCTGCGGGAATTGTCTAGGTATGAAAGTGTCCACGGCCGATTTCAAAGCTTGGAGGCTGGAGCAAATGGGTGGCCTCGGAGAGGGTGCTTTCATTTGGGGAACTCCTTCTCTTGGTCCTGTGCGAGTGTGGGTGAGTTTAATTTGGATTTGGTGGAGGTTTTGGAAATGTCCTGGTTTTGGGCTTAAATTTGAACTCAGAAATTGAGCTCAGCTGGGAGAAATCGGGGCTGGAATCCAATGGGGATCAAGTTCTCTAGGTGAGGAGAAGGTCCTGGAGTAATTTCGACAGAGTTTTGTTTAGGTCTGGTACATCACCTTCTTTGGCCAAGAGGGGGTGAGGTTTAAAGAGATATGGCTGGAGGGTTCCCCATTGGCAATTGAAGGCTTGGATCAACTGCTCAGGGCAAGGGAAGAACAGCCATGGTGGCCATTTAGGTTGGGACAACTCAGCAAGGGAGAATTGAATTTTTGATTTAATTTAGACCTCTCGGCCATGGTGTTTTCCGGCGACTGTGGTGGTCGGCCGGCCGAGCATGGGTCACCCTCGGGGTCAGGGAGGTCAGGGCTTGATGTTTGTGAGCTCAATTGGCTGTTGCCATGTGTAAAGAGGTTTGATTTAAGTGGAATGGGGGAGAGTGAATTTTGGGCTCATTTTTGTCCAAGTCATGGTTTAGGCTAGGTGCACCTCCCCAAGGCTTGACTTTGGGCTGGGAGGAATAATTTGGGTCAGACAAGAGAGAGTGGTGAGGTCTCTTTCCATGGTGAGGTGGCTAAGCTTGGTTTAGAGTGTGACATGAATGAGGTTAAAAAGCTTAATGAAGGATTAAGAAAGAGGCCCCCTCCATTTTCCATAAATGACATGGTGAGGTGTAAAGTGACTCCCATGGCTTGCATATGGCTTATGCATGGTTCCATGGCTTCATTTGGCTTGGGAAAAGATTTGGTCAATTTCATGAAAGGGGATTTTATGAATTTTGGCATTTTGGTGGAAATTTGGATGAAGCTTGATATGGAATGGTTTAATGATGATTTTGAAACTTAGGGGTGATATCAAGTAAAGGTATGATGAGAAGAAATTGCCATGTGGGCTTTAGAGCCAATTTTGGGCTTTTGGATTTGGTGAGAATGGGCTTTTAGAATGGTTTAAGAAAGTGGGCTTTTAGATTTTAAAATGGACTTTTGGATGAAATTTTTGTGAAGGACCATGCCAAATAAATGTTGGGTTTAGTTTAGGGATGTATCATGAGTGATTTGGAAAAGGTTTGGTGTCATTTGGAGTTGAAATGGGTTCAATTGAGCTTTTTGGTAAAGGGGCCAAAGTGCGTCAAATTGGGCTAACCTGGGCCATGGTTGGGTTAAGGTTGGATTTGATGTAAAATTAATGTTGATAAATGTTTATGGGGGTGCTACAAAGAGTTTTCAACTTTGGTTGGGCTTTGATTTTGGTATTTGGGCCCATTTGGGTTAGGTTTGGGTTTAGGCCAAAAATGGGGATTTTGACTTTGGGTTAGGCTTGGGTGGATTTTAGGTTAAAATTTGGGGCAAATCTTGTTAGAGTTTTGTTTTTGGGGATATTAAGAAGTTTTAGGAAAAGATTTGGGGTTAATTGGAGTTGAATTGGGTTGGTTTGGGCTAGGTTTAGGGCATGGGCCAAAATTGGGCTTTAGGCTTCAAATTGAAATTGGATCCAAATGTCAATTAAATTTGGCTTGGATTTGATCTAAATTTACATTGGGGATATTGAATTGAAGTTTAGAATTGAATTGGACCAAAATTGAGGTTAATTGTGTTGGTTTAGTGAGACATTGGGTCCACTTGGGTTAAGAATGGGTCAAATTGGGGGTTTTGGTAAAAGAGGGTTAAATTGACAAAATTGGAATATAGTGTAGTTAAACAAAATGAAATTTGGAATATTTGGGATTTTCTGGAATTTTCTAGGAATTTTTGGAATTTATGGAATTTTGGCTAAGAAGGGCATTTTTGGTATTTGGAGGGTATTGGGGGGTATTTTTGGAAATTTTGGTATATTTGGCTATGGATGATCAATTTGAGTGGGGGGAATATTTAGGATTGGTTTTGAGGAATTTTGGGTAATTTAGGCAATTTTGCAAAATTTGGGCAATTTCGAGGGTATTTGGTAGGTTTAGTGGGTGTAGGGCCCCCGGGGGTCAAAAATTGAAATTTTGGAAAAATGAAGATTGATCAAGTTTGAGTAGAATGGAATCACTTTGGTTGAGCCATAAAGCCATGTCAAGCTCATAAGAGCCATGAGAGGACTCACTTGAGGCATTCACTATGTTGTTCCTAACCCTCTTAGCCAAGGGCTTAGGGGTTGGGGACCATCCATATGAATTACCTACATGAGTCAGGAAGTCAAGCTAGCCATGAATGGTTTTAGGATTGAAATGTGTGTGAAAGTGTAATGTGTGTGCAAGTCAACCCTCACCAGACCAGACCACCCAGGGTAGTCCTAAGGCCAAAGAGTCCTATAGGGAACTCATCTTTTAAACCTCCACATTTGATTTTAACCCTCCAAGTGACTTGGGGGTTTACAATTAAACTTATGGGGTTTGCAAGGAGTTTAAGAGGTGTTTAAATTTCTAAGTGGTGGGTTCCATTTCTAGTCCTCTAAGATAGTCAAATGGAAAGCCTAAGGCTAGATCCTAAGTACTAAAGAGAGAGAAGAGAAAAGACCTAATCAAAAATGAGGTCAACAGGCATATACTATTGCTAAAAGCTCTTTTACAGTAGTAGTGTAATTTATTTGTGTTTTAGTAAGAGTTTTGCTAGCATGGTATATAACTTTGAAAATTTTCTCATATTTTTGTCCTACTACAGCTCCGATTGATAATCACTTGCATCACAAATTAATTCAAAAGGTTTATTCCAATTAGGTGCAACAATGACAGGTGCAGTGATTAATTTTTCTTTCAGAATATTGAACGCATTAGAAAATCTTCATTAAATTCAAATTTAGCTTCTTTTTCCAATAAATGGCAAAGAGGTTTAGCAATTTTAGAAAAATCCTTTATATATCTCCTATAAAATCCAGCATGACCCAGAAAACTTCTCACATCAGTAACTGTAGTAGGTGGTTGCAGTTCAGCAATAATTTTTACTTTTGCTTGATCAACTTCCATTCCTTTTTGTGAAACTTTCTATCCAAGTACAATTCCTTTTGTGACCATAAATTGACATTTTTCCCAGTTTAGAACTAAATTTGTTTCTTCACATCTCTTCAAAACTTTCGTTATATTTTCCAAGAAAGATTCAAAAGAAGTTCCAAAAACTGAAAAACCGTCCATAAATACTTTAATTCCTTTATCAATCAAATCACAGAATATTGACATCATACATCTTTGAAAAGTTACAGGTGCATTGCATAAACTGAAAGACATTCTCCTAAAGGCAAATGTTCCATAAGGACTATTAAATGTTATCTTTTTTTGATCCTCAGCAGCAACTGGTAAATGATGATAATCAGAATATCCATCCAGAAAACTGAAATATGAGTTTCCAGCTAGTTTATCCAGCATTTGATCCAAGAAAGGTAAAGGAAAATGATCATTTCTAGTGGCGTTGTTTAATTTTCGATATTCAATGCGAATTTGCCATCCAGTAACTTGTCTTGTTGGGATTAATTCATTTTTTTCATTAACAATGATAGTTACTCCTCCTTTCTTCGGAACACAATGAATAGGACTCACCCATTGGTTATTCGAAATAGGATAAATAATTTCAGCATCTAACCATTTCAAAATCTCATTCTTGACAACCTCTTTCATAATTAGGTTTAATCTTCTTTGAGGTTCAATAGTGGGTTTACAATTTTCTTCCATTAAAATCCTATGCATACAGATTGAAGGGCTTATTCCATTAATATCTGCAATAGTCCAACCAAATGCTTTCTTATAATTCTTCAGAACTCCTCTTAATTTCTCTTCTTGATCTTTGCTTAATTCTGAAGATATAATAACAGGTAAAGTTAATGAATTTTCAAGAAATGCATACTTTAAATGTGCAGGTAACATTTTTAATTCCAGTTCAGGGGTTTTTTCAATTGAGGGTAAAAGTATATCTTTTTAGTTGTGTCTAAAATTTCCCAATTTTTGTGAATATAATGAGTTTCTTCAGATAAATTTTCTTCATTTAATGACTCATTATATAACATATATTCTTTATCTTTATCATTAGAAATGACCTTACATTTTTCTTGATAATTTTTTTCAATTATATAATAAAAAATATCCATCCGATATCATTTTTCTTTATCAGGATACCTCATTGATTTCAGAACATTAAATGTTATCTCTTGATCATTAACTCTCATTGTTAATTCTCTTTTTTGCACATCAATCATAGCTCGTCCGGTAGCTAGAAAATGTCTCCCTAAAATAATAGGTATTTCTTTATCTTCTTCCATATCTAGAACAATGAAATCCACAGGAAAGATAAATTTATCTACCTTAACAAGAACATCTGCTATAACTCCTTTAGGATAAATGATCTATCGATCAGCTAACTGAAGAGTTACAGTGGTAGAAGAAATCTCTCCTAAATCTAACCTTCGAAAGATTGAAAATGGCATGAGATTAATACTAGCTCCTAAATCACATAAGGCTTTTCCACATATTTTTTCTTCAATAGCACATGGTATAGTGAAACTTCCAGGATCTTTAAGTTTTTGAGGTAATTTCTTCTGAATTATTGCACTACATTCTTCACTTAATGCAACAGTTTCATAAGCTTCAAATTTTCTCTTCTTGCTTAAAATATCATTCATAAATTTTGCATAGCTTGGCATTTGCTCCAAAGCTTCAGCAAAAGGATCTTTAAGTTTCTGAGGTAATTTCTTCTGAATTATTGCACTACATTCTTCACTTAATGCAACAGTTTCATAAGCTTCAAATTTTCTCTTCTTGCTTAAAATATCATTCATAAATTTTGCATAGCTTGGCATTTGCTCCAAAGCTTCAGCAAAAGGAATGTTGATGGTAAGTTTCTTAAAAATTTCAAAGAACTTAGAAAATTGATGGTCAAGCTTCTGCTATTTTAGTCTTTGAGGAAAAGGTGGTGGTGGTCTTTCAACTTCCACTTCAATAAGTACAACAGTCTGATCTTTACTTGGAGAAAGGGTATCTTTAGGTTTTTCAATCTCTTGAACTACTTTCTCTTTTTCAATCTCATTCTGTGTTTTCTCTGTTAATTCCTTTCCACTTCTGAGTTGCACAGCTTTTGCTTGTTCATGTTCTTTTCCAGATTCTTTAGGATTAATTTCGACATTGTTAGACAGTGTTCCTTGTGGTATGTAATTAATGAAATTACCGATTTGACCCATCTGATTCTCAATATTACGAATAGCAGTGTTTTGACTTTGTAGCTGATTACTTAGTTGCAAGATCAATTCTTCTATAGACAACTTTTTCTGCTGATTGTTATAACTAGGAGGATAAGTTGGTCTGTAGTTTGAATTTCCTTGATTGTTCCAATTTGGATTAACTTGAAGTCCATTACTCCAATTAAAATTAGGATGATTTTTCCAACCAGGATTATAATAATTAGAATAAGGGTTATTAGTTTTACTAGCAATAGCTTGCAAAGTTTTGATTTTTTGAGAATCATCAGAATTAGCAGAATTGTCATTACTTACATGTGATATATTAATAGCAAAATTATCTAATTTCTTAGATATCGCAGCCACTTATGAAGCTAAAATAGAAAAGGCTTCATTATCTTGAATACTGGCCATTCTTTTAGGATTAACCCTTTCAGAAGGCCATTGAAAATTATTATTAGCCATTTCTTCAATTAAAGTGTAAGCTTCTACAAATGTCTTAGCCATTAAAGAACCACCAGCAGCAGCATCAATAATAGATCTAAGTGATCCAATAAGTCCATTACAAAATGTTTGAATAATTAACCAATCTGGTAAAGCATGATGAGGACATTTCCTTAACAGTTCTTTAAATTTTTCCCAAGCTTCATAAATAGTTTCTCCAACAAATTGCGTAAATGAAGTAATGTCATTTCTCAATTTAGCAGTTTTAGAAGGAGGGAAATATTTAGCAAGAAATTTTTGTGCCATATCTGTGCATGTTTTAATAGAACAAGTTACTAATAAATTAAGCCACATCTTTGCTTTATCTTTTAAGGAAAAAGGAAAGAGACTAAGTCTAATAGCATCATCAGAAATATTATTATATTTAAAGGTAGCACAAAGTTATAAAAACCTAGCAAGATGTAAATTTGGATCCTCATTAGGTGTTCCTCCAAATTGATTATTTTGAACCATTTGAATAATAGAATGTTTAAGCTCAAAAGAATTAGCATCTACAGCTCGCATTTGAATATTAACATGAAATTCATCAGCTGTAGGGTTTGCATATTCCCTTAATGGTTTATAATTATTTTGTTCATTAATTTTGATTGAATTTTGATTATTGTTATGTAAGTTAGCCATTTCTTGATGTTTTGAAATTTGTTTTCCTTTTTTAATTCTTTTAATTATTCTTTCTAATTCAGAATCAAAAGGTGGTAATCCTTCAAATCCAGAACTACACATAAAATTTAAAATATTTTTTTTTTGTTTTTTTTTTGTTTTTTCTTTTATGTTTTTATGTTTTTACTTTTTTTACTTTTTTTACTTTTTATATTTTTTTTATTCTATCCTCGGCAACGGCGCCAAAAATTTGATGCGATGCATCTTTATATATGCTTTAAAATACAAGAATTTGATACCACTTCTTAGAATATTTAATTCCTAGTAAATATCTTCAAAAACTTGATGTGCGAGGTTTACTTTTATTAATTTATATTTAGATTTTATAATAATTATTGTAAAAGTCACAATTTTAAACGCAAGTGTACGTATCATTCAAGTAATACATGTCTCTAGTGGAGTCCTGGTTATCGATCCCACAGGGATAGTAAATTTATAAAAAGTAAGAAATGTAAGAAATATTTTGGAATTTTCAAATTAAATGCAATTTATATACACTTTTTTTTATATATACGTATTTTCAAATTTAATTTACTAACAATTTTTACTATAAGCAAGTAAGCAGTAAGCAGCAATAAAGTAAAGTAAGCAATAATTAAAATTCAATGCAAGTATAAAAAATACTTTCTCCTTTTCAACTAATCCAAGATTTATAGAATAATTATCTTTTGTAGGGAATTTAGATTATGGTATTGTGCCAAATATAAGCATTCTTATTCTTTACCCTTTGGTCCAGGTGCAAAGAACATTGACTAATCTATAGATCCGTTCAGGATATTTTATTAGTCGAATGGGTTAATCTAGGCTCACACTATTAGATGTCCAAGGGTGGCTATGGTCGGCCCTACCAGTGACCCGTTCCCTTTCTATAAACCAAATTATTAGAATTTAGTCTGTCGCTCTAAAAACTATTTAATTTTACGCCAAATAAATAATATCTTTCTATTTATTTGCACTTCACCTTAAATAATCCGCGTATAGCCTGCGATTACCTAAGGATTCATGTGATATCTACTAGTTAATAATTTATCTCCGGATAGGTCTCAAAATTCTTCAACAGGTTTTAACAATTTAAATGGCCAATTTAAAAGGTAAACTAAGATCAGGTATTAATATCATCACAATGTTTTAAAATATTTTAAATTTAATTCTCCTACAAAATTTAATTAATTTATTATCTTTTCATAGTTGAAAGGAGAAAGATAACTAACTACTCATAACACATTGAAACACAACAAAACATATTTATAAAACTTTGAACCAAAGTACAAATACTTATCTAAAGTGTTCCTTCAAGTGATCCGCTGACTTCTACTGACTCCAAAGAAATGATGAAAATAAACTCACTAGATACAAAATAAAGTGGCACCCTAAGTATGGAAGAGACTAAATAAAAAATAAAAGGGAAGAGAAGATGCTTAAAGAGGTATAGGTACTAAGAGGGGGGGTGGTGTGATTTTTTCTATAGAATGGGCTCCTATTTATAGAGCTTTGAATTTGACCAGGGATTACTTAAGGCACCTCTTCAAAATTTGTCCAAATTCAATGCATCTTGTAACTGTCACGCCTAGGCACTGGGATCTGGCGTCTAGGCGCCAGGATCTGGCGTCTAGGCGTCGGGATCTGGCGCCTAGGCGCCGGACTTCGTGACCAGGTCTTTCGCACCAGCTCTTCGCGATCTAGACCGTTTCCTTGTGTCCAAATACATTGTATCACCTGTCTTATATGTTAGGAGTGACTTTCAATCTTCTAGAAGCTCTAATAACCACTTAACACCGTCAAAATAACTGCCCGAAGTCATCAAAAATCTTGACAGCGTCTGTATCAAACTGGTGCTTAGGCGCCAGATTCTGGCACCTAGGCGCCAGACCAAAATTCCAATATTTTGCTCCTTTTTGCTCCTTTTTGCTCCTTTTTGCTTCTTTTTGCTCCTTTTTCCTTCTTTTTCTTCCTTAGACTTTTTTTTAATCATCTACATCCAAAAACATGAAAATATCTTTCATTAAAGCATAATATCCTTAAGAATTGAATAATAAATAAGGCATAAAAATGAGTATTTTTTGGGTAGATCACTGATCATCCTGCTATTAAATATTTAATGAAAAGGAAGGATGCTAAACTAAGACTGATAAGATGGATTCTTCTTTTATAAGAATTTAACTTTGAGATAGTAGATAGAAAGGGTGCTAATAATCAAATTGTTAATCATCTGTCAAGGCTTGATAATGAAATTCTCTCTTTTTTGATGAAATTAATGAACATTTTGCTGATGAAAAGTTATTCACTATTAATGAGTGGCATGTTCCATGGTTTGCAAACCTTGTGAACTTTATTGTTAATGACATATTACCCTTTGGATTGACATACCAATAGATGAAGAAATTTTTATCTGAAGCTAAGACTTATTTTTAGGACGATCCATTTTTATATAAATAAGTAAAGGATCTGATTATTCGAAAATGTGTGCCTTTAGAAGAAACTTATGAAATTATTCAAAAATTTCATGATTCTGATTTTGGGGGACATTTTGGTGTTGATAAAACTGCATATAAAATTCTACAATCTAGATTTTATTGGCCTATAATTTTTAAGAATATGAATGCGTATATTAAAAATTGTTATTGATGTCAGCGTGTAAGTAATATATCTAGAAGAAATGAAATGCCTCTCAATTATATGTTGGAAGTTGAAATATTTGATGTTTGAGGATTAGATTTCATGGGACCATTTATACCATCTTTTGGAAATTTATACATATTGATGGCAGAAGACTATGTTTCTAAATGGATAGAAGCTATTGCTTTACCTTAATGTGATGCTCGAAGTATTGCAAAGTTTTTAAGAAAGAATATATTTTATAAATTTGGAATGCTAAGAGTAATCATAACTGATAGGGGAAGTCATTTTGAAAATGCAGTTATGGAGAAATTAGTATGAAAATATCATATCGTCCATAAAATCGCTACTGCTTATCATTCTCAGACAAGTGGCTTGGTTAAACTATCCAATCGTGAAATCAAAAGAATTTTGGAAAAATTTGTTAATCCAAATAGAAAGGATTGGTCAATCAAACTGGATTTTGCTTTTTGGGATTATAAGACTGCTTACAGGACTCCTATAGGAATGTCCCCATATAGACTAATTGTTGGGAAAGCTTGTCATTTACCAGTTGAACTTGAGCATAAAGCATATTAGGTATTAAAGAGTTCAATTATAATTTGAAGGATGCTGGTGAGAAAAGATTATTTCAACTAAATGAGCTTGAAGAGATAAGGAATGAATCATATGAAAGTGCTAAGATATACAAAGAAAAGATGAAGATGTGGCATGATCGGAAGAGTCTGAATAAAAATATTGAACTACAACAAGAAGTTTTGCTATATAATGCTAGTTTGAGATTTTTTGCTGGAAAACATAAGTTCAGTTGGATAGGCCCATTTATTGTAGTAAAGGTTTATCCCTATGGAGCTGTGGACATTAAATATCCTAAAACTGAGAAAATATTTATAGTAAATGGTCATAGACTGAAACTTTATTTCTCTGTTGAACAACTTAAACTTGATGAGAATTTGATATTGGGTCACCCAAATTAAGTATTGGGTATGTCGGACTGATGACGTTAAACCAAGCACTTTGTGGGAGGCAACCCATAATTACGGTGTGCTTTGCTTTAAGTTTGTTTTGTGTGCATTATTTAGTTTAAAGTGGGTTTTATATGGTATTATTTTGATTATATTATGTTAGTAAAGATTAATGTGACCTTAATTGACCATTTGGAGAAGCTAAATGAGTTTTTCAGACATTTAGCAGACCTATGCTAAATTAAGCACTGGCGGCTAAGCACCAGCAATTGGCTCTTAGGCGCCAGAGTTATAAAAAACATGAAAAATGAGTTTCTAGAAGCCATTATCATGAGGAAGTTACAAGTCACGATTATGGAAGATTTATGGACGTGAGAGGACGGTTTAAAGCCATTTAAAGTCTATGAATAGAGATCGGATTAAAGGAAATTCATTCCATTCCAAATTTCTATCCCAAAAGCCTTAAGAAAGAGTTTAAGTGAGAAAAACGGCTTCTTGGGAGAATGGAGTTAAGAAGAAGGAGGATGCCAAGAAGATGAAGCTTGTCTGTGAGAAAGCGCAAGAGTTATATAAAGGATTTCTGGCTGTTAGTATTCAAGGAATAGCATAGAAGATTACAAAGATTAACGCTAATGTTGCATCGATGGAATCAATGGTAAATGATACAAATGCACATTTAGCAAATATTGGATGGAAATTAAAAATGCAATTTAGTCATATAAGTTATGTTGAAGAAGCAGACAAGGCAATGTATCTGAAAAACAGGTGGATTAAAGAAGATTCTATCAGATGTCTTCATCATTATCCATTCTATTAAATATCTATATCAAATGGTTCAGATGGAACTAATGGAGATACTGGATATGATCCACCAAATGGAGACTGGAATTAAGTTCTATAGTGTGTTTTGTGTTAGTTATTTGTGTTGTGTGTTTAATTAATTGTGTTAAGTGTTTGATGTTCTGTGTATGTTGTGTCTTATTTGTTTTATGTTTTTATGTTAGTGTTTAGTGTTATATTTGAGTGTTTTATTTTGAGTCAGAAAATATAAGATCTTATCCAAGTATCTTAAATTAAAAACTTGTGGTTTGTACTTGTAATTTGTATGTGTTTAATTAAGTAAAAGTTTATGTTTGTGTAAAACTTGTTTTGAATCATTCTTAATCTAAAAGAAGTGTAATTCTGGAGACAAGAAGATTATAAAGTGATGAGATACTTATTAAATCAATTTAGGATTGATTAGAGGAGCTAAAATATTTATTAAATAAAAAATTAAACAGCGAGTTAGCGCTATGTGTCGAGACCCCACGCTTACGTGCCAAAGCTCCGCGGCTAAGCGCCATACTTTCGCGCTTAGGTGCCGGTTCGCAAAAATCAATTTTTCAGGTTTTAAAACCCAAAAAATCACAAAAGTTTCACCGTCGTCATCTTCTTCCTTCATCATTTCACGATTTGATGAGCTAGGGCATCACTACATTTGCTAATCTTGAGCCGTTTCAAGAGAATTTTGTTAGATTCGGTCTTCTTGAGGTAAGAGCAATATTTCTAAGTGAAAATTTATTTATTTTCACCATATATTTTTAGTACATTTTGGAGAAATCTGAAAATCATTATTCATGGTGAACTTTGAGAAAAAAGCACGAAGAATTACTTGAATTTAGTAGTTTAAACCTTTAGGAGTTGAGTTTAGTGATTTTAAGTTGATTATGAAATTTATAGTGATTTTTATGCAAATTTTAGAAATGGCACCGAAGAGGAACAAAGCGAGAGCCACATTAGATTCTGACAAGTTCGTCAATTCTAAAGCTCAAGATCATTACGTGTAAGCATTACAATCACGTCAATTAATCCAGGAGAGAGGATTCGATAAACCGGGCGGAGAAATAGAATATATAATTGTGAATCACCTCTAGGATAAGTTCTGTCATTTTATTGTTGTAGCTGTTACTTCTATGCAAACCTCCAGGAGTCAGAGGATAACTTTGTTTTCGTGCGAGGGCAGCTAATACGTTTTTCTCCTAAGGTAATTAACAAATTTTACTTACCGATGCGGACTTTTTGTTATGCGGGCTTTTTGTTAAAGCATGATGTGGGCACTAATCAATCTCAATGACCCCACTAAACCATTGTAAAATGTTTGAATTATTAACCAGTCTGGTAAAGCATGATGTGGGTACTTCCTAAGAAGATCTTTAATTCTTTCCCAAGCTTCATATATTGATTCCCCTTCAACCTGAACAAAAGATGAGATATCATTTCTTAGCTTTGCAATCTTTAATGGAGGGAAATATTTTGATAGAAACTTTTGAGAAAGTTCTCCCCAAGCTCTAATAGATCCAGGTGCTAATGAATTTAACCACGCCTTAGCTTATCCCTTAATAAAAAAGGAAAAAGTCTAAGTCTGACAGCATCACTCGACACTCCGTCACATTTAAAAGTAGCATACAGTTCTAGAAAACTAGCGAGATGTAGATTTGGATCATCATCAGGTGTTCCTCCAAATTGATTATTTTGTACTATTTGGATAATAACAGGTTTAAGCTCAAATGAATTAGCAGCAACATCAGGATTTTGAATAGTCACATGAGTTTCATCTGCTGTTGGATTAGCAAAATCTCTTAAAGGTTTTGGCAAATTTCCAATATCATTTCTCTGATTATCTTGGTTATTCACCATTTCGCAAGGATTCTCAGTTTGTTTTTGTTGTTTTCTAATTTTTCTAACAGTACGCTCTAACTCCAAATCGTAAGGTACTAAACATATAGATCCACTACTATGCATATAAAATCACACAAATACTCTAAAAAGTAAACAAACACACAATTACACAATATAAAGTAAAGGTTTTCAGTTGCTATATTATCAATAGATATCGTTTATCAATAGGCAACGGTGTCAAAAACTTGATGCGGACTTTTTGTTATGCAAGAACTTATGAACCCAAATTTATATATTTATAATGATTTTGTAAAGTCCAAACTTCAACGCAAGTATACGTATCGTATCAAGTAATACAGAGCTCTAATGGAGTCCTGGTTATCGATCCCACAGGGAAGGCATTTTCCTTATAATAGATAGCGTAATACTGAAATCTAATACTCAAATCTCAATTAAAGTTTAAGTTTACTTCTACTAACTAGGTGAAAAAAATATTAATAGTTAAGAAAACCACAATTACTTCTTATATCTTTAAGCAGAATTAACTAACGCACACACACTAAGCTTTGTATTTGAAAGGTTTTAGATATATGTGAAAAGTGTCTTTCCTCTTGCAATGAGTATATGATGTGTGAATGATATAGAATGATTATTTATTGTATTGTGCCAAATAGAATCATAAATGTTTCTTTACCCTCAAAAGAGTACCCCCTCTTCCAAGCATGTAAAGAACATTGACATATCCTAAGTTCAGTCACTAAATCTAAGGCTAGGCTGGGAGGATACCGACTGTCACTACGGAGCTCCCACTCACCCTTCACCTGAAGGCTAACCTTCGACTTTAGTTACCAATCTTAGGACCAAATTGGGGATCTCAGCCTGTCACCCTGAAACCTCCAATTTGAAGCCCATCAAAACACATTTCCATATTTATTTGCACTCAATTACCATGAACTACGCAATTCAATCATGGACATTGAATGGATTCTTCATTATTGTTGTAGGACACTCAATCTTTTCGGAGTTAATGTACAACAATAGATTTTAACAATTCAATTGGCCATATCGAAAAGTAAATTAAGATCAAAATGAAAAACCATCATAATTTCTTCAATACTTTAACAGCACTTCAAATCTACATCATCACATCATCACATCTCTATATAAGAAGAAAGACAAAGGAGACTACTCATAATTCATAGAGAAGACACAATAAAACATGGATTTTATATATAAAAGAAAATTCATAAAAACCACACTAGCAAATACAACTTATCTCTTTCTCTTCCCCAAGCAAATCCCTTGAAGTTCCTTTGAATCCTTTTCTCTCTTCTTTGCAACACTCAATTCCCTCTTTAGAATGGAAAGGAAGAAGCAATCTCTCACTTTAATCCTTCTCCTTCACTCCTTAGAGAATAATCCCTCTTAAATCTTCACTTCTACACTCACTCTTCCAAACCCTAACTCTAAACTTACACTCTCTCTATCTCTATACTCTTCTCCCTCTCTTCTCCTCTCTCAAATTTCATCCAAAAACAGTTACATATATGTTAGAAATGAATTCCCAAGATTTTCCTTAAGCATCCCTTCAAAAAGTTGCCAAAACTCTTCATTTTTGAATTGCACCGACATAGGAAGCCAGCAGCGCTCGATATGGCACTGCCGGTGCTCTATCGCCAATTAATTGCTGAAGTCTCTGGATTTGGGCGCCGGCGGTGCCCATTCTAGTGCCGGCGGCGCCAGAAGCTAGTTTCTTCCATTTTTCTCCTTTTTGCTCCAAATTCATTCCTTTTTTGTTCCTTTCACTACAATAACCTAAATTCTTCATACTTGCACCAAATCATGAAAAATGCCTTTCTTTAAAGTGTAATATCACCAAAATTGGGTAAAATTATATAGCAAAAATAGTATATATTTTTGGTGCATCACCTACTACTGCCTAGTATGTTTTGTTTTTATTCAAATTACAATCCTACTGAGGAAGAGTTGGATGAGATTATTTCTACTTTGACTGATGGGACGAGATTATGGAAAATTACTAATGAGAGAAGAGATAACTTCCCTAAATCAAAGTTAAATGCTAAATCCAAAATATGGTATTACTTTATATCATCCAAGTTGCTTCCTAAATCATCTAAGCAAAGTGACTAGAGAGAGCCACATTGAACTACTGCATTCAGTAGAGGAAGGAGACAGACATTGGAAAGATTATTTATGATTGTATCTGGAATTCTGCTAGAGTTGTCACCACTGTAGGTACGGGATTTGATTCACTTATACATTCATTGTGTGAGCAGGGTGGTGTTAGATCTGAAAATTGGGAAGAGGTTCTTCAACCTCTTAAGCCTATTACCAGTTCAAATTTGAAGACTTATGCTGAGCATTCAATATTTGACTTGAGAGAAAGATTTTTTAGGGGTTCCAATGCATCTGCTTCTGCTGCTTCTACATCTCGTGCTTCTACATCTCAGGCATCTTCAAGTTAATTTTTTTGATTCGCAGAGTGAGATTTTAAATAGGATAAGAGATAATGTTAACTTTACTGCGGATTGAGTGCATGATTTAGAGGGTAAAGCAGATAATATGGAGGGTTATCCTCAGAAACATAGTGAGTATCACAGTTATATGGACAGACTAATCAGAGGTGATTTTAGTGCTGTGTTACCTACCCATCCACAGTTTACTCCATATGTGCCTACTCGTACCTGGAACAAAGGAGATGATGATGAGGAGGAGGATGATTAGGATTGTTATTTCATTTGAGTTATGTTATGTGATGTGATGTTTGTGTGGACTAGTTCTATTTTTATTGTTTTTGAGTTGTTATTATCATTTGTGGTCGTTACGGAGGACTACTTTTGTCTTTCATTTTATTGTAATAGTTGTTGAAACACTTTAGTTTGTGTCTATTTTAGTTGCTGATGTTGTGTGTCAGTAATATGTAATGTGATTGTTTGTTGTAGTAAATGTGTTGGTGATTTGTTAGTGTATTTTGTTTGTTAATTTATAACTTTTTCCAGAAACTATTTAGGAAGGTTTTAAAATGCTATTGAAATCCACTAATTAAATTTCATACTTGGCATTTCAAATTACTACCATATATGTGAAATTTTTTTAAGTGTATGAATTTAATTTTATGTCCTCCATTACTTTAGAAGTCTTTTGAATTTCTTTTTATAAAATGAAAAATTATTAAAATTTTAAATTTGGTCATATTTATTCATGTTTCTAATACATGCATATTTATGATATTAAAAATTCCTATAAGTTTAATATTTATAGTTTTCTGTTCCTACCCATGTATGTTGTTACTATGCTTAAATATTTCAATATAATGAAAAATTTAAAGTGTAAGGGGAATGAGAAACCATTTTCAAAAACGTAAAATTTTATTTGTTCTCAAATGTACTGAGAATTTAATTTTGAATGAAAAATAATTATGTGTATGAAGTTATATTAAGGAAATAAAATTTTGAATATAGAAATGTGTAAGAGAATTTAGTTCAAATCTATAGTAAGTATGAAAAATTTTAAGTTAAAAATTTCTTAGTGAAGAAATGATGAATATTTTGTAACTATCTTTAGTAGGAAAAGTTATATTTTTGGAAAAATAGAAGGATTAGACTTTTATTTTTAATGCTTAAATTTCTTTTATTAAAAATAATTTTCAAAACTTTTATTATATTTCTTAGTTAAAAGATATATATCTACCTTATGCTTTAGAAAAGGAATGGTGGAATTCAAAATCATTAATGTCCTATCCAGATACAGTAATCATTGTCTTATAAAAATAAGAAAATGAAAAGAAAATGAAAAGAAAAGAAAATTGGAAAAATAAAAGAAAAAAAGAAAAGAAAAGTAAAAAAAAGTTAAAGAAAAAGAAGAAGAGTATGTGAAAAGGAAGGAGAAGCTTGAGGATTTAAGGGCCTAATCAAAAATTGGTTCCACACCTGATCTTTTTAAAGTATAAGATTTGATGAAAATCTTGAAGCTTATAAATATAATATAGTGAGTATAATTATTTTTAGTAAAGATTTTTAAGTAAAGAAAATAAAATGCATAAACCATATATTTCTGAATAAGTTAGGAACTAGTATTTTTCATTAACCGTTAGCTAAGAGATTTCTAAACTTTAAATTGGTCTCATTTACTAAATTTTTTTCATACCACATTTCTAGAGAAAAATTTTAAATACTCCTAAAGAAACTCATCACATATTTTAGTTGTATGATTTTTATATAATTAAAGTGTCACTTGAGGACAAGTAACATTTCAACTTTGGGTGATTTTGATACACCTAAAATTTATAGTGTTTTTATGCACATTTTTATACCTATTTTTGATGATATTGTACTTTAATGGAAGTTATTTTGTGTGCTTTTCTTACAGTTATGATTAAATGGATGGTTGTGATGAGAAAAAGGAAAAATTATCAAATTTAGAGTAAAATGATGAAAATTGAAAAAGTGATGTGTGGTGGCTAAGCGCCAGAACTCGTGCTTACGCGGTAAGGCCCCACAACTATGCAACTAGATCTGAAGTTTACGAACTAGCAGGCTAGCGGTTAAGTGCTAGTACCCCGCACATACGCGCGACAGTTAAAAAGGAGGAGTTATTTTAATTTAAACGCCATTTTGAAGAGGTTTTTGAAGCACCTTTTGGTGAGAACGTGGGTAATTACCTATTGGTGCCAAATTCAATTCAAATTAATATTGAATAGATGCATCTCTTGTAAGATACGTTGAATCAGGACACAATTTGAAGAGATACAAAGACACCTTTTGAAAAAGGATAGACGAGAGCTTAGCTTTGACGATAGTTGATCGTAAGCTGAAATAACATATCTTGTCCACCAAATAGGTCTACTCTTCTTTTTAGAAGTGTAATGGCCAAGTTTTCGAGCAGAAGAAGTTCAAGTCATACTCTTTCAGAAGAGGTTGCTTTAGAAAGATTTTCAAAAATCTTCTTAAACAGGGCATGTAGCTTCCTATGAGGAAATCCAAAGAAGTAGAGAAGTCCTAAGAGACAACTATTGCCCACACCATAAATACTTGGGGCACGTACTTGAGGACTATTATGTCTTCGAGAATTGGCTTGAAGCCCACTATAAGGCAGGGGAGATAGATATTCCAGGGAAGTACTTAGAGAAGCCTCCTTCACAATGATCAGCTAGAGTTGCACTGTCATTTCGGCTACTCCCATTATTACTTCTACTATATCTAGTGTTACTGATGTATTCCTTTCTTTTATAATGCAAACATAAAGTCATAATAGAAGTCTGTTCCATCTGAAGCATCTTGTACTGTTGATGAAGCAATGAAGGAAGACATTTTTGTGTAATTTTATGTGTTCATGATTAGCTCCCATGGTTCCGTCAAAGATGTTCTTAAGTTTTATAACCCTTCCTCTCCAATTTAAAGAATTCAAGAGTGAAACCAAGTTCCACATCATTGATGGGAACAAGTCCTTAGAGCCTTCCTTGGATGTGCTTGGATTCATGAATATGGGATGTTATATATGCATGAACGAGAAGAATTTTCTATTTTGGGTGATGCTCAACCCCTTTTAGTGAACGAAGTTGGTATATATGATGATGTTGAGTATTATGTTCCTCATAGAAAGGTGACTACATCTTCTTCTAGCACCGTAGGATGTTCTCGTGCCCCTCCTCTTTCTAGTCCTCATCTATTTGAAGGAAAGGAGGTAGCAAAGCGAGAAGAAAGGTTACAAACCCCACTTACAATGGAGCCAACTAGAAGGCTCCCTGCTCTATCGATCTCTAAAGTCACCATGTGTGTCTATTTTGATACAAAATTTGAGGCAGAATAGGCCTCTGGGTAGACAAACATGAAGGATCACGTGGTGGTACTCTGGATGACTCTGACGAAGAGATTCTATGGACACAATCAAAAGTCATGGTCCCTCGTCTACCCAAATTGACTTTCGATGATGAAGTGCAGACTATCGACCAAGTACCATGGGGCCATTGTAGGGATCTGACGGCTACGTGTATATCTCTGTTGAAGATCTCAAGTTCTTTTATGCACCTCCTAGATCCAAGTCTAATGAGAACACAAATTTATTTTATAATTGGATTCTCATGTAATCAACTCAAATGTAATGCTTTTATGTGATGGTAATGAACAAGTGAAGGACATCCTCTTTCGTATTATTTTTCACCTCTCATTTAAAAAATCTTAGATGATTGATTATTTCCTAAAAGGTGGTCTATTCACCAAGCCAAGTTGTGTAAGACTATGTGGCAAAATTGAATCCGATGAGACAGATCCGGCCGAGGATAAGTCAAGAGGCAGGATGATACAAAAATCTAGAACACTTCATATATGATGATCTCCTCACCTTTTATTAGTGACGATGATGAGTAACTTGAAGTCAAAGAGGCCACTTTTGAGTCTGAGTATGGAATTTCTTTGACCATTGATTACTTTTTTGAAGTCAACTTAGGCACTGTTGACAATCCTCATCCTACTTATATTAGTTAACTCTTATATTCTTTGATGGATGCCAAATTTATTGAGAATCTCAAGAAGTTTTAGGACTGCCTCGCTTGTAGCTGAAATGCCCGATTTTGCTCCAGAGGTTGTCATCCACAATCTATCCATTGATTCAAGTGTCACTAAGGTAAAACAAACCCCCTCGGAGGATGTGGCCCAAGATTAAGCTAAAAGTCATTGAAGAAACAAAGAAGCTCATCTAGTCTGGCTCCATTAATGAAGTTTCTTACCCCACTTGGCTCTTTTTTTAGCATTATACCCATTTGAAAAAGAACAAACATATATGAGTTTGAATTATTTTTCAGGACCTAACTAAGGTCTGTCTGAAGGACGACTTCCCTCCACCAATATCAGAGTTGATGGTAGATGTCGCTTCTTCATTTGTGATATTCTCTTTTATGGGCAGCTTTTCTAGATACATGAAAATTTGGATGGCCCCAAAGGAGGTGCAACATATGGTGTTTCATACTTCCATAGGCATCTTTTGCTATAGAGTCATTCCCTTTGTTCTCAAAAAAACTGGGTGACCTATCAAAGCGCCATGACACGCATCATCAATGGCATGCTACATCACAAGGTCGAATGTTATATCAATGATATAGTTTTCAAAAGTCATACGAAGAGGATCATCTGACAAATTTAAAGACTGTATTTGAACACCTTAATACAATTTGAAGATGAAGATGGTGAAGTGCACCTTCTGTGTCTCTTCCAGAGCTTCATAGTCTGGCATAAGGGTATAGAGATCAACCTTAAAAAAAATCAAATCCATTATTAGAGATGAAGCATCTTAAAATGTTAATGCAATTGCACTCTCTATAAGTATCATTCATTTGAAGGTTTCTTTCAAATCTCTTAGGCAGAGTGTTGCCATCTTTTATCGACTTTGATCAAGAAGGTTTCTTGTTTCTACTGGGATAAAGCATGTGATGAAAATTTCAACCATATCAAGTGTTACATGCTTAATCTGTCATTTCTAGCTGCTCTCAGCATAGGAAAGCCCCTTATACTTTACATTGTCCCTCTTAATGAATCAATGGGAGCTTGGTTGGCTCGGGTTAACGAAGCTGGAAAAGAGTGTGCCCTATATTAATATGATCTTAAGGGTAAACCCGTTGTAGTAACGGATGACTCACCCCACTGTAACTGGGTGATTAGCGATATGGGCCATGCTCTTATTGCAGTTTGATAGGTGATATGTCCCTCTGCGAGTCATTAAACAATAAGCTTTGAAAAATTTTCTAGCGGCACATCTAGTCCAAGCTGGCTCACCGCTAAACGATGACTTTCCTGGTGGTATGTTAGTCATCAATTCTGATGGAGGGTGTTCCATAAAGGAGGATTCATCACGATATCTCTTGAGGGTGAGAGACATCATCAACCTCATTTTCATTTTCCACAAGCATAGTATTCTTCACTATTCTTATAGATTGATAGATCCGTGTACGAATAACAACGTGAAATACGAAGCCTTGGTTCTTGGATTAGAGGTGTCCATCAAAAGGAAGATTAAAAGGATGAATATTTATGGGGATTCCTAGCTAAGTGTTGAGAACCTAAAGTGTTCTCAAAACAGATATCTTAGCATACCACAAGAGAGTGATGACAATACTAGTGCACAACCGCGATGTTGCTTTAGTTAAGATCCCTCATTCCCTGAATAGCAACGCTGATGCTTTGGATAAGCATGGTAAGGAACCATTGAGTCCAATAGGTGACCATGTGATAGTTGTAATCCAAGATAGAAGGGTCCTGTCATAGTTGTTACTTGAGCCTTCGAGGGCAACTACTTCAAGATGTGAAGGCACAGTCCTCTCTACTTCTGATGAGCCACCTACTGATTGGTGTTAAGCTATCATCTCACACTTAATGAAAAGAGTACTCCCCACTAACCGCTCACTTGCCACTCAGGTCCAGAGGAGATCATTATCATATACCAATCTAAATGGTGCCCTTTACCAAAGCTCATTTGACCAAATGTAGTTTTGATGTGTCGGAAAGGATGAGATTCAAAAAAATCTTTACTAAGGTCTATGATGGTTTTTGTGGGTCCCAACAGTCAGGCCCCAGGATGAAAACCAAGACTAAGAGGCTCAGATATTAGCGGCCTTTGCTTAGACTTTGCTAAGCGGTGCCATCATTGCTAGTTCTTTAACCTAGTACCTCACCAAAGCCCGTATGCACTGTGTTCGACAGTAACATCTTGGCCCTTTGATGCCTAGGAAACTGATATTTTAGGGTGATCATCCTCTAAAGAACAACATTTTATACTTGCAACCACCGACTACTTTTCTTAGTGGGCTGAAGCCATCCCCCTGAGAGAGGTCAAGCCCAAAAAAGCGTTGCACTTTTTGAAAAACTATATCGTGTATACTTTTTTTGTGCCACACCATATCAATTCTGATTATGGGATAGCATTCAAAAATACCAAAATCAATCAATTCACTTGTTAATATCAGATCGATTGGTAGTATTCCATGATATACTACTTCAGAGCTAACAATCTAGCTAATGCTTTCAATATTACATCGATAAACCTCATGAATAATATCCTTCATGTTAATAATAAGGAAAGGCATGAGAGGCTCTTGAAGGCATTGTGGGCATATCGTACAACATATCATACATCAAATAGCTCTACCCCTTAAGCTATGACCTTCATCTCCGATGCAGTCTTTCGTTTGGAACTCAAACTGCCTTCGTTGTATGTTGCTCTATGCAAGAATATCACCGATGATGACAATATCCAACTCAAGTTGGACAAGCTTGATAGCCTCAAAGGACATAGGTTACAAGTTCAACAAAACTTCAATTTATATAGCTCCCAAATGGCTAGAGCTCATGAAGAATTAGTGAGACCGAGGACCTTCATGGTTGGAGACTTGGTGCAAGTTCTACGCTGCCCAATTCTGACTCACATCGAAGGTATTAAAATTTTGAGCCCACTTGGGAAGGACATTTCATGGTCGAAAAAGTCTACAAAGGAGTAGCTTACTTTTTTTATTGATGCGAAAGGATCTCATCTAGTGCCCCTATCAAAGGGCGATACTTAAAGAGATATTTTGCTTAGTTCTCTTTTGCTTTTCATATACGCGATGTAATTTATGAGGGAGTGGATAATTATGATTTATGTTCTTTATAATCTAGCCATTTGAAAAATAAAGAGAATGCATTTCTAGCTATCTCTTCATTATTCGAGTTGCTTATGGTGATTTTCATGTATCTATCAAAAGATCACCCATAGTTTGAAATAGTTTCATGTTGGAGAAACTGTGTATTTCTCTTAAATGATTGCCAGTTCACTTTTCAGCAAAGTGAAAGTCCTACGGGCGGCTTATACTTGAATAAAAGAAGCCTCACCCCTCTCTTACCCTACTTTCCATTGATCCACTCTGCCAGACCATTACACCTGCTCGTGAGCATGGTTAATGCACACATTGCATTCATTCTTATGAATGGGATTACATGCTTGTCCAGCTGGCTTAGAAAGAACGCAACTGATATCCTTTTTCAGATGTGTTTTAGCTTAACGGCTAGACATTTACATGGGTAGACCATCATGATAATCTTGCCCTACCATTACACCTACACATTGTGAGGGATTCTTATCACCATGTTGGAAGGAGGCCTTTTGTATCAGTTAGAGTGTTTCATTATTCCTAGCTGATTAATGCTTAAGCAGAGTACCTTCAAACCCACATTCAATCCATAGTTGGGTAACCTCATTAGGTGTTTAAAAAAATCCCCTTCTACAGGCTGGGCTACCTCAATCTCCCTCACACAAGCACTACTCTATTAGTCTTTCAGGAATACCCCATGAGGGTTGCTTCACCAAAGTTGGCAGAAGCACTTTAGAAGTGAGCCAATGTGTTCATCCAACCCCTGAGTCTGATTTCTTTGCCATGCCCTCCCAGGAGGAATTACCTCATCAATTTTAAGTAATCCTCAAAGAGAGACTCACTTGACAGGCTCCTGACAAGGTTATCCCACATGTTGGGCCACTCAGTTCACTTGATCCATGTCAGTAATATGACTAATTTGGATAATCCACTGCCTTGTCAGTATAAATTTTGTATCAATCATTGTACTTGCTCACATAACTAATTCATCCCTAATTAAGATGCTCAATAGCTCATTAGATGGTGATGTTTCTCTTGATAAGTACTACTTTACTTGTTCTTGAGGAAATTCCCAGCAGAGTTTTCTGAGTTAGAGCCTACAAAAGCACCCCAAGGTTGGACCGTCTCATGCACCCAACCCTTAGCTATCTCTTCAGTATCTTGATTGAATAATTTGATCCTATAGACCATATTAGAGTTTTTTTGTACTGACTATGGTCTGCATTTGCCTAATTTGCCCATGTAGATATGAGGATATTTTCATTCCCATGGAAATTCCTTAACATAATCCAATAAATATTTCCAACAGAGCCCTCTTCACAAATATACCACTTATAGGTTAGGTTGTGTGATTTCCTTAAAAATGAGGGCCATTCAATTGATCCATAAGGAATCATCTGTGTAATCATTATGCTAGCATTTGTGAAAGTAACGTGAGGCTAGACTGTCTCATGCATCCTACCCTCCTTAATACCTTTACGGTATTCTGACCGACTTGGCTGACTTTGCTCACCATTTAGAAGTGCATTTCACACTAGCTCAAGTCCTTTGTAGTAGCGATTAGTCCATGCATGAGACAAGCATCCTGCCCTTGAAAAACCCTCAAAGAGGTTCACCTGAAATCCCTAGTAAGGGTCACTTTCCTAAAATAATGTAAAGTTTTTACATGGTGGATAGTTTTGTACATCAAGTGCCTTTTTTATGCCTTTTTTGACCGGTGTGAGCTCGTTCATAAGGCCTAATTGATATGCTCAAATCCTTATGAAGCATCAACGGAGCCTTGAAGGTACCCCAACAAGAGTCTTTCAGCTGATACACTCAAAAATAGTCCCTATAGAGATTTTTTTAACTTAGTTAATCCTACACACCATGTCAAGCCATGTTCCCAACAAAATTGAGCTCTATGCTTGCCAGATTATTCGATGCTTTGTTGACCTCATTTTTGGTGAGGTCTGATCACTTTCCTTAGTACTTAGGATCTAACCATAGGTTTTCCCTTCGACTATCCTAGAGGACTAGAAATGGGACCCACCACTTAGAAATTCAAAACACTTCTTGACTCCCTTCAAACCCCACATGTTTGATTGTAAACCCCCAGGCCAATTGGAGGGTTAAGACCAATATGTGGAGGTTTAAAGGATGAGTTTCCTATAGGGCTCTTTGGCTTTAGGAGTACCCTAGATGGTCTAGTCTGGTGAGGCCTACCTTGCACACACCACACTCTCACACTCATATCAAATTTTAAAACCACTTTTACTCAATTTGACTCCCAAACTCATGTAGGTGACTCATATGGATGGACCTTAACCCCTAAGCCCCTGGCTGAGAGGGTTAGGAACAACATATTGAATGCCTAAAATGAGTCCTCTCATGGCTCTTGTAAGCTTAATATGGCTTTATGGCTCAATCAAATGGTTTCATTTCACTCACACTTAATCAATCTCCATTTTTCCCAAATTTCAATTTTTGACCCACAGGACCCTAAACCCACAAAACCTACCAAATGCCCTTGAAATTGACCAAAATTTGCAAAATTGCCTAAATTACCTAAAATTCCTCAAAATCAATCCTAAATATTCTCCATAACCCAAATTTATCACCTATGGCCAAATATACCAAAATTTCTAAAATACACCCCCCCCCAATAACCTTCAAATACCAAAAATACCCTTTTAACCCAAAAAATCTAAAAATTCCAAAAATTCCTAGAAAATTCCAGAAAATCCCAAATATTCTTAATTTCATTTTGTTCAACTACACCATAGGCCAATTTTGTCAATTTAGCCCACTTTTACCAAAATCCCCAATTTGACTTTTTTTAACTTAAGTGGACCCAATGTCCAACCAAATCACTTCAATTGACCTCAATTTTGATCCAATTCAATTCTAAACTTCAATTAAATATCTCCAATATCAATTTAAACCAAATCCAAACCCAATTTCATCAACATGTGAATCCAATTTCAATTTGAAGCTTAAAGCCCAATTTTGGCCCATGACCTAAACTTAGCCCAAACTAACCCAACTCAACTCCAATTAGCCCCAAACCTTTTCTAAAACCTTCCTAACATCCCCACAAACAAAACACTAACTTGATTTGCCCCAAATTTGAACCCAAACTTCACCCAAGCTTAACTTAAGCCAAAATTCCCTAAATTGGCTTAAACCAACCATGAACCCAAATAGGCCCAAATCTTAAAATTAAGACCCAAACAAAATTGAAAAATCTTTGCTACACCTCCATAAACATTTTACAACATTAATTTTACATCAAAACCAACATTAGCCCAACCTTAACCCAAGTTTCCCCAATTTGACCCACTTTGACCCTATTATTAAAGAGACCCAAATTAAACCCATTTCAACTCCAAATGACACCAAATCTTTTCTAAAATTTTCATAACACATCCCTAAACTAAATGCAACATTTATTTAGCATAATCTTTTACAAAATTTTCATCCAAAAGTTCATTTTGAAACATAAAAGCCCACTTCCATAAGACATTTAAAAGCCCATCTTTCATCAAATCCAAAAGCCTAAAATTTGTTTTAAAAAGCCCATATGACAAACCCCCCCCCCTTCATCCATTTAATCTAAATCAATCCCTAAGTTTTAAATCAATGATCAAATGATTCCAAGTTAAGCTCCATACAAATTTTCATCAAAATATCCAAAATCCCTAAAATCTTTTTTAATTAAACTAAGCCAAGCCATCCCTAAGCCAAATGGAGCCATTGAGCCATGCACAAGCCACATGGGAGCCATGGAAGCCACTTTCCACTTCACCAAGCCATTAATGGCAAGAGGAGGGGGTTCTTTATTAATCCTTCATTGTCTCTATTTAACCCCAATCATGTAAACACTCTAATCCAAATTAGCTACATCACCTTGGATGGGGACTTCACCACCCTTTCCTGGCTGACCCAAATGATTCTCCCTCAGCCCAAAGTCAAGCCTTGAGTGGTGCACCAAGCCCAAATCCATGACTTGACCCATTTGAGCCCAAAAGAACCACTCTCCCCATTCCACTTAAATCAACCCCTTTAAACATGGCAACAGCCAATTGAGCTCACAAACATCAAGCCCTGAGCTCTTTGACCCTGAGGGTGACCTGACCCTGGCCGGACCACCACCCTAGTCACCGGAAACCACCAGGCCAAGAGGTCTAATTTGATTCAAAATTTAAATTGAAATGGCTGAGCTGTCCCAACCTAAATGGTCACTGCAGTTGTTATTCCCTTGCCATGAGCAGCTGATCCCAAGCCCTAACTCCCCCTGGGAGGCCCTCCAGCCATGCCTATTTAAACACCACCACCTTACGGCCAAAAGAGGTGCTGAACCAAACCTTACCAAAACTCTGCCAAAATCACTCCACACACTTCTCCAAACCCAGAGCACTTGATCCCCACTGAAATTCAGCCCTAAAACCCCCTCTGTGAGCTCAATTTTTTAGCTCAATTTTAAGCCCAAAAACAGGACACTTCACCATAGTGAGCCAATCTTCAAATTGATTGACTTTAATCCTTCCCCAGACCAAGAGAAGAAGTTCCCCAGCAAAAGCCACCTGACCAGGCCGGCCATTCCTTCTATCAGCCAAGCTTTGAAATCGGGCTTGGTGGAAATCAAGTCTATGCATTTCTCCACAGCTCCAGGCTTCATCCCTAGCTTCCTTGGACTCCAACAAACGTGCCGAGCCCCTCTGATTGAAGCTTCACCTCTCAGAGCCAAGGTATTGAACTCCTCCTTCCTGAGAGCTTCTTTTGATTATCCATTTTGTTTGAGTCGATTTCATAGCATCTTAGCCGTATATATGTGTTTGTCTTGTTGAGACAAGTCCATAGAGTCCAAGATCATGAAGTTTGGTGGAGAAACGAGGGAGATCTTAGGGTTTTAGTGTGGACGGCTCTCAGGACACACCAGTCGTAGAAGATGACCAGGAACCGTCAGATCGCGCGCGTATCGAATTGACGATCCAGATTGCGCCGGACCGAACCGCGGGACTTAAAGAGCCGGCTGACCCAGATGGCGGCGTCGAATGGGAGCGCGACACGTAGGGCTTCGGAGCTGCCTAGGATGACGCGCCGCCGCGTGGATAAGTAGAAAAATAGGGTATTTTTTGATTTATTTAAATACCCAGAACTTTGAAAATTCATATATCTGCATAGAAAAATCATAAAAATAAAATAAAAATACCCTCTTGCTCAAGGAACAGACGAGAAAAATACGGAAAAAGAATTACCTTATTTTGATGAGCATTTTTTTTTAATTAATTATCTACTGTTTTAAGTATTTCAATTCTTCATGCATGCATACAATTCACCATGGCATGAGACCATAGAGCTTTTATAGCCTCTATTCTTGGGAACATTCCCTGAATTTTTCAAATCTAAAGGCTACCTCTATGGTATGTTATTGATTTTCCAAATTTATATGTCTGTTTTGATATTTTAATTCCAGTAATTAGCATGTTGCTCAATAATTTCTAGGAAAATTAGAGGAGGTAGCTTATGACCAGAAGACCCTAGGAAAATTATGGTTTGACTTAATTCATAAAAAAATAACCCTAATTAACTTAAACTCTCAAAATTGAATTTTAATTAATTAGGAGTAACCACACACCAAAATCACTTGAAACCAATTCTCCACTGTCACTTAGGATACAGAGAACCTCACATAAAAATTTGAAGTCAATTGAAAATGATTTAACCCACTAAATGGATCATTTAAGTTGTATGGTCATTTTTAAAACTTTAAAAATTCATAAAACACAAAATACACATAAAAAATTCACCAAATTGCTTTTGTAGGCTCCCTGGTATCAAAGGAGTCTAAGAAAATTAAAATTAAAATTTTCTAAAAATATTCATTTGTAACCTATTTTTGAATATTTTAATAATAATTAAAAAATAATAAAAATCAAAAAATACTAAAAATCATAAAGATATCATATTTTGTTCCATAATCACTTAGAAATCAACCAAATATTTTTTCTAAGTCCCTAGGTTAAGATATTGATTTTTAAGGGCTTAGGACAATTTTAATATTAAAAATTAAATTTTCCAACCTTTGCACTAAATTAATTCTAATGAATCAAAGAAAAGTCAGAAAAATATAAAATTTATTTCTCTGTGTTTTTTGAGGTCAGAGAGATTTAGGAAAAATATAAAATTTAATTTTCAACTTCAATTTTATTTTATAATTAATTAATACTCCAAAACTTAAAATAATTATAATAAATAAAATATAATTTAAAAAATCACCAAAATTGGTCCAAGTGGTCCTCTGGTCAATAGGAACATCTCCTAATTTTCTTAAGGATAGAAAATTTACCTTGGTCATGTTGTTGAATTTTCATTAAAAATTCTTATTTTTATCAAAATAATTATATAAATTAACTTAAAAACAGAAAAATCATATTTTCTCCTCTAATGTTTTAATTGACATGTGAGTGAAGTGACAAAAAAATTTCAAATTCATTTGAGCTCAATTTAGTGAGTTATGAATTGAAGAAGCTTAAAAGGGCATAAAAGTAATTAAGGATTTTAACCCTAATGAATACTTTAGGTTTAATCAAAAGGGAAGGTAAAAATATTTGATCTTAATCTTCTCTTCGATGATTGAAACTTAGGGAATAAAGGGGTAGAAACCCATTAGTCACTTTGAAAATAACAATATGGAACTTTAATTAAATAAATCATTTAAATTTTGGGAGAATAATTAAAATTTTGGATTATTAGGGATGTGACTTAAGAAGATACCAATTCTTTAATTTAAAGTCCCTAATTAAATTAATGGTAATCAATCCTTAATTAATCCTAAAATGATGACTGAAATTAATAATTACAAAAGAAAATAACCCTTAATTAAGTTAAAGCTTAAAACATTAAAAGATTTAACAATCAAATTAAAATAAATTTTAAACATCTAAAATTAATTTGAAATCACTTAAGAACAAACTTAAAATAAATTTGAAACCTTAAGTAACCTTAAAACAATTCATAATTTAAATATAAAAATCAAACTAATTAAAATCAACCTAAAGTATTATAATTAATCCAAATCAAGTCATCAAATTTAATAAAAATAAATAATTTAAACACCTCTTTCAACCTAAGAAAATTTAAAACATTAAAATTAATCTGAAATATTAAGATCATTTAAAATATAAAGATTTAATTGAATTAAAACAACTTGAACATTATTCCAAACTTAAAATTATTAATTAAAATTTTATAATTAAACCAAATCACTTTAAATCATCAATTCCAATTTTAAATTAAGAATTGTTAAAATCTTTAATAAGTTAATTTGCCCCTAAAGGCTTTCATTATCATAACTCTTAAATGGAGCATCAAGTGACAAGTCATTTTATTCATCGGATAATCTAATGTCCAAGTTCACTAAGCAAGAAGCAAAATTTAACTAAATTTTGGATAATTAATTCACCTGTGCAATGAAATCCATTTGGACTCGTAATAATCCCAGAAGTACTGAAAAGATGTTTAGGACTCGTCCTAAGCACTTTCTCAATATGATGGGATGTTTTAGAAGAACAATTGAACTTAATTATTCTTTGGTGAAGAAAATCATCATTAACAAAATACAAGAACCTAGACGTCATAGGAATTGACTAGCAAAAGGATTAGAATTTTGGTAGACAACCAGAACCTTCTCTTAGCTCTACCTAGGTATTATCTTGCAAATATATAAAATTCTCCGACATGTTTTTTAAGTGCAGCTCGGAATGATGAGAGGACCATCCAGGTACGCTTTTACTTTATTGCAATTTACTTACCTGTACTGCACTTTACTTTTCTTGCATGTTAAACAAGAATGTCACCCTGCATGAAAACTAAAACCTTTAGGATAGCCACAAAACTGAAACCTAAAACTAAACTAAAAGTCACAACAAGATAAAATTCACTGCCACAACATTCAGAAGATAAAACAACTCAAAATTTAATCACAAACAGAACACAAAACTACAACTACAAGTAAATTAAAACATCTAGTTGGATGATCGGGAATACCTCGGATGATGTAACCTACGTGTTGCTAACAGGATTTCCCACAGTCTAAATGAAAGTGTGGAACTCATTCAGTTGAGTTTACAAATTCATTTGGACTAAGTGAATCCGATAAAAATAACGGTGTCGGAATGATGGAACCATGGGATCTTAACCGGTGTTATTATAATCAACTTTAAGATTCCCCTAATAAAAAACTAAGATATTTGAACCTTAAAACTTTTCTAAATCGAAACACTTCTCTCATCTCATGATTTTCACTTTCTAAAACTAAACCTCTACAACAACAAGGAGCTTGGAGCATAGTGGGCAGCACGACCATTGTCGTCAGCAAAACTGGAATCTACATCAGCTAAACCTTTCTTAGAATTAAATAACAAAGCCATAGGATTTCGAGGTAGTTTGCTTAGTGCAACATAAATCCTCAACTTTTTATTAGGCATTTGAATAATTATGTTATGCAAATTAAGCCCTAACCGGTCTTAGGACTCCGAGGTAGTTGTTTGGTACGACATAAACCCTCACATCTTTGAGGCTAATTGTATTATTATATCATACAAATAAAAGTCCTAAAATAACTAAAATTGGCAGGATCACAACATTAAATAAAATCTTAAATTGAAGCTAAACAATAGGATAGTTTGGGAAGTTACCAAGATTCCTCTTGGATCCTCAACTTCTCCTACCTTTCCTCCTTTGGATTCCTAAAATAAACTATTCCAAATTTGATCCATTCCTTATCGAAATTTCCAAAAAATACAAGTCCTTTGAAACCTTAAACTTTGAAATTCTTGAGAGGAAAACTGCTGATCATTATTGAGAGTTTTCTAAAGTGATTCCTGTCATTTATGATGTAATTAACTATAGGGGCTTGCCCTTATAAGGAACTTTAAGAACCCAGATAATATAAACCCTGCTTAATTCATTTATATTAAGTAGGGGAACTTGTCGGCTTATAAAATTGGTTAGCAGACCAAACTGATGTCACAAATCTTCTAGTTTATTTAATCGAGCCCCATCCTCAAGCAGTGTGTCTATTCTTCAGGATAAATACGCGGTTTGTGGTGCAGTGCTTGTTTATATAAACTATTTGGGATGTGAGATCGGTTCGATTTCATATCTTAAAATTTTCAAACTTAAAAATTATTTTTAAAAATCAAACGCTACTTTCCAAATTATATATATTTAAACTAAATTTAAAATCAGAAAAATTCACCGACAATTTCTGTAGGCGACACCTTTTCAAAATACAACACACATAATCTAAAAATATGTCGACAATTTCTGGCAACTCCACTGGTGACTAGTTCTTCTTTCCATTTTTGATCAGATGGTTTTGCTTTCATAAATCGGTAATGAGTCCATATCCCTAGTGGATCAAACTATCATTCTTTCCGTTGAAATACCACGTTCATTTCTATCTTGAACGGGTATAGTCAACTCTCTTAGATATTAGAGCCACTGTTTAGACGTCCCTAAACAGAGAAGTTCCGGAATCATTTTACCTCTTTGAGGTGGGGTGGACCCCCAATAGGTGTTAGCTTAGGAGCGGCTCTTCGGGTCGAGAAGTCTTGTGAGACTATCTTTCCCATTCCAATTTCTGGATTGGGGCCTTTACCTTTCCTTTAACCTTTCCCCTGTTAATTGTTTCATTCCTAATGAACAAACCTTCTAGTAAACAGACCCTTTAAGTAAGTGAACTTTCTGTTAAACCACAAATACAAAAAATAAAACAAAATCCAAAAATATCTTGTAAATAAAATAAAATAAAGAAAACGAAAGGATAAATGGGAATGTGTTCGGACTCGTTTAAGAGAAATTTCCTCTCTTTCTTCGTCCCGACGAAATGAAACATAAATCGGAACTGAAGCTTAGAATCTACCCTGCAGAAAATGTCTGCACCAAAGCTCATTTTCTTCTTCACCAACGGGATAGACTTGGCTGTCTACAAGGATGAGCTGCCTAACGATGCGGTCATTCGTTTCGGACAAGGATTTGATAACACAGATATTAAGTTCGCTGACGTTACTCTCTTCACACTAATGAGCAAAGTACCGGAAACTGAAGAGCCCATAATTGAGTTCAACCTGAAATCGGCTCAAGAGTTCCCTCCCCTGCAAAGGGTCCCAACTGAAAGGAACACTGCTGTTCATAAGAGGACTATTATCTCTACCCCCACCGGTCTGGTCATCTCTACACCTACCCCGACTCCTGCCAAACTGAAAGGAAAAGAAGTCCAAGTCGGTGATGGGCCTGTTACCATGGAGGGTGCAGATTTTGTTGCATTGTCGTCTATTTTTGAGATAGAGTACAGTTCAAGAGTTACACCCTTAACTCGGACTCAAAGGTAAAATAGGAGCAGAAAGATCGCCAGGATCGAGAAGGTCAAGGCTGCTGAAGTTGCTTTTCTGGAAGAGATTCCTGAGGAAGAAGAAGAACTGTCTGAAATTTCACCACTGCTGAGAGGAAGTAGATTCCACCCTTTCTCTGCTGCATCGGATGTGGAAGATGTCCGGAGGATCGCCGCTGCATTACCCCGACCTGTATACTATAGTGACTGCAAGAGGAAGAGGGCCAACACTACGGCTTACTCGACTGCAAGCCGTAGTGGAGAAGCTAGCTAAGAAAGAAGGGTGCCCCGTATCAGAGATCTTAAGAAGGATGGGATGACTGCCAGTCAAATCCCACCTTGGACCGTGAGTAGGCCCTGTCATTGCTCCAGAGAGACCAAGGAAGAAAGTGTGAGCTAGTGAGAGAAGTTTGCATGTTTTCGTGTCAGGTCACCATATTAGGGAGGACACCACCTACCAGCGTACGTACCGACAAACCATCTGGTCCTAGGCCTTCTACTGCAAGAAGGATGGTGTGGCAACCTATTATTGCTGAACCGATACCAACACAATCTTCTGGAAAGAAGAGTCTCATCAGAGAACCTAAATCTGAAGAAAGCGCCACTGCATTAAAGAAAACTCTTGAAAAAGAAGTTCAACAGTCATCACATGACAACCGTGAAACCGTTTGGAAAAGACCACTTGAGGATGCCATAGGAAAGCTGAGGACGGACATCCGACAGTTGGCAAAGGAAAGAGGAGAAAAATTAGGAACTGAAGTTAATTCATCAGAGTTTATGGATGAAGAGTATGCCGAGATCAATATGGTCGAGACCCGAGCATCGTCAGCTTCGCAAGGAGTTTTGCCAACTTCAGAAAGAGATGAGCCAGAAGTAATGAGAGCACGTCTTCAAGAGAAGGATGATAGAATTTCTTTGATGGCAAAGAGGATGGAAGAGATGGCAGCCGCCTTAGCCACTCTTCAGAGTCAGCTTCATCCTCAGAAGGAAACACCCCCAGAGATTATTCACATTATCAATGGAAGAAAAGAAATCATGTCCGCCAATGGAGATGAACAACCGAAGAAAGATTCTGCACAGAGCATGATTCCCGAATAAGATATTAAAAATATGGTAGAACAGCAGGTGCGAGAAGCCTTAGCCCAGTCTAAGTGTGGAACTTCTATTCAGACGGGTAGACCTTACCCTGAAGAATTTGATGCAGTCCAATACCCGAAAGGCTTCGTACCACCTCTGTTCAAGACTTTCGACGGTACGGGAAACCCCCGGCAACATGTCACACATTTTTGTGTTAGTTGCTGCAATGCCGGTGAGAGCGATGCTTTACTCTTTCGTCAGTTCGTCAGCAGCCTGTCAGGGATTGCCTTTGATTGGTATGCAGAATTACCAAATGGTTCAGTCAAAACATTTTCAGAATTAGAAAACCTTTTCGTTAAGCAGTTTGTCCGGGCTCGGCACCACATCACTATCGGTGATCTAGTGGTGGAGCAACAGAAACCGAACGAAACTTTAGTGGATTACATACTTCGATGGAGGAATTTAAGCATGAAGTGTGAGCCTCAACTTCAGGAACAACATGCAGTCGGTATCCTACTGAAGAGTATCCATAGCCCGATAGCACTTCTCCTTAAAGGATTCATAATTAAGACTTTCGAGAAGCTTCTTAGCAAGGCCGGGAGCTTGCAGAAGGAGGCAAAACAGGTGAGTTTTGTTGACAAGACTGATAAGCAGAAGCCCGTAAAAGCATTCGAGAAGAAATCTGGGATCGTCGCGGCAGTGGATAAAGGTAAGCAGCCAGTGCAAATACAGCCAGAGCGGCCACAACCTAGTTATCAACCACCGCAACGGATTTATCAGCAACCTCAACAGAGTTATCAACAGCCTCGACCAAGCTATCAATCATGGAAGCATGATCAACCGCCGCCTCGTCCGCCACGTGCTTTGAAATAACTTTTGAATAAGGAATACCCCTTCAAGACTGAAGCAGTGGCAAAGATGTTTCGCAGTTTAATGAAAACACCCGACTTTCAACTACCAGAGCCCAAAAGGCCAGAAGAAGTCGACAAGAAGGATCATCCGAACTACTGTCCCTACCACAGGATGCTCGGACACAAAATAGAATATTGCATTACTTTCAAGAGTTGGCTTGATGATAATCTCCGGAAAGGGAACATAACGATCCCGAAGGAATACATGAAGGAGCCCCGAAAAGGAGGTTCCGTCAATGTTACTTCAATGGATCCTATTGTTCCGATAGACCCTTACACAACCAATGATGGATGGAGTACAGTCTGGACAAAGTCTTCGAAGAAAATTTTAGATCATATCCAGACCGCTTCGGTGAGCGCTTCAACTCAGACTTTGAAACCTGTCAAGCCGGCACTATCACTTGCTGATTCTAGGGAGAAATCCCTCAGACCTCTGACTCTGTATGATTATTTTCTCGCCCCGGCGGGATCTTATAATGATAAGAGTTTTGATGTTGGCTACGTTTTGAGTGTTTCTAACGATTATGTAACTAATTACAACCAACCTAATCCGGATCTCGATTTTGATATAAATAACGATTCTCAAATAATACTAAACCTCGATGACCACAACGAAGGAGAAGACATTCACAAGGATGGCTACGAGAGCTCAACAAGCAACGAGTCCATTTGTGAATTCTGAGGAACTCCAATCATGATAGAATTGGAGTTATCAGATTCCGAAATAACTCCAGAAAAGCCAGTCGTTCCGATTCAAGAGGAGACACCGGTAGGTTCAGCACCAGATGCAGAAGAATAATAAAAGTCAATCTAAGAAGCAGAAAAGTTCAACCTCTGAGAATGAGTCCAAAGGATAAAGGAAAGCAGGTGGTTGCTTAAGAAGAGCCAACCCCAGCGGAAGAATTGCCCATTCGGGAAGAGACTGAAGAGCCTGGTAATAAAGTGGATTACAACGTGCTAGCCCATCTTAGGAAGCTGCCAGCCAAACTGAGCATCTACGATGCTCTGATCCTGTCAAAGGAGATGAGGGAAACTCTGATCAAGGCTTTACTTGATCCAGAAATCTTCTTAGCTCAAATGGTCAGTAATTCCTTAGATGAGGTTTGCTCGTTGAAATAACAGTGAGGTGTTACCTTAACGGACAATGATCTACTACTTGGAACAGCTGATCACAACCGACCGTTGTACATTTCAGTCACTATCGGGAAGTTTACGCTCTCCAGGGTATTAGTTGATCCGGGAGCATCAATCAACATAATGAAATCTTTGGACGTTAGCATATTTGGAAATTGATGCTCGCGACCTCGAAGCAGACAAGATGTTATTAAGAGGCTTCAATCAAAAAGGAGAAAGAGCCCTTGGATCGATAACACTATTAATGAAGACCGGTGATTTAACAAAGACAACCATAAAATTCCACATAATTCATTCTGAGACATTGTTCAACAATCTACTGGGTCGGCCGTAGATCCATGAAAATTGGATGGTACTGTCATCTCTGCACCAGTGCATAAAGTATTTTGAAGGAGGAGAACAGTGTATCAAAGGTGATTTGCAACCATTCTCCGTGCATGAAATCGGAATTCACAAAGATGGAGCCTACTATGCGCCTCCGAAGAAAACAATCTTCTCCAGAAACACCGTACCAAATGGAGCAAAAGAAGTTCGAGACGATGAAGAACCTGAAATTCTAGTCCAACAGTTACTCACCACTCCCTTATGGTGAGATGGTAAAGGTTTCTCCAGAACTCGCATCCGAGGTCGAAGCCGGGGATGAGGTCGTGGAAGAAACGGTGGAACAGTTGGACAGAAGAAACCAGTCATCAATGTTGATTGGGAGAACAGTTCCGAAGAAGAAGAAACTAAGAAAGAAGCAGCGACAATAAGTCAGAAGAAACCCCAGTTCAATATCTCTCTCGAAGAAGAAAAGAATGAAGAATACAAATCAATGTACGAGAAGATTAATCACTATGTGCATACTATGACCCTGACCCCGATCCATTCTAATAAGGTTGAGGGTATGGTGGTCAAAGAAATACATGGTGGCGGTGCTAAGCCGATTAAGTTCTACCGTGGTGCTTCTTCTTCCAAAACTGAAAATGATGTACAATTTGAAGATGTTACTTCATCTGAATTAATGGAATTGCCTTTTGAGTGGTATTCTCCCTGTGTTTAGAATTTAATCCAACGTGGTGTCCTACCTAAACAATGGACAAATGGTCGATCACAACACTATGAGAAATTATGGAATAATGTCAGTCGGCCTCCCAATTCAAAGCACGGTCTCGGATTCGGCACAGTAGGATCAGTTGATGATATGGGATTTTGCTTGGTTGTCACTTGCAAGCCTGTTGAAGACTCTTTGGAAACTTCAGATAACCTTGAAGATCTTCCAATCGGAGACGCTCCGCCCGAATTCGAAGAAGAAATTAAATCTACGATAGACAAGTTAGTGGAAGTTAACTTAGGTACTAGCGAAGAGCCTAGGCCGACCTTTGTTAGCTTCTTACTCAATAAAGAAGACTCTGAAGCAATGATCAAGCTATTAATGGAATTCAAGGACTGTTTTTCTTGGAGTTATGATGAAATGCTAGGATTAGCTACAGAAGTTGCAGTTCACAAATTAGGAGTGGATCACACTGTCGTTCTGATCAGACAAGCTCCCAGAAGAATGCGTCTAGAGATTGAACAATAAGTTATAGCTGAAGTTAAGAAGCTAATAGACGCTAAATTTGTCCGTGAAGAACAATATTCGACTTGGTTAGCCAATGTGGTACATGTCAGAAAGAAGAATGGTCAGATCAGAATCTACATGGATTTCAGAGATTTGAATAAATGATAAATTCCCGCTACCAATTCCAGAATTCATGATCAACATCACCTCGACGCACAAAGTCTTCTCTTTCATGGATGGATCGTCAGGAGACAACCAGATAAAGATGGCACCAGAAGATGAAAAGCTCACAGCCTTCAGAACGCCAATCGGAATATACTGCTACACAGTAATGCCTTTTGGATTGAAGAACGCAGGAGCAACTTACCAAAGAGCAATGACGAGGATTTTTGATGATCTCATACACAACCAAGTCGAGTGCTACGTGGATGATGTGGTCATCAAGAGCAAACTGAAAGATCACTTGTATGATTTGAGAATTATTTTCGAGCGATTAAGGCAATTCAA
The DNA here is from genome assembly GCA_022702705.1 of Papilionanthe hookeriana x Papilionanthe teres. Lineage (NCBI taxonomy): Eukaryota > Viridiplantae > Streptophyta > Magnoliopsida > Asparagales > Orchidaceae > Papilionanthe > Papilionanthe hookeriana x Papilionanthe teres. The sequence goes on along the minus strand of CM040436.1, from coordinate 33,193,569 downwards.
CCTTAAGATGAATCCCTTGAAATGCGCCTTCGGCGTTACCTCTGGGAAATTCTTAGGATTTGTTGTCTGACATCGTGGAATTTAAATTGATCTGGAAAAGATTAAAGCTATCTTAGAAATGCAGCCCCCAAAACTTTGAAACAATTACGATCCTTTCAAGGGAAGTTGGCATATCTTCGACGCTTTATTTCGAATTTTTCAGATAGGTGTCAGCCCTTCTCGGCATTGGTTAAAAAGGATGCCAAATTTGTTTAGGAAGAGAAATGCCAGCGGGCTTTCGAGGACATTTAATGACACCTCCTGTCTTAGCAACCCCAGTCTCAGGTAGACCGTTAATACTTTATACCGCGGCTTTAGACGACTCCCCTGTAGCCCTACTAGCCCAGGTCAATGACGAGGGAAAAGAAAATGCTCTTTACTACTTAAGTCATCGTCTAATTCCGACGGAAGTAAAGTATCTTCCAATTGAGAAGCATTGTTTGGCCCTGATCTTCGCCGCTCAAAAGCTCAGGCATTACATGCTTTCTCATAAGGTTAACCTTATTTCGAAGTTTAATCCATTGTAATATTTGATAACCCAACCGACGCTTTCCAGCAGACTTGCCAGGTGGTCAATGATACTATTGCAATTTGACATAACTTTCGTTCCTCTTCGTGCTGTGAAGGGACAAGTCCTGGCAGACTTCCTCGCAGCACACCCTTTACCGGCAGAATCGCCTCTAAACGACGACTTGCCCGATGAGCAGATAATGAGCCTAGAAGACCCCGATGATCAGCGTTGGGAATTGTACTTTGACAGAGCATCCTCAGCACAGAAATACAAAGAATTGCAAACGATAGTGCCCGGTAAGGCAGGAATCAGACTAATATTTATAACACCGGAGTGAGGGATGTTAAGGTACTCCTACCATCTAGCAGAACCATGTACGAACAATGAAGCAGAATACGAAGCCCTCATAACCGGACTAGAATTGACCATTCAGTTGGGTATAACAGACATCAACATCTAAGGAGTTTCACAGTTGATCATTCAACAGGTCACAGGACAGTAAAGAATTCTGAAGCCAAGACTCGAGCAGTACTTCCAGTATGCGATGAAATTGTTGGAGCAAATTACGGTTGTAACGATCTATAAGATTCCCATAAGAGAAAACGCTCTTGCAGACGCGCTAGCCCGCCTTGCAAAAGAGTTTGCCTGCTTACAAGACGAGTCAGTTGAAATGACAGTTAAAGAACGACAGGTCCTATTACAGCTCGACATGGATGCAATACACAAGTCTGAAAAAGAAGAAGAATCGACTACGAAGTAAGAATGAAAATACAGAGGATTGGCGGCAGCCATTAATAGACTATCTGCAAACAGGAAACCTACCGGACGATAAGTCATTAGCCCATAAAATCAAGAAAAGAACTCTGTTTTACGCATTAATAAACAATACATTATACAGAAGGTCTTTTGACCAGATGTGGCTGAAGTACCTGAACGGGTCCGAAGCTCGTGAAATTGTCAAAGAGATACACTCACAACTTTGTGGCGCTCATCAGTCAGGTCCGAAGATGAAAATGAAGTTTAGGAGACTAGGGTACTACTAGCCCTCGATGATGACCGACTGCATGAAATTTGCAAAGAATTGTCACCAATGCCAAGTGCATGGAGTGGTTCTACATCAACCTCCAAATGTGCTACATCCGAAAATCACGTCATGGCAATTTGAGTGTTGGGGCACAGATATCGTGGGTCCGATAGAACCGCCTTCTTCAAGAGGACATCACTTTATTCTTGCAGCCACATATTACTTTTCCAAATGGGTAGAAGCTATACCGCTCAGAGAAGTGAAAGCACATCATGTGCTACAGTTCCTCAAGTATCATGTCGTCTACCGTTTCGAGGTACCACGCAGAATTATCTCAGATAACAGGTTCGCTTTCAAAAGTACAAAGATCAACAATTTTGTCAGAAGACACAGGATCGACTGGCGCTATTCAACGATCTACTACCCAAGAGCAAATGACTTGGCCGAGGCTTTTAATAAAACTCTCGTCCAAATCCTAAAGAAAATTTTGGACAACAATAAAGGAAATTGGCACAAGAAGTTGTTAGAAGCCTTATGGGCCTACAGAACGACTTTCAGAACTCCTACTCAGTCCACGCCCTACGCTCTAGTGTACAGGCCCGAGGTCGTCTTACCCTTGGAAGTCCAGCTTCCGTCTCTCAGAATTACAGTTGCAAACAAAATCACGATAGAAGAGAACATCAAATTACAACTAGAAGAATTGGAAAGCTTCGAAGGAAAACGACTTTCAGTGTAGCAGAATTTGGAACTGTATCAAGCCAAGATGATCCAGGCCCACGATAAACTGGTTCGCCAAAGGACATTCAAAGTTGGTGACTTGGTTCTAGCTCTCAGGAGGCCTAATCTTGCACATCGCAAGATAGGAGGTAAATTTGAACCGACTTGGGAGGGGCCATTCATGGTCTAGACAGTCTACTCTGGAGGTTCCCACCAGCTGGTGAATTGCCGCGGAGAACGACCTATGCTTCCAATCAATGGATGATATTTGAAGAAGTATTACGCAACCTGATGTTTTGATGGATGAACTTTAAAAAAAGAAGTCTCATTCCTAGAAGCACGGGAAGAGTAATCGTTTGTAACTGGGTCCGAATCCAAAACAAAAAAAAAATGGATGATAAAAAGAAAATATGTGAAATCATAATAATAAAATTTTAATCCCTCCTTTTAAATCAGCTCACTCCTGATCTTTCCCCATCTTTTCCTACTCTTATTAAAATTTGAAAGAAACAAATAAAAATTTTCTATTGATAAATGATTTTTCTTATTGTTCTTGTTCTTAGTATAGCCCCTGATCCTTTCCTTGTTTTTCGCAGGGAAATGTCGAACGGGCGGTTGGTTCTGAACTTTAAGAATGGCGTGAGTCTATCACTCGATGAAAAGAGGATGAAGGATGGGACCGTGATTGAGATCGACTCTGATTTTACACTGGCCGGGCTACAGTACGAAGAACTTTGAGTTGAGAAAAGAGGATAAGGATATTGGAAGACCATTGGAAGAAATTCCCAAGAAATTAGAAAAACTTATTTCCTCAACTAAGATAGATCCTCCATCATTTAATAATTATAAAGGGGAAGAATTGGAAGATAACTTGAAACGTAAAAGTGACATAGAAGAATTTGATCCTGAATTTGAATTATCTATAGAGAATCTGATCCAAAATTAGGGAGATCTTAAATTATCTTATAGAGATCCATTTCTTATAAATTTCAAACATGATATTAATATGCAGATTCAGAAAATCAATAGAAGAATATTGGATCTAGAAATAAATATGAGGAATAATGATATAAATTCTTCCGAAAAGGAAGAGCTGAATGAAAAATTACAATTTGAGGATTTTGTAGGAATTCATGTATCTGAAAAGGATTGGGCGATTGATCGAGGATTACTTAATTGGAATTTTGATCCAAGAGGAATCATTTATCGGGCCCACGACGTTAAAACCAAGTGCTTAATGGGAGGCAACACATAGTAATCAGTGTGCTTTGATTTAGTATGCTTGAGAGTCAAGATTGTTAGTATTGTATTGTGTTTTCTTTAGTGTGGATTGATCAGCCTAATTCATGTTTGGATTAGTGGATTGACTTGATCTTTATTTGTCATTACGGATTGATCAGTTTGATTGTTGTTGGTAGATATTTGGATTGTTAGTGGTTGGATTTGATCATTGTGTGTCATGAGGGAGGTGATTCCTTAACTTCTTATTATGGTTAGACTTGTATTTTCTCTTATAGTAGTTGGATTGATGAGTCTACTATGACTCGGGTCTTACCCGGACTTGAATTTTACAGGAGTATCATGAATTTGAACAGTGTTAGATCCATCTTAATTTTGTTACTTCCTTTCTCTAACTTTGTTTGCATTTGGTAGGAGTCGCGAACCTATTTGATTAATAACATTAGGATGATCTTACACTACAATATGTAACTGTTAAAGGTGCTTAATTAAAGGGATTAGATGATGCCTGAGATTGGTGTCCGAAAACCAATTTATCAGGGATAATCTTATCTTTGGGATTATAATCTATAAAATCACTTGAAAGTAACTAATTTACTAGTGTAGTGATTCTGTTAGAAATTGGAGGTAAGATAGTGAGATTGGATGAGTTAAAGGATGAATTAATCTCATTTATCATATGTGTGTTTATGTTTGTGTTACAACTTTATTTAGGTCTTGAAGAACATTTTTATATTCCCTTACTGATACCTGCTATGTTAATTAAACTTTTATTTAATAAATTTTATTCTAGCATGATTAGTTTAGATTTACTTTCCACTATATATTCTTCTGACCTAATGAATACTTGTGAATGATTTTGATAGACATGTGTGGTAGAGAGAATTTCTGAACTGTTTTCTTCCTACTTATATTTTCTGTACTAAATGTTATACATGCTAAAAATCAAGTTTGGGGGTAAGAAGAAAAATAAAATTTTAAAGTGAAAATACTTCCTTTAAGTTTAATATTATTGCAAGCATGTTTTAGGCTAGATTTACTTTCTCCTGCAGTCATTCTATCCTGATTATTCATGTATATGAATTTGATAGGATATTGTAGTAGTTAGTAGATTCAGCTTTTACTTTTTCTTCCTGCTACATTTTATGGAATTAATTGCAAAATTTTTAAAATTTTAAGTTTGGGAGAGAAAGAAAATAACTTTCAAAGTTAAACTTTATTTATTCTCAGTAGCTTGTATTTAATTTGATATCACTTTTAAAATGACTTGTGGCATGTATTTTTATCTTTAAGTTACTATAATTTCAATTTTAGGAATGTTAGAAAATTAACTTAGTTGAAATCCTATGTGAAGAAATTGTTCTAGAGTTAAGATATTTTGTAGGAAACATTGGAAAAATTATTTTTCTATTTATGGTAGAAAGGAGTTGAATATTTGAAAAGCTAAAATTCTTAGATTTATAATTAATGAGAATTGAGCCTTTATTGAAAACATTTTTCGAACTAATACTTACACTTATAAAAAGTGAGGGAAAGTTTTGAGTTTTGTATTTTAGATAGAGGATAGTGAAATTTAAAATTATTAAAGGTCTATCCAGATATAATAATTCTCACATAAAAAAGTAAAAAAAAAGGATTAAAAATGATCCCGAAAGAAAGAAATAGAAAAGTAAAAAAAGGGATTGAAAATGATCCCAAAAGAAAAGAAAAAAAGAAAAGAAAATAAGTGAGGAGAAGCTTGAGGGGAAGCCTAATCAAAAATTGGTTTCACTTAAATCTTTTTAAATGAAAAGACTTAAAAACAATCCTAAGCTTATTCTTATTTTAAAAGGTATTGGTTAAATTGGTATAGATAAGGTGCTTAAACTTTGTTTTTATACTTTCTATGAATATTTAGTTTGACAATGTTCAATAACTTTTGAAGTAAATAGAAAATCAGGATTCCTAAGTTGAATATGAGATATTCTTACACTCTAGTCCTAGGTTGATTTGGTAGAATTTCTCTAATGTTATACTATAACATTTATGAGATGAAATTATAGAAAACTCTATTGAAACCCACAACCAAAAATCAATATATTTGGTTTTTAAAGTTATAGTCTTACTTGAGGACAAGTAACTGTTAAGTTTGGAGGATTTTGATGCACCAAAAATATATACAATTTTTGATATATAATTTTACTTAATTTTTGTGATATTACACTTTAAAAGGAATGTATTTTGTATTTTTTTTAGTTTTAGGTACAATAAATGGTGATTGGAGAAAAAGAAACAAAAAAGGTGCAATTTGGAGCAAAAACGAGCAAGAAATGAAATTTTACCCGGACACCTTTCGATAAGTCTTTCGATACTTAATCTCTTTTACACTTCTTGCATATTTTTGAATGAGATTAAAATTTAAAGAAAGGTTGTTTTCATGCTTATTTTTGTAGGGCTATCTGTTAGGAATTCAACGCAACTGAAACATGGCAAAACGGAGCTAAAACGGAGTCAAACGGAGTAAAACGGTGGAGCGGCGCAGTCTACTTGCTGACGGCGCCCAGACCGGCGCCGACAACGAGATTTCCCGAGAAGACCGAAAAATGACAAAAAGCTCACCGATGGATCCCGAGATAGTTTGGACGCGTTTTTGGGCAGTTATGGCCGAAATTCAATGTATTTGGATGCTTTTTCGAAGGGATGCTTAGGGAACTCTTAGAAATTCGTCCATACTCTTTAAATTAGATTTTTGGTTAGAAAAGAAGAGAGAAAGGTTAGGAAAAACTTGGAGAATGATTAGAAATCTTAGAATAGGAGTAGAAATATAGATTTCTACTTTTTTGGAGAGATTGGTGAAGGTATTTTGAGAGAATCTGTAAGGAAATGTTCTAGCATTGCATGGATCGGTGGAAGACTTTGTGGGAGAGTTTTCATCTTTCTTTCAAGGGAAAAAAGCTAAGTATTGTGTTCTTCATTATCTTATGATTTTGTAAACACTTATTTTTTGTATTTGCTTTGAAATGAAGTTTTTCTATTGTTTTTTCTTCGTGTTTTGTGATGACTTTCTCTTACTCTTCCTTCTTATTTTGAAATAGTGACATAAGAAATTTATGCCATTATTTTCACTCTACTTTTCTTTTGCAATGAGTAGGATTCATGTTTAGGATATTGGGATGCTTGCTAAAAGATGTTTTAATTATAAATGTGATGGTTTTTATTTTCACTTCATTTACATTACAAAAAGGGCCCATTGTATTGTTAAAATTTATTGTAATTGCATTGTCCCAAAAGAGCGGTATAATTCTCAACAAGTGGAACCACATTCAATGTTCATTAATGAGTTACGTAGTTCATGGGGGTTTAGTGTAAATAAATAGGGAAATATGGTTTCATGGGCGTCGAATTGTAGGTTTCAGGGTGACAGGCTGAGATCCCTAATTTTGTCCTAAAGTTTGGTAACTAAAGCTAGGGTTAGCCTTCAAGTGAAGGGAAGTGGGAGCTCTGAAGTGGCAGCCAGTATCCTCCCAGCCTAACCATGGATTTAGATACTAAGCTTAGGATTTTCCAATGTTCTTTATAGCACTCTGAAGAGGGGGTACTCGAAAGAGGGTAAAGAATAGGATTGCTCCTATTTGGCACATACAATATTTAATGCATCTCATTCTTAAACTTTATCCAATTCATTACATAAGAATAGTAGATTTTATTATCTCAAAATTCACGAAACCAATTTATTCAGAAAGGGTTATCTTTAGAATTAATATTTGCATTTAGGAGTAATTATTTTTACATATAATCGTCTGCATTTAGAATTAATTGTTAGAAACACCACTTATATCACAATTCCAAACTAAGGCTGTTAGTAGTAGACTAGAATTTGACTAAGGACAACTTACCTCGCTTCCCTGTGGGATCGATAAACGGGATTGCATTAGAGCCCTGTATTACTTGATACGATACATATACTTACATTTGAAATTGTGACTTTACAAAATCATTATTAATATATAAATCTGAGGTCATAAATTCTTACATATAAAAAAAAGTTGCATCACCCACCCTTTCGGGTCATTGTACCTCTGACTTCACAGCACGCTCAACCTTTTCTATCAATGCGTCCATGACACCCCATTTGTCAAGTCAACCTCCATGACACACCCACCCTTTCGAGTCACTGCCTCCATGACACACCCATCTTTTGGGCCTCTGGCTCCATGGCATCCATGACACACCAATCTTTCAGACCTCTGCCTCCATGGCATGCCCACTTATTTAGAATCACTACCTCCATGGCACACTCACCCTCACCACTCTTATGCACAGTTTTTTGCAATTTCATTTGTAAGCATGTAGGGATAGCGAGCCAGACTAGGTAGGCTAAGATTTAGGTTGTTTTGTAGTTTTTCTAAGGCTCTTGCTAAATTTCTCTACAGGTTTGCCTGTGCTAGCCACGCATCATGTTTGATCTTTTTTGTATGTTGGTGTGCTTGTTATGCATGAAAATATATTAGAGAATTCTTTTGCAGGGAGTTGTGCCTATATAAACATGCACACACACAGGTGCCATGAAGGAGGAGCACGTAATGATTTCTAACATTTTGCTAGCAGGTGTCATTTTGCTCCCCCCAATCAAAATGCATGGCTCATATGTGATGCATGTTTGTTGGCCATTCCAACTAACATTGTTTTCATGCAATTTGATTTTGTATTTTCTCTTTCAAATTTATTTGATAGAGTCCTTACGTTGAGTCTGTATCAAAATTATGAGTTTCGAGGTGGATGATGCATCGAACCACGTGACGGAGAGCAAGAGTGGCAGCTTATCTCCTGTACCTTAAGTCTGAATTCCATATTTTTTATAGATTTAGAACCGAACATATATATGCATTGTCCTATCACTCTTTTTCTTTTATGAGATATGTTGTAAACCCACCGACATCGACCTTTTATTATTTTATGTAGGCTTATTTTCTTGCCTTATTGTGTGCTTGAATAGTTAAAATAACTTTTATTCTTTATTTCTGTAATTTATCGGGATGTCACGAAAATTACAATTTAGGCTCTATAAGACCTTAAAATTTTAAATTTTTCTATATAAAAATCCTAATAAAAAATTCAAGAAAAATTAAAATCTAGGATTAAAAGATTTAAAATTTTTAAAATCTATCCTTCATTTTCGTACATGGCCTTTGGGACAGTTTGGAAACAGGTTGTATTGCATGGATATAACCCAAGTCATATAATAGAGCCTCCACAATATCTAAGGATTGCTCTAGATAATTCCATCATTTACATGTGCCGAGGAGAAGCCCTCGTGTTTCTCTAACCTGACTGGTTGAACATATATTTGTATATATGAGGTTGTCTAGTGCACCTAGGTCGTTATAAGGCTTCCCAACTTAGATGGGGTATAATTCCTTTCGTTGGGAACATTTCCATTTTTGTAGCTAAACCTACCTTTCTCCTCTTTTTCACCTGCATCCTTGCCACTTCGGTAGGTATAAGTCTAAAGTCTTGGAGCTCCACCTGATAGTCATAAGATAGAGTTTCCTTCCTCTGACCTTAGAGCTATAGAGGTTTTCTGTGGATGAAAAATTTAAAGGATTACTAACTGGGGATCTCTGAACGTGTTAAGCTGACTACCTTCATGACCAGGTAGACTTAGGGTCTTAGTGGCTTAAATTTGCATGTCCATGGTACCCTGACCTGACTACCTCTGCCTTTAGAGATTACTCCTTGCATCCTTTGACTACCCCTTTTAAGCTCTATTGCTCCTTTCCCTTCATTAGTATCATCTCGATGGTCTAATTGGCAATGAGCTGCCGCCCGTTTGGGATTGATGATTTTTCCTCTGCACTTATGGCCCTGATGCACTTTGATGCATAGGGATTCCCTATCAGGATAATTCAATTATTGTAGGATCTGAATGTTGAACCTACCTAGGGACAATGAGAGACTCACTTCACCATGTGGCTTAGTGAGAGCTTTGAAAGCATTGGAGCATCCCATTACGGAATAATCATTCTTTAATAGCCTTGTGCTAGTAGTCACCACTAAAGTAAGCAAAAAAATTTTGGATCAAGTGTATTTTAGGCAACCCACAAGATATTATTAATCAAGTATAAAATGTCTCTTGAGGAGCACTCAAGACCTCAGAAGAGGCAAACACATCTGGATCTCTTGTTTTTCATGTTCTATGTTGGTGTTTTTTTTGTAGATACTGGTCTAAGCTGCTTCAGCCTGATCTTGTTTGGGCAAACATACTTGATCTATCATTTGAGGTTTATCACATGTAGGCTCTCTAAGTTCTTCCTCTTGTTTGTCATATTTGACGTATATCTGTCTCTTCCCATTCTTCTCTTCTTTCGATCATTCATATGATCTGAAAGAAAGATTTATTCGGAAAAGGGAAGTATATGATGATAGACAAATTGGTGACTCCATTAAAAATATTTTTTTCATTTTTAATGGACAAGCTGTTTTTCTCCATTTTGCTCCTTTTCACTTTGAATTCATTCCTTTTTGCTTATTTTCGCTCCAATCACCTAAAATCATCATACCTGCAACAAACATGAAAAATACATTTCTTTAAAGTGCAATATCACCAAAAATGGGTAAAATTATATAGCAAATATAGTATATATTTTTTGTGCATCAAAATCCCCCAAACTTAACTATTACTTGTCCTCAAGTAATCCTTTTACTACATAAAAATATAACTCAAGACAATGTATTTTTCACCGTAGGACAATAAAATTTTTCATTCAAAAGAATATATTGGTAAGACTTTTAGAAATAAATTTAGTAACTCGGGTTAATACTACAGGTATAAGAATATTCAGTAATCAAGTCTAAGGGTTCTAGTCTTCCATTTATTTCAAGATAAACCATAATTTGTCACATTAAGAGTGTCTTGAAAGATTATGTGAAAAAGAAGTTCATGCAAACTTCATCAGAATGTAGGCCAATACTTTAAATATAAATTCAGAAATGAAATCAAGTTCTCCCTTTAGGGTGACTCAAGTGAAGCCAACTTTTGATTAGGCATATCCTCAAGCTTCTCCTCATAAATATTTTTCTTTCTTTTTCTTTTTTTTTTCTTTTAAGGATTGTTTTTTTTTTCAATCATTCTTTTCTTTTCTTTTCTTTTTTTATTGAGGATTACTATATCTAAATAGCCTGTAGTGATTTTGAACTTCACTCTCCTCTTTCTAAAGTTCAATACTTGAAACATCTCCTTACTTTATAATTAGGTATAAACTTTATTATTCATTATAAAGTCACAATCTCTTCTTAACACATAATACTTTAAGTCTCTTAACATTTCAAAAATATAATTTTCCTTACTTTAAATAGTTAACTATAATCAAATATTTTCATACCAAATATCTTATCTCTATAAAATTAATCTTTATTACTAAAAACTTTCATCCAATCCTTCCAAAATATTGAACAGAAATAAAAAGTTTTAGTTATCTTAAGTGAAGTTCAACTGCCAGAAGTTATGCTAATAAATTTTGAAAATATAATAATTGAGAACAAATAAGAGTTAATATTTTTCTACCCTCCCCCAAACTTAAATTTTTCAATAAATTTGAAACAGTAGAAAGTAAAAGAAACTAACATTTTTGTGCTAGGATCTTGAAATCTTCAACAGTTATCTGGTATTAATCAAAATTTACAACTAGCAGGCATGAAACAGTTTGTAACAGTGATATAAAGTTTTTAAACATTTGCAGGGTAAAGAGATATTAACTTTAAACATCTAAGCATCCAACTAAACACCACAACTACTAAACAAACTATCACAGCACTACACAGTTCATTTAACAATTTCAATTTTTCATTACAACATAACAATACATCAACAGGTTTACACCCCAAGGAAAGTAAATAACTACTACATCACAAAAACAACACAACACATAACAAAAAAAACTGAAACTGAAACAAACAAACTACCAATCTTCATCAGCAGGGTCAGCACGATCAGGTCTATATGTTGTATAGCTGGGGCAAGTAGGGAATATCACATCAGTCTCCCCCTTCATAAATCTGACCTGAGCATCACGATAAGCAATATCGAACTCGACTCTTCTTCTCATATAATCTTCATTCACATCACTTCTAGCCTCAAATACATCCATCCTACCATGGAGTCTATCCATACTAGCACTCTGTAGTCTCAGCTGCTCCATAATATCAGATAAGTATGGAGATCAGAAGTTGATGGAATGTTATAGCTCGTAGTAGGAATATCAATACTCCTACTCTCATCTCGTGCTCCCACATGAGACTCATAAGTACGAATGATAGTCTTTGTAATCAGTCGTAGTGGTATAGCTACCTCTTCAGAACTGCTGAACTCTACTCCAGACTGAACACACAGGGCATGAACTAGGGCAGGATGTCCTAATCCTCTAGTGGTCTCACCTCTAGCAATAGACTGAATGTTCTTGAAGATAATAGCTCTAATATCAATCTTCTTCATATTTTGAATACAATAGTTCAGAATTGCTCTATCCCTTGTAACTTCATTGTAGTGATAAGAAGGTAACAGTCTTGCAGAAATGAAATAGTGCCAAACTTTAAATGCAACATTTAACTTGGAAGCAGGGAAGTTAATCATCTGTTTTTTACTTACTTTCCATTCCCCTCTTCCGTCTGTCAGAAAAGCAATCACTTCCTTCATATTCGCCTCTCAGGTATCAAAATTTTCATATTCACAAACAAAAGGTTCCTAAGTCTGATAAAATGCATTGATACGTTGAGGAGTAAATTCAACTTTTTTTCCCCTCACTAGCACATACTCAGTCTCAGTTCAAGGCACATTAGCATAGAAGTCTCTAACAACACTCAAAACAGCATTCGCAGTAAAATAGCAAAATCTCTCCCATTTTCGTTTGGCAATTAACTGTTCAACAGATCCTCCAGGATTGTCAAAATCTCGATCCTGAATATACTTTTTATTGTAAAGGTAAGAAATAAAATGAAATCGCGCTTTAACATTGACAAATCTTTCTTCATCATAATCAAATTTTTTCTTCCCTTTAGTCATCCTTGGAGCCATGTGAATTTCTAAAAATTACATGAAAATTCTAATAAATTCCAAATCCACAATGTAACAAACTCCAAATACTATTCTAAACAACTAAGAGCAAATTTCAACATAGGAAATCCCAAAATTTCTTCAAGAATTCCAAAATTCCATTATAATCAATGTGAGAGATTCCTATAATGAAAATAAACAATTTTAATTTAGAGTGAAGCTCTTACCAAGAGAAGTGTAGATCCAGTCTCGAAAAGCCTTGAAAGCGCTTTAAATCCAAGATCTAGCAAGCCCTAGGTCTTCAAAATCACAAAAATGGAGGAGGAAGATGAATACAATGGAAAAAACTGCGGATTCCATGGTCAAAATCACGAAATAAAGGGTTTTTGGCCTTTTTCTGAATTCGGGTGCCGACGATGCTCGATAGGGCGTCGGCAGTGCTCTATTTTTTTAAATAGAACAAACTCTCCAAATTTTGGCACCGGCGGCTCCCATTGTGGCACGGGCAGCACCAGTGCAAAAATTTTTTTGGGTCCAAAAATTTTTTTCGTAATTTTAATCGTATCATCCTCCACAATGACATTTAATACTTCATTAAGCATCTATTTCATTACACAAGCAATAACTAACACAATTCTTACACAAAACATACTTTTATATATAAAATCCACATTACAACATAAACACTTATATGTTCATCAAATTATACCAACAACTCTTAGATTTTTAGTGTTGCAAGTACACTACGATAAGCAAACACTAAAATCTAAGCACACACAACAAAATTAAGCATAGAAAATACAAATGCAAACTACAAAGCAAAGCAAAGAAAATACTAAACATACTAAACAAAATTAAGCAATGTAAAGAAAACACACATCAAACATAAGCAGAATCCAGTAATCACTCCTCATCGGTCTCAGAACTATCTTCCTCTATGATATCTCTAATAGATTGCTGATGCACGAACAAATTGTAGAAGGGATGAAATGGGAATTCATCAGAAGAATCCTCAGAAATCACAATGTTCTTCTTCATCAGATTAATCAAGCCCATTTCAATCTGACCAGTGTGATTAAATTGTTCCTTCATCCTCGAGTCTATATGATCAAATAAATCAGAAATATTAATGACATTCATAACATTATGTACCTGTTTCTCCAATTGTTTGATTCTCTTTAGTATCGCTCTGGAATTTTCAGGAAAGTAAGGCTGAATAGTTTGTGAAGTCTGAGTTGGTTGATCAACAAGCAGATCCATATCACCTTCATCTCCTACTGTTTAGTAGTCATAAAGATTAGTTGGATCAATAAGCCTCCAAGGAAGAAGAACCTTTTCCCAACTCTCATATAGAACTTGCGATTGACTACACAACAGAAATATGGTGGACGGATGTCCAAGCCCATAGTTAGATCCATGAACTATCAATCTCAAAACTGATTCCACAATTATATTTCCAATATTAATCGGCCTTCCAGTTTGAATACAGAAATTCAAAATAGCACTTTCCTTGGTTACTTTACTAATCTTCAAAGTTGGAAATAACTTCGCTGAAATAAAATAATGCCACTGCTTTGACACTGGATTTAAAGATGCAGAAGGGAAACTAATAAATCCATTATATCTTACTTACCAATCTTCATTTTCATTCGTCAAATAACGATACACATCATTCATATTATCGCTTGTCGCATTAAAATTGGAATAGTGGCAAATAGGTACATTTTCAATCATAAAGAGATGATTAATTATCGCAGGAGTGAATTGTACAAACCTACCTCACATAAAGACGAATCCTTGGTTGATCCCATGAAGATTTACATAGAATTTCTTCACAACCGGAATGACTACGGCAGCGGTAGTGTAACATAGCACTTCTCAACGTCTTTCCTTTATTATCTCTTCAACTCTTGTAGTAGGATTATCCGTACCTTGATTAATAAAGCCTCTTTCCTTGATAATCTTCCTCTTCATCATCACCTTGTTGAATAATCGTTGCACTTAGAAACTGATAAACTTCCGTCGGTTGAAAATATGAGATCGAGGGGTTTCTATGGAGTAAAAATCCATGGGATGCGAATTGGAAAAGGTAGTTTTCATTTTTCTGGACTTTGAAAGATTAAAATGGAGTTTAGGGAGTTATAAGGAAGAAGATTCCGCTCAAAACCACCAAAAATCGTGTTTTGAAACTCCAAAAACCGTCAACAGGTTTTGGGCGCTGGCGATGCTCAAACCCGAAATTCTGCAAATAACTCTGTATTTGGGCGTCGGCGGCGCCAGTGGTCAAAAATCTCACTGAACTTCGTTTGGCCCAAAATATTCTAATATCTCAATTCGATCCAATATTTATCGATTCTTAAAAGTATTTAGGAGCGATTAAGATTCCAAAATAACTATCTAAAAGCACAAGTACAAAAAACAAGCAAACACACCACAAAGATACATATGGGTTGCCTCCTATAAAGCGCTTGAAAATCTTTCCATTATTGGTTGCCTCCTATAACGTCGTCAGCCCGACAAAACATTCAACTAATTGAAATGACTCAGCATTAAAACCTCTTTCAAGTCAGGTTGAAACCCGTCAAAGTAAGGCTTTAATCTATGCCCATTAACCTTGAAAATCTTTCCATTATCAAGATCATCAATATCAACAGCTCCAAAAGAATGAACTTCTACAACTATAAATGGTCCCAACCATCTAGACTTGAGCTTTCCAGAAAATAATATCAACCTTGTGTTGTATAACAAAACATTATCTCCATATTCCAATTTCTTTTTCAACATCTTCCGATCATGCCACAATTTCATTCTCTCTTTATAGATCCTGTCATTGTGATAAGATGTATTTCTAATTTCTTCCAATTCATTCAATTGCATAAATCTCTTCTCTCTAGCATTTTTCAAATTAAAATTCAACTCTTTTATCGCCCAATATGCTTTATGCTCCAATTCAACCGGTAAATGGAAAGTCTTACCAAACACTAGTCTATAAGGAGACATTCTAATAGGGGTCTTAAAAGCAATCCTATAAGCCCATAATGCAGTATCTAATCGAGCAGACCAATCTAATTTGTGATTATCCACAGTTTTCTCCAAAATTCTTTTAATTTCACGATTAGACACTTCGCTTGAACCACTCGGTTCGAGGATGATAAGCGGTAGAGATTCTATGAATAATATTATATTTCTCAATCAATCTCTTAATTTGATTATTCTTGAAATGAGATCCACCATCAGTTATAATCACTCTCAGCATTCCATATCTCGCAAATATATTTTTCTTTAAAAATTTTGAAACACTTTGAGCATCACATCTAGGTAAAGCAATAACTTCAATCAATTTTGAGACCTAATCAACTACAACCAGTATATATAAATTTCCAAATGAATGAGTAAATGGTAACATAAAATCTAATCCCCATACATCAAAAATTTTAACTTCTAAATTATAGTTTAGAGGCATTTCATTTCTTCTAGAGATATTACCTACTCTCTGACATCGATCACATAATTTAATATATTTGTATACTTCCTTAAAAAGAGTAGGCCAATAAAATTTAGATTGTAAAATTTCAAGAGATCCACCATCAGTTATAATCACTCTCAGCATTCCATATCTCGCAAATATATTTTTCTTTAAAAATTTTGAAACACTTTGAGCATCACATCTAGGTAAAGCAATAACTTCAATCAATTTTGAGACCTAATCAACTACAACCAGTATATATAAATTTCCAAATGAATGAGTAAATGGTAACATAAAATCTAATCCCCATACATCAAAAATTTTAACTTCTAAATTATAGTTTAGAGGCATTTCATTTCTTCTAGAGATATTACCTACTCTCTGACATCGATCACATAATTTAATATATTTGTATACTTCCTTAAAAAGAGTAGGCCAATAAAATTTAGATTGTAAAATCTTAAATGTAGTTTTATCAATGCCGAAATGACCTCCAAATTCAGAATCATGACATTGTTGAATAATTAAATTAGTTTCTTCCTGTGGCACACATCTCCTAATAATCAGATCCTTACACTGTTTATATAGATAGGGCTCATCCCAAAAATAAAATCTTGCATCATATTTAAACTTCTTTTGTTGTTGCCTTGTTAAATCAGGTGGTACAATATCACTCACAATATAATTCACAATATCAGCATGCCAAGAAAAATTCTTCCCATAATAGTATAAAGTTTTTCATCAGGGAAAGTTTCTGTAACTTCCTTCTCAAATTCAGGTAATTTACCATACTCTAATCTTGACAAATGATCAGCTATTTGGTTATCAGATCTCTTCCTATCAACTATCACAAAATTAAATTCTTGCATAAGAAGTATCCATCTAATCAATCTAGGTTTGGCATCCTTCTTTTGCATTAAATATTTGATAGCTGAATGGTCTGTATGCACAATACCTTTAGCTCCAATTAAATAAAGTCTAAACTTTTCAAAAGCAAATACTATAGCTAATAATTCTCTTTCAGTAGTGTTATAATTAATCTGAGCTTCATTAAGAGTTTTACTAGCATAGTAAATGACTTTGAAAATATTATCATGCCTTTGCCTCAACGCTACTCTGATCGTATAATCACTAGAATCACACATAAGTTCAAACGGTTTCTCCCAATCAGGTGAAACAATTATAGGTGCAGTGATTAATTATTTCAATAATTCAAAAGCACGCAAACACTCATCATTAAAATTAAATTTTCTATCATTTTCAAGAAGTTTGCACAAATGTTTGGTAACTTTAGATAAATCTTTAATATATACCTGTAAAATCGAGTGTGTCCTAAGAAACTCCTCACCTCTCTCACGGTAATGGGTGGTGGCAATCTCTCAATCACTCGAGTTTTAGCTGGGTTGACCTCCATACCAAATTCAGAAATTTTATGCCCATGCACAATTCCTCCTGCAACCATAAATTGACATTTCTCCTAATTCAGAACTAAATTTGTTTTCTCGCAAAGCTCAAAAACTTTTGCTAAGTTTTCGAAACATATTTCAAATGAAGTCCTAAATACAGATAAATCATCCAAAAAAACTTATATTCCATTATATATCATACTGCTGAAGATAGACATCATACATCTCTGAAATGTTGCAGGTGCATTACACAGTCCAAAAGGCATTCTTTGAAAAGCAAAGGTTCTGTAAGGGCTAGTAAATGTTGTCTTTTCTTGATCCTCGGGAGCAATAGGTATTTAATGGTAACCAGTATATACATCCAGAAAGCAGTAGTACTTGTGTCCAGCAAGTCTATCCAGCATTTGATCTAGAAAATGAAGAGGAAAGTGATATTTTCGGGTGGCGGCATTTAATTTCCTATAGTCAATACAAATTTGCCATCTATTAATTTGTCTTGTGTGTATAATTTTATTACATTCATTCACTTCGACAGTCACTCCTCACTTTTTCGGTACACAATGTATTGGACTCACCCAAGCACTATCCAAAAAAGGATAAATAATTCCAGCATCCAGCCATTTTAAAATCTCCTTCTTAACTACTTCTTTCATTATTGGATTCAATCTCCTCTGCGGATCAACTCTCGGTTTATGTTCTTCATCTAATAAAATATTGTGCATACAAATTGAAGGACTGATTCCTTTAATATCTGCTAATTCCATCCAAAAGCCTTTTTGTATCTTTTTAAAGTTTCCAACAATTTTTGTTCTTGATATTCATTTAACTTCGAAGATACAATAACTGGTAGGGTAGATGATTCTCCTAAAAACATATACCTCAAATGATTAGGGAGAATTTTCATCTCAAGTTCAGGAGGTTTTATTATATATGGAATTAAGCTTTTATCTCCACCTTCCATAGTGTCTAATACTTCAAATCTCTCCTGAACATACTCCAAATCTTCATTCTTCTTATTATCTGAATTTTCTTCATTTTCAAATCCTTCTTTAAACATATTTTCATACTCCGCTTCTTTTTCAAATATATTTTCAAAATAATCCTTTCTCAAATGTTCACAGACATCCATCCTAAAACATTCATTATCTTTTTCCATTGAGGGATACTTCATAGATTTCAATATATTAAAGGTCACCTCTTGATCATTAACTCTCATAGTTAATTCTTCTTTTTGAACATCAATCACAGCTCTCCAAGTAGCAAGGAATGGTCTTCCCAAAATGATTGAAATTTCTTTATCTTCCTCAATATCAAGTACAAGAAAATCCACAAGAAAGATAAATTTATCCACTTTCACTAACACATCTTCCACCACTCCTTTAGGGTAAGTAATGGAACGATCGGCCAATTGAAGAGTCACATATGTAGGAGAAATTTATCATATTCCCAAACTTTTGAAAGTTGATAAAGGCATAAGATTAATACTAGCTCCCAGATCACATAAGGCTCTTTTGAAAAAATTTTCACCAATAGCACATGGAATAGTGAAACTACCTGGATCTTTAAGTTTTTCCAGAAGCTTCTTCTGAATAATTGCATTACACTCTCCGCTAAGTGCAACAGTTTCATGATCTGTGAACTTTCTTTTCTTTTTGAGAATATCCTTCGTAAACTTAGCATAGTCAGGCATCTGTTCTAATGCTTCAACAAAAGGAATATTTATCGTTAATTTCTTAAGGATCTCCAAAAATTTTCCAAATCTATTATCCCTATTTTGTTGCTTCAATATTTGAGGAAATGGAGGCACTGGTTTTTCAACAGTTATCTTCATCGGTTCAAGAGGATATTCCAAGTCTGGATAAATCTTGTTTGAACCTTTTTCAATATCCACCTTCTCATTTTCTATTTCAACTTCTTTTTGTACTCTTGTCTCCAATTCCTTTCCACTCCTTAATTGAATAGCCTTAAGTCGTTCCTTGTGTTGATCTTTTGGATTGATCTCAACATTACTTGGAAGCGTTCCAAAAGGTCTATTATTAAGTGCAAAGAAAATATGCCCCAATTGATTTTCAATATTTTTTATCGCAACACCTTAAGCATGTAATTGATTTCCCATATTCATAATCATTTCTTCAATAGACAACTTCTTATCCTTAAATTGTGGGTTACTATTGAATCCAAGAGGATAAGAGGGTCTAAAATTGGTATTTCCTTGATTGTTCGAAATTTCCAACTGGATTTATAGAACTGTTCCCCAAATGTTGGTTAACATTGGCATTGTTATTATTCTAGTTGAAATTTGGGTGATTCTTCCAACCAGGATTATAATAATTTAAATAAGGATTATTAGATCAATTAATAGCATTCAAAGTCTCGCAAGGTGTTTGAGATTATGTTATCTGTCCAAATGAATTTTCCTCTAACACTTGAGGTGGTTGAGAATAATTCATTCCATACTGATCTATTTTCTTAGAAAGGGCTGCAATTTGAGAAACTATCATAGTCATCATATCTGAATCATGAACACTAGCTACACTCCTAGGATTTACCCATTCAGAGGGCCATTAAAAATTATTAGTAGTCATTTCTTCTATTAATGTGTATGCCTCATCAAAAGGTTTTGACATTAACAAACCACCAGCAACAGCATCTATAATCGATCTCAATGATCTCACTAATCCATTGTAAAATGTTTGAATTATTAACCAATCTGGTAAAGAATGATGTGGGCATTTCCTAAGAAGATCTTTAAATCTTTCCCAAGCTTCATATATTGATTCCCCTTCAAACTGACCAAAAGATGTGATGTCATTTCTTAGCTTAGCAGTCTTTGATGGAGGGAAATATTTTGATATAAACTTTTGAGAAAGTTCTCCCCAAGTTCTAATAGATCCAGGTGCTAAAGAATTTAACTACGCCTTAGCTTTATCTCTTAATGAAAAAGGAAAAAGTCTAAGTCTGACAGTATCACTCGACACTCCATCATATTTAAAAGTAGCACACAGTTCTAGAAAACTAGTAAGATGTAAATTTGGCTCCTCATTAGGTGTTCCTCCAAATTGATTGTTTTGTACCATTTGGATAATAACAGGTTTAAGCTAAAATAATTAGCAGCAACATCAGGATTTTGAACAGTCACATGAATTTCATCTGTTGTTGGATTAGCATAATCTCTTAAAGGTCTTAGCAAATTTTTAATATCATTTCTCTGGTTATCTTGATTATTCGTCATTTCGCAAGAATTTTCAGTATGTTTTTGTTTTTTTTTAATTTTTCTAACAGTATGCTCTAACTCCGAATTGTAAGGTACTAAACCTATAGATTCACTACTACGCATATAAAATCACACAAATACTCTAAAAAGTAAACAAACACACAATTACACAATACAAAGTAAAGATTTACAGTTACTATATTATTAATAGATACCGTTTATACCTTCCCCAGCAACATCGCCAGAAACTTGATGCGCACTTTTTATATTGCAAGAACTTATAAACTCAAATTTTTATATATTATAATGATTTTTGTAAAGTCTAAACTGTCGGCATATTTTTAGGTTAAGTGTTTTGAAAAGGGGGTCGCCTACAGAAATTGTCGGCGAATTTTTTATTTTAAATTTAATTTAAATATATATATATATATAATTTAGAAAGTAGCATTTGATTTTTGAAAATATTTTTAAGTTTGAAAATTTTAACATATGAAATCAAACCGATCTCACATCTCAAATAGTTTATATAAATGAGCACCACACCACGAACTGTGTATCTATCCCAAAGAATAGGCACACTGCTTGATGATGGGGCTCGATTAAATAAACTAGAGGATTTGTGACATAAAATTGGTCTCTGAACCAATTTTATAAGCCGACAAGTTCCCCTGCTTAATATAAATGAATTAAGCAGGGTTTATATTACCTGGATTCTTAAAGTTCTCTATAAGGGCAAGCCCCTATAGATAATTACATCTTAAATGTCCGAAGACACTTAAGAAAACTCTCGATAATGATCAGTGGTTTTGCTCTCTAGAATTTCAAAGTTTAAGGTTTTCAAATAATTGGATTTTGGAAATTTCAATAGGGAATGGATAAAATTTGGAGCAGTTTATTTTAGGAATCCAATGGAGGAGAAGTAGGGGATGTCACGGACCTGAAGTGAACTTCGGTGACTTCCCAACTATCCTATTGTTTGGCTTCAATTTGAGAATTTATTTAATGTTTCAATTCTGCCAATTTTAATTAATTAGGACTTATATTTGTATGACATAGTCACACAAATAACCTCGAAGATGTGAGGGTTTATGTCGTACCAAACGACTACCACAGAATCCTAAGACCGGTTAGGGCTTAATTTGCATTACACAAATGCGTAACAGAAAGTTGAGGATTTATGTTGCACTAGGCAAACTACCTCGAAATCCTATGGCTTGGTTATTTAATTCTAAGAAAGGTTTAGCTGATGTAGAATCCAGTTTTTCTGACGACGATGGTCGTGCTGCCCACTATGCTCCAAGCTTCTTATTGTTGTAGAGGTTTAGTTTTAGAAAGTGAAAATCAGGAGATGAGAGAAGTGTTTCAGTTTAGAAGAGTTTTAAGGTTCAAATATCTTAGTGTTTTATTAGGGGAATCTTAAAGTTGATTATAACAACACCGATTAAGATACCACGGTTCCATCATTACGGCACCATTATTTTTATCGGATTCACTTAGTCCAAATGAATTTGCTAAACTCAACTGAATGAGTTTCACACTTTCGTTTAGACCGTGGGAAATCTCGTTAGCAACACTTAGGTTACATCATCCGAGGTACTCTCGATCATCCAACTGTTGACCTCATTTTTTATGAGGACTTCTCTTCTTCTCTTTAGTACTTAGGATCTAGCCTTAGGCTTTTCCTTTGACTATCCTAGAGGATTAGAATTGGGACCCACCACTTAGAAATTCAAACCACTTCTTAACTCCCCGCAAACTCCACAAACTCGATTGTAGACCCCTAATCACCTGTAGGGTTGAAATTAAATGTGGAAGTTTAAAGGATGAGTTCCTATAGGATTCTTCGGGCCTGAGGACCGCCCCAGGTGGCCCGGTCCGATGAAGGGGGCTGACTTACACACACACTACACCTATACACCGCACTTTCACACACCTCTTAAAACCACACCCATACCCAATTTGACCTCCCGACTCATGCAAGTGGTTCACATGGATGGTCCTTAACCCCTAAGCCCTCGCGCAGAGGTTACGAACAACATAATGGATGCCTCAAATGAGTCCCTTCATGGCTCATGTGGGCTTGATATGGCTTCATGGCTCAACCAAAATGATTTCATTCCACTTACATTCACCCAATCTTCAATTTTCCAAATTTTCAATTTTTGACCCCCGGGACCCTACACCCGCCTAGCCTACCCAAAACCCTTGAAATTACCCAAATCTTCCAAAATTTCCAAATTACCCAAGATTCTCCAAAATCAATCCTAAACATTGCCTCACCAATCAAATTGATCATCCATACCCAAAAATACCAAAAATTCCAAAAATACCTCCCAATACCCTCCAAATACCCAAAATGCCCCTCTTAGCCAAAAAATCCAAAAATTCAGAAAATTCCCAGAAAATTCCAGAAAATCCCAAATATTCCCAATTTCATTTTGTTCAACTACACCATGGGCCAATTTTATCAATTTACCCCACTTTTATCAAAATCCCCAATTTAACCATTTTAACCCAAAGTGAACCCAATGTCAAACCAAACCTACCCAATTGACCCAAATTCTGGTCCAATTCAATTCTAAACTTTAATTAAACATCCCCAACACCAATCTAGACCAAATCCAAGTCCAATTGGATTGACATTTGGATCCAATTTCACTTTTGGCCTTAAAGCCCAATTTGGACCCATGACCCAAACTTAGCCCAAACTCACCCAATTCAACTCCAATTAACCCCAAATCTTTTCTAAACCTTCCTTAACATCCCCATAAACAAAACACTAACATGATTTGCCCAAAATTTAGACCCAACCCCCACTCAAATTCAACCCAAAATCAAAAGGCCTAATTTTGACCTAAACCTAAACCTAGCCCAAATAGACCCAAACCCCAAAATCAAAACCCAACCAAAGCCAAAACCTCTTTGAAACACTCCCATAAACATTTCCCAACATTTATTTTACATCAATTTCAACCCTAGCCCAACATTGGCCCAAGTTAGCCCAATTTGACCTATATTGGCCCATGTACCAAATGAACTCAAATCCAACCCAATTCAAGCCCTAACCACCTCAAATTTGTTTCAAACCACTCATGACACATCCCTAAACCAAACTCAACAATTATTTGGCCCAACCTCTTTACAAAATTCACATCCATAAATTCATTTTTAAACTTAAAAGCCCATTCCTTAAACCATTTTAAAAGCCCATCTTTTACCACATCCAAAGGCCCAAAATTGGTCCCAAAGCCCATATGACATTTCCCCTCATCATACTTTCAATTAAACTCAATACCTAAATCCTAAATTCATCATTGGATTATTCCAAAATTAAACCTCATGACAACTCTCACCAAAATGCCAAGTCACAAAATCCATTTCCATGAAATTGAACCAACTTTTCCCTAAGCCACATGGAGCCATGCATGAGCCATTCACAAGCCATATGAAGCCATGAAAGTTTGGCATGTGACCATGCCATTAATGGTAAAAGGAGGGGCTCCTTTCCTAATCTTTCATTAAGCCTTTTTAACCTTATTCATGACACACACTAAACCATGTTTAGCCACCTCATCATGGATAGAGACCACACCATCCTCTCTCGGTCGACCCAATCGATCCTCTCAGCCCAAAATCGAAGCCATGGGAAGGTGCACCCAACCCAAACCAATGGGTCGACCAAATTGAAGCCAAAATGACCCCTTCCCCATTCCATTTTAATTCAGCCCCTTTACACATGGCAATTGCCGATCGTTTGCACCAAGTCCCGCCCCGACCCACCCGACCTCGAGGGTGACCCATGCCCGGCCGGCCGGCCACCCGGTCCGTCGGAAAACACCATGCCCGAGACCTCGGGAGAGGCCAAGCTTTGGAATTCCATCCCGCCGAGCCGCCCCACTCCAAATGGTCACCATGGCTGTTCTTCTCCTCACCAGAGCAGCTGATCCCATGCCCTAACTCCCCCTGGGAGGCCCTCCAACCTCTCCTATTTAAACCCCTCACCCTCTCGGCCAAAGGAGGTGCTGAACCAAAACTTATGGAAACTCTGCCAAAATCACTCCAGATCACTCTCCACACATAGAGCACTTGATCCCCACTGAATTCCACCCAATTCCCTCCAACGAGCCCAATTTCGAGCTCAAACTTTAGCCCAAAACCAGGACACTTCTTCACAGCGAGCCAATCCCCAAATCGATTGGTCCTACACCTTCACCGGACCAAGAGGAGAAGTTTCCCACCGAAAGCCCCATCTCCAGAGCCACCCAGCTTGCTCCAGCCTCCAAGCTTTGTGATCGGCCGTGGTCACTTTCATAGCTAGACAATTCACTGTGCCAAGGGACTTCATCTGGAGCTTACTGTGACCCAATCGAAGGTGACACAACTCTCAGATCGAAGCTTCACTTCTCTGAGCAAAGGTATGGACTCCCTCTTCTTCCCGAGCTTCCAGAGATTCTCATTTTAATTTGAGTCAATTTAAATGCATGTTCACCGTATGGATGTGTTCGTCTCTTCAAGACGAATCCATGAGCATAAGAACACGAAAATTCGTCGAGAATCGAGAGAGTTCTGTAGGGTTAGAGTGTGGACGGTCACGGGATCGCACCCGGCCGTAGACGATGACCAGTGAGCCGTCGGATCGCGCGTGTATCGGATGGACGGCTTGGATTGCGTCGGACCGACTGATGGTACGTGAACCGCGGGGCCCGGACAGTCGAGTCGGATGGCGGCGCCGAACCGGGGAGCGACGCGTGTCGATTCGGAGCCGCCGAGGTCGAGTCGGCGCCGCGTGGATAAGTAGATAAATAGGGTATTTTCTCGATTTATTTAAATACCGGAACTTCAAAAATCCATATCTTTGTGTAGAAAAATCGGAAAAATAAAATAAAAATACTCTCTTGCTCGATGAACGTGAGGAGAATAATGTGGAAAAGAAATCATTTAATTTCATCAAGTATTTTATTTTTAATAATTTATTTACCCTCTCGCACTATTTTAATTCTCCATGCATATAGGAAATTCACCATGGCATGAGACCATAGAGCTGTTAAGCCTCGAACTCGGGAACATTCCCCGAATTTTCCAAGGTCGGAGGCCATCTCCGTGAAAAGTTATTGATTTTTCAAATGCATGTGGTACGTTTTGAGTATTTTAATTCCAAAAATTAGCATGTTGTGAAATAAATTCTAGGAAAATTTGGTGATGTTCCATATGACCAGAGGACCCTAGGAAATATAGGTTTTGAGTTAACTTATTTAAAATAACCCTAATTGGCTTAAACACCCAAAATAGACCCCTAATTAATTAGAGCTAACCATACATCAAATTGACTTAAAATCAATTCTCTACTGAACTTTAGGATCAGAGGAACCCACCATAAAAATTTGAAGTCAATTGGACTTGGTTAGCCCTACTAAATGGGTTGATTAAGCCATTTAGTCATTTTAAACTTTAAAAATTCATAACTTTCAAAATACCTTTCAAAAATTCACCAAATTGGTTTTGGAGCCTCTCTAATGTCAGGGGAATTTAAGAAAATTAAAATTTCAATTTTCTAAAAAAGTTAATTTTTTAGTATTATTTTAATATTTTAATAATTAAAAAATAATAAAAATTACAAAAATAATAAAATTCACCAAAATGTCACATTTTGAATTCTAACCACTTAGGAACAAACCCCATATTTTTCTTATGTCTCTAGGTTTGAGATATTAAATTTTAAAGCCTTGGGGTAATTTTTAAAATTAAAAAAATACATTTTCTAGCATTTCCACTAAAATAATTCCAATAAATTAAGGAAAAATCAGAAAATTGTAAAATTTAGTTCTCTGCAATCCTTGATATCAGAGAGAATTTTAAAAAATTATAAAATTCATTTTTCAACTTATATTCTATTTTTAAATTAATTAATACCCCGAACTTAAAATAATTTTAATAAATAAAATATAATTCAAAAAATCACCAAAATTGGTCCAAGTGGTCCTCTGGTCATTAGGAATGTCCCAAAATTTTCTTAAGGACAGAAACTTTCCCTTGGTCATATTATTAAATTTTCCTTGGAAATCCTTATTTTCCACCAAAAATAATTACATAAATAAATTAAATACAGAAAAATCACATTTTCTCCTCTCATGTCTTTATTGGCATATGAGTGAAGTCACATAAAAATCTCAAGTTCATTTAAGCTCAATTTAGTGAGTTATGAAATTATTAAGCTTGAAGGGCAAAATGGTAATTAAAAATTTTTACCCTTGGTTAAAACTTTAGGTTTAATAAAATTAAAGAGTAAAATATTTGATCTTAATCTGATTTGGATGATTGAAATTTAAATAAGTAAAGGGTAGAAACCTATTAAACAATTTAACAATAATTGAAATGAACTTTAATTAAAATAATTAATTAAATTTGGAAGAATAATAAAATTGGAGTTATTAAAATAGGGATGTTATTAGAAAAAATTTTGTTCTTTAATTTAAGAATCCCTAAATTAATCATCTCAATAATATTTAATCCCTAATTAAAATGATAATCCAAGTTTAAAGATTTAAAATGCTAAAAGACTTAATCATTAAATTAAGTTAAGGTTAAATTATTTAAAGCAAATCCCTTTAAAATAAATATTAAATTAAATTAAATTAGATTAAATTAAATTAAATTAAATTAAATAATTAAATTAAATTAAATTAAGTTAAATAAATAAATTAAATTAAACTAAATTAAACTAAATTAAGTTAAAAAATGTTAAATTAAATTAAATTAAATTAAAACAAATTAAATTAAATTAAATTAAATCAAATTAAATTAAATTAAATTAAATTAAATCAAATTAAATTAAATCAAGTTAAATTAAATTAAATTAATTCACATCAAGTTAAACTAAATTGGATTAAATCAGAATTAAATTAAAATTAAAACTAAACTAAATTAAATTAAATTAAATTAAATCAAAGTTAAATTAAATTGAATTAAATGACATCACCTAAGACATGAAGAATTCAAAAATGAATCTAAAATAACTTGAACACTATTCCAAACTTAAATCATTAATTTGAACTTAAATTTGAATCACAAATCATTAAATATCATTTTGCCCTTAGGAGCTTTTACTATTATAACTCCTAAATGGAGTATCAAGTGAAATGACACTTCACTCATAAGGATATTCAAACATCCTAATTCACTGAGCAAGAAATGAAACTTAACTCAAACACCCTGGATGATTAATTCACTTGCACAATAGAATTCATTTGGACTTAGGACAATTCCCGAAATATTAAAAAGATGTTTAAGATCCGTCTTAAACACTTCCTCAATATGATGGAATGTCCTTAAGAACAAATTGAGCTTAGTTGTTCTTTGGTGAAGAAAGTCATCCTTAAAACCAAAATTGAAGACCTAGACGTCATAGGAATGACTAGCTATAGGATTAGGATTTCGGTAGAAAACCATAACCCTTCCCTTAGCTTTACCTAGAAATTGCTATAAATGCTTAAATGCTCTAAATTGTATTTTAAGTGCAGCTTGGTATAACGGGAAGACCCTCCGGGTACGCTTTTATTTTATTGCAATTTATCTTATCGCAATTCATTTACTCGTGTTGCACTTTACCTTTCTTGCATGATAAACAACAGTTGCATGAAAACCTACACCTTTAGGACAGAAACCAAAACTGAAACTCATAAACTAAATTAAAAGACACTACAAGATAAAATTCACCGCCACAACATTCAAAATATAAAATAACTCAAAATTTAATCACAAACAAAACAACAAAACTACAACTACAATTAAATTAAAACGTCTCATCGAATGATCGGGAATACCTCGGATGATGTAACCCACGTGTTGCTAACGGGATTTCCCACGGTCTAAATGAAAGTGCGGAACTCATTTAGTTGAGTTTAGTAAATTCATCTGGACTAAGTGAATTTGATGAAAATAACAGTGTCGGGATGACGGAACCGTGGGATCTTAATCGGTCTCGTTTAATCAACTTTAAGATCCGTTTTAATTAAAACATTAAAGACACATGGAAATTAAGACTTTCTCTAAAACCAAACACTTCTCTCATCTCCTGATTTATGACTTCTAAAACTAAACCTCTCGCAACAACAAGGAGCTCGGAGCATGGTGGGCAAGCACGGCCATCGTCATCGACGAAAACCTAAGTCTACTTCGAAGAAACTTTCCTTAGAATTAAATAACCAAGCCGTAGGACTTCGAGGTAGTTTGCCTAGTGCAACATAAATCCTCAACTCTTCGTTAGGCATTTGCATGATCATATCATGTAAATTAAGCCCTAACCTGTCTTAGGATTTCCGAGGTAGTCGTCCGATACGACATAAACCCTCACATCTTCGAGGCTATTTGTATGATTATATCATACAAATATAAGTCCTAACTAATTAAAATCGGCAAGATCAAAACATTAAATAAACATTAGGACTTTCCTAAATTCAAACCAAACAATAGGATAGTCGGGAAATTACCGAAGTTCGCTTCGAATCTGTGATTTCTCCTACCTTTCTTCCTTTGAATTCCCAAAACAAAATGTTCCAAATTTGATCCATTCCCTATCGAAATTCCAAAATTCAATCCCTTGAAAACTTAAACCTTGAAATTCTTGAGAGCGGAACTACCGATTATTATCGAGAGTTTTCTTAGGTGATTCCCATCACTTAAGATGTAATTAACTATAGAGGCTTGCCCTTATAGGGAATTTTAAGAACCTGAGTAATATAAACCCTGCTTAATTCATTTATATTATGCAGGGGAACTTGTCGGCTTATAAAATTGGTTCGCAGACCAAACGGACGTCACAAATCTTCTAGTTTATTTAATCGAGCCCCATCATCAGGCAGTGTGTCTATTCTTCGAGATAGATACATGGTTTGTGATGCGATGCTGTTTATATAAACTATTTGGGATGTGAGATCGGTTTGATTTCATATCTTAAAATTTTCAAATTTAAAATTATTTTCAAAATCAAATACTACTTTCTAAATTATATATATATTTAAATTTAATTTAAAATTCGCTAGGCGACCCCTTTTAAAAAATACAACACTCAACCTAAAAATAAGCCGCACACTAACGAGACGTTTTAATTTAGTTGTAGTTGTAGTTTTGTGTTTTGTTTGTGATTAAATTTTGAGTTGTTTTATCTTTTGAATGTTGTGGCGGTGAATTTTATCTTGTTGTGATTTTTAATTTAGTTTTGGGTTTCAGTTTTGTGGTTATCCTAAAAATTTCAGTTCTCATGCAGGGTGACATTCTTGTTTAACATGCAAGAAAAGTAAAGTGCAGTACAGGTAAGTAAATTGCAATAAAGTAAAAGCGTACCTGGAGGGTCTTCTCGTCATTCTGAGCTGCACTTAAGACACATGTCAAAGTATTTTATATATTTGCAAGATAATACCTAGGTAGAGCTAAGGGAAGGTTTTGGTTATCTACAAAAATCCTAATCCTATCACTAGTCAATTCCTATGACGTATAGGTTCTTGTATTTGTTAAGGATGATTTTCTTCACCAAAGAACAATTAAGTTAAATTGTTCTTCTAAAACATCCCATCGTATTGAGAAAGTGCTTAGGACGAGTCCTAAACATCTTTTCAGTACTTATGGGATTATTTTGAGTCCAAATGAATTTCATTGCACAGGTGAATTAATCATCTAAAATTTAGTTAAATTTTACTTCTTGCTTAGTGAACTTGGACATTAGATTATCCGATGAATAAAGTGACTTGCCACTTGATGCTCCATTTAAGAGTTATGTTAATGAAAGCCTTTAGGGGCAAATTAATTTGTTGAAGATTTTAACAATTCTTAATTTAAAATTGGAATTGATGATTTAAAGTGATTTGGTTTAGTTATAAAATTTTAATTAATAATTTTAAGTTTGGAATAGTGTTCAAGTTGTTTTAATTCAATTAAATCTTTATATTTTAAATGATCTTAAAATTTCAAATTAATTTTAATGTTTTAAATTTGCTTAGGTTGAAAGAGGTGTTTAAATTGTTTATTTTTATTAAATTTTGATGACTTGATTTGGATTAATTATAATACTTTTGGTTGATTTTAATTAGTTTGATTTTTATATTTTTTTATTATGAATTGTTTTGAAATTACTTAAGGTTTTAAATTTGTTTTAAGTTTGTTCTTAAGTGATTTCAAATTAATTCTAAATGTTTAAAATTTATTTTAATTTGATTATTAAATCATTTGTTTTAAGCTTTAACTTAATTAAGGGTTATTTTTCTTTTTTAATTAGTCATTTCAGTCATCATTTTAGAATTAATTAAGGATTGATTACCATTGAATTAATTTAATTAGGGACTTTAAATTAAATAATTGGTCTCTTCTTAAGTTACATCCCTAATAATCCAAAATTTTAATTATTCTCCCAAAATTTAAATGATTTAATTAATTAAAGTTCAATTTTGATATTTTCAAAGTGACTAATGGGTTTCTACCCCTTTATTCCCTAAGTTTCAGTCATCCAAGAGAAGATTAAGATCAAATATTTTTATCCTCCCTTTTGATTAAACCTAAAGTATTAATTAGGGTAAAAATCCTTAATTACCTTTATGCCTTTTTAAGTTTATTCAATTCATAACTCACTAAATTGAGCTCAAATGAACTTGAAATTTTTATATCACTTCACTCACATGTCAATTAAGACATTAGAGGAGAAAATGTAATTTTTTTTTTGTTTTAAAATTAATTTATATAATTATTTTGATAAAAATAATAATTTTCAATAAAAATTTAACAACATGACCATGGTAAAGTTTCTGTTCTCAAGAAAATTATGGGATGTTCCTATTGACCAGAGGACCACTTGGACCAATTTTGGTGATTTTTTTAATTATATTTTATTTATTATAATTATTTTAATTTTTGAAGTATTAATTAATTATAAAATAAAATTGAAGTTGAAAATTAAGTTTTATATTTTTCTTAAATCTCTCTAACCTCAAGGAACTCAATGAAAAAAATTTTAATTTTCCTGATTTTTCTTTGATTTATTAGAATTAATTTAGTGAAAAGGTTGGAAAATCCATTTTTTAATGATAAAAATTATCCTAAGCCCTTAAAATTCAATATCTTAACCTTAGGGACTTAGGAAAATATTTTGTTGGTTCCTAAGTGATTAGGGAACAAAATATGACATCTTTATGATTTTTAGTATTTTTGTGATTTTTATTATTTTTTAATTATTATTAAAATATTCAAAAATAGTTTAAAAATGAAAATTTTTAGAAAATTTTAATTTTAATTTTTTTAGACTCCTCTAATATCAGAGAGCCCAAAAAACCAATTTGGTGAATTTTTTAAGTGTATTTTGTGTTTTATGAATTTTTAAAGTTTAAAAATGGTCATACAACTTAAATGATCCATTTATTGGGTTAAACATTTCCAGTTGACTTCAAATTTTTATTTGAGATTCTATGTATCCTAAATGACAGTGGAGAATTGATTTCAAGTGATTTTAATGTGTGGTTACTCCTAATTAATTAGAATTTAATTTCAGGTGTTTGGGCTAATTAGGGTTATTCTTAAGTAATTAAATCAAACCATAATTTTCCTAGGGTCCTCTGGTCATAAGCTACCTCCCCTAATTTTCTTATAATTTTATAAGTAACATGCAAATTATTGGAATTAAAATTCCAAAACAGAGACATAAAATGGGAAAATCAATAACTTACCATAGAGATGGCCTCTGGCCTTGGAAAATTCAAGGAATGTTCCCAAAAACAAAGGCTACAAAAGCCCTATGGTCTCATGTCATGGTGAATTATATGCATGAATGGAGAATTGAAATACTTAAAATAGTATTAAATTAATTAAAAATAAAATACTTAACAAAATAACTTAATTCTTTTTCCACATTATTCTCCTCTGTTCACTGAGCTAGAGGGTATTTTTATTTTATTTTTACGATTTTCTATGCAAAGATATGAATTTTCAAAGTTTTGGGTATTTAAATAAATCAGAAAATACCCTATTTTTCTACTTATCCACACGGCGCTGCGTCATCCTCGGCAGCTCCTAAGCCCTACGTGTCGCGCTCCCATTCGATGCCGCTATTTGAGTCAGTCGGTGCTTTATGTCCCGCAGTTCGGTCCGGCGTAATTTGGATCGTCCATTCGATACACGCGCGATCTGACGGTTCCTGGTCATCGTCTACGACTGGTGTGTCCCGAAAGCCGTCCACACTAAAACCCTAAGATCTCCCTCATTTCTCCACCAAACTTCATGATCTTGGACTCTATGGACACATCTCAACAAGATGAACACATCTATACAGCTAAGATGCTATGAAATTGACTCAAACAAAATGGAGATTCTAAAGAAGCTCTTGGGAAGGAGGAGTTCAATACCTTGGCTCTGAGAAGTGAAGCTTCAATCAGAGAGGCTCGGCACGTTCGTTGGAGTCCAAGGAAGCTAGGGATGAAGCCTGGAACTGTGGTGAAATGCCTAGACTTGATTTCCACCAAGCCGGATTTCAAAGCTTGGCCGATAGAAGGAATGGTCGGCCTGGTGAGGGGGCTTTGGCTGGGGAACTTCTTCTCTTGGTCTGGTGAAGGTGTAGAGTCAATCAATTTGAAGATTGGCTCACTAGGGTGAAGTGTCCTATTTTTTGGCTTAAAATTGAGCTCAGAAATTGAGCTCACAAAGGGGGTTTTAGGGATGGATTTCAGTGGGGATCAAGTGCTCGGGTTTGGAGAAGAGTGTGGAGTGATTTTGGCAGAGTTTTGGTAAGGTTTGGTTCATCACTTCTTTTGACTATGAGGTGGTGGTGTTTAAATAGGCATGGCTGGAGGGCCTCCCAGGGGGAGTTAGGGCTTGGGATCAGCTGCTCAGGGCAAGGGAAGAACAGCTGCAGTGACCATTTGGGTTGGGACAGCTCAGCCAATTCAATTTGAATTTTTGAATCAAATTAGGCCTCTCGGCCTGGTGGTTTCCGGCGACTGGGGTGGTGGTCCGGCCAGGGTCAGGTCACCCTCAGGGTCAAGGAGGTCAGGGCTTGATGTTTGTGAGCTCAATTGGTTGTTGCCATGTGGAAAGGTGTTAATTTAAGTGGAATGGGGAGAGTGGTTCTTTTGGGCTCAAATGGGTCAAGTCATGGTTTTGGCCTTGGTGCACCACCCAAGGCTTAACTTTGGACTGAGGGAGAATCATTTCGGTCAGCTAGGAAAGGTTGGTGAAGTCCCCATCCAAGGTGATGTGGCTAATTTGGATTAGAGTGTTTACATGAATGGGGTTAAAAAGAGATAATGGAGGATTAAGAAAGAAACCCCTCCTCTTGCCATTAATGGCTTGGTGAGGTGGAAAGTGGCTTCCATGGCTCCCATGTGGCTTGTGCATGGCTCAATGGCTCCATTTGGCTTAGGGATGGCTTGGCTTAGTTTCATGAAAATAGATTTTAGGGATTTTGGATATTTTGATGAAAATTTGTATGGAGCTTAACTTGAAATCATTTGATGATTGATTTAAAACTTAGGGATTGATTTAGATTAAATGGATGAAGGGGGGCTTTGTCATATGGGCTTTTTAAAACAATTTTTGGGCTTTTGGATTTGATGAAAGATGGGCTTTTAAATGTCTTATGGAAGTGGGCTTTTATGTTTCAAAATGAAATTTTGGATGAAAATTTTGTAAAAGTTTATGCCAAAAAAATGTTGCATTTAGTTTAGGGATGTGTTATGAAAATTTTAGAAAAGATTTGGTGTCAATTAGAGTTGAAATGGGTTTAATTTGGGTCTCTTTAATAATAGGGTCAAAGTGGGTCAAATTGGGCTAACTTGGGTTAAAGTTGGGCTAATGTTGGTTTTGATGTAAAATTAATGTTGTAAAATTTTTATGGAGGTGTAACAAAGAGTTTTCAATTTTTTTTGGGTCTTAATTTTAAGATTTGGGCCTATTTGGGTTCATGGTTGGTTTAAGCAAATTTAGGGAATTTTGGCTTAAGTTAAGCTTGGTTGAAGTTTGGATTCAAATTTGGGGCAAATAGAGTTAGTGTTTTGTTTGTGGGGATGTTAGGAAGGTTTTAGGAAGGTTTGGGGCTAATTGGAGTTGGTTGGGTTGGTTTGGGCTAAGTTTAGGTCATGAGCCAAAATTGGGCTATAAGCTTCAAATTGAAATTGGATTCAAATGTTGATGAAATTGGGTTTGGATTTGGTTTAAATTGATATTGGGAAGATTTAATTGATGTTTAGAATTGAATTGAATCAAAATTAAGGTCAATTGAAGTGATTTGGTTGGACATTGGGTCCACTTAAGTTAAAAAAAAGGTCAGATTAGAGATTATCGTAAAAGTGGGCTAAATTGACAAAATTGGCCTATGGTGTAGTTGAACAAAATGAAATTGGAAAAATTTGAGATTTTCTGGAATTTTCTGGGAATTTTTGGATTTTTTGGATTTTTTTGGGTTATAAGGGTATTTTGGGTATTTGGAGGTTATTGAGGGGTATTTTGGAAAATTTGGTATATTTGGTCATGGATGATCAATTTGAGTGATGGAGAATATTTAGGATTGATTTTGAGGAATTTTGGGTAATTTAAGCAATTTTGCAAATTTTGGGCAATTTCAAGGGCATTTGGTAGGTTTGGTGGGTTTAGGGTCCTAGGGGTCAAAAATTGAAATTTGGGAAAAATGAAGATTTATTAAGTTTGAGTGAAATGCAACCATTTGATTGAGCCATGAAGCCATATTAAGCTCACAAGAGCCATGAGAGAACTCATTTTAGGCACTCAATATGTTGTTCCTAACCCTCTTAGCCAGGGGCTTAGGGGTTAAGGTCCATCCACATGAGTTACCTACATGAGTCAGGGAGTCAAATTGAGTAAAAGTGGTTTTAAGATTTGAAAAGAGTATGAGAGTGTGGTGTGTGCAGGCTAGACCTCACTAGACTAGACCATCCAGGGTAATCCTAAGGCAAAGAGTCCTACAGGAACCTCATCCTTTAAACCTCCACATTTGATCTTAACCCTCCAAGTGGCCTGGGGGTTTACAATCAAACTTGTGGGGTTTTAAGGGAGTTAAGAAGTTTTTTGAATTTTTAAGAGGTGGGTCCCATTTCTAGTCCTCTAGGATAGTTGAAGGGAAAACCTATGGCTAGATCCTAAGTACTAAGGAGAGAGATCAGACCTCACCAAAAATGAGGTCAACACAAACATTTAACGCAAGTATACGTATCGTATCAAGTAATACAGAGCTCTAATGGAGTCTTGGTTATCTATCCCATAGGGAAGGCACGTTCCTTACAATAAATAGCGTATTAGTGAAATCCAATACTCAAATCTCAATTAAAGTTTAAGTTTACTTCTACTAACAAGATGCAGAAAATAGTAACAATTAAGCAAACTACAATTACTTCTAATATCTTTGAAACAGAATTAACTAACACACACACATTAAGCTTTTATTTGAAAGATTTTGATATATATGAAAAGTATCTTTCCTCTTGCAATGAGTATATGATGGGTGAATGATATGGAATGATTATTTATTGTATTGTGCCAAATAGGTGTATAAATGTTTCTTTACCCTCAAAAGAGTACCCCCTTTTCCAAGCATGAAAAGAACATTGACATATCCTAAGTTCAGTCACTAAATCTAAGGCTAGGTTGGGAGGATATCGGCTGTCACTACGGAGCTCCCACTCACTCTTCACCTGAAGGCTAACCTTCGAGTTTAGTTACTAATCTTAGCACCAAATTGAAGATCTCAGCCTGTCACTCTGAAACCTCCAATTTGAATTCCATCAAAACACATTTCCCTATTTATTTGCACTCAATTCTCATGAACTGTGCATTTAATCCATGGACATTGAATGGATTCTTCATGTTATTGTAGGACACTAAATCCGTTCAGAGTTAATGTTCAACAACACATTTTAACAATTCAATTGGCCAGATCGAAAATTAAATTAAGTTCGAAATGAAAAACCATCACAATTTCTTCAATACTTTAAAAGCACTTCAAATCCACATCATCACATCATCACATCTCTATGCAAGAAGAAAGACAAAGGAGACTACTCAGAATTCATAGAGAAGACACAATAAAACATGGATTTTATATATAAAAGAAAAGTCATACAAACCACAAAAGAAAATACAACTTATCTATTTCTCTTCCCCAATGCAAATCCCTTGAAGTTCCTTTGAATCCTTTTCTCTCTTCTTTGCAACACTCAATTCTCTCTTTAGAATGGAAAGGAAGAAGTAATCTCTCACTTTACTCCTTCTCCTTCACTTCTTAGAGAAGAATCCCTCTCAAATTCTCACTTGTACACACTTCCTTTCTAAGCCCTAACACTCAACACACTCACTCTACACTAGAACTCTCTCCTCCCCCTCTCCAAAACCTCTCTAGAACTACTACATTTTTCATCCAAAAACAGTTACTTATAAGTTAGAAACAAAATTCCAAGAGTTTCCTTAAGCATCCCTTCAAAAAGTCACCAAAACTCTTCAAATTTGAATCACACCGACATTGGGCACCGCCGGCGCTCTATCATCTGAATATTTTCTGGAGCTCTCGGAAAAATGGTGTCGGCGGCGCCAGAAGCTGTTTTTCTCCATTTTGCTCCTTTTTGCTTTGAATTTGTTCCTTTTCGCTTCTTTTTGCTCCAATCACCTAAAATTATCATATTTGCAACAAATCATGAAAAATACCTTTCTTTAAAGTACAATATCACCAAAAATGGGTAAATTTATATAGCAAAAATAGTATATATTTCTGGTGCATCAGCATTCATAAAAGTCATGCCAAAATTACCTATTAGTCTATAAGCTATCTCATCACTGGTAGAGATCCTGACTCTAAATTAATTCCTAAGTTGTGTACTCTCCTAGATATTTCAGCAATCAATGACACTAAGATATTCAACACTTCATAATTATGCCCACTAACTAAATTTCTAGGAGTGACTCTCTAAGGTGCTCATTGAAACAATCAGTGCATAGGCTTTCTTAAATGATTTAGAAATAAGGGACCACCTAACTGCAACATATAAACTCGGAGTTCTTATTAGCTCATTAAAAAATAATTTGATAATCAACAAGTCAGGAAGGGAATGGTGTGGGCACTCCATAAAAATTTTCTTTGAACCTCTCCCAGTCTTTATAAATTTTCGCACCATTTAATCGGGTTAAGCGCATGATGTTTTTCTTACATTTGATAGTCTTGAAGAGAGGAAAGAGTTGGGCTAGAAATTTTCAAATTAACTTTCTTCAAGTGATGATCAATCTAGGAGTGAAGGACTACATCCTTTTATTGATTATATTCGTAAGTGAGAAAGCTAGTCTTAATATAACAGCATCATCGGAGATACCGTTAAACTTTAAGGTAACATAAATTTCTAAAAAATTATACAAATCAACGTATGGGACTTTTATGGTTAGGTGATCCCCCAAACTCGATGGTTTGAAGCATTATAATAAGTTCAGGTGTAAGTTCAAATGCGAGGGCTTCTACAACACGGTAACTAGTACTAATCTGCAGTCTAAGTTTCGAGGAGTTAGCATACACCCTGAGGTTTTTAAGTTCCTTTCCTTGAGGATTTGCCATTTATAAGTGTTGATATATTTTTATTCTTTTCTTGAATTTTTCAAAAATAAAAAATAATAAAATAAAGCTAAAAAACATAAATAGAAAAGGGAAAGAAAATTTCAAACATATACTTTGATCATTTCAACCAAAATTCACCTAAAACTAAAAGTTTGACTCATTTCCCAAACAGCTATGCCAAAGCCTTCATGTTAAGAAAATCTATAAATCAAGTTAGTCAATCACGCAAGCATACATGTCAATTAAGAAATATACTAATTATGAGTCTGTTTATTGATCCCATCAGGAAACTTGTCAAATTCTTCTAACAGGTGAAGTTCTCACTTAAGTATTGATTGTAGTTTTAAGTTTTAATTTACATAAAGAAAGTTCTAAAATCCTAATGTAGAAAAAAGAAACTAAACTAGGTTTTTTGAATATTTCAAATCTAAAATGGTTCATACTTCTGTAACACCTGTCAAATGATTTCTCAAAGTTTTCTTATGAAATCCACACTATTGTTGACAACTAAGGGCATGTCTTCCTTAGCCTATTTCTAGTCATAAGAAGAGTAAAAAATCATATTAATGTTACAGGGACTTAACAATGCAGTATTTCTCCACAATCCACTAGTCCCCTATCAAGGTTATAATATTCTAATGAAAATATATTTATTCCACCAGACTATTAGCTATTAGCATAGTTGTTCTTTTAGGAAACTGTTAGAAGTCCTACATCATGAGAGGTTTTAACAATTTATCAACTAATATTTAAGGTAAATGAAGATTAAAAAGCTCACATCAACATATAAAATCCATGCACAAAAATCTTGTCTAAAGAACAAAACCAATAAAATAAAACTTCGAGAGAACAACATGACTATTGTCACATAATAATGATATTAACTACCATGTATGAGAAAACAAAGCACAAACTTTATTATTGGGGGCATAAAAAGGAAATAATGTGACAAATACAGAAAACTCAACCTTGAGCCAATTTCACCTCACAATAGACCGTGATCCTAAATGTTCAATATAAAATTTTTTTATAGATCTTTCTCATAAAATTGCATTAAATATCTTCCCACAACCTCTCTAACTAGGAAATTTTCCCAAGGAAAACAATTAGGGAAAGCCCTAAGGTTGACAAAGATTCACCTAAAACCTGAAGAGAAGCAACCTCCATAATATCTAAGTGTCTCCTCATGTATTCTATATCTTCCTATATATACTCAGGGCACCAAAACATCAAGAAATCATTTCAAATTTGTTAAATTGTGGGCCAGACACATGTGTGCTAGGAAGTGGCATAGGCATATTGTGCTCCCTTAATAAGCAAGTACGTCGCGTGCTGGCACTAATGTTCTATATCTAGAATGGCTTGTGTGTGTCATATCTATGTGCGGGGACAAAATATCTTGGCGTGGGTGTGTTGTGCACTCTGAAAAGTGACATAGGCATATGGTCTTCGGGCGGAGGTGCGCTGGTGATTATTTGGCCAAATTACCTTATTTCACTCCTAGAAGTGTGTTCAACATCTGTTTCCTATAAAATAGAATAAAATTAACTTTCTCTGGTGTGAAATCATTAAAAAAAGTAAATAAAGTATGAAAATTATGCAAGAAAATCACGTAAGTATACATCATTTCAAAGCACTGTAGGGAGCCAATTTAAAATTTGTCCTAGCATTAACCTAGACACTGGTCAAATTTAAAGGATTCATTACAACCATATTTAAGAAAAATTTTAGGATGACTTTGTGATTTTTTTGGAGGAGTTTGAAGGAGAGTTTTCGAGTTGGCATCGTTTAAGGTTCTCAGATAAATGTTTTTGGAGGCACTGGAGAAAAATTCAAAAGTTTTGGCACTAGAAAATGGTATGCTCTCTACTTTGAAACTTATTATCGAAGATTTTCGTATCTTTCTCTTTTCTTAGCATCTTGAAATTCTAGAACCTAATATTCCTTTTCTTTTAAACATTTTATGAACCATAATTTTCTTTTAGGTAACCTTTGAGAATATTGAGTTGACTATCATTTTGATTATAACATTAGAGTTCTTTATCTTCATATACACAATATATAAGTTTGAATGTTTCATTAAATTTGTAGTCATTAGTTAGTAGATTAATAGGTTTATTTAAAATCTAGAGATTAAAAATTAACTCATTGTAAATAAAATGTCAAGGTAGATTAATCATATGTTCAAGATAACTATAATAAATCCATATAGTTCTTATTAAATTATGGAGAGCATTGAATGCATTCTCTCACATTGAATTTATCAAGAGTTAGGTACGTTATGTTAGAAAAGGTAGAACCCTAGGTTTGTGTGAGCAAATTACAAGTCACCTCTAGTCAGATTTCAATAGCTCAAAATAAACCTCCTTGCTTGAACTAAAACCACTCAACTCAATCACTGGGTCTCAACTTAATTCTCTTCCATATAAAATATTCTCATTTATACTAATAAACTTACATTATTTTTAATGCTACAATTCTTTGAAATGATGTATACTTACGTGATTGTAATGATGTATACTTACATGATTGAAATGATTTTCCTATCAAATTGTTAGAACTTTTTAAGGAGACAAAGTTCTACTCTATAGAATTAAATATAAAAAAAATTAAAAAAATAAAACAGTGCTTATAATATGAGGATAAAAAAAGTAAAATATACTTACGTGATTTTCTTGTCTTATTGATAGGAAAATCTGTTTGTCTCCTTCAATAAAATCATTTAATAAAAATTTAATAAAATTGATAGGAAAATCTGTTTGATAGGAAAATTTGTTTGATAGGAAAATCTGTATGTCTCCTTCAATAAAATTGATAGGAAAATCAAATTGATAGGAAAATCGTTTGTCTCCTTCTTAAAAAGTTCTACTCTATAGCATTGAATATAAAAAAAATTAAAAAAATAAAATAGTGCTTGTAATATGAGGATAAAAAAAAGTAAAATATAAAATTAAATATCAAGCAAATATGCAACTTAATCTAGATAACCACTTATCTTTCAAAAATAAAGATAAAAAATTAATCTATGCAATCATTTAAAAATGGCAAACTAGGGCACCTCACTAAAGATTATCACGATTTAAATAACAAAACGGAAAAGAAAATTCTAAATCACTTTTAAACAATAAGTAATGTAGTGCATATTGATAATGGAATAAGAATAGTACATTATTCACCTCACTTTTGTGATGACCACTTTTCTCTCTATAGAAGCCTAGGATCTAGCCTTAGGGTTTTGATGCACTAAAAATATATACGGTTTTTGCTATCTAATTTTACCCATTTTTTGTGATATTGCACTTTAAAGAAAGGTATTTTTTATGATTTGTTGCAGGTGTGATGATTTTAGGTGATTGGAGTGAAAAGAAGCAAAAAAGGAATGAATCAGAAGCAAAAATGAGCAAAAAAGAAGCAAAATGGTGAAAAAGTGTTCTAGCACCGCCGACGCCCAAATCCAGAGAGCACAGCAATTAAATGGCACAATAGAGCGCCGCAGGCGCCCGAAGTCGGCGGAGTTCAAATTTAAAGAGTTTTGGTGACTTTTTGAAGGGATGCCTATGGAAACTCTTGGGATTTTATCCCTATCTTATAAGTAATGCGTATTTGGACGAGAATAGTGTGTGCTAGAGAGTGTCTTGTGTCTTCTAGAGTGCTTCTTTAGTGAGTGTTAAGTGTTAGGGTTTAGGAGTAGAGAGTGTAGATTGAAGATTTGAGAGGGATTCTTCCCAAAGGAGGGGAAGAGAAGAGGTAAAATGAGAGATTGCTTCTTCCTTTCCTTTCTAAAGAAAGAATCAAGCGTTGTAAATAAGAGAAAAGATGATTCAAAGGAACATCAAGGGAATTGCATTGGGGAAGAGAAAGAGATAAGTTGTATTTTCTTTTGTGGTTTGTATGACTTTTCTTTTATATATAAAATCCATGTTTTATTGTATCTTCTCCGAGAATTCTGAGTAGTCTCCCCTGTCTTTCTTCTTGCATAGAGATGTGATGATGGATTGAAGTGGATTTGATGTGCTTTTAATGTAATGAAGAAATTGTGATGGTTTTTCATTTAGAACTTAATTTACTTTTGATTTGGCCAATTTAAATGTTAAAATATGTTGTTAAACATTAAGTTTGAAAGGATTTAATGTCCTACAACAATAATGAAATATCCATTCATATTCAATGGATGAATTACGTAGTTCATGGGAATTGCGTGCAAATAAATAGGAAAATATGTTTTGATGGACTTCAATGTGGAGATTTCAGGGTGACAGGTTGAAATCCCTAAATTGGTTCTAAGATTGGTAACTAATATCAAAGGTTAGCCTTTGGGTGAAGGGTGAGCGGGAGCTCCGAAGTGACAGCCAGTATCCTCTCAGCCTAGCCTTAGAGTTGGTGACTAAACTTAGAATATGTCAATGTTCTTTTCTTACTTAGAAGAGGGGGTACTATTTTAAGGGTAAAGAATCATCTATGCTCCTATTTGGCACAATAATATAGATAATTATTTCATATCAATCCACACATCATATTCTCATTGCAAGGGAAAGATACTTTTCTCATATATCCCGAACCTTTCAAATACTTAGTTTAGTGTGTATGTTAGTTAATTTTGTTCTTAAAGTTATTAGAAGTAATTTTAGTTAGTTAATTGTTATTGTTTCATTATTCTTACTGTTTCTTGCATAGCAGTAGTAAGTAGTAAACCTTAACTTTAGTGCTTATTACACATTGTGTATCGTTTTCTTAAAACTTCAACATTTCCCTGTGGGATCGATATCCAGGACTCCATTAGAGCCATGTATTACTTGATGTGATACGTATACTTGCGTTGAATGCTTGGACTTAACAAAATTATTATAAATCTATAAATCTGAGTTCATAAATTCTTGCAAAATATAAAGTCGAGCATCAAGTTTCCTAGTGACCGTCTTAGATTCCTAGAGATGAAACTCACCCACATAGAACTTCTAACTAAATCTAGATCACATAGTGTTTCAAGAGGTTAAACACAAATCCTCAACTATTGGTTGAGATGATGATGGTTGAAACTGATAGAAGCCCAAGTCTTCCAGCTGGTAGATTCAAAAACAGCCCCTCTAATGATTCTTTTGACTTGGTTGATCCTACTCAACATGTCAAGTCTTGGGTCCCACTAATCTGAGGTCTATGCTAGCCAGACTATTCCATGCTTTAGATAGGCATTTTCATGCTCGCAAAGCACCCCAATAGGTGCAGCCTTACTAAATTATGTGAGGTAATACAAGAAGTGGTTTGTTTTGTCCCCTCATCTCTTCGATACGTATCTGGCAAGGTTGATTCTCATCACATTGCCCTCTAATACACCGTATTGGTTATACTACTTCAGCTAGTCAAATGATACATGTCCAATCATGATGGTCTACGACAATACCATGGTGTTGTTTGTGAGAACTACATTTGCTCATTCTTACCAACAAGACTAGGAATGCTAGACCACTTTTCTTACCTAGCATATGATGCCCTTAAGCAATATGACATTCTAGTTGACTCTTTTCATGTGGGTGTATAATCTCATGAGGATTTTTGTCTCAATAGAACTAGCTACATGTTTCTTGGGTCAAACGTCCTTAGCATTGGCTATATTATTAGGACATCTTGTCTTTCCATACCTATAGCTTTTCAGCCACTTATTTTGATAGCTCTTAAACTGTATAACCTTCTAGGAAGATCCTCTATGATAGTAGATAGATAACTTGGGTCATATGAAATGATCCAGCCTTCTCATCTAGCTATAATTTTTAGTTAGTGCCCAATTACGTCTTAAGTTAGGAAATGTCAGACGTTCCAGCCACCGGATTGAGCTATGGGTGTCCCTCCTAACGGGAACCACAGTAGATGCTTGGTTAGTTTCCTATAAGGATACATATCAAATGGCTCGGGTTACATGAAATAACCTAGCCTTCTTACCTTGCATACGCCTTAAGGTAGAATATAAGTCCCTTGGCATTTCTTCTTATTATAATAAGTATCTGAGGTCTCACACCTCGACCAGGTATCAAGATCGGATCTGAATCCTAGCATTTTTTCTTTCTGATGTGATCACTTTCTAAAACATTCGAGTTGGATACAAGCCTTTTAACATTCCTCCTCTACCTATAAATAGATGACTTTAGGCATAAGAGATGATTGAGTCTTCTCAACTAGTTATATTATATTATTCAGTCATTGAATTAGTCGCGGTTCTTATAAGAATTCTCCAAGATTCTCAAACTTCTAATTGAACTATGGATGCTTCACTTGATGGGAACCACAGCAAATGCTTGGTCAATTTCTTACAAGAAGACATATCAGATGACTCAAATTACACGAGATAACCTAACCTTCTTACCTTGCTAACCCCTTAAGGTAGAATATAAGTCTCTTGACATTTCTACTTATTTTTTTCAGTCACTTGAAGCCTTATACTTTATCCACCCTATGGTTATTCCTCTTGGTCTCTGGACCCATATTTTTGGCCTTGAATTTGTGGCCTCTTAACCTATCCTGCATTTCATGTCTCTATAGCCCTTGAACCCATTTCTAGGTCACACTTCTATCTTCTTTAATCCTATTCAATTTGGTCATACCTCTACGGCCCACAGACCACCATGTTGGTTTACGCCTATACGCCCCCTAAACCAATTCCTATGTTACGTCTCTAAGGCCTTTAAACCTAACCTTCACGGTCATGCCTCTACGGCTCTAGACCACTATGTTGGGTCATGCCTCTATGACCCCTGAACTCA
Source organism: Papilionanthe hookeriana x Papilionanthe teres (assembly GCA_022702705.1). Taxonomy (NCBI): domain Eukaryota; kingdom Viridiplantae; phylum Streptophyta; class Magnoliopsida; order Asparagales; family Orchidaceae; genus Papilionanthe; species Papilionanthe hookeriana x Papilionanthe teres. The sequence goes on along the minus strand of CM040436.1, from coordinate 33,148,595 downwards.
TTTTTAGGTCATGCCTCGATGGCCTCTAAACCTATCCTACATGGTCATGCCTCTACTTCCTCTGGACCAATATGTTGGGTCGTGCCTCTACGAGCCTTGAAATAATTCCTTGTTCATGCCTCTATGGCCTCTGAAACACGCCATGGGTCATGCCTTTATGACCACTAAACCTACCTTTTGGGTTTTATGTAAGTCTTATACACATTCTTTCTCACCCCCTAGGAGTGGATATCATTCACAACGCTTTCTTTCCTAGGGTTTCTATCACTTTTTGGTTACTTAGTTCATGTGGATCGCATAACAAACATTGGCTCAATTTAAAATTGAGTTGCTACCAACAAGTGCATGGTGCCATAACGGCGTAGCTATCGGCGTATTTTTAGGTTTGTGTGTTTTGAAAAGAGGTCGTCTACAGACATTGTCGGTGAATTTTAAATTTTAAATTTAATTTAAATATATATATAATTTAAAAGATAGCATTTGATTTTGAAAATAATTTTAAGTTTGAAAATTTTAAGATATGAAATCCAATCGATCTCACATCCCATAGTTTATATAAACGAGCACCACACCACGAAACGGCGTATCTATCCCGAAGAATAGACACACTGCTTGATGATGGGGCTCGATTAAATAAACTAGAAGATTTGTGACATCCGTTTGGTCCGCGAACTAATTTTATAAGTCGACAAGTTCCCCGCTTATCTACAAAGGAATTAAACATGGTTTATATTACACAGGTTCTTAAAGTTCCTATAAGGGCAAGCCCCTATAGTTAATTACATCTTAAATGACGGGAATCATTTAAGAAAACTTTCGATAATGATCAGTGGCTTTGCTCTCAAGAATTTCAAAGTTTAAGATTTTCAAACAATTAGACTTTAGAAATTTCAATAAGGAATAGCTCAAATTTGGAACAGTTTATTTTAAGAATCCAAAGGAAGAGAAGTAGGGGATGTCACGGACCCGAAGTGGACTTCGGTGACTTCCCAACTATCCTATGGTTTGGCTTCAATTGAGAGTTTATTTAATGTTGTAATCCTGCCAATTTTAATTAATTAGGACTTATACTTGTATGATATGATCATACAAATAGCCTCGAAGATGTGAGGGCTTATGAAGTACCGAACCACTATCTCGGAATCCTAAAATCGGTTAAGACTTAATTTGCATAAGATAATTGTGCAAATGCCTAATAGAAAGTTGAGGATTTATGTTGAAATCCTATGGTTTTGTTATTTAAAACTAGGAAAGATTTTGCTGATGTAGATTCCAGTTTTGCTGATGACGATGGTCGTGCTGCCTACTATGCTCCAAGCTCCTTGTCATTGTAGAGGTTTAGTTTTAGAATGTGAAAATCAGGAGATGAGAGAAGTGTTTCGGTTTAGAAGAGTTTTAAGGTTCAAATATCTTAGTGTTTTATCAGGGGAATCTTAAAGTTGATTTTAACAACACCGGTTAAGATCCCACGGTTCCATCATTCCGGCACCGTTATTTTTATCGGATTCACTTAGTCCACATGAATTTGCTAAACTCAACGGAATGAGTTCCACATTTTCATTTAGACCATGGGAAATTCCGTTAGCAACACGTAGGTTACATCATCCGAGGTAATCTCGATCATCCAACGAGACGTTTTAATTTAGTTGTAGTTGTAGTTTTGTGTTTTGTTTGTGATTAAATTTTGAGTTGTTTTATATTTTGAATGTTGTGGCGGTGAATTTTATCTTTTTGTGACTTTTAATTTAGTTTTGGGTTTCAGTTTTGTGGCTATCCTAAAGGTTTCAGTTTTCATGCAGGGTGACATTCTTGTTTAACATGCAAGTTTTGCAAGAAAGAAAAATACGACGCAGGTAAATAAATTGCAATAAACATAAAAGCGTACCTGGTAAGCATTCCTGTCACTTTCACCTACACTTAAAACACATGTCAGAGTATTTAAATATTTGTAATAAACACTTAGGTAAAGCTAAGGGAAGGTTTTGGTTATCTACCAAAATCTTAATTCTATCACTAGTCAATTCCTATGACAACTAGGTCTTTGTATTTTATGGATGATTTTCTTCACCAAAGAACAATTAAGTTCAATCGTTCTTCTAAAACATTCAACTACGGATTGAGAAAGTGCTTAAGATGAGTCCTAAACATCTTTTCAATATTCCTGGGAATATTTCGAGCCCAAATGAATTTCATTGTACATTTGAATTAATCATCCAAAATTTAGTTAAGTTTTGCTTCTTGCTCAGTGAACTTGGACATTAGATTATCCGATGAATAAAGTGACTTGTCACTTGATATTCCATTTAAAAGTTATGATAATGAAAGCCTCTAGGGACAAATTAATTTGTTGAGGATTTTAACAATTCTTAATTTAAAATTGGAATTGATGATTTAAAGTAATTTGGTTTAGTTATAAAATTTTAATTAAAAATTTTAAGTTTGGAATAGTGTTCAAGTTGTTTTAATTCAATTAAATCTTTATATTTTAAATGATCTTAATATTTCAGATTAATTTTAATGTTTTAAATTTGCTTAGGTTGAAAGAGGTGTTTAAATTATTTATTTTCGTTAAATTTTGATGACTTGATCTGGATTAATTATAGTGCATTAGGTTGAATTTAATTAGTTTGATTTTTTTATATTATTTATTAAGAATTGTTTTGAAATTACTTAAGGTTTTAAATTTGTTTTAAGTTTATTCTTAAGTGATTTCAAATTAATTTTAAATGTTTTAAACTTTAATTTAATTTTTCCTTTTCAATTATTAATTTCAGCCATTATTTTAGAATTAATTAAGGATTGATTAACATTGAATAAATTTAATTAGGGACTTTAAATTAAAGAATTGGTATCTTCTTAAGCCACATCCCTAATAATCCAAAATTTTAATTATTCTCCCAAAATTTAAATGATTTAATTAATTAAGGTTCCATTTTTGATATTTTTAAAGTGAGCAATGGGTTTTTATCCCTTTATTCCCTAAGTTTTAATCATCCAAGAGAAGATTAAGATCAAATATTTTTACCCTCCCTTTTGATTAAACCTAAAGTAATAATTAGGGTTAAAATCCTTAATTACCTTTATGCCCCTTTAGGCTTATTTATTTCATAACTCACCAAATTGAGCTCAAATGAATTTGAAATTTTTATGTCACTTCACTCACATGTCAATTAAGACATTAGAGGAGAAAAATGTGATTTTTCTTTTTTTTTAATTTAATTTATATAATTATTTTGATAAAAATAAGGATATTCAATAAAAATTCAACAGCATGACCAAGTTATGGTTTTTGTCCTTAAGAAAATTATAGGATGTTCCTATTGACCAGAGGACCACTTGGACCAATTTTGGTGATTTTTTGAATTACATTTTATTTATTATAATTATTTTAAGTTTTAGGGTATTAATTAGTTATAAAATAAAATAAAAGTTTAAAAATGGATTTTATATTTTTTTTAAGTCTCTCTAATCTCAAGGAGTCTAGAAAAATAAATTTTATATTTTTCTGATTTTTCTTTGATTTATTAGAATTAATTTGGTAAAAAGGTTGGAAAATCCCTTTTTTAATATTAAAAATTGTCTTAAGCCTTTAAAATTCAATATCTTAACCTAGAGACTTAGGAAAAATATTTGGTTGATTCCTAAATGATTAGGAAGAAAAATATGACATTTTTATGATTCTTAATATTTTTGTGATTTTTATTATTTTTTTAATTATTAAAATATTGAAAATATGATTAAAAAATGAAAATTTTTAGAAAATTTCAATTTTAATTTTCTTATACTCCTCTGACATCAGAGAGCCCACAAAACCAATTTGGTGAATTTTTTAAGTGTATTTTGTGTTTTATGAATTTATAAATTTTAAAAATGACCATGCAACTTAAATGATCCATTTAGTAGGTTTAATCATTTCCAATTGACTTCAAATTTTTATGTGAGGTTCTCTACATCCCAAGTGACAGTGGAGAATTATTTTCAAGTAATTTTGATGTGTGGTTAATTCTAATTAATTAAAATTCAATTTTTAGTGTTTGGACTCATTAGGGTTATTTTTAAGAAATTAAACCAAACCATAATTTTCCTAGAGTCTTCTGGTCCTAAGCTACCTCCCCTAATTTTCTTAGAATTTATTAAGTAACATGCTAATTACTGGAATTAAAATGTCAAAACAGGCACATAAATTTGGAAAATCAATAACTTACCATAGAGATGGCCTCTGGTCTTGAAAAATTCAAGGAATGTTCCCAAGAACAGAGGCTACAAAAACCTTATGGTCTCATGCCATGGTGAATTGTATGCATACATGGAGAATTAAAATATTGAAATCAGTAAATAATTAATTAAAAATAAAATACTTAACAAAACAACTTAATTCTTTTTCCTTATTATTATCCTCTGTTCACTGAGCAAGTGGATATTTTTATTTTATTTTTGTGATTTTTCTACACAAAGATATGAATTTTTAAAGTTTCTGGTATTTAATTAATTCCAAAATACCCTATTTATCTACTTATCCAGCGCGGCGCTGACTCAACCTCGGCAGCTCCAAAAGGCCACGCGTCGCTCCACCATTTGACGTCGCCATCTGACTGGGATGCCACGCGGCCCGCGGTCTCGCTCCATCTTCTCGTCCAGCTCGATCTGGACCGTCCATTCGATACACGTGCGAATGGACGGCATCTGTTCATCGTTCCCAGGCGTTCTAACTCGAGAGCCGTCCACCTTCTAGGTTTAATATCTCGCTTGATACTTAACCAAATTATACGTTCTTAGGCTCTATGAACTCGTCTTGACGAGACGAACATATCTATATGGCTAACATGCTATGAAATAGACTCAAACAAAATGGAGAATCGCTGGAAGCTCGGGTTAAAGAGAAGTTCACATACCTTGGTTCAGGAGGTGAAGCCTCGACTGAATGTGCTCGACACGTTCGTTGGAGCTGGAGGAGCCTAGGGATGAAGCCTCTGGTCCTGGTGAAATGTCTAGACCCGATTTCCACCAAACCCGATTTCAAGCTTTGGTCTCTGGAACAATTGGATGGCCTGGTGAGGGGGCTTTTGCTGGGGAACTCTTTCTCTACCTCTCGTGAAGGTTTGAGAGGAGTTAATTTGACTTCTATGAAGTTTTGGTGGTTGTCTCGTTACGGCCTGAGAATTGAGCTCCAAAATTGAGCTCAATCAGTGGGAATTAAGGCAGGAGGACAGTGGGGATGAGCTTCTCTTGGCTAAGGGGAGCTCTGTGGGGAATTTGGTGGAGTTCTCTGAGAGTTAATTTCAGCCAACCTTTTGGCCGTGGGAGATGGCTGTTTAAATAGCCATGGCCAGGGGCTTCCCAGGGGAAGTTAGGGCTTGAGATTAGCTGCCTTGGTGAGGAGAAGAACATCTCCACTGACCAGTAGCCATGGGACAGCTCAGCAAAATAGTTTGAATTTTTTAAATAAATTTAGACCTCTTGGCCATGGAGTTTTCCGGTAGCTATGGTGGCTGGCCGGCCAGGCATGGGTCACCTTCATGGTCAATGAGGTCAGGGCTTGGTATTTGTGAATTCAATTGGGGTTTGACATGTGTAAAGGAGTGGATTCAAGTGGAATGGGAAAGAGTTCATTTTGGGCTCAATTTGATCAAGTCATGTTTTAGGCTAGGTGCACCTCCCCAAGGCTGGTTTGGGTTGAAGAGAAAGTCACTTGGATCAGCTAGAAAAGGGTGGTGAAGTCCCCATCCAAGGTGATGTGGCTAAACTTGGTTTAGAGTGTAACATAAATGGGGTTAAAAATATTTAGTGAAGGGTTAAGAAAGAGGCTCCCTCTTTTGCCACTAATGGCATGGTGAGGTGGAAAGGGTTCTTCATGGCTTGCATATTGCTTGTCCATGACTTCATGGCTCCATGTGGCTTGGGGCAAAGCTTGTTCAATTACATGGAAGAAGTTTTTGAATTTTTGGACATTTTGATGGACAATTTCCATGGGGCCATATTTAGTCTATTTAAATGATGGAAATAAAACTTAGAGAATGATTTTATTAGATGGATGATGAGAAGGATTTGTCATGTGGGCTTTGAAAAAGGTTTTGGGCTCTTGAAATTATTTTGGAATGGGCTTTTAAATGCTTCATGGAAGTGGGCATTTATGTTTCAAAATGGACTTTGGGCTGAAAATTTTGTGAAAGACTATGCCAAATAAATGTTGGGTTTAGTTTAGGGATGTGTCATGAGGACTTTTAAAAAGGTTTGGTGTCATTTGGGGTTGAATTGGATTTTATTTGGGCCTCTTTAATAATAGGGTCAAAGTGGGTCAAATTGGGCTAACTTGGGCTAAGGTTGGGCTAATGTTGGTTTTGATGTAAAATTAATGTTGCAAAAGGTTTATGGGAGTGTAACAAAGAGTTTTCAATTTTGGTTGGGTCTTAATTTTGAGATTTGGGCCTATTTGGGTTCATGATTGGTTTAGGCCAATTTAGGAAATTTTGGTTTGGGTTAGGCTTGGGTGGAGTTTAGGTTCAAATTTAGGGCAAATTAAGTTAGTGTTTTGTTTTTGGGGATTTTAGGAAGGTTTTAAAAAAGATTTTGGGCTAATTGGAGTTGAGTTGGGTTGGTTTGGGCTAAGTTTAGGTCATGGGCCAAAATTGGGCTTTTAGGCTTCAAATTGAAATTGGACTCATATGTTGATAAAATAGGGTTTGGATTTGGTTCAAATTGATATTGGGGATATTAAATTGAAGTTTAGAACTTAATTGCATCAATATTGGGATCAATTGGGTTGATTTGGTTTGACATTGGGTTCATTTTAAGTTAAAAAAAAGGTCAAATTGGGGATTTAAGTAAAAGTGGGCTAAATTGACAAAATTGGCCTATGGTGTAGTTGAACAAAATAAAATTGGGAATATTTGGGATTTTTTGAAATTTTTTGGGAGTTTTTGGAATTTTTGAATTTTTCGGCTAAAAGGGTATTTTGGGTATTTTGAGGGTATTGGGGGTATTTTTGGAAATTTTGGTGTATTTGCCTATGGATGCTCAATTTGAGTGGTGGGAAATGTTTATGATTGATTTTGAGGAATTTTGGGTAATTTAGGCAATTTTGCAAATTTTGGGCAATTTCAAGGGCATTTGGTAGGTTTGATGGGTTTAGGGTCCTGGGGGTCAAAAATTGAAATTTTGGAAAAAATGAAGATTGAGTAAGTGTGAGTGAAATGAAACCATTTGATTGAGCCATGAAGCCATATTAAGCTCACAAGATCCATTGAGAGGATCATTCTAGGCATTCAATATGTTGTTCCTAACCCTCTTAGCCAGGGGCTTAGGGGTCAAGGTCCATCCATATGAGTCACCTACATGAGTCAGTGAGTCAAATTGAGTAAAAGTGGTTTTAAGATTTGAAAAGAGTATGGGAGTGTGGTGTGTGCAAGCTAGACCCCACCAGACCAGACCATCTAGGGTACTCCTAAGGCCAAAGAGCTCTATAGGAAACTCATCCTTTAAACCTCCACATATTGGTCTAAACCCTCCAAGTGGTCTGGGGGTTTACAATCAAACATGCGGGGTTTGAAGGAATCAAGAAGTTTTTTGAATTTTTAAGTGGTAAGTCCCATTTCTAGTCCTCTAGGATAGTAAAAGGGAAAACCTATGGCTAGATCCTAAGCACTAAGGAGAGAGAGATCAGACCTCACCAAAAATTAGGTCAACAATAGCACACTTTTTGAATCTTTTGTTGGCATATATTTTAGTTTCATTAGTGTAGGGTGTCCACCTTCACAGTTTGAGATAGTCCAAGGTTTGTTTGTAGCATCAGACAGCTTAAGACACCCACCGAGGACTCTCTAGTACTTGTTCGGGGCATTGAGCTAGGGTTGGTGGTGATATAGCATTACCCGAGAGAGTCTACCATCGGAGGGGCTCATTTAAGACATAAGATGATCTAAATTCTTATTCTAGTGATTAGAGGTCACCGCACATCCGTAGAGCCTTACATGGCCAAGATAAGTCATAGAATACTTCTATATGCACAACAAGAAAGTTAGAGTTTGGGACACCCTACCCGCGCTATGGTTTAAGGCGACCATTGGAAATGATTTCCCTGGTGAATGGTTGATCAAAATACTTAATTCTAATGTGATGGAACTACTTTCACTTTTATGGAGCATTCTAGTGAAAATTATGGTTTTGGGGCTAGACAGACACGTAGGGGCTGACCTTTGGTACCTGGGCACCGAAAATGCCCTCTCAGATGTGACCTAGGTACCAGTTTCGGGTGCTTAAGTACCCAAAGCAACTTAAAACTGGCCCGTTACCGATAGCTGGGATGGTAGGCAACAAGAGATGGGTGTCATGGTTCCATATTGAGCACCTAGGCTCCAAGGTCAAGGCGCATAGGCTCTGTTGACCTCATTTTTGATGAGGTCTTCTCTTCCTCTCTTTAGTACTTAGGATCTAGCCTTAGGCTTTTTTCCTTTGACTATCTTAGAGGACTAGAATTGGGATTCACCATCTAGAATTTTAAACCACTTCTTAACTCCCTGCAAACTCCACAAACTTGATTGTAGACCCCTAATCACCTAGAGGGTTGAAATCAAGTGTGGAAGTTTAAAGGATGAGTTCCTATAGGACTCTTTGGCCTTAGGACGCCTGCGGTGGCTCAGTACGATGAAGGGGCTGACTTACACACACACTACACTCATACACTACACTTCCATACACCTCCTAAAACACACCCATACCCGACTTGACCTCCTGACTCATGTAGATGATTCACATGGATGGTCCTTAACCCCTAAGCCCTCGGCTAAGAGGGTTAGGAACAACATAGTGAATGCCTCAATCGAGTCCCTTTATGGCTCATGTGGGCTTGATATGGCTTCATGGCTCAACCAAAATGATTTTATTCCACTTACATTCACCTAATCTTCCATTTTCCAAATTTTTAATTTTTGACCCCGGGACCCTACACCCGCCAACCTACCCAAAGCCTCGAATAGCTCAAATTTTTCAAAAATTTCCAAATCACCCAAAATTCTCCAAAATCATTCCCAAACATTTCCACATCACTCAAACTGATCATCCATAACCAAAAATACCAAAAATTCCAAAAATACCTCCCAATACCCTCCAAATACCCAAAATACCCCTCTTAGCCAAAAAATCCAAAAATTCAGAAAATTCCCAGAAAATTCCAAAAATCCCAAATATTCCCAATTTCATTTTGTTCAACTACACCATGGGCCAATTTTGTCAATTTACCCCACTTTTATCAAAACCCCCAATTTGACCCATTTTAACCCAAAGTAAACCCAATGCCAAACCTAACCTACCCAATTGACCTAAATTCTGGTCCAATTCAATTCTAAACTTCAATTCAACATCCCCAACACCAATCTAGACCAAATCCAAGCCCGATTTGATTGGCATTGGGATCCAATTTCACTTTTGGCCTTAAAGCCCAATTTGGACCTATGACCCAAACCTAACCCAAACTCACCCAATTCAACTCCAATTAACCCCAAATCTTTTCTAAATCTTCCTTAACATCCCCATAAACAAAACACTAACATGATTTGCCCAAAATTTAGACCCAAACCCCACTCAAATTCAACCCAAAATCAAAAAGCCCAATTTTGACCTAAACCTAAACCTAGCCCAAATGAGCCCAAATCCCAAAATCAAAACATAACCAAAGCCAAAACCTCTTTGAAACACTCCCATAAACATTTCCCAACATTAATTTTACATCAATTTCAACTCTAGCCCAACTTTGGCCCATGGTAGCCCATTTTGGCCCACCTTAGCCTCTTTACCAAAAGGCCCATATCCAACCCAATTCAAACCCAAATCACCTCAAATTTGTTTCAAACCATTCATGAAGCATCCCTAAACCAAAACCAACAATTATTTGGCCCAAACTTTTACAAAAATTCTCATCTATGAACACATTCTTAAACTTAAAAGCCCACTTCCCTTAAACCTTCCTAAAAGCCCATTACCTTCAAAATTCAAAAGCCCAAATCATCCTAAAGCCCACATGACACTTCCCCTCATCATCCATTTGATCAAAATCACCCCTAAGTTTCAAAATCATCAATTAAACCATTCCAAATCAAGCCACATGTCAAATTACCCCTAAATGTCAAATATTTCTAAAACCCTTTTCATGAAACAAGTCAACCTTTTCCCAAGCCAAATGGAGCCATGAACAAGCCATTCTCAAGCCACATGAAGCCATGAGGGCTTTGACTTGTCATTAGTCCATTTATGGCAAGAAGAGGGGGTCCTTTCCTAATCCTTCTTAAACCCTTTTTTACCTTAAGCATGTCACACACTAAACCATGCTTAGCCACCTCACCATGGATGGAGACTTCACCACTCCATGGCAGTGACCCAAGTGACTCTTTTCAGCCCAAAACCGGACCTTGGGTGGTGCACCTAGCCCAAAAGGATGGGTTGACCCAAACCTAGCCAAAATGGCCTCTTCCCCATTCCATTCCAAGCCATCTCCTTTACACATGGCAAGGCCCGATTGATCGCACTAAACCCCAGCCACGACCCACCTGGACCCGAGGGTGACCCATGCCTGCCGGCCAGCCGCCCGGGTCGCCGGAAAACTCCATGGCCGAGAGCTCACATGTGAGCCCAAGCTTGGAATTCTCACCTGCCGAGTCGCCCCATCCCCAGTGGCCATTGTAGCTGTTCTTCCCTTGACCTAAGCAGCTGATCCCAACCATTAAACCCCCCTGGGAGAGCCTCCAGCCATGCCTATTTAAACCCCTCACTCTCTCGGCCATGAGAGGTGCTGAACAAAACCTTAAGGAAACTCTGCCAAAATCATTCCAGATCACTCTCCACACATAGAGCATTTGATCCTCACCTGAATTCCGGCCCCGATTCCCTCCGAGTTGAGCTCAATTTTGAGCTCAAACTTTCACCCAAAAACCAGGACATCTCCTCACAGTGAGCCAATTCCCAAATTGATTGGTCCTACACCTTCACTGGACCAAGAGAAGAAGTTTCCCACTGAAAGCCCCATCTCCAGGCCACCCAGTTGCTCCAGCCTCCAAGCTTTGTGATCGGCTGTGGTCGAAGTCCAACCTAGACAATTCACCAGACCATGAGACTTCATGCGGAGCTTGCTAGGATCCAATCGAAGGTCCAACAACTCTCGGATCGAAGCTTCACTTCTCCGAGCAAAGGTATGAACTCATTCTTCTTCCCGAGCTTACGAGAGATTCTCCATTTCATTTGAATAAATTTCAATGCATGTTTACCGTATGGATGTGTTCGTCTCTTCAAGACGAATCCATAGAAGCATAAGAACACGAAAATCCATTGAGAATCGAGTGAGAAATTAGGGTTAGAAGGTTGACGGTCACGGGTGCACACCGGTCGTAGACGATGACCGGGAGCGCGTCGGATCGCGCGTGTATCGAGCGGACGGTTCGGATTGCGCCGGACCGAGGAATGATACGTGAACCGCGGGTCCCGGGACGGCCGACTCGGATGGCGGCGCCCAATCACGGCGCGACACGTATCCCTTCGGAGCTGCCGATGTTTCGTCGGCGCCGCGTTGATAAGTAGATAAATAGGGTATTTAATGTATTTATTAAATATCGAAACTTTAAAAATTCATAACTTTGTGTAGGAAAATCAGAAAAATAAAATAAAAATACCCTCTTGCTCGGTGAACGAGAGGAGAATAATGTGGAAAAGAAATCATTTAATTTCATCAAGTATTTTATTTTTTATAATTTATTTACTCTCTGCATACATTTAATTCTCCATGCATGTATACAATTCACCATGGCATGAGACCATAGGGCTTTTGAAGCCTCCGAATTTGGGAACATTCACTGAATTTTCCAAAGTCGGAGGTCATCCCTATGAAGAGTTATTGATTTTTCAAATTCATGTCACTGTTTTGAGTATTTTAATTCCAATAAATAGCATGTTGTGAAATAAATTCTAGGAAAATTTGGGGATGTTCCTTATGATCGAGAGAACCTCTAGGAAAAATAGGTTTTGAGTTAGTTCATTTTAGACAACCCTAATTGGCTTAAACACTCAAAATAAGTCTCTAATTAATTAGAGCTAACCATACATCAAATTGACTTCAAATCAATTCTCCATTGACCTTTAGGGTCAGAAGAACCCACCATAAAAATTTGAGGTCGATTGGACTTGGTTAGCCCTATTAATTGGGTTGATTAAGCCGATTTAGTCATTTTAAACTTTAAAAATTCATAACTTTCAAAATATCTTTCAAAAATTCACCAAATTGGTTTTGGAACCTCTCTGATATCAGGGGAATTTAAGAAAATTAAAATTTCAATTTTCTAAAAAAGTTGATTTTTAATATTATTTTAATATTTTTAATAATTAAAAAATAATAAAAATCACAAAAATAATAAAATTCACCAAAATGTCACATTTTGAATTTTGATCACTTAGGAACAAACCCCATATTTTTCTTAGGCCTATTTGGTGAGATATTAATTTTTAAAGCCCTAGGGTAATTTTAAAATTAAAAAATGTATTTTCTAGCATTTTCACTAAAATAATTGTAATAAATCATAGAAAAATCAGAAAATTACAAAATTTGCTTCTCTGATTTCCTTGATATCAGAGAGATTTTTGAAAAACATAAAATTCATTTTTCAACATTTATTTTATTTTTAAATTAATTAACACTCCAGAACTTAAAATATTTATAATAAAAATAATATAATTCAAAAAATCACCAAAATTGGTCCAAGTGGTCCCCTGGTCATTAGGAATGTCCCCTAATTTTCTCAAGGACAGAAACTTTCCCTTGGTCATGTTATTAAATTTTCCTTGGAAATCTCTATTTTCTACCAAAAATAATCATATAAATAAATTAAATACGAGAAAAATCACATTTTCTCCTCTCATGTCTTTATTGACATATGAGTGAAGTCACATAAAAATTTCAAGTTCATTTGAGTTCAATTTAGTGAGTTATGAAATTATTAAGCTTAAAGGGTAAAGTGGTAATTAAATTTCTTTTAATCCTTAATTAAAACTTTAGGTTTAATAAAAAATTAACAAGTAAAATATTTGATCCTAATCTGATTTGGATGATTGAAATTTAATAATTGAAGGGTAGAAACCCATTAAGCAATTTAAAATGATTAAACTTTAATTAAATAATTGATTAAATTTGGAAGAATAATAAAATTGGAATTATTAAAATAGGGATATTATTAGGAAGAGATTTATTCTTTAATTTAAAAAAATCCCTAAATTAATCATTTCATTAGTGTTTAATTCCTAATTAAAATGATAATTCAAATTTAAAATATTAAAAGACTTAATCATTAAACTAAAATTAAATTATTGAACTCTTTTAAAATTTTAATTAAAATTAAAATGAATAAAATTAAATTAAATTAAAAATTAAATTAAATCAAATTAAATCAAATTAAAAATTAAATTAAAAATTAAATTAAATTAAAAATTAAATTAAATTAAATTAAATTAAATTAAAAATTAAATTAAATTAAATTAAATTAAATTAAATCAAATTAAATAAAAAAAATTAAAATAAATCAAATTAGTTTAATGTAACATCAAATCAAACTAAATTGAATTAAATTGAATTAAATTTAATTAAATTGAATTAAATTAAATTGAATTAAGTTGAATTAAATAACATCACCTAAGACATAAAGAAATAAGCCTAAAATAACTTGAACACTATTCCAAATTTAAACCCTTCAATTGAAATTAAGCTAAATCACAAACCATTTGAACACCAATTTACCCTCAAAAGTTTTAGTTATCATAACTCCTAAACAGAATATTAAATGAAATGTTACTTCACTTATAGGACATTCAAATATCCTAGTTCATCGAGCAAGTTAACAAAACTTGAAAACCTCGGACGATCGATTCATTTACATAATTAAATTCATTTGGACTTGAAACAATCCTAGAAATATTGAAAAGATGTTTAAGATTCTTCTTAAGCACTTCTTCAACATGATAGGATATTTATAAGAACAATTGAACTTAATTGTTCTTTGATGAAGAAAATCGTCTTCAAACCAAAAACACGAGGAACTTAGACGTCATAGGAAATGACTAGCTATAGGATTAAGAATTTGGTAGAAAACCATAACCCTTACCTTAGCTTTACCTAGGAACTTGCTTAAATATTCTAACTGTGTTTTAAGTGCAGCTTGGGATGACGGGAAGACCCTCCAGGTACGCTTTTATTTTATTGCGATTTACTTTACGGTAATTTATTTAATCGCATCGCACTTATTTTTCTTGCATGATAAACAACGGTTGCATGAAAACCCACACCTTTAGGACGTAAACCAAAGCTGAAACCCATAACTAAATTAAAAGACACTACAAGATAAAATTCACCTCCACAACATTTCAAAATATAAGACAACTCAAAATTTAATCACAAACGGAACACAAAACTACAATTACAACTGAATTAAAACGTCCTGTTGGATGATCGGGAATACCTCGGATGATGTAACCTACGTGTTGCTAACGGGATTTCCCACGGTCTAAATGAAAGTGTGGAACTCATTCGATTGAGTTTAGCAAATTCATCCGGACTAAGTGAATCCGATAAAAATAATGATGCCGGAAGGATGGAACCGTGGGATCTTAACCGGTGTTGTTATAATCAACTTTAAGATTTGTTTTAATTAAAACACAAAAAACACTTGGAAATTAAGACTTCTCTAAACCAAACACTTTTCTCATCTCCCGATTTATGATTTCTAAATCTAAACCTCTCGCAACAACAAGGAGCTCGGAGCATGGTGGGCGAGCACGACCATCGTCGTCGAGCAAAACTTGAACCTACTTCAACAAAACTTCCCTAGAATTAAACAACAAAGCCATAGGACTTCGAGGTAGTTTGCCTAGTGCAACATAAATCCTCAACTCTTCGTTAGGCATTTGCATTGCAAATTAAGCCCTAACCGGTCTTAGGATTCCGAGGTAGTCGTCCGATACGACATAAACCCTCATATCTTCCGTGTTATTTGTATGATTCTATCATATAAATATAAGCCCTAATTAATTAAAATTGGCAAGATTAAAACATTAAATAAACATTAGGACTTTCCTAAATCCAAGCCAAACAATAGGATAGTCGGGAGATTATCGAAGTTCACTTCGAATCCGTAATTTCTCCTACTTTTCTTCCTTTGAATTCCCAAAATAAAATGTTCCAAACTCGATCCATTCCCTATTGAGATTCAAAAATTCAATTCTTTGAAAACTTAAACTTTGAAATTCTTGAGAGCAGAATTATTGATTATTATCGAGAGTTTTCTTAGGTGATTCCCGTCACTTAAGATGTAATTAACTATGTGGGCTTGCCCTTATAGAGAATTTTAAAGAACCTGTGTAATATAAACCCTGTTTAATGTTTTCATATTAAGCGAGGGAATTTGTCGGCTTATAAAATTGGTTCGCGGACCAAACGGATGTCACAAATCTTCTAGTTTATTTAACCGAGCCCCACCATCAAGCGAGTGTGTTTATCCTTAGGGATAGATACACGGTTTGTGATGCGGTGCTCGTTTATATAAACTATTTGGGATGTGAGATCGGTTTGATTTCATATCTTAAAATCTTCAAATTTAAAATTATTTTCAAAATCAAATACTACTTTCTAAATTATATCTATATTTAAATTAAATTTAAAATTCGCCGACAACTTCGTAGGCGACCCCTTTTAAAAAAAAATACAACACTCAACCTAAAAATATGCCGACAGGCTCCAATCCCTTTCTAGGTCACTAAAAAGCTATTTTTGGTGCACTTTTCACCCCTGAGGAAGCCAAAATTGGAAAGGGTGATGATAAACCTTGGCGATGGAAAATGAGGTTAACTAATACCTTTTTTTATCCCTCCATTATAAGGTTTTTATGGGTTCTATTGAGGGTTTTTGGTCAATTGGTGGGTTGGGCTGGTTTAAACTGGGGAAGGCCTCATTTTCGCCAATCAAAGACTGTCAATTGATCTTCATCATTAAGCCTTAGAGAGCCTTGGAGAGAGCTTTTGGGTAGAGCCTTAGAGAGCTTGGGAGATCCTTAGAGAGCACTTGGAGAAATCTAGGGAGTTTTTCTACCTCATTCTCTTCTTCTCATTCAAATTCCTCTACCTCATCTCCCTCATTTCTTCCATCAAACTTCCTAAGAATGTGAGGTGGTTTTCTTGAGGAATAACTTGGTGAGCAAGGGGATTAAAGTGTTACTCTCCTACACTTAAGTAAAGCTTCATCCTTTCTTGGGGAGGCATCAACGGAGCACCTCCGAAGCACCGCCGGAACATAGGCTTCTCTCCTACCATTAGGAGAAATTAATCCGGAACATGAGTGTGGGACTTCTACCAACCATTGTGTTGGTATAAACTCTTTAAACCTTTTTTTTCTTTCATTCTTAGCTAGTCCTAGGAATAGTTTAGGCTAGGTGTGTTAGGTCAAATCACCCACACAGGGTGAGTGTGGTTGGACGATGCTAGTCAGTGCGACCATGCTCCCTTAGATTGGTCATTGATTTCCTAGAGCAATCCCTTGGTTAGGATTCTCATGCGTGGTCAAATCCTATGCAGAGTTGAGCAATCCTTCCCTGTCGACCATAGACCTAAAGCCTAGCAGGTTCGATTCTTGTTCTCCCCTTACTTTAGCTTTCCACAACCTTCCTTAGAGGGATTGGGATGTTTAGACTTTATAATACAAGAAATTCTTTTTAGCTATATCACCTTATACATATACAAGGAGTTGTGAATTGGAATAATATTTGTAGCTATACCATTTAACAACATCATGAAAATTTTCCCTCTTAGAGACTCAGAGGTGAAACCACCCACACGCCTCACCAAAGTAGGAGGCGGCTGCTTTACACATCTGAATGATAAACCATAAATTTCATATGTGAAATCGTTAGCACGAGAGTAGCTTGTTATCATGCATAATTTCTTCTATTTAATTGTGTCATGTATTTTCTACATGGAGCATGTTACACTTGCATGTCCCCTTGACCGGCCACACCAGCAACCCCGGCCTAGTTGACCAACCACCTTAGTCAGACTGATCGTCCTAGCCCTTTTTACTGACCACTTGGTTCTAATCGGCAAAATTTTCTTGATCAACCAATCATTTTCCCTTGGTAGGCTACCCTAACCTGATCAGCGTCACCTTCAACCTCAACCGGCCACATCAGCTTGACCGGCATCTCCTTTGCCTCGATCAGCCACCCCGACCAGATTAGCATCACTTTTGACTTAATAAAATGCTCTAGTCTGAATGACATAACACATTGGTTTGACCAGCTATCCCAGCATGATCAACTAGTCGCTTGGTCTGGTCGGCCACCTCGGCAAGGTTGACTGACCACTTGTCTGACCAGCCACCCTGACCCGGTCAACCAATCACAGAGGCCCAACCATAGGCCCAGTCGACCGATCACTTATGTATTTTATGTTTTACATGTGCATTAGTGTCTGGTTGCTTGCTTGCAAGGTGCTCTATACCATGTATTTACCTTTCATTTGCATGTATGTTTGGTCGCTATTGGAGCAAGGGTTGATTCTCCCTAGTGGCCTCCTATACCATAGGCAATCAAACAAAATAGGTCTCCTACCATTTTTCTTGCATGAAATCTTGCATAATCTTTATCACATGCTTTACTTTCATTTTAAGTGCTCATTCATACACTCACCACACTTTTATGATTGTCTTCAAAAAATATCATCACCTTTTTTAGTCACAACGTCCACGACACACCCATCTTTCAGACCTACTCCTCCACGGCACTCCCACCCTTTCAGGTCACTGTACCATTGTATCCACAGCACGCCTACCCTTTTGGGTCAAAGCCTCCATGTCACCCCATTTGTCAGGTCAGCCTCCATTACACACCCACACTTTCAAGTCTCTGCCTCCATGACACACCCATCTTTCGGGCCTATGCCTCCATGACACACGCACCTACTCAGATTCACTACCTCCATGACACACTTACCCTCAACACTCTTTTGCATGTTTGTTTGCAATTTCATCTGCATGCATGTATGGATAGCGAGCAAGACTCGGTAGGCTATGATTTAGGATGCTATGTAAATTTTTTAAAGTCTCTTGCTATTTTTTTCTACAGGTTTTGTTGTGCTATCCATGCATCATTTTTTAGCATTTTGGTGCACTAGTGTTCTTGATATTCATGAAAATATATTAATGCATTCTTTTGCAGGGAGCTGTGACAATATAAATATGCACACACACATGTGCCATGAAAGAGGAGCACGTAATGATTTCTAACATTTTGCTAGCAAGTGCCATTTTGCTATCCCAATCAAATTGCATGGCTCGTCATGCGTTGCATGCTTATTGGTCTTTCCAAATAACAATATTTTCATGTAATTCGAGTCTATTTTTTCTTTCAAATCTATTTGATAGTCCCTATACTGAGTCTGTATTGAAATTAAGGTAGGTCATGAGTTTCGAGGTAGATGATGCATCGAACCACATGATGAGGAGCAAGAGCTTGAGCTTGTGTCCCATATGCTAAGTCTAAATACTATATTTTTTATAGATTTAGGACCAAACATGTATATGTGGAGTCCGACAACTCTTTTTTCTTTTTTGAGATATGTTGCAGACCCATCGTCATTGACCTTTTATTATTATGATTTGGCTTATTTTCCTACCTTATTGTGTGATAGAATGGTTGAAATAAACTTTATTGTTCATTTTCATGATTTATCTGGGATGTCACAAAAGTTACAATTTAGGCTCTATAGGACCTTAAAATTTTAATTTTTCTATAATAAAATCCTAATTAAATATTCAAAATAAATTAAACTCTAGGATTAAAAAATTCAAAATTTTTAAAATCTTTCCTACATAAACTTTGGGATAATTTTAAAATAGGCTGCATTGCATAGGCATAACCCAAGTCATATAATAAGGCCTCCACAATATCTAAGGACTGCTCTAGATAATTTCATCATTTACATGTGTTGAGGAGAAGCCCTCGTTCTTCTCGAACTTGAATGGTCAAACATATATTTCTATATAGGAGGTTGTCTAGTGTGCCTAGGTTGTTATAATGCTCCCCAACTTAGATGGGATATAAGTCCTTTCATTGGGAACATTTCTACCTTCGTAGTTGAACCTCCAATTCTCCCCTTTTTCGGTGGCATCCTTGCCTTTTCGGCAAGTATATGTCAGACATCTTGGAGCTCCACCTGAAAGTCATAAGATAGAGTTTCCTTCCTCTTCCCTTAGGGCTATCGAGATCCCCTGTGGATGACACAGTTCACGAATTACTAACTGGGAATCTCTAGAGGTGTTGGGCCGATTACCTTCACGACCAGATAGACTTATAGGTCCATGCTAGCCTGATTCGACTACCTCTGCCTTTTAGGGATTACTCCTCCCATCCTTTAATTACCCCTTTTGAGTCTTATCGCTTTTCCCTTCATTAGTATCATCTGGACAGATTGATTGTTGATCAGCTACTGCCTATTTAGGATACGATGATTTGTCATCTGCCCTTATGGCTCTGATGCACTTTGACGCACAGGGATTCAATGTCGGGATGATTCAATTATTTAGCAGGCTATGTATGCTGATGAGTTTGTTATCCACGTAGGGACCATGAGAGACTCACTCTCCACCATGTGTCTTAGTAAGAGCTTTGAATGCATTGGAGCATCCCATGACAGGATAATCATCCTTTGATAGCCCTGTGCTAGTCATCACCACTAAAGTAAGAAAAAATTCTTTGGATCAAGTGTACTCTAGGCAACTCCCAATACATTATTAATCAAGAGGGATACATTTCTTTAGGAGAACTCAAGACCTTAGAACAAGAAAACACACCTGAATCTCTTATTTTTTGTTTTTTATGTTGGTATTTTTTTTGTGGATACTAGTATAAGGTGCTTCAGCTTGAACTTATTTTGGCAGACAAACTTGACCTATCATTACAAGGTTTATAACCTGTAGGCACTCTAAGTTTTTCCTCTGGTTTGTCTTCTTTAATGTATGTTTGCCTTTTCTCGTTCCTCTCTTCTCCCGGTCATTCATATAATCCAAAAGAGAGATTTATTTGGAAAATGGGATGTATATGATGATAGATGATCCGCTGACTCCTACTGACTCCAATGCAAGGTACAAGACTTCAACAGCAACAACAGTTACAAAATTACACTTACTACTCAAGGAAATGAGTAGTAACACTCAAGATAACTAAAATAAACTCATTAAATACTTAAGAAAAAAATATGGTGGCTATCTAAATCTATCTCCAAATGCTAGAGATCTGGGGGGACTAGAAGGAGAGAGAGAGAGAAAGAGAGGGCCCCATTCTCTATAGAATTGACTCTTATTTATAGAGCTTCGAAAATGACCAGGGGCTGCTTAAGGCACCTCTTCAAAATTCGTTCAAATACAATGTATCTTCTAGAAAGTAACTGTGGCGGCTGGCGCCTAGGTGCCGGGAACTGGTGCCTAGGCACCGGGATCTAGCGCCTAGGCGCCGGACTCCGTGACCAAGTCTTCGCACCTCTTCACTTTGGATCACATCTCTTCGTGATTAAAACTGTTTTCCCGTGTCCAGATCCATTGTATCACATTTCCTATGTATTAGGAGTAACTTTCAGTCTTCTAGAAGGTCTAATAACCGCTTAACACCGTTAAAATAACTGTCCAAAGTTGTCAAAAATCCTTCACTGCTTCAGTATCGAATTTGCGCTAAGGCGCCGGATTCTGGCGCTTAGGCCCAGGATTCTGGCGCCTACGCACTAGGCGCTAGACGCCAGACCTAAAATTTCGACAACTTTGCTTTTAAGCTCTATTTTTGTTTCTTTTTGCTCATTTTTTCCTTCTTGAACTCTTTTTTTATCACCTGCATCCAAAAACATAAAAATATCTTTCATTAAAGCATAATATCCTTATAAATTGAATCATAAATAAGGCATAAAAATAGGTAATTTTTTAAGTGGATCAAATTCCCCCAAACTTAAACGTTACTTGTCCTCAAGTAACTCTTTTAATTACATAAAATATATACATTTGGAATAAAGTTTAAATATTTAAGATTCCTTGTAATTTTTGGTTTTATAAATACTTTAGCAAATCTTTAACCAAATTTTACTAATTAAGTTTAATTTTAAGAATTTAAAGAATATTTAACAACCAAATCATAAAACTTTCAATTTTTTTTCATTTATTTCAAGAATAATTGTAATTTATCATATTAAAGTCGCATAGAATATTTACAAGAAAAAAGACTTTCATGAAAAATTTTTCTAGCAAAAATATTTGTACATAAAAATTAAGTTAAAAATGTAATTAGTTTTCTTCCCATAAGATAATTCAAGTGAAGCCAATTTTTTATTAGGCTTCCTAAAGCTTCTCCTCACATTTCTTTTTTTTTTTTTTGCTCTTTTCTTCTTTTTTTCTTCTTCTTTTTTTCTTCTTCTTTTTTTTCTTCTTTTTTTAAGGATATTTTTCAATCCTCTATTTTGTTTTTTTTAATTTGTGAGGATTACTATATCTGGATAGCTTTTTAATGATTTTGAACTTCACTATCCTTAACTTATATTTAAAAACTTATACATTTTCACTTAATAAATATGACATTTTTAATAAGTATTTTGCAAAAATTATTTCAATCTTTTCTTTTTCAAGTAATAATATTGATTCCTTAGTATTTCAAAAATACAATTCTCTTTACTATAAATAGAAAAATTTTAATCTTATTATTATTTAAGTTAAATAATTTCATTCTTAAAATTAATCAAATTTATTAGAATTTTAGTTAAGTCTACAAAATTATTTATAAATTTAGAAATTTAATTAATCTTAAATAGATTTTTCATTCCTTATATTATGTTAATATTTTTT
Organism: Papilionanthe hookeriana x Papilionanthe teres; assembly: GCA_022702705.1. Classification (NCBI taxonomy): domain Eukaryota; kingdom Viridiplantae; phylum Streptophyta; class Magnoliopsida; order Asparagales; family Orchidaceae; genus Papilionanthe; species Papilionanthe hookeriana x Papilionanthe teres. The sequence goes on along the minus strand of CM040436.1, from coordinate 33,126,706 downwards.
TAAAGAAAATATTAGTAAATTGAGAACAAGTAATATTTAATATTGAAAATGTTTTCCTTTCCCCCAAACTTCAGCTTTAGTATAAAAATGAATCATAAAATTTTCTAAAGCATGAGAGAAAGAATAAAACAGGAATTTATCTAGGTACAATGATGATGTAGTAAGGAAAAACTCATTTCTACTTCTACACATCATTTAATATGTATGTAACAGAAATGATTAAGCATATATAGAAAAGTTTGCAAGCAGGAGTTAATTTCTACAATTTTTTTCAATTATATATATTATTATTATTCTCTTTTTTTTATTTAAAACATGTAAAATTACTAACTATTCAGGAATACTAAACAGTAGGCTGAAACAGAAACAAACATTTATCATAGAAAATAAAAATTCATCCATACTTCAGTCTTTAATACATAACACAATAGATGATCTAAAACAGTCTAAACATTAAAAATCCACACAAAGTTAATTAAACAAATCAACATTAACAAATAACAATAAAATCAGACTCATCAGTACTAACATACTAGAAATAAAATACTAAAAAAAAACCAATACATCTTAGGAGGTAAATCAAACTACTAATCACTAGCAGTAGCCTCGTCGTCGCCGTCATCAAAAGAAAATTCTACATCCTTCGGATCTATATAAGGTGAGAATCTAGGACAGGTAGGGAACTGAACTTCATGATCACCCTTCAGGAATCTAACAAGAGACTCAGAATACTCAGCATCATAATCACTTTTCCTTTGGGTGTACTCAGAAAGATGATCGATCTTCTTATCGATTGTATCTACTCTACAATGATTTAGAAATAACTCATTCTGCTGCTCCATAAACTTATCATGCATAGATTCCCAGAAACTAGATGGTGGCTCAGCAGCAGAAGTACAGGGTCCATAAGTAGAAGGTCTACCAAACGTAGGTAACGAACTAGAAGGTGCAGTAGAACTCTTAAGTCAAAGTCGATCATAGATACTGACACTTTCTTGTCCAATGGGCTTCGTAGACTTGAGCTTTTCCTCTGGAAGCTCAGCAATAACTCCAGCACTTTCACGCAGAGAATAAATAAGAGATGGGAATCCCAGTCCAACATAAGTGCTAGAATGAGCAGTGGCCTCTACAGAATCATAAATGACACTCCCAATATCAATTGGCTTCCTCTCCTGTATGCAGTAGTTGAGGATAGCTCTGTCCTTGGTAACCTCACTCAAATGGTTGGATGGAAGGAGGCGAGCAGAAATAAAGTAATATCATGCCTTAGAAACACCATTTAGCTTAGAAGATGAAAAATTTACCTGTTTTTTCGTTCCGGATCTTCCAAGCTCCAGTACCATCAGTCAGGTAAGCAATAATCATCTCCAGATCTCCCTCAGATGGAAAGAATCCAGAGTAAAAGCACACGATGTTCGGTGGCAGGCCTTAGAAAATGTTGATTCTCTCTGGAGTAAATCATACTCCAACTCCTCTTACAAAGATCTCGTACTCTTCAGCATCCAAGAAATTTGCATAAAACTCCCTGACGACAGGGATAACAGCAACAACAGTGAAATAAAAGAATTGTTTCCAGTTGAGTGCAACGATCGTATCTTCAATCCTTCCTCCAGGATTGTAAAAACTTCATTCCGAGATAAACTTTCTTGTCGTAGCAAAATCGTTGTAACAAAAAAGTGTCACGGCAGTGGCAAACTTGCTACTATCAAAATTTTCTCGTTCCTTTCCTCGCTTAGATTTAGGTGCCATCTAAACGTGAAATAAAAATGCAAAATAAATTTATAGGATCAAAGGAAATGAACTAATTTAAGCTTTTTAAACTTGAAAGAGCTTAAAAAAATCCATGGATTTAACTCTAAAAATCAATTTTTTTCTCAAAATTTCAGTTCTCTTCAAAGAGAACAAAATCCATGGTGAAATTCAAAAATAAATGGTTTAGAAGGTAGATCTGACCTCGAGATGAAGAAATCAAGTGATTCCAAGCTTAAAAACTTGAAAATCCGGCCTAAAAATGGATCCTAAGGCTCTATTTTTGCGAAAACGGGAAGAACAGGAAGCTTAGGCATCGAAAATGGCATTGGGGGATTTAAGAAGAAGTTTTGGGTTCAGGCCGAACCGGCGCTTAGGCGCCGAATTCTGGCGCCTAGGCACCAGAATCGACTTTCCAAAAATTCGATTTAAGTATTATATTTTCCACCAAAACTTAACAAATTCGACTTCTAATTACTCACATGAGAGTATTACTCCAATTTCTAACTTCCAAACATTTCCACAATCAATTAAAATGATAAATTAGATCCACGTTTCAAGACTCAAGATATAACCAAACTCTTCAATTCCATTTCATATTTTTCATTCCAAGCTCCAGAAATCTAGAAAAAGACCATAACATGGTTCATCATTCTATAAACAACACAAACAACATAAATTCAAAGCAAATTCTCAATCCAACAACACACATTGAACAATTAAGCAAACACACAAACCAAATCTTCGACTCACTAAAACTTGACTCAATCACACTTAGAACACATAAAAGATCTATTCAACACCGAACTTTAATTTTCATCCCTCTCGGAATGAAGTTCGCTAGGCCCGCATGGATAGAAAACCAACGCCCTTGGAAATTCCAAAGCCGTCTTCTCATCAATCCACTTGTTCTTCGCATACATTGCTACTTGATCATCCTGATAGGCTGCCATATGATCGAACTGAAGTTTCGTCTGCCATTTCAAATGCTCAAATTGATGATACATCTCATGCAGACGATTCTTAATGCTTTGAAGTTCCGCCTTAATCTTTTCTAAACGACTAAATAACCTCTCCATACTAACTGCAATAAAATCATTAAAATAAGATTGAGGATCTTTGGAAGATTTGTCTCTTACCTCATTGCCATGATTTCCTCTCTCCATTGCTTCCAAATTTCTCTTATCTCCTCCAAAATGAATTGTTCTGGTCGAAAATAGGGTTGCTTAGGCATTTGAGACGAAGATAGGGCAATTTATAAGGAGATTTCGTGTGAAAAATTGAAGATTTTTTGTTTTTACACGATTTGTAACTGGGGCGCTTAGGTGCTGAAATCTGGCGCCTAGGCGTTGGACCATCGATACTATTGGTTATACTGGCGCTTAGGCGCCAACTTTAGGCGCCTAGGCGCCGGAACCACGTTTGACTCTATTTCTCCTATCGTCAAATTTACAATGTTTCAGTCTTAAAAATAGGTCCATTCAAAGGGTGTGATCAACACACAAACATCAATTAAGATAAATTCAAATCACAAATAATCACAATGATAATATATGGGTTACCTCCCACAAAGCGCTTGGTTTAACGTCATCAGACCGACCTAGTCAGTTGTATTAATCGGGTAGACTTAGATCGTAAGCCTCCTTACAATTTTGTTTCATTTCTCCCATATAAGGCTTCAGTCTTAATCCGTTAACTTTAAATATTTTTCCAGTGATGGGATCTTTAATATCCACAGCTCCATAAGGGTATACTTTCTCAATAATAAATGGTCCCATCCATTTAGATCTTTATTTTCCAGGAAAAAGTTTTAAACGAGCATTAAATAATAATACTTCTTATCCAGGCTAAAATATGTTCCTTGAAATATTTTTATCATGCAATTTCTTCATTCTTTCCTTATAAATCTTTAAAATTTCATAGGATTCATTTCTTATCTCTTCCATTTCATTCGGTTGTAACAGTCGTTTCTCTCCTGCAGCATGCAAATCATAATTGAACTCCTTTATCACCCAGTAAGCTTTATGTTACAGTTCAACATGTAAGTGACAATGTTTACCATAAACTAACCGATAAGGTGACATTCTGATAAGTGTCATATAAGCTGTTCTATAAGCCCATAATGCAGAATCAAGTCTATCAACCCAGTCAGTTCTTTTAGGATTAACAATCTTCTCTAATATTCTTTTAATTTCTCTATTTGATATTTCAGTCATTCCACTTGTTTGTGGGTGAAAAGCAGTTGCAATTCTATGTTTAATTCTGAATTTTTCTAGTAATGATTGAATTCTGATATTTCTGAAATAACTTCCCCCACATGTGATAATTAACCTTGGCATTCCAAATCTTGTAAAAATCATCTTCTTTAAAAATTTCAGAACATTTTTGGAATCACAGTTAGGTAAAGCTACAGCTTCAATCCACTTTGAAACATAATCAAATGCTAATAAAATATAAATCTTTCCGGTCCCATAAATTCTAAACCACATACATCAAAAATTTCAATTTCTAATATATAGTTTAATGGCACTTTATCTTTTCTGGATATATTTCTCATTCTTTGACATCGATCACAAGTTTTCACATAATGTCCAACATCTTTAAATAATGTAGCCCAATAAAGTCCAGAATTTAAAATTTTAAACGTAGTTTTATCCACTCCAAAGTGTCCTCCAAATTCAGAATCGTGACATTTTTTAATAATTGCAAAAGTTTCTTCATAAGGTACACATCTTCGAATCACAGAATCTCTTCCTATTTTAAATAAATAAGGATCTTCCCAGATATATGATTTAGAATCATTTTTGAATTTCTTAATATGTTTGTTATTTAATCTATATGGTAAAATATTGCTAACCAAATAGTTTACTATATCTGCATACCAAGGCATTTGTAATCCTTGAATAACATATAATTGTTCATCAGGGAATTTCTCATTTATATTTTCTTCATAAATCTTCTTACTATTATTTTTTATTCTTGATAAATGATCAGCAATTTAGTTGTCAGCTCCTTTTCTGTCCACTATTTGAAAATCAAATTCTTGTAAAAGTAAAACCCATCTGATCAATCTAGGTTTAGCATCCTTTTTAGACATTAAATACTTAATAGTAGAATGATCAGTATGTACGATATATTTGGTCCCAAGAAGATAAGGTCTAAATTTATCAAAGGCATATATTATTGCTAAAAGCTCTTTCTTAGTAGTAGTGTAATTTATTTGAGTTTCATTTAGAGATTTGCTAGCATAATATATAAAATTAAAAATTTTCTCATATTTTTGTCCCAATACAGCTTCAATTGCATAGTCACTTGCATCACACATTAATTCAAAAGGTTTACTCCAATCAGGTGCAACAATGACAGGTGCAGTGATTAATTCTTCTTTTAAGATATTGAACGCATCCAGACAATCTTCATTAAATTCAAGCATAGCTTCTTTTTCTAATAAATGACAGAGAGGTTTAGCAATTTTAGAAAAATCATTTATTTATCTTCTGTAAAATCCAGCATGACCCAAAAAAACTTCTCACATCAGTAATGGTTGTAGGTAATTGAAGTTCAGCAATAATTTTCACTTTTTTCTAATCAACTTCCATACATATTTGTGAAATTTTATATCCATTTACAATTCCTTTTGTGACCATAAATTGACATTTTTCCCAGTCTAGAACCAAATTTGTTTCTTCACATATTTTCAGAACTTTCTTTATAATTTCCAAGCAAGACTCAAAATAAGTTCCAAAAACTGAAAAATCGTCCATAAATACTTCAATTCCTTTATCAATTAAATCACAGAATATTGACATCATACATCTTTGAAAAGTTACAAGTGTGTTACATAAACTGAAAGGTATTCTTCTAAAGGCAAATGTTTCATAAGGACTTGTAAATGTTGTTTTCACTTGGTCCTCAGGAGCAACGATTAATTGATGATAACCAGAATATCCATCCAAAAAACAGAAATATGAGTGTCCAGCTAATTTATCCAGCATCTGATCCAAGAAAGGTAAAGGAAAATGATCCTTTCTAGTGGCGTTGTTTAATTTTTGATAATCAATGCAAATTCGTCATTCAGTAACTTGTCTTGTAGGAATTATTTCATTTTTATCATTAACAATGACAATTACTCCTCCTTTCTTCAGAACACAATTAATAGACTTACCCATTGACTATCTGAAATAAGATAAATAATTCCAGCATCTAACCATTTTAAAATCTCTTTTTTAACAACCTCTTTCATAATTGGGTTCAATCTTCTTTGAGGTTCAATAGTGTGTTTACAATTTTCTTCCATTAAAATCCTATGCATACAGATTGAAGGGCTTATTCCTTTTATATCTGCAATAGTCCATCCAAAAGCTTTCTTATAATTCTTCAGAACTCCTATTAATTTTTCTTCTTGATCTTTGCTTAGTTCTGAAGATATAATCACATGTAAAGTTAATGAATTTCCAAGAAACTCATACTTTAAATGTGCATGTAACATTTTTAATTCCAGTTCAAGGGCTTTTTTAACTAAGGGTAAAAGCATATCATTTTTAGTTATGTCTAAAATTTCCCAATTATCATGAATATAATGAGTTTCTTCAAATAAATTTTCTTCATTTATTTCTTCAATTTCTTCAGTTAATGACTCATTATATATTATGGATTCATCATTTTTTTCTTCAGAAATGACCTTACATTTTTCTTGATAATGTTTTTCAATTATATAATCAAAAATATCCATCTGATAGCATTTTTCTTTATCAAGATACCTTATTGATTTCAGAACATTAAATGTTATCTCTTGATCATTAACTCTCATTGTTAATTCTCTTTTTTGCACATCAATCATAGCACGTCCTGTAGCTAGAAAAGCTCTCTTCCATATCCAGTACAATGAAATCCACAGGGAAGATAAATTTATCCACCTTAACAAGAACATCCTCTATAACTCCTTTAGGATAAGTAATCTATCGATCAGCTAACTGAAGGGTTACAGTGGTGGGAGAAATCTCTCCTAAATCTAACCTTCGAAAGATAGAAAATGGCATGAGATTAATACTTGCTCCTAAATCACATAAGACTTTTCCACAAAATTTTTCTCCAATAGCACATGTTATAGTGAAACTTCCAGGATCTTTATGTTTCTGAGGTAATTTCTTCTGAATTATTGCACTACATTCTCCACTTAATGCAACAGTTTTATAAGCTTCAAATTTTTGTTTCTTGCTTAAAATATCATTCATAAATTTTGCATAGCTCGACATTTGTTCCAAAGCTTCGACAAAAGGAATGTTGATGGTAATTTTCTTAAAAATTTCAAAGAACTTAGAAAATTGATGGTCAAGCTTCTGCTATTTTAGTCTTTGAGGAAAAGGTGGTGGTGTTCTTTCAACTTCCACTTTAATAGGAATTACAGTCTGATCTTTAATTGAAGAAAGAGTTTCTTTAGGTTTTTCAATCTCTTCAACTTCTCTCTCTTTTTCAATTTCATTCTGAATCTTCTCTTTGAATTCCTTTCCACTTTTAAGTTGTACAGCTTTTGCTTGTTCATGGTCTTTTCCAGTTTCTTTTGGATTAATTTTGACGTAGCTAGGCAGTGTTCCTTAATTTCTGTAATTAATAAAATTAGCAATTTGACCCATCTGATTCTTAATATTTCGAATAGCAGTGTTTTGAATTTGTAGCTGATTACCTAGTTGCAAGATCAATTCTTCTACAGATAACTTTTTTCTGCTGATTGTTAAAACCAGTAGGATAAGTTGGTCTAAAGTTTGAATTTCCTTGATTGTTCCAATTCCCGGTTGGATTAACTTAATTATTACTCCATTGTTGATGTCCATTATTCCAATTAAAATTAGGGTGATTTTTCCAACCTGGATTATAATAATTCAAATAAGGGTTATTAGTTTTACTAGCAATAGCTTGCAATGTTTCCATTGTTTGAGAATCATCAGTATTTGCAGAATTATCATTACTTACATGTGACATGTTAATAGAAAAAATATCCAATTTCTTAGATATTGCAGCCACTTGTGAAGCTAAAATAGAAAAAGTTTCATTATCTTGAATACTTGCCACTCTTTTAGGATTAATCCTTTCAGAAGACCATTGAAAATTATTATTAGTCATTTCTTCAATTAAGTTCTAAGCTTCATCAAATGTCTTAGCCATTAAAGAACCACCAGCAGCAGCATCTATAATAGATCTAAGTGATCTAATAAATCTTTTATAAAATGTTTGAATAATTAACCAATCTGGCAAAGCATGATGAGGACATTTTCTTAATAGTTCTTTAAATCTTTCTCATGCTTCATAAATTGTTTCTTCATCATAAATGAAGTAATATCATTTCTTAATTTAGTAGTTTAAGAAGGAGGAAAATATTTAGCAAGGAATTTTTGTGTCATATCTGCCCAAGTTTTAATATAACAAGTTGCTAATGAGTTAAGCCACATCTTTGCTTTATCTTTTAAAGAAAAAGAAAAGAGTCTAAGCCTAATAGCATCATCAGAAACATTATTATATTTAAAGGTAGCACAAAGTTCTAAGAAACTAGTAAGGTGTAAGTTTGGATATGTAAAAATTGGTGTTCCTCCAAATTGATTATTTTGAACCATTTGAATAATAGAAGGTTTAAGCTCAAAAGAATTAGCATCTACTAATATAAAGTTCATCAGCTGTAGGTTTTACATAATCCCTTATTCGTTTATAAGCCATTTGTTCATTAATTTCTATTGGATTTTGATTATTGTTATGTAAGTTAGTCATTTCGTGTTATTTTTGAATTTATTTTTGTTTTATAATTCTTCTAACAGTTCTTTCTAATTCAGAATCAAAAGGTAATAATCCTTCAGATCCAGAACTACACATAAAAAGAAAATAAAATCTTTTTAGTATTTTTGTTTTTGTAAACGTTTTTGTATTATTTTTTTATTATTTTTTTTTAATATTTTTAAAAGAAATAAAAGTATATAAAATATTTTTAATTTGGGAAATCTAAAAATTTTCTTTTCACTTTTCTTCCTTATCTTCCACGGCAACGGCGCCAAAAACTTGAACCGACCTTTACGAATGTAAGAATTTATGACTTTATATTTAAATATTTATAATAATTTTTGTAAAAGTCACAATTTCAAACGCAATTATAAGTATCATTTCAAGTAATACAGGGCTCTATTGGAGTCCTGGTTATCGTTCCCACAGGGAAGATTAAAGGAAAATTAATTTAAGAAATATATTACATTTTCAAATTAAAAGTAATTATTATTTTTATTTCTTTTCAAAATTCAGATTTTTAAGTTTAATTAAATTTCTACTAAATGAAAATAAGCAACAATAAAGTAAAATGTTAATGTAAGTATAAATTAAACAACTTTCTCTTTTTTCAACTAATCCAAGATTTTTCAGAATAATTATCATTCGTTGAGAACTTGAAATTATGGTATTGCGCCAAATAGAAGCATTCCTATTATTTACCTTCGCTCGATAGTATAAAGAATATTGGTTAATCTATAGATCGGTTTAGGATGTATTATTAGTTGAATGGGTTAATCTAGGCTCACACTTCTAGATGTCCAAGGGTGGCTAAGGTCGGCCCTACTAGTGACCCGTTCCATTTCTATAAACCAAATCATTAGAATTTAGTCTTTCACTCTAAAAAATAATTAATTCTACGCCCAATAAACCTTATCTCCCTATTTATTTGCACTTCACCTTAAATAACCCGTTTAAGGCCTTCGTATACCCAAGGATTCATGTGATATCTACTAGTTAAGAACTCATCTCCGGATAGTTCTCAGAATTCTTTAACAGGTTTTAATAATTTAAATGGCCAGTTTAAAAAGTAAATTAAGATCAGGTATTAATATCATCACAATTTTAATAAAATTTAAGTTAAGTTCTCTAACGAAATTAAATTATCTTATTATCTCTTCATAGTTTAAAGGAGAAAGAAAACTAGCTACTCAGAACATATTGAATTCACACAAAAAAAACATATTTATAAAACATTGAACCAAATTACAAATACTTATCTGGACTGTTCCTTCAAGTGATTCGCTGACTCCTACTGACTCCAATGCACGGTATAATACTTCAACAGCAACAACACTTGCAAACTCACACTTACTACTTAAGGAAATAAGTAGTAACACTCAAAATAACTAAAATAAACTCACTAAATACTTAAGAAGAAAATATGGTGGCTCTCTAAATCTACCTCCGGATGCTAGAGATCTAGGGGGGCTAGAAGGAGAGAGAGAGGGGGGGCCCTTTTCTCTGTAGAATTGACTTTTATTCATAGAGCTTCAAAAATGACCAGGGGTTGCTTAAGGCACCTCTTCAAAATTCGTCCAAATACAATGTATCTTCTAGAAAGTAACTGTGGCGCCTAGGCGCCGGGATCTGGTGCCGGACTCCGTGACCAAGTCTTCGCACCTCTTCACTTTGGACACACCTCTTCATGATTAAAATTGTTTTCCCGTGTCCAGATGCATTGTATCACATGTCCTACGTATTATGAGTAACTTCCAGTCTTCTAGAAGGTCTAATAACCGCTTAACACCATCAAAATAACTGCCTAAAGTTGTTAAAAATCCTTCACTGTTTCAGTATCGAACTGGCGCTTAGGCGCCAGACCTAAAATTTTGGCAACTTTGCTTTTAAGCTCTATTTTTGCTCATTTTTTATCCTTTTTCCTTCTTGAACTCTTTTTTTATCACCTACATCCAAAAACATAAAAATACCTTTCATTAAATTATAATATCCTTATAAATTGAATCATAAATAAGGCATAAAAATAGCTATTTTTTAAGTGGATCAATAGACAAATTGGTGAATCCATTACTAAATTAAAAAATTTTAAAAAAAAAAGAACCACAAATTCTTTAAAAGAACTTCTTATCCTTAAATTAGAGGTTAGAAGTGAGTCCACAAGCGTAAGTTATGCTAGTGTGGTCACTGCCTTGGTTATTCCAAATTTCTACATTAATGGCTTAGGTTCGCTTCCACTGCTAGTTTCATGCACTTGGGTTATTATTGTTCCAATCAAATTTTGGGTAATCCATCTAGCCTAATTCGTAGGAGTTGGGATAGTTGTGATTGATCATAGTTCCTATGTCATTCATAAAGTCATGCTAGAATTACCTATTAGTCTATAAGCAGTCTCATCACTGGGTAGGGATCCCGACACTAAATGAATTCCTGAGTGCTATACTCTCCTAGATATTTCAGCAATCCGTGACACTAAGATATTCAACACTTTATAATTATTCCCACTAACTATTTCTTGGAGTGACTCTCTCAGGTCCTCATTGAAATTCATTTGTGTTTATTTCATCAATTTTTGCGTAGGCTTCCTTAAATGATTTGGATATAAGGGACTACCTAATGTAACATATAAACTCAAAGTTCACATCAGCTCATTATAAAATAATTTGACAATCAAGCAGTTAGGAAGGAAATGGTGTGGGCACTTCTTAAATAAATTTTTTGAACCTCTCCCAATCTTTATAAATTTTCTCATCGTCAAATTGAGTGAAGAACGTGATGTTTTTCTTACATTTGATGGTCTTGAAGGGAGGAAAGTGTTGCAATAGAAATTTTTAAATTAAGTTTCTTCAACGAATGATTGATCTTGGTGTGAAGGACTATATCCCCCTATTGATTATATTTGTAAGTAAGAAAGTGAACAGTCTTAATATAACAGCATCATCGGAGACACCGCTAAACTTGAAGGTAACAGAAAGTTCTAAAAAGTTATAGAATGGAGTTATGGAATTTTTATGGTTGGGCGATCCCCCAAACTTGATGGTTTGAATCATTATAATCAGTTCAGGTGTAAGTTCAAATGCAAGGGCTTCTGCAGCACGGTAACTAATACTCATGTGCAGTCCAACTTTTAAGGAGTTAGCATACACCCTAAGGTGTTTAAGTTACTTTTCCTGAGGGTTAACCATTTATAAGTGATGATATATTTTTATTCCTTCAAAGTTTTCAAAAATAACAAACAAAAAAATAAAGCTAAAAAACATAAATAGAAGGGAAAGAAAATTTCAAACTTATACTTTGATCATTTCAACCAAAATTCACCTAAAATTAAAAGTTTGATTCACTTCCCAAACAGTTATGCCAAAACCTTGATGTCAAAAAAATCTATAAAGCAAGTTAGTAAGTCACCTAAGTATACATGTTAATTAAGAAATATACAAATTATGAGTCTGCTTTTTGATCCTACCAGGAAACTTATCAAATTCTTCTAACAGGTGAAGTTCTCGTTTACCTACATTTTGAATGTAGTTTTAAGGATTATTTTACATAAAGAATGGTCTAAAATCTTAATGTAGAAAAAAGAAAACTAAACTAGTTTTGTGAGTTTTTCAAATTCGAAAAGATTTATACTTCTCTGACACTTGTCAACTGATTTCTCAAAGTTTTCTTATGAAATCCACACTATTGTTGACAACCAAGTACATGTCCTCCTTAGCCTGTGTTTGTGTCATATGAAGAGTTGAAAATCATATTACAGTTACATGGACTTAACAATGCAGCATTACTCTTGAATCCATTAGTCCCCTATCTATCAAGGTTTTAATTTCCTAATTACAATATGTCTATTCCACAAAAGTATTAGTTGTTAGCATACTTGTTCTTCTAGGCGACTGTTATAATTCCTACATCGCAAGAGATTTTAACATTATACCAATCATATTTAAAGTAAATGAAGATAAAGAAGTTCACATCAACATATAAAATCCAGGCACGAAAAAATTGTCTACAGAACAAAACCAATAGAATAAAACTTTTAGAAAATAACATGACTAACATCACATAAAAATGATATTAACTACTATGTATGAGAAAATAAAGCACAAATTTTATTATTGGGGGCATAAAAAGAAAATAATGCGAGAAATACATAAAACTCAAACTTGAGCCAATTTTTCCTTGCAATAGACCATGACCCCGTCTCGTTCAATATAAGCTTTTTATAGATCTTCTAATTAAACTACACTAAATCTCTTCTCATCACCTCTCCAAACGCATAAAGATGGACTCTAGGAATTTTCCCCAAGGATTAGGGAAAACCCTAAGGATGACAAAGATTTACCTAAAACCTGAAGAGAAGCAACCTCCATAATATCCAAGTATCTCATCAAGTATTTGATATCTTCCTATACATACTAAGGGCACCAAAACATCAAGAAATCATTTCAAATTTGGTAGTTTGTGGTGGGAAGTGTTGGGAAGTGGCACGGGCATGTCGTGGTCCCTAAAAGTAAGCGAGTGTGTCGCATGTTGACACTGATGTTATATATCTGGAGTGGCTTGGGTGTGTCGAATCTATGGTTGGGGGAAAAATTTCTTGGTTTGGATGTGTTGTGTGCTCTGGAAACTGACATAGGCATGTGGTCTTCGGGCGCAGGTGCTTTGGTAGTTACTTGGCCGAATTACCTTATTTCACTCCTAAACGCGCATTCAACATTTTTTTCCTATAAATTACAGTAAAAATACATTTCTCTAGTGTAAAATCATTACAAAAAAAGTAATAAAATATGAAAGTATGCAGGCAAATCATGTAAATATAAATAATGTCAAAGCACTACAGGGAGCCAATCCAAAATTTGCTCTAACATTAACCTATACTGTTGTCAAATTTAGAGGATTCATTAAAACCATAATTAAGAAAATTTTTAAAACAATTTTGTGATTTTTTGGTAGTTTGTAGGTGAGTTTGGAGTTGGCATCATTTAAGGTTCTCAGATAAATGTTTTTGCAACACCGGAGGAAAATTCAAAAGTTGTTGCACTAGAAAATGGAAGATTGCTACAATCTCTACATTGAAACTTATAATTGAAGGTTTTCTTATCTTTCCCTTTTTTCTTAACATCTTAAAATTTTTTAACAAAATATTATTTTTCTATTAAACATTTGTGGAACCATTATTTTATTGGAGGTAACCTTTGACAGATTTAGTTGACTATCATTTTGATTACAACATTAGAGTTATTGATCTTCATATACACAATATCTTGTTGTAAGTTTGAATGTTTCATTAACTTTCTGGACATTAGTTAGTAGACTAGGATGTTTATTTGAACCGAGAAGATAAAAATGAACTCATCATGAATAAAATGTCGAGGTAGATTAATCAAATGTTCGAGAATTTTGAAATGAATCTGTGTAGTTCTCTTTGAAATTTGAAGAGCTTTTAATACATTCTGTCACATTGAATTTATTTATCAAGAGTTAGGTATGTTATGTTAGAAAATGTAGAACCCTAGGTTTGTGTGAGCAAAGTGCAAGCCACGTCTAGTCATATTTCAACACCTCAAAATAAACATCATTGCTTAAACTGAAACCAGTCAACTCAATCATTATTAGTAAAATTCAATCGCTGGGTCTCAACGGTGATGATTTACTTCAATCAAATTGTAGTTTTATACTAGTACTTAGTTACTTTAATTGTGGTTAATTAAGATTTGACCTAGTTTCAACAATCTTAAAAATAACCAGTTCAATTTCAATATTTATAATTCAATCTCTATGGTGCAATACTCTTTCCATAGTTTATTATTTTATTCAACCACATTCGTTTACGCAAAGTGTTGTCCTAGTGGAATGTCACAATAGCTATCAATGAGCTTACTTTTAGTTACATTATTTTACAATTTTGAAAAAAAATGCATTATAAGTATTTGATGTTAATGTTCGACTATTTGACGAATATACAATCAATCTATTTATTGTTTACTATGATTGATAGTTACAACATCATTATCTTTTCCTCTTCTTTGCAATCCACTTCAATGAACTACATGTCGAATGTAATCAAAGATTCACATCAGAACGAATAATAATATAGAATATAACCGTATTTGATTCAAAAAAAACCAGCTACATGGAAGCTTTAGTTGACAAAAGATACATTATTATTGAGGCTATATGCCTTTCATCACAAACCTACAAGATTCCACCTTATAATAATTAGGATGAGCTTGTTAACCAATTATAAATGGTCCACCATCCAATTGAAAAAGCGAATTAGCTAACACAATGAGATCTCAATAAATATAAATTCATTTTCTTATGCCACCATTTATTTGTATGCTATCCAGATGTGAAAACCCCTTTATTTATTTATTTGAAACAAGAATTAAAAACTAAATGTTGTCTAAAATTCTACTTTTATCTCGTTGAGCTAAATGCAATTAGTTATGGAAAGCAACGTTGGGATATTTATATTCATACCAACCAATTTCTATGTATTTGCATATCTAAAACCTGAACTCTACCTTTTATTTTTATACCGCCTGAGTTTTAATTTCACATTATAAGTACCACTATTTTAACTTTCGAAATTTGAAATACACTTTCATTTATAAGTAAGATGGCATATATATAAAAATTAAAGTTTAAAGTTTCTGATATGTAAATACATAAATTTTGAGTGGAATGTAAGTAAATCGTCCTTAATTATTAGGCAATACAGCTTAGATTATGAGACAACCACAATTAATTAGATAAGCAGAAGTGTAATTATAATATAATTTATTGTGAATATGAAATAGTTTAATAACATTACCTAATATTTTGGTAGTATTCAAATTTAAATTAAATTATTGTCTAACATATATTTGGGGCATTTACATTGACACAACCCCATTCCAACGTTTATCATTTAAATTAAAACTTATAGAGCATTTTTCTAATACTCTTATTAGTGCCGATCTTAATGATCTTGGCTATCATGGTAACAAGTTTACTTGGCACAGAGGTAATGTCTTCGAAAGTCTTGACAGATTTGTTGCTAATGCACATTGGATTAATAATTTTGCTATCTACAAAGTTTGTCATTTATCTATTTATGCCTCTGATCATGCTCCTATTATTTTTAAAGTCAATATATCTAACAATGTTAGTAGGTACTCTTTTAAATTTTTTAGCATGTGGATTAAGCATGATTCTTATTTACAATTTCTTAAAGATAATTGGAAGTCTGATGTGACTAATTCTTCTGGTATTAAACTTTGGAGATTACAGAAGAATTTGGCTAAGTCTCTTAAGACTTGGAATTGGAATGTTTTTGGAAACATTATTAGAAATGTGGAGACTTTAGAATCTGAAGTTTCTTTGCTTGAGAAAGATTATACTAATGATATCACTCATATTACTGAGCTGATTAAAGGTCAGTAGAAATTAAATGAGGCTATTTCTATTGAGGAGCAATTTTATGCTCAAAAAGCTTCTAAGACTAATTTCTTAAATGGTGATAGAAACTCCAAGTTCTTTCATGCTTGTATTAAGAATAGGAAACAGATGAATTGGATCTCTAAGATTGTTAAATCTGATAGTTCTATCCTCTCTAATCAGAATGATATTATTAATGATGGTGTGAATTATTTTTCTACTGCTTTTACTAAGAATGATGATACTTTTATTCATATTGATATTAGCTTTTATGCTGATATTCCTGTTATTGATAATAATATGTTGACTAATATTTCTAGCTCTATTGAGATTAAGAATACTATTGATCAGATGGACACTGGTAGGGCTGCAGGTCCTGATGGTTTTAATGTTGAATTCTATCAAAATGGATGGGATGTCATTCATAAAGAGGTTACTGAAACCATTCAAGATTTCTTCAGGGGTAAAAATCTTCCTACTTACTTCAAAACTTCTAGTATTGTTTTAATTCCTAAGAAGCCTAATGCTATTAGTTGGGATAATTTAGACCCATAAGTTTGAATTCTATTATTTCTAAGATCATTTCTAAGATTATTGTTAATAGATTACACTCTATTATTAACAAGATTATTAGTTGTAATCAATATGTTTTCCTCAAAGGGAGGAACATTTGTGATAATGCCCTTATTGTTCAAGAGCTTCTCATGGATATTGATTTAAAGAAAAGAGATAGAAACATCCTTTTTAAAATGGATATCCAAAAAGCTTTTGATAATATTAGTTGGGATTTCATTTAAAGATTCTTGCTGCTATTGGTTTTAGCCATAATTTTTGTCAACTCATTCTCAATATTCTGAAGGATAATCATTATTCTCTTATTATTAATGGTGGTAATTATGGATTCTTTTCAGCTTCTAAAGGTCTGAAACAAGGTGATCCTTTATCACCTTATCTTTTTATTATTGCTTTAGGTTACTTTTCTAGATATTTGAATAATCTTTATAATAATTACCCTTCTCTTAATTATTATCATAAAGGTAATAGATGATTAGCCACCTTTGCTTTGCTGATGATTTAATCATTTTTACTAATGTCAATAAAAAAGTTATCAAGAAGATCTGGGATTTGATCTTGATGTTTCAAAAAGTTTCTGGTTTATCTTTTAATACTTCTAAATGTTTCTTTTATTGTGCTAAAAGCATTTCTAACTCTAAGAGACATTGGATTACTGAGTATACTAGTTGTAACAGAGATTATCTTCCTCTTTGTTACTTGAGTTTTAACCTTTCTAAAGGTAGGACTAGAAGTTATATGTTTTCCAATCTTATTGATAAAATTAAGAGAGTTTTTTTCTTGGGAGAACCGCTTTCTTTCTTTTGGTGGTAGAGTTACTGTCATCAAAAGTATTCTTACTTCTTTACCTCTTTATTCTTCTCAAATTATGCATATGCCGAACATTACTATTAAGAAGATTGAGGCTCTTTTCAATAAATTTCTTTGGGAAGACAAATCCCATTCTAACATTCATTGGAGAAGTTGGTCTAAACTTTGTAAACCCATTGATCATGGTGGGTTAGGTTTCAGAAAATTGTCTGATTCCATTACTCTTAACTACATGAAATTATGGTACAGATTTAGACTTAATAACTCCTTATGGGCTAAGTTTATGAAGGATAAATATTGTGGTGACATTCATCCTCTTGCTATTTCTGTTAAGAATTAGGATTCCTTTATTTGGAAAGAGATGCTTAAAGTGGCTGGGTTTGCTGAAACTTACCTTTACTGGGATATTGGTAAAGGGGATGTTTCTTTTTGGTTTGATGACTGGCTTGGTATTGGTGCCCTATATGTTTCTTATGGAGACTTTGCTGACATCAATATTAGAGTTAATGATTTCTAGCAATGTGGTAAAGGAAATATTCACAAGCTTAAGCAGTTTGTGAAAGTTGAAGATGCTCATTACATTAGTTATATTCCCATTTGTGATCAACAAATGGATGTTCCTAAGATAAAAGGTAATATTGGTGATTCCTGTACTAAGAGTTTTGCTAATTTCCTTTCTTTTTCTCCTGGCATGAATTTGAAATGGATTTGGAATCCTTGGCTTAAACCATCAATTTCATTTTTTATTTGGAGAACTTTTAACTCTCTTATTCCTACTGATGACATTCTTAAATTGAAAGGTTTAAGATTATCATCTCGTTGCTCCCTATGTCTCTCACATGAAGAGTCAATTATCATATTTTTATAAACTGCTCATATAATCTTAATGTTTGGAGTTTATGTATTAGTATTTTGCAACTGAATCACCTGCAGTTTATTTATAATTCTATGACTGATCTTTTTGCGGGCTGGAAATCTATTGGAGCTGATTTTTTTGCTTCCTAACCTGCTATCGTTTCTTGGTTTATTTGGGTTACCAGAAATAACGTTAGATTTTCTAATTCTTCTCCTTCTATTAATGTCACAACTAGATTAATCTGTGACTACTCGTTTAAAAGTTTTAATTTTCTTAGTTCCTGTAAGAAGAATTCTGTTAAACTTAACAGTCTTCTTACTAATTTGGGTTTCATTGTACATGAATTAAAATCTGCTCCTCGAATTACCAAATGGTTGAAACCCATTATTCCTTTTGTTAAAATTAATGTTTGATGGCTCTTAGACTAATAAAGCTGCTAGTATTTGTGGCATTGTTAGAGATTTCACAGGTTCTATGCTTTACTGGTTTGCGGCTAGAGCTGTTTCTTCTTCTCCACTTATTGCGGAGGCTGATGCTGTGTTATTTGGTATTCAATTTGCTAAACGGATGGATTGGAAGTATGTTGAAATCGAGATGGATTCGCTTATTCTTTGGAATTGTTATTCGCTTCGTGTTATTCCTCATTGGTCTATATCTATTCATTTGAAGAAGATTTTCAGCATTGCTAATACTCTTTGTATTAAATGGTTGCACACGAAAAGAGATGTTAATAAGGTTGCTCATTTAGCTTCTAAATTAGGGTTATTTACGCATAGTGCTTGGATTTCCAACCATTTTCCTTTGGATCTTGTTAATGCTGTCTTGTATGATCTATAGTTTTTAGGTTTTTGGTGGTTTTGTGAGTGTTGTATTTTCTCTTTTCTTTTGGGATAATTGTCCTTTTTTCTTTTTCTTTTTTTTTTCTTTTTTTTTTTTTGTGTTGTGTTGTATTGGATTTTTTATAGGACTTTTATCCCTTATTTTGTATTTTTTTTATTTTATCAACGCGTAAGGAGCCGTATAATGCTCTTTAAAAAAAAAACCTAATTCCAACATTTTTACATATCTAGCACCTAAATCTTTTTTTTTTTCATTTATAACACCCAAATCTTCATATCACATCAAAAATATCATAATTTTAACTTAAAAGTAAAATGCACATTTTCATGCCCATGTATGGTCATGTGTACGTTCAAAATTAAAATATAGGTGGTCAATATGTAAAAGATAGCAATTGCATGGTATGAATGTAATATTTTCTAAAATCTATCAGAATAAATTGACAAACATTTTTTTTTTCCCATTATTTAGAACATACCAAACAGTTTCATTATGTTGGAGTAAATGCCCCACTTAGACAAAATATTATCTTATATTATAACAAATGTACAATTTCATTTTTGTGTCAATTCAAATATTTAGCTTCGAAGCTACCAAGATGCACCTTGTTCTATTGAAGAGCATTGTTAGGACATAAAATTAATTACAACACTGAAACATTAAATAATAACACTTCAATAACATAAAGCCAAATAATATGATAGTTTGAGAATTCACCGAGACTCTCCTCAGTAACCGTGGCGTCCCCTACTCTTCTCTTTTTTGGACTCCTAAATATTGTTCCTACTCAAGTCACTCTCATTTCACTTTTCTGTGCACAACCTTGAAAATCTAAACTTTGAAATCTTGAAAACAAAATCACTAATATTAATCGAGAGTTTTCCTTAAGTGACTTCGGTAATTTGAGAAGTAATTAATTATAAGGGCTTACCTCCATACGGAACTAAGAAACCAGGTATAATAAACCCAACATAATCTTTGTATTAGGTAGGGGTAATTTTCAGTCACAAATAATTCACAGACTAAATGGATGTCATAAATTGTGTAGTTTATATGAACAAGCTCACTGTCAAGTAGTATGCCTCTTTCTCAGGATCGTATATTACATGTAGTGTTATGCTCGATTTTTTAAACTATTAAATGTATGGGATCATTTCAGTCCTAATTTTTTCAAAATTAAAACACCATTTTTTGAAAAAATTAAAACACCATTTTTAAAATCAAAATTATATATATATATATATATATATATATATATATATATATATATATATATATATATATATATATATCCATTGGGGACTGGTTCCTCTCTTCATCTTTGATCAGGAGGTTTTTATCTGCATACATCGATAATGTGTACATGTCCCTCATTATCCAGATTACCATTCTTTTATTGACATGCTTCGCTCATTTTCTTCTTGGGCGAGTATAGTGAACTCTTCTTGGATTTTGGGACCGTCTGTTTAACATCCTTAAACAGAGGAGTACAGGAATCCCTACGGTTTAGCGGGTTGGACCCCTAATAGTTGTGATAGGTTATGAGTGGTTTATCAAAGTGAGTTCGATGCGAAGCCAGCCCCTTCCAAATCTCAGTTTGGGTCCTACGCTTCATTCTCCTTTAAGTTTAACTTGTTGCGAACAAGTTAAACTAGAATTTAACTCTCACAATCTTCCATTTCAACTCCAAACACAAACAAAATTTCGTCAAAATTTCAAAGAAAACTAAACTTTTTCAAAACACAGCAAACATACAATACTAAAACAAAGCACAGAGTTTAAAAGAAAAAAACTTACAATTTTGTTGAAAGGGGTTGGCTTGAGTATTTCAAAGGATGTCAAGTCATAAGACAAGTGCATTATCTTGAGTATTTTCATTGAAATTACAAGGCATGAGACATCACTAACTTTCTGAAATTCTTCAAATGACAAAAACAACGTCTTCACTAAAGTTGATCTTTTATTTCACGACCGAATGGAGTTGGTTGTTAGTAAGAGAGAGCTGCCTGACTTGGCGGTTATCATGCTTGGATAAGGATTCAATGATATTGAAGCCAAGTTAGAGAATGTTACCGCCGCCGTGATGAAATCTGAGAAATGGATAGGTCTATCGAGTCTGTTGTGGAGTTCAACCTTAAGTCTGCTAAGGAATTCCCCGCTCTGAAGAGGGAGTTTGTTGAAAAGAACTGCTTTTGTTGTAAATTTACCGCTAGGAGCCTTGGACTATTCTCAGGACTGTTTTTACTCCTACCACCGGATTCATTGTCATTGCACTAGTTGCTCCACCAATCAAAGGGAACGAGATTTTGCATGAAGAAGAGTCAGTCGAGGCTTTTGCCCCACTATTTTCCATATTCGAGATTGGGTCCAATTCAAAGTTTGTGCGGTATGCTTGTCCAGCACACCACACCTATTAGGGGTTCATTTATTGACCTCATTTTTGGTGAGATCTAGTCTTCTTCTTATGACTTAGGGTCTAGCCATAGAATTTTCTCATTTACTGTTCTGGAACCTATTGAAAGACCCACCCCTTTTAGAATTTGAAACTACTTCCTGGCTCTTTTAGGAGTCTCACATGGGTGGTCCTAAACCTCCAGCACTTTGGTGGTTGTGAACAACTTGTGAAGACTCAAAAAAATGAGTTCTTATAGAATCATAAGGTCTTAGAGACATCCCCTTAACCTTAGGCGGCTTAGGCACCTCACACTCACTCCACTTCCATTATACTTCACACCCTTTCACCAAATTTGCCCCAACTAGCCAAACCTACCCAATTTTTAATCAAATTTTCAATCCAACTTCAAATCCAATTCCCATGGGCCCCAAATTCAATTTCACATCAATTTACATCAAATTCCACACAACATACAAAATAAAATTTTAATCCAACACAAAATCCAAAATCAAATTCAACCCCACCAAATTCCAAGCCTTATGGCTAAATTGACAAAGCCACATCAAATTCACCTCAAATATGTCAAATTATATGTGACAAATCCAATCTTGCCAAATTCCCATCAATTTGCATCAAATTCCATACAATAGCCAAAATCCAACCCAAATTCACATCAAATTCCAAGATACAATCCAACTTTGCTAAATTCATATCAAATTTCACTCTTCACAATCACTAAAATTTCACCAATCCACCAATTATCTCGTGTCATGTGTTCAAAGGTTGAATTAAAGATGAAAAGAGTATAAGCTACGTTTGGGTTTGATTTAGGCTAAACTCAACCCCAATAACACCACTTCAAACCACAACCAAACTCAATAACACCAATTTAATATCACAAGAACTCTCTAATAATACCACACATTGAATCGCTGCAAAAATCCTCAATAACACCACTTCAAACCATAGTCGAACCTTTAATAAAACCGCAAACTATCGCGATACTACTGCAATAACACACTGCCGCATAATCCCTCCGCACCACACCACAATCCCGTAATAACACCGAAATACTACAAGCATACTACCGCTAGTAACACCACCCCACGATTCAGTGCAGATCCCCCAATAACACCGCATCGCCGTGCAATAACAAACGCTTTTCCAATTAATCGCCAATAACGCCGCGTTACACCCTTAATAGCACGACTGATAACACTACCTGCATTTTCTATACCAATAATGCATCAATAATATGCCAAATAACACCATTCCCATGGTTGAACTCCAATACTACCCCAATACAACGTGGATACCATTGTCGTAACACTTTTTAAATTTCATGGAATCCAAAATCTTCTCCACATGAATTTCTCATATTTTGTAAACCTTGCGCAAGTACACTTCCTCAAATGGTAAAAAAAGAACTTCTTCCACGAACACTTAGCCTCATTTAATGACTTGCTTTAACCCAAAGTGGAGACTTCAAATCTCTATTATAAGAACCATAAGATCAAACAAACATTATCGAAGAAAATCGTTGAAAATAAAACACGATTTTGTATTGAAATATTCTTCTAATTCAAATAAATCTAATGACATGAAATAAATTAAATGGCATGAAAGGCCCGTGGATGAGAGACCTGGAGATATTACAATAATCCCAAGACATCAAATATATTCAAATATGCTACATGAAATATATTTGGATGATATAGTCAAGTCGACGATAAATTTGTATTATTTAAAGTC
This sequence comes from Papilionanthe hookeriana x Papilionanthe teres, assembly GCA_022702705.1. Classification (NCBI taxonomy): domain Eukaryota; kingdom Viridiplantae; phylum Streptophyta; class Magnoliopsida; order Asparagales; family Orchidaceae; genus Papilionanthe; species Papilionanthe hookeriana x Papilionanthe teres. The sequence continues at coordinate 33,103,553 of CM040436.1, read as the reverse complement.
TATTACCTCAGAAATAATTTTTAAACATTTTAAGATTCATAATTTTTATCAAAAGTCACATTTGATTAAAAGAAAAAAACTTAATACCCAATAAAAAATCAATGATTATCAACTTATTCAAAGTTAAAAAATAAAATACTCAAAGTTTAGAGCCTTTTGCGCCTATTATAATAGGTATTCTTCATGTTACTAAGCATGCTATATTGCCATGTAATGGGAGGAATTCAATGATTACCGACCACAGCATTATTGTGTGTGAAGAAGTGAACTGATCCTGTGAAGGTTGAGTGTAGTGGTTGAAACATCATGCTCAAATTATATCCTCCACAAACTTAACCAACAAAATGTTAGAGCTATCCCAAGGTCCCAACTCTCTCTATATATATAAATATAGATGCCTAAATTTGATATTATTTAGTGATGTTGATCTCTTGTGTTTCATTAGATTTATGTTTGGCTAGCTATTTGGCCGTTTTTCTTCAACTAGTTTCAATGTTTAGTGAGGAACAAAATAACCATGAGATATTAAATCAATAAGATTGATAAATATCATGAGTTATTGATTTTGAAAAGCCATGATGCACTTATTAGTGATATTAGTTATGTTTTTTTTATAATATATATTCTCATAAGAAGTTATGACTTTTGAGTTATGTTTGTTTCTTATGGCCATATTTATGTGTGGAATAATTTGATGTGCAAAATAGTTCGTACTAGTACTATGAATTGAGGGTGGAGTATGGCGTGACTAAAATTGATTAGAGGCAGATATGCAGCGAAACCTAAGAAGAATCTACAATTTTTTATTTCCCCAAATGATGTAGAATCCAAAATAAATACCACACAATTCTTAAATATTTATACATCTAACACCTAAAGATTGATATTTACATGTACAACACCCAAATCTTTAATATTGCAGCAAATATATCATTATTATTAACTTTTTAAAAGTGAAATACTCATTTTATGCATAAATACTTGGGATTGTGTGGTAATTATGTAAATTTTCCTATTTTAAAATGCACGTTAGCTTTCATGAAGTAGATCAGATTTTGTACTCTATTTTTTGGGTGTTACTTTGATTTGACGTGTTTTAATTTCATCATATATATTAAAATACCGATGTTTAGAAAGGAAAAAAAAGATTAATTTCTCAACTACAGCCTTAGGTTGAGACAAGAAAATGTACATGTTGAGTGCGATACATTTGAAACGAGCTACTGTATCAATCTGATATTATACTGCATACACTGCCTCAATGTAAATCATACTAATGTAAAAGTTCAAGCAAGAGAAAAAAAAAAAACTGGTTTGGATGATAAAAAAATTTAGTGTAAATTACACTTGGTATTAATAAATTCATGTTGGTGTGCTTGACATTGGTCAGAGAGGTTTCTCCTGGGTGCATAGTTCATGATATTTGTGCATACTGACATTATAATGTATTTAGCTTGTTGACATTACATTATAGAGTGTTGTTTTGAGGTGCAATATAAATTTGATCAACTTATGATGGTATATTGTTACATTAACCTCAAAGTAAGACTATCAAATTTATGGGGAGTAATTTGCTAAAATTCTTTTAGAAAAAATTTAATTTGAAATCTATTCTAAATAGTTTTGATCAATTTATTATTCAACATTGTAATTATTCTTAGCGGGGTTGTTGATGAAGATTCAAAGTTAGCGGAATAATTTATTTAATTTAGATGTAGTAGTCTTACTTTTAGTTGATGATTGATAGATTGTTAAGCATTGTATTTCTTGAGATGAGAACAATTAATTAGAGATATGAGCCATTGATCCTCAAGATTGATGATCTAGCAGCATCTACTTATATATGCCTTTCAATGATGAATAAGCCTTCCTTGATTTGATGTGCTAGTGAAAGGATCTAGGAGGATTGTACAATTTTTATGGTGGTGTGTGGTCATGTGGGAGTGGTTTTTAAGTTTAATTGGAGACTAGCAAGGGTTGAAATTTATAAGAAACACTATATAATGTATGGAATTATTACTTAGAGTTGTGAAGGGAAGATAGCTCAGATATGAGTGCTTTGGTTGTTGTTTGAGAAGGTTATTGTGTCCTTAGGGTATAAAAGGTCATGTAAATGATTTGGAAGGACCTTATGGAAGAGTTAAAATTAAAATATGGGTGGTATAATGAGGCAAATTCAAGAGTAATTTTTGTTGTGAAGGGGTAATGGATGGCTGGGTAGGTATTTTGAGGTTAATATGTGATAGTAGAGAGGGCCAAGATGATGGCTAAAGTAAAGGTTCATGTTAGTGTTGGCCAAGAATTAGGGGAAAGAAAATAATAAAAAAACAAGTAAAACGAAGATAATTAAAAATCACCAAAGTTATTAAGGATCCAACCAAGTTATCTTCAAATTTTCATCAAATAAAAGTGAATTTCAATTATTTACTATATGTTTCACACAGACATTCGAAGTGCATATATGAAGCAAAGAAGAACAAAATGCATGGTAATTTTTTTTCCATAATTAATCAAAACCAAAAAAACAAAAGAAAAGGGAGTGGTATGAATCGAAAAGAGTTCTTGACGATTTGATGTACTCATCACTATCTAAAGATAATGAGAATAAAGGATAACAGAATCAAGTCAATAAGAGCTCTACTAAGATAAATTGTCATACGGTTTCCTTTTGGGAAATCTTAGGATCCATTTTCAAGTGCCCTTCTTGGGTATAACTCCTGAGGAGTTTCCTTAAGAGGTCCTCTTAGAAATGTATCTTAGGGTCCTATTAGCCTATCTCAGAGACCCTTTCAACTTTCTTAGCAAGAATTTCTTTCAGATATAAAATATCCTTTAAAGTCCAAAGTCTTCCCTATCATAGCTCTTACATAAGTTCTATAGCATTTATGACAAAAGATTAAGGATTTAGCATATCTTGACTACATATAAAGCATAATCAATGTGATACATCACTACCCATACAAAATAGTGAACATGTGGCATATAATTTAATGCCAAAATAAGGTATTCAAACCTTCATATGTTGAAAATTTCCAATTTATCTTTCCTTCACACCCAAAAAGATGATGAGTCACAATCCATCTTATTAGTGAGTTGGAATCATATAATTTCCATAACCACTATAACCTATTAATTTGCTATCCTTATATGACAATGACCTTAAGCAATAATTCAAGAGTTATTGCTCATGGTATATCTTCACAGTCATAAATCACAAGCATTTAATCAAGCATACGTTGCCTACAAGCATCATGTAAGGATTCCACCCATTTTTCATCATCAACATCAGAAAATCATCAGAAATTTATAGAAAAAATTATTAAACCCCTTGAGTTCACCATAATTATTTATATTATGTATATTTACTCCCACTTGCCTAGAACTAAATGTAGGTTTATAGCTTAATTACTACAATTTTCCATCTCATTCTTCTATTTTATGATCTAACATATTTGTAGAGTAACTTCCACACAAAACCTCATATTTTCATTCTTAAACAAAAAATTATTTTCTTATTATAGTTGCCTAAGAAAATTAAGATTTTGCCATTCATAATTTTTGGCATTATCTATGTAGAAGTTTATTGTTGATTAAAGTAAAAAGTTAGTCATAATAAAAGGAAATTCAACCTATATGAATCTCATTCTCAACCCAATTTCAATCCCAATAAAATTCTTTTTTGTAGCTTTCTTTGTCACCCAAGGCTAATTTGGCTCTCATATAGATGGCCTTTGTCAATAAATTACCCTATCAATTGAAACGATTCAAGCATCCTTTCCAAGGAAACTTACATCTCACAAGCAATGGCATCTGAAACCACATTTAGAATGATCCTTCTCTTTTATCTCTGAGTTATTACCATTATAACACTTTCTCTTGTTGGAGATCCTAGAAAAAGTCGAATGCTAGCTAGAACTATAAGGGAACCATTTATCCATCCAGTAACTTGGACACTTTTGAGAATATTAATTCTTTATATAATATATCTAATGTTATGAAGTGTCATTTATTGGCCACTATCATAAAAAATACTATTCGTAGATTATCCAAAACTTTCACTTTTACTATAAGTCATAAAGTTTCTTTTTTTCAATTCTAAACTTCCAAGAAGCTTAAGAAAACTCTTTCAATCCCTCTTTTATTTAAAGCATTTGAAGGAGAGAGTCCCAGTTATTATAGAGATCATTTTATTATGGTCAATCATGAGGGTAATAGATGACAACAAATGGTCACCAAGCGATTATAGAGCTCAATTTATTATGGTCATTCATGAGGTAGTAGATGATGATTGAATTATCTACAAGGCTACTTATATTTGATCTTCAACTAAATAATTTATAATTATTTGATGCTCAAAATCCTTCTATTTCTATAACAAAGATGTCCATAAAGGCAAAAAATTTTGTTGTTTATTTGATAAGTTAAACTTGCTAAAACTACCTTCAAATATAGATCACTTTCAAAGGACCACTTCACTGACAAATAAAGCTAAAGAGAGGACAAGTATAACCTCTCTTTGTATCACAATGATCGTAATCAAGATATTCAATATCCTATAGGCACACATACAGAAGTTATTCAATGAACGCCACCATAAGATTTTTTTGGTTTAGCATCAAGTGGACACAAGGCCTATAGCCACACATTAAAAAATTGTACGGATTCTTAAGACCATTCAGGTCATTAGTAGGAGTTGGTCCTAAACCTACTCAATAGCGCATTCTAAAAAGAATTCTAAGATTGATGTTCCCATTTTAATTTCTCTTTTCCTTTTTTTTCTTCTGTGTGTGCACTTATATATATATATATATATATATATATATATATATATATATATATATATATATATGATGTCATTACCATCTCAATAATTTTTTATGAGGTATACAGTTTTTAAGTGAACACCAAGTGTTCCACAAATATTCTTTATTGTAAATTAAAAGTAGAATTGAATTCTCAAAATTCTCAAACATTGGAAGTTCGTATTTTTAGATGCTCTAAAATAAGTGTCAATCTAAAGGTTTAATTGCCCTTAAGGATACATGGGGGAATTGTGGCACCTATGATGTAAAGAAAATGTGACATCTTTATCATTTGAACTCCGTCTTATATTAAATTCATCTCTAGCAAACCCACCCTAAACTCTTTTTAGAATGAAAAATCTACAAGACACCTTACTTTGAAGTTCCCTATTTTGTTAGCATGATCAGCACGCAAAGTGACCTTTAAGTTTGATGATATTATTTGGCCCTTGACTCCTTATAATATATCAGTTGTGGAGCTTTATTAACTTCAAAACCTAAACAAATTAAAACAAGATTTCATCTAAGGAGAAGGACCCACTAAGGAGAAGCTCAACTCAACAAGTCATTCTAAGATATTTCGTTATCTCATCTCATTTCTCATTTCTCTTTAATTAAGGAACTGTTTAATTTGATACAAAATGAGTATTGCACTCCTTTTGTAGAATTTCAAAAATTAGGGTGGTTTTTGGTTGGTTGAATTTTAAATGTAGCGCTTATAATGTATTTGGAACTCATTCTCTAGTTAATTTTTAATGTATTTGGAATTCGTAATATTTGGGTGAATTCAAAATATAATGCTTTATGTAAAAAGTTGCTCGCTATCATCGAATTCAACCCGTAGCTATAGCCTCAAACAGCTCGCCCTACAATGGTCGCCATCCACCTCCCACTGCCACTCCGGCCACTGCTCTATAGACCGCAGCTGCCTATCGTCCACTACCTGCTAGTCATATATTTAACATTGGTTTCATTCTTCAATCTCAAACTCCCATATCTATTTTACATTGAACAAAATAACTTCAATGTCCTCCAAATATAATACATTCCTTCTACATTACTTTTTTTTTTTTTTTTTTTCAGCGAACAAACTAGCTCCTAAAAAAAAGTTTGATAAAGGGGGCACTCTAAGACGTTTTGAGTAGAAGTGTCTCAGACTCAATATTGATTGTGTCAAGTTAAGAATGAAATTAAAATAAATTAACTATTTTGAAAAGAAAAATACCATTAAAATAGAAGTTGCGAAGAACCAAGACGTTAAATCCATCGAAAAAGTATACTGCCCAAATTGGCTTGCCAGTGCGGTGAAGGAAATCGAAGTAACTGAAGCCCAGTTGTGCATAGACATCACAAAGCTGAACAAAGTTTGTCTAGAAGATTTATATCCTCTTCTTGACATCGTCGTCATCATAATTAGCTCCATAGTTGATTTTTCAAAGAAATGTATCATGGATGCATTCACAGGATATTACAAAATCAGGAAGCACCAAAATGAGGAGGACTACATAAATAAACTAAACGATGGAGCAGATAGAATTTTAGAAAAGTATAACGAGTCTATTTCATATAGATCAAAAAGACAATATTAATGCAGTTGGATCAGATGGACCATAAATCCAATTTAAGAACTAGAAAAGACCACCATAACCCCAGCACTTGGATATAAGTGTTTTTCAGGTTTAAAAAATACTTAAATTATAAACTGAAACATAAAGAAAAGAACGTAAGAGGTAGGTTATAAATTGAAACATTGCAAGTAAATCTTGAGAAATCCAAAACTATACTAAATAACCAACAAGAAAGAAGCTATCACAAGTCATATCCTAACTTTATTTGTCTACTTGTATACAGAAGACAGATAAGTGCATCTAAATGAAGCTCGAAATTCTGTTATTCTCCCATAATAGCTTCATCCTGGAAAAAATAATTAACTGGATAATATTAGTTCTAAAATATTTTATGACAGAATTCCCGCTATAAATTATGTACCTGATTATCAAAATTCCAGAGTTTGTCTCGCAACGATTGAAGTCGGAGCCTCGCAAGGGTATAAGATTTCCTGAGCTAGTTTATCCAACTTCCAATAGCTTCCTTAAATGCCTGGAGCCATTCAAGCAAAATGATAAATAACTACGTTATACTTAATAAGATTGTTTGTGCGAATTAATCAAATCTTATTTAAGTTGAAAGAATACATTAAAATTTATACTTAATGAAATTGTTTGTGCGAACTAATCAAAACTTATTAAGTTGAACAAATACATTAAAATTCTTGGTTGTGAAGATATATATTCACTAAAAAAGAGCATATATATATAGTAATAATACCATAATTCACTTAATATGCACAATTAAAAACATATGATAAACAACACTTACAACACCATCACAAGCCATATCCAGCTTTGAGTTTGGATTTATTAGACTTCTTTCTCGTTTAATTTCTTTGAATATTAGTTGAGGCCTTCTTCTAGCAAATATTTTTCAAATTTTCTATTCATGCCATAGTTAGTTTTGATCTACCACCTATCCTTTCAAATACGTCAGCATTAATTCCATCCACTCTTCCAACTAGTCATTTCCGACATTTTACTATAAAAGCAAAATTATCCAAAATTAATTTTCCACAATTTTATCTTCAATATCTGGTACTGCCTTAAGCTTGTCATATAATAATCTATCACTCAAATCGTTTTAGTTGTTTCATACATATATCTTAACATTCTCACTCCACACTAAGAAAGATGATGTTTATAAATGTATGAAGATTCTGGCAAGTTTCCTGAACAAACAAACAAATTAATTAATTAATTAATTAACAAAAAAAGCAAACATACATGTATGGACATACAAAGAAGCCTATGAGCACTCCATATGTCTCATACAATGTATACTAAGTGCTTGTAAGGAGAATAAGTCTTGAGATGGACAGAGAGAGAGAGAGAGAGAGAGAGAGAGACAATAAAAAGGAGTTGAGAGTTGCACCGCGTGAATAGACAAAGAGGGAGTAGGGCTCGGGCTGCGTCGCTGAGACATGTGAGGCAGTAGTGAGGAAAACAGAATCCGCATGTGAAGGATGAAAAATAAGGGCAATCACACAGAATCCGCATGTGCATAGGTTGGGTTATTCTATGTGGTTGCCCTTATTTTTCATCACTCAATTGGTGGAATGCCTAAACCCTTAACCTATCTCAATCTCTCTCACTTTCTCTCTACTTTATTAGTATCATGACTTCATCTGGATAGTTTTTATTAGAGTTTTTTTGGGGGATATTTTTTTGCAGTTTGATGGTTCTCTTTGAAATTTTAAATTTTTGAGTTGTTGCATCTCTTCAGTTATTAATTTCTTATTTTGTTAAGCATTTGTGATGTTTTATGGAATCCTTAGATGAGGAGCATGGTGTTCAATTTGGATTGTTTCTTGTTTATTTATTTTTGTCCTTCTGTGGTCATGAATTATCTTCTAGGAATGTACCTTGGTTTTTACTTTCTAATGTTTGGTGACATTGATCAAATCTCATTGGATTATTTTCTGTTTTTTTGTTGTTGTAGTTGTGTTATCATGGGCAATTATTAGTTTTTTTCTTCACATAGCATTGTTGAGATGACTTTTACTTGATGATAAAAATTTTTGATATTTTTAGTTCCTTGATATGTAAGTACATCATAGTTGTGTGGTAAGTTCGAAATTTTCATTTTTTTAGATGAAATATCCAAAAATGTTTGTATCTATGATCAAATGATCATATTTTTGTAGCTCATTGATCATGGTATAGATCATGGCTTTTTATTTCTATGGTTGCACCACTTTACCATCTACATTAGCTCAGTGCTCACACCTCAATGATGAATGATAAGTATTATTTAGGTATTAGATACACTGATACATCAAAATTGTGGGGGGAAAGACATTTAGGTGTTAGATATTTAAATAAATCAAAATTGTGTGTTATGAAGAAATATTAATTGCGAAGTCGTCAATATTGTCTTCCAATATCAAGCATAAGTTTGTTATTTTGGTGTTAGATATAAAAAGACATTATATGTGCATGAGTTTACTATGCAGGGTTGTGGCATTTAGGTGTCAGAAATGTAAATACATCATAATTGTGTGGTATGCCTTTTTTTTTTTTTTTTTTTTGTGTGTGTGTGTTTAAGCTCTCCATTTTTTCTTACAGTACCATGCAATATTACGGCATTTAAGTGTTAGATATGTAAATACATTAGAATTGTCTGGTATGACCACAAATTTTTGGTTCAGCTTGTAATATCACCTTACAATATCATGCATAAGTTTGTTATTTAGTTGTTAGATACGTATATGTATTAGTATTGTGTAGTTTGTTCAAAAAAAAAATAGTTTAAGCTCTATAAAATTGCTTACATTATCATGCACAAATATAGCATTTCTGTGTTAGATATGTAAATACATCATATATGTGTGGTATTTGAGATATGTCATCTTTAATGCTTAAGATCATTAAAGGTTTTGAGAGTTGTTTCATAAATATATATATATATATATATATATATATATATATATATATATATATATATATATATATATATATATATACATTCTTTATCGTTTAAGTTCACAATGCTTCTTCTTCTATCATTTTACTTGTTTCTTTTTCCATTGAAAGACTTAGCACTTTAATGATTGTTAGTAGCTTTGATATTTTCTTCGTATTATAGAATTTCATGATGGGAAAATTTAAAGATGTTACACTTGCTACTTTGAGATATACATTAAGTTAATCTTTTGCGATATAAATTTTGAAGAGATTGAGATGGGCAATTGGCCTATCACACACTTTAATAAAGAGGGGTGGCAAAATAATTTATTTCTTATTGAAATATTCACGATGGCAGTGTGATATTTAACGTTTTAGTGTTCCATGAAGATCAATCACGCATAAAGTTAATAGAAAAGTAGAAAGAAACTCCAAAATTTGTTACATGGAAAAATCTGAGAAAAGAAAAAAAACTGTAGGGCCTAGCCTAGTCAAAATGATCAACTATATGATCGTAAGTACATATGTCAACTCTTCCCTTGAATTAGAGATGATGGAATTACAATATTGATAATTACAGATGTATTATAGTCATCTAGCTATAATCGTAATTGGACTGCAATAAATGTAGTTATTGGCAATAACAGTGATAATGGGCTACAAAGGCTGTAGTTAGTGGTAGCAACAACGATAATTGGCCATAGAGATCATAGTTGAGGTATGCAATAATAATAGTTGGCAACAAAGACCGTAGCTAGTATCTGCAATAGCATCAGTTAATCATTGAGGTCATCCTTGAAAGTTGCAACAGTAGTTAGCCACATATGTCATAGTTGGTGGCTGCAATAACATCAGTTGGCCACTAATGACATAATGGAAAGTTGTAAAAGTAATTGTCCAAAGAGGGTAGAGTGGGAAGCTACAACAGTAACTAGCCACATAAGCCTAGTTGGTAGCTACAAGTGTTAGCTAACCATAGAAGTTGTAGTGTGAAGCGTTGACCTCATTTTGGTAAGATCTAGTCTTCTTCTTATGAATTATGATCTAGCCATATGACTTCCCTTTTTTGACTATCCTAGAAGCCTAGTAACGGGACTCATTCAAAATTTCAAACTATTTCTTGGCTCTTCTTTTGAGGTTTCACATGGGTGGTTTTAAATCCTCAATGCTTAGTTGAGTTGATTGAGACCAACAATTTGAAGACTCAAAAAATGAGTTCCTATAGGATTATGAGACCCTAGGAACACCCCTTTTTCACCTTGGGTGGCTTGGGCACCACTTCACATGCACTTCAATTACACTTCACGCCCTCTTCACAAAATTTGCTCCAAACCATCCAAAATTACCCAATTTTCAACCAAAAATCAAATCCCAACTTCAAATACAATTCCTATGGACACCAAATTCAAATTCACATCAATTTACATCAAATCCTACACAAAAGCCAAAATCAAATTCAAAGCCACCAAATTCCAAGCCTTATTGCCAAATTTGTCAAATTCACATCGAATTCACTTTGAATCCACCCAACATTCAAATTCAAATCCAATTCACATCAAATTCCACACAAATCCAAAATTGTCAAATTCATACTCAAATTTCCCTTATGATAACCTAAAAATGCACCAAACCATCAATTGCCCGATGCCATGTGTCTAAGTTAAATTGAAGTGGGAAAGAGGTTTAGGTTAGGTTTGGGCTTCAGTTGGGCTAAACCCAAGCCAATAACACCCAATAACACAACCTTATTGTCACAACAATGCCCAAATAACACCACGGCCACCCAATAACACCGCCACGTTCCCGCAATAACACCGAAATGACTACCAATAACACCGCATTCGCGCCCCCCGCAATAACACCTCCAAACCGCGCCGCAATCCCGTAATAACACCGCCCTGCCACCGAAGTAACACCCGCAATTCTACCGCCATTACACCACCCGAAATAACACCACAGAACCGTACTAAATCCCATAATAATATAACAATACCACAGAAATACACCCGTAATAACACCACTATTGTGTCGCCTGCGATACTACCATCCCGTCGCGCAATAACACTGGTTCTCTGTGATTCCACGCACAATGCTACATGTGTTTCCAATTAATCGTCAATACTGTTGCCGTACACCCTCAATACCATGAACAATAACACTTGTCGCGGAACCGCGATAACACTGCAATACAACTCGAATAACACCACTTTTCGCAGAACTATGGTAACCTCGTAATACTCTTGCAATAACGCCTCCAATAACACCCCTGCAATACATCACAGCAGCCCTTCCAATAACACCACCAATAAAACCCTGTCGCGGTTTTCCTCCAATGCTATCATAATACAACTTTGATAATGCCCTAAATTTCTCCTCATGAAAATGCCCAAAACGTGTGAACCTTACACGAGTCAACTATCCCCAAATGGTAAATAAAGAATGAAATTAAGAAGAATAAAAATGTGAATATTATGGGTGTAGAAACCCTAGAGGCATTTTGGGAATTTTACATCTTAAACCTAATTTAATTAATTTTTAGGATAAACCAAAGGAGGAACATTAAATCATGATTATTAATTCTCTGAAATAATTGAAACCTAAGGGGAAACGGGTAGCAACTCATTCTCAACAATTCTACAAGAGGGATAAAATTGCAATTATTTGAATTTTCATGAATTGGAGGAAATGAAAGATTAGATGATTCAAAAGTGAGTGGTTTGAGCTACGAAGTTCATAATTCATTAATTTAAATCCTCAGCAAATGGAGATACAAAATTTAATTATTTTTCAATCAAGATCAAACACTTTTACAAAACTTTCCAAAATTACAAGTCCACACCTAGGCCTTAAGAGCTTAGAAGTGAATTAGGTTGTACTCTGGAAGTAATTAAATCATAACATGAAAATACAAAATAAAGTTATAATGTTGCAATATAGGCCCTAACTCTTTGTGATTCTAAGGTTGTCATTTGGTATGTCATACATCCTCCTATCTTTCAGGCTATTTGCATGTTTTGAATATCATATAAATGTATGTCCTAAATAATAAAAATGACAGGATTGAAACATCAAATGATATATCTTCAAAATTGAAGCTAAAAAATATGATAGTTTTGAGAAGTCATCGAGGCTTGCCTCAGGTCTATGATGTCTCCTACCTTTGACTCATTTGATTCTGAAAATAAATGTTCCTATTTGGTCATTTCCCACCTGACTTTTCAACGTCCGACCTTGAAACCCTAAACATTGAATTCTTGAAGACAAGTACCTCTGATCATCATTGAATATTATCATTGAGTATTTTCTTAAGTGACTTCGGTCATATAAGATGTAAATAACTATAGGAGCTTACCCTTATAATGAACTTGGAACCCAGATCAAAAAACCCTATCTAATAATTATATTAGATATGGAAACTTGTCGGTCATAAATAAAATATTAACAGACCAAACGGATGTCATAAATAAAAGATTAACAGATCAAACGGATATCATAAATTATGTAGTTTATATGATCGAGCCCACCGTCAAATAATATGTCTATCTCTCGGGACAGTGTATTACTTGTAGTATTGCGCTCGATTGTCTAAACTATTAAACATATGAGATTGGTTCGGTCTCGTATTTTTCAAATTTAAAACACTATTTTCAAAATAAAAAATTACATATACATTAAATTAAATATATATTCAAAGCAACCGACAACTTCTGTATTTGGCGACCTACGAAATATTTTGAGAGGAGGATATTATGAATGTCTTAAACTATTTTTATTAGAATTAATATTTATGTTGCTTAAATGGGTTTCTTAGAGATATATAGAAAGAAGTCAATGATCAAAGATATGCAAATGATTAAGATAGATGTATAACTCGATTGAGAATGAAAACTATTGCAGAAACACAAATTGAAAATTAAGTATTGAAAAAAAATAGATGAATTGGGCGAAAAAAGTTGATAGAAAATTCATCAACATGATAAATAATTTAATTAATGTGAAAATATTTTAAAGTAAAAGAGGTAGAAAAAATATAACATATTTAGAAGATTGTAAATAGATTTGCATAGATAGAGTAACACCTCATCTGAAATGAATAGTGAATAAGGATTCACAGACTAAACTTCAATGGTTAGGGAAGGTTTAATGATTATGATAAATGAAGGCAGAACATAAAAAAGCTTTATTTTGACTAACAGAGGTATTATCTAGCATACAATCCATTGACTACTCATTTAAAAAATTTTAGGAAATTCATTTAAGTTTGAGTACACAAGTCACCTTGCACTGATGCTAAAAAATCAAAAAAGTCATTGACTTAATTTTTGGATACTTCATACTTTAGACTACCTATACAAGCAAAACAAATTTTCTTCTTGATTAGTAAACCAAATCGAGTAAACTCAATTGGAGAGGTTGTTAGATTTTAGAGATTTCAATCTAGGGAATCCATGTAGCACGTAGTGGATGCAAACCTCCTATTTGTTTCCTAATATTTATGAAATATACTTGTGTGGCTTACTAGAGTTGAAGCAACAGTTACCCCACCTTCAGAAGGTGATTTGGGGCAAAACTGTCTCTATGATTTGTTTGGATTAGCTTGGGTTAGAGAGAAGCCCAAATCTAATTTGGGTTTCGGGGCGGTTTGATCATTCGAACTCACTAGTGGGCTCGGGCTAGAATGATATAAGGAGTTCCTTTGAGTTGAGGATATCTAGAAGGAATTGGGAGCTCACATGCAATGAGCTTAAGAATCATCCTCTTACCAAGACTTGAACCATGATTTTCACTATTTTTATGCACGAAAATAGGCGTTAAGGCAAAGTTGAAGGCAAGGATGATTACATAGAGATTTAGTATAGTCCTAAAAGGCAATTGTTGGAGAGATCCTTACAGTCAAGTGTAGTAATCTAATCCCTTTCTAAGTTTGGTTTTCACTTTAAGCTTGCTGTGGGAGCTAGTTTAGGATGCTAGTTAATAAATTGGATGAATTGATTAATTCAATATGGCCAATAACAGAGGCTTGGCTCCTGTTAACCCATATTAATCTAAGTAGGCCAAGTAGAAAAGTTTGATTGAATAGGATCAAACCATGGAGTCAAGAGGGTTAACCATGGTTAGTTTAGATAAAGGAAATCTTAGCATAGCCCTGTGTCTGTATGGGTTTTGACCAATTTGAAGGTTGAAACCAATTTGGCTTAATTGAACACAATGTGGAATTGGGTAAACTTTCAACTGGGTTCAATTGTTTTAAGCAATAGGACAAATGGGCTCTTTTGAATGTGGTTCACTCATGCACATCCTATGAATGCTATAAGATGCATTTGTGTTGTCCAATTTGATGACTAAGAGAATTTTTTGTCAATTGAATTCAATTAAGTCAAGATTGGTTTGAATGAACTAATTGACGAACTCATGGGTTCTATTGGGATCTAAAGGACATTGACTAACTTATAAACCCTCTAGAGGATTTCTAAGGTCTATTGGCTATGTCAAATGGTGGTCCTAAGCCCCATTGGGCTCACGATGTTCAAATTGGCCAAGTTCGACTTTTCTTGGTTGAAGGGCGACGAAGTCAAATCTAATGGGTCTTAAGGATCAAATGCTTTATTAAACACTTGAGGACATCATAGAAAAGGCACAATTTGAACCATTATAGCAAAATTGATGAAAATGATTCGATAGGTTCAAATGGATTCAAGAAAATTAAGTAATGAGACTAATATTAGAAATCTAGGGCTAGTTGGGCTATAATTGGGTAACATCAATGGTCATTTATGCTCAAATAGATCCTAATTAGATGATTGGATGAGATTCATCCCATCAATTGGATCAAATAAAGTCAAATTGATCAAAAGGACAACTGTTCTATTTCATTAATTTGAGGTTCCATCTAGTCAATTTAAAACATTAGTTACAATCAATATAATCAAGTTAGTCAATTTCAACTAAGGGATTCATGAGAATCAATTTGGTTCAAATGAACCAATTTACTTAACTGGGCTTGGTCAATGGTCAATTAAGTTCAAGTTAGCTATAATTAATTAATGAAAAATAGATTATGGCAAATTGGCCTAAGAGGTTCACTTACACTGCACTATTAATGATGATGGCATGACTGAAAAATAATCTTGATAGTTGGCCATCGGAGAATGTACTATACATTTCACCTAACAAGTTTAAGGCAACAAAGTTCTCGCTTCACTTCAACCACTCCAAACATCATTGCTACGAAGCTTCCATCCTAATTCAATCGTGAATAGCAAGAATGGCGCTTCAAATATGGAATGTGCAGACTGAGACATGATCATTTTTATTTCTCCTGCATCATTGCCTTATTAGTCTATCATCTTGGGCCAACAAAGATTGACTTATTTATACCGACGTTCTAGAACCATGGATGATAGTTAGCTGGAAACTATCAAGAATCTACATCAAACAAGTGTGGGATGAATCTAGAAGAGAACATGCAATTAGGTCAATGCAGTGGCAAGTAATACCAATTTTTCATTACTTTGAATCAGGCATTGATATGGATTTCTTTGATCATTTAAAGTGCAAGTATTGTTGCTCACGCAAAATGCAGTTGGTATAGAAGACCATACTAACGTGTTTGTGATGACAAACAAACACAAGGTTTCCACAAAAAACAAAGTTCATTAGCAATGGAGTAAAACGTTTTAAATCTAATTAAAATGTTTATAAAAAAATATTCTTCCCCTTCAACAAGTAAATTAGCATAATTTAGCATGTTAAATGAATAATTTTTCACCATTTTCAAAGCATCCCAATCAAGCTTATATTTCCTAAAGTACATACCATAAAATGCACCGAAGTAAAAGCTGCAACAAACTGTTTCTTCAAATCACCCCGTGCTTCCTCAATTTTGCTTTCATTCTATGACTCATGTGCTCTTCACTCTATCATTCAACCATCAGAACTGAAAACAGTAACTGAGAAACATTCGATAGTTTAGAGGGATAAAATAGACCCCCTAAGTCATCACAGTTTTGAGTAATCAGACCGAAATTACATTTCTTTGAGGTTGTCTTCTTGTTAAAACGGTGTATCTGAGGCCTAAATGGAGTTGATTACCCTGAATTACAGAGAAATTATTCAAGTGAGATTTTTCCTCTCATAGAACTTAAAATACCTGATATGAATGCTAAAACTGAGATTTTATTTTGCATCATATCTTCCAAAGGGGGGCAATGTTTTCCATAATTCTGCTTGGCCAATGAGGTCACTATAGAAAACTTGCAAATATGCCATTAGGTCCCCATATGTGATGCATTTGTCCCAACCAAATTTAGCCCAATTACCTCTCTTTTGTCCTAATTAGCTATTCTCTTGTTCCCATCATATCACAGCATCATCAATGGTAATTCAGAGAAACACACTTAAATAAAATTTTGCAGGATCTGACTATCAATGGAGCTTCTCACATTCTACAAGCAAGAGATACTGACTGCTTATTCAAAATTTCTTCCCATTCAAATAAAATAAACTAAAATAAAAAATCCTATAAAGCTTGCATCTCAATCAGGTGCAGCTCCACCAACCAAATCATCAATCAATTCAATTGCCCTCTTAATTTTCCTCTCTCTACATGTTGACCCAGCAAGTGCCAACCAAGTTCCAATCTCAGGCAAGAACCCCATCTCTGCTAAACCAAACAAAGCAACTGTGGCATCTACCAGCCTTTCAACCTCACAGAGCAACAGCAACAACTTATTTGAAGCCGCATAATGAGGCAGTACCCCTCTTCCAAGCATCAAACCAAGCAACCCAACCGCTCTATCAACATCACCATTTCCAAGTATGCAATTCATTACAATCCTATAGCTCGCAACATTTAACCTAACACCTTCACGAGGCAATCTCTCAAGCATCGCCATGGCCTCTCCAACCCTCCCTCCCCTGCACAATCCTTCAATCAACACATTGTATGTAACAACATCAGCTTTGCATCCGCTATCTCTCATCTCTGTAACCAATTCAATCCCCTCATCAAATTGCCCAGCTTTACAAAGGCAGTTTATCAATGTTGTGTAGCACACAGCATCAGTCTCTTGCCCAGTACTCTGCATCTCATTAAACAACTGTTTCACCTCCTCCAGCTTCCCTTCCCTGCAGAAGCCATTCATCAGCGTGGAGTAATTGAACTTGTTTGGCTCGCACCCGTTGTTCCTCATGAAAACCAATATCGTCTTCGCCTTCTCCACACTTTCGTGTCGACAAAACCCATCGATCAACAAATTATACGTAAGTGGATCGGGCACGATGCGGCCTTTCTCGATCATTTCCTCGAAGAGTTGGAAGGCGTCCTTGAGACGGCCTTCAGAGCATAACGCGCCAATCAGCGTTGAGTAAGTTATCAGATTGGGGGTAGAGGACTTTGACTGACGCATTTCGTCGAGTAGATGGAAGGCGGAGGCGAGGTCACTGGACCGGCAGTGTAGCTTGACCAGGATGTTAAGAGTGCAAGTATTGGGTTCTAGGTTTAACTTGGTTTTCGCATCAGAGAGGAGCTTTTGTACGAGATCAATGCGGCCTGCTTCAACCAGGAGGTTGAGGCAGGTGCTGAAAGCTTTACTGGAAGGCTTCGAGCGTGTGATGGGAAGAATGAGGTGGAAGGCTTCAAGGATTTTTTCGTGGAGGAAGGAGCGGGACAACTGGGGCATGAGAGAGATAAGGAGGGATTCGTGAAAGCGGCAGGGTTCGGAGGCTGCGCGACGGAGGACGGCGTCGACGGCAGGGAAGAGGCGAGCGCGAGCGAGACGGTGGAGGAGGGCGGCGTAAGTGGATTGGTTGTGGGAGAAGCCTGGTTGGGTAGCGATGAAATTGAAGAGGTCCAGAGATTTCTGGGGATCGGGTTTCTGGATGATGAGGCGGACAGCGTCGGCATGTGAAATGAAGCGAGAGCGGCCGACTCGGGTGGGTGAGTCTGCAGATTTCTCCTGCGGCGGAGGAGTTGGAGGTTGGGATGTGGGCTTAAGATATTGAAGAGGGGAAATCCATGGAAGGGAAGGTGATGAAGAGGACGATGATGATGCAGGGAAGGAGGGTTTACGACGAAGTGACTGAGATGCCATGGGAGCAGGGGCGATTAGAGGTGTAAACGCATTTGGATGCTTAATAAAAAAAATGTGCTCAAAGGTTAGTTGTGGTGGCTATAAATGTTTATTTTTTTATAAAGTTAGATGTCGCTATAAAATTGTCATCGCATCTAATTAGATGTGTATATAAAAGCTGTCAAATACAATTTATCTAAATATATCTATTAATTTTCAAAACGCCATCGCAATAAATATACTATCCCAAATGGGCTCTTAATATAAAAAGTTTACAAATAATGTACAAAAATGACAAATTATTTTCTTTCTAGGGATAATAGAAGAGGAATTGATAATATATTATTGGAAAAATACTATGATGAGCATAAAATTAGACAATTTTTTTCTTTACCTAAAACTCTGCCATAACATAGAAGTTTTATAAAAAAAAGATGAAAGCATTAGTAGAATGATGAAAGCATTTAGTAGAATGATGAAATTTCAGTGTACAGTATCAAAAGTTTTTGTGCAAAAGTAATCAATACAAATTATTATGTGATTAAGCAGATGAATTTATGATTAATTTTGAAGATGACTCCGTATAAATTATTTAGAGGCAATAAATATAAATTTAGACGATTGCCTGGTTTACAATGTAAATGTTATATTTTGAATAATGAAAATAAACGCTTAAAAGATTTTGAAAAAAATTGGATGAAGGAATTTTCTTTGGATATTTAAATTATAATTGAGCTTATATAAATTTTCAATTTGAGATATATGATTCTAGAAGTGGTTGTATATATAATATTTTATCTCCTGTGTTCGCAACTCTTATCTGGGCCGACTGTTGATACTTTATAACGCGGCTTTAGATGATTCCCTTGGAGTTTTGTTAGCCCACAAGTTAATGATGAGGGTAAGGAAAATACACTTTACTGCTTGAGTCGATGTGTAATACCGATGGATGTAAAGTATCCTCCTGTTGAGATGCATAGTCTAGCTTTGATTTTCGCCGCTCAAAAGCTTAGACATTACATGTTTTCTCATAAGGTCAACATGATTTCAAAGGTTAACCCGTTCTAATATCTAATGACTCGCCCGACCCTTTCTGGTAAGTTAGCTAGGTGGTCGATAATTTTATTGCAATGTAATATAACATTTGTGCCCCTTCGCGCTATCAAACGGCAGATTTTAGCAGAATTTCTTGTAGCGCACCCACTACCAGCTGGGTCCCCTCTCAACGACAACTTGTCCGATGAACATATATTGCAAGTAGAACAGCCAAGTCCGTAACGTTGTGAAATATAGTTTGATGTGGCTTCGTCAACCAGAAAAGACAGAGGACTACAGACAGTTACACCCGACAAAGCGGGAATTGACCTGATTTTTGTCACATCGAAGCATGCAATGTTGAGATTTGATATCACCCGATAGAACAGTGCACCACAACGAGGCCGAGTACGAAGCTTTGATAACTGGCTTAGAGTTGGATATTAATGAAAATGACGGACATCGCCATCTATGGCAACTCACACTCATCATTCAGCAGATAGCTAGACAGTACAAGATCCCGAAACCAAGACTAGCACAGTATCACCACTATACGATGAATTATTTGAACAGATTCCCAGTGTGAAACTATACAGAATTCCTCAAAGAGACAATGCTCATGCTAATGCTTTAGCTAAGCTCAGAAGAAATTTGGCATATCCACCAGAAGACTTTATCGACATTATAGTACAAGGACGTTAGGTTCGGTCACAGATCAACATGGATAATTTGCACAAGCTAGAAAAGAAAGAAACGACAACGACAGTAACCAAGGATTGGCGCGAGCCGTTTGTCGAATACTTGCTGACTAAGAAACTGCCAAAAGAAAGGCCAGTGGTGCATCAGATTAAGAAGAGCCCAATGTAGTATGCTTTAATCAACAACGTATTGTACAGAATATCGTTTGATCAGATGTGGTTGAGATTTTTAAGTAGAGCATAAGTGCAGAATATCATCAAAGAGGTGCATGTCAGGTTGTGTGGTGTTCATCAGTCAGGGTTGAAAATGAAGATGAAAATCAAGATACTTGGATATCATTAGCCGGCAAGGATGTTTGATTGCATGGAGACAGCTAAGAGGTGTCACAAGCGCCAAGTACATGGGGTGTTCTTGCACCACTCGTTGAATGTACTATATCTAACGATCGCGTCGTGGTCATTCGACTTTTGAGGTATGGATATAGTAGGTCCTATAAACCCTCTATCTTCGAAGGGACACGAATTTATTTTGGTAGCTACGACTTGTCGTTACGGGAAGTTACAACACAACACGTCCTTTAGTTCTTTAGAAATCATATTATCTTCCATTTCAGTGTTCCACGCAGAATCATTTCAGACGACGGGTCAGCCTTCAAAAGCACAAAGAGGAATAACTTTGTTAGAGGACATGGGATAGATTGGAGGTACTATACGATCTACTACCCCATAGCGAATGGTCTAGCAGAGGTCTTCAACAAAACAATAGTGCAAATTTTAAGAAAATATTGGACGATAATAAATAAGATGGCACAAGAAGCTTTGAAAATTTCATGTTATGATAAGTATTTAATTTTTTATGATTTAATTAAGTTTTATGATATTTAATTAATTAAGAACAACATATTAAACAAATGTTTTTTATTTTTGGTTCATTAAATCTTCTATTTCTGGGCACAGGGGTATTTTTATCTAATTTTCTGATTTTTATATGCAAAGATATTTTTTTTAAGTTATATTTCATTTTCTGTATTTATTTAAATCAAAATGTCCCTATTTATCTACTTAACAATGTAACATCCACGTCAACATAGGCAGCTTTTAAAAACCATGCGTCGTCCCACAGTTGATTGCGATTTACACCTCAACCACCACGTGTGCCCGCAGTACTGGGGTCTTGTAACGCTCCGCGCCATTGCTCAAAACAATCCGTGTCGTCCATTTAAATACATGGGAATAGAAGATATCGGTTCATCATCCCCAATTAGTTATAATTAGGGGTGTAAACGAACCGAACACGAACGAACAAAACTAGTGTTCGTGTTCGGTTCATTCGAAAATTAAGTTGTTCGTGTTCGAAATTGTTCGTGAATGTTCTGTTCGTGTTTGGTTAGATTTGTTCGAAATTAGTTCAAATTGTTCGTATTGTTCGAGTTGTTCGTAATGTTCGAATCGTTCGAATTGTTCGAATTGTTCGAAATTGTTCGAATTGTTCGAAATTATTTATACAATTTATGTATTTTCTTTGTTGTGTTTATTTTTAATAGAAATTTCTTTAAATGAGCAAAAAATGCATTACTAAACTATTTTCGAACAAACCGAACACGAATACTAGTTATGTTCGTTCATGTTCGGTTCGTTTACAACCCTAATTGTAAGATAAAAGTCTCATTAAAATAGCTTCAAAATCTTAAAATTTTACATAATCTGCATAATATATATATAGTGCAATTTATATTACATTTGATTTAAAAGATCTAATTCTAATATAAATTTGGCATAAAAAAATAAATACTGTGGACACATTTTAAGGCCAGCAATGTGAACCAGCCTCACCCAATGAAGCGTCATAAGACAAATGTGTGTGAACGAGACTCAAATGAAATACATATAGCATTAAAATTTAGCTAAAAAAAAGGTCCATATTTGAATAAAATCTATTCACAATGAACCTCGACAAACTCTTAAAACCTTACAACTTTTTCTGAGAACACATCAAGCATTTCTACATCTCAATGATATTAAACTAATAGATAAAAGTGCTTTCAAATAGAAACAAAACTATTTAATCTGAAGAACGAGTCTTTGAACGAAAGTTGCCATTATTCTACAGCTTGATTACAGTACCTGTAAATTTGACAAGACATTACATTCAACACCTTAATTCAAACAATATTATCGAACTATGCACCAATTAATACCAAATGAAATGTTAAAACGAACAACAACACAAAAACAGCTCACAACTACAAGTAGCCTTTTGAACAGTTAAAAAAACAGGAGCATCCACATACATAGCACACAATTCTTATGTATTTACCATCTCACTAATCTTCCATAGTTACACACATTGCATTCCAATCTATAATATCACATAAAAATAGCATTATTACCCATTTTTAAAAGTTACAAACATCTTACTATGTATAGGTTTAAAGCACCAAAGTGTTCTGTACATAAAGATGAAAGTTGAGGTGTGAGATATGTAAATATATAAGAATTGTGTGCTACATATGCAAACTTCCCTTCAACAACAATATCATGCGAGCAAACTATATTACTTAACATCAATATGAACAATTATTTTAATACAAGTATGTAGAAGTTCACCGTATTGCCAAATATCAATTAATTTGCCATAAAATCACAGCATCAAAATATATGAAACAATTTTTTTAATACAAGTAAATTGAAACCCAATTCTTTGTGTTGCGAAATAGCACGTGATTAGCAATTTGCATTAATTGCAGCATCGGAAGATTAAACAAGATTATACTTCACGTGATCAACACTTGATAACAAAATGGATTTGGCATTTACTTTTTCATAAGATATAATCAAGGCAGTTTATATAGAATTTATAAATTAAAGCCAAAAATTAAATGATAAAGCAATTTTATACGCTCAACTAAACCAGTCATTTATCAGACTTGATAGCAAAAGTAAATCATCATAGATACCTTGCCAACAGCACCAACAACAATAGTTGCATCAGAACAACCATAAGCAGTGGCATAACTCAGCGGAGCCAGTATATAAATCACTGAATCATGGCAATTTAAAACCTGAAGTGAAGAAATCCATCCCATAAGTGAAATAGAAGTGAACACATGCTATAGATTACTAAAATAAATGTACATAAACTCCTGTAATACTTTTGAGATGCCCTCACCTTGAAAGGATGTCTTATCGTGTCAGAAGCTTGCTTCACTACAGAAGCTTTAGATATACCCTCTACTATAGTGTGATTCCTCGACTGTACAGTACCAGGTTGAAATAATCCACTCTACAAACCACTGCTTCGCAGCTTTGCTTTGTTTGCCGAGGCATCCACCATTGTTACATCCACGTCATTAATGCCTCCCATTCCAGTTTCTCTTGTAGGTGATTTATCAGCAGCAACAATGTGCTCCAAAGAAATTGCTATACTTTGCAAAAGCCAGTCAAGAACTTTGCTGGCAGGTACAAAAATATTAGAGGCATTGTCGTCACAGTTTACAAAGAAAGGGCAAGCTTGGCTAAGCGGTATTCCCTCATGGCCATCGTCAAAGAATTGGATCAGAAGTCCAAGGCGTTGAAAATTGTCCAAAGTTAAAACCTGTTAACATTAACATGAGTAAACACAAACATAATGCCAGATCTTGTCCACCAGGGACAGCAGCAAGTTAATGGAAAAAAAGGGAGAAATAGAAATGAGAAGATGACAGATAAAGAAAGAAGTGATGATGAAGAACAAGCCAAAGAAGGAGGGTTCTCACCGAGACGAGCTTTCGCGTTTTTGAGCGAAGGAGGAGCAGCCGAAACCCTACAGCGGCGTGCGACTGCGAGAGGGGAAAGGGAAAAGGGCGAACTGCGAAGCGGCAAAGGGAAAAGTGGGGAGTGGAGCTTTACATTTGTTTATATTAATATATATAAATAATATGTATAATATATTATATTAATTATATAATTATATATTACTGTTAAGTAGTAATATATAAATATATTATTATTAATAATTTATTGTATAATATTATTTACAGAATATAATTTTTAAAATATGCCAAATAATTTGAGTATATAATTATTTTTAAAATATTATAAATTATATATATATATATATATATATATATATATATATATATATTTATTTATTTATTTATTTATTTTAAATTATTTAATATTTCGAACAATAACGAACTGAACACGAACAAACGCATCACTGTTCGTGCTTGGTTCGTTTAGCAAACCGAATGAAAAAAAGTGTTCGTGTTCATCTCGTTTGCTTATCGAACGAATCGAACACAAACTTCTTAGCGAACCGAACACGAACTGTTCGCGAACAACGAGCTTTTTTGACAGCCCTAGTTATAATTCGAGAACCGTCCAAGTTCTAGAGTTAAGATCTCCCTCGATACTTAACCAAATTAAGTGTGGTTTTTTTCTTAAAACTTCATCTAAGTGAGATGAACACATCTATATGGCTACGTGAACAAGGATTGCTCATTCTCTTCATAGAAGAACAAAACTAGAGAGATTTAGGGATTTTTGAGCTATACCTTTGCCCTAAAGGTGAGGCCTCAATTGTGTTGGTTGAGAAGTTTCGTCTAGACACCACGAACCTACTCTAAGTGTTGATTTCCTTTGTGGTTGAGCTTAGGTATGACCTAGACCAAAGGGTGGCTCGTGTGTGGTTTAGGGTTATGATAGAGGTTGAGGGAGAAGGAGGTTTTGATTAGGGAAGTGATTTTGAGGTGTGGGGAAGCTTTTGGAAGAATCAATTTGGAGTTTTGGTGAAGTTAATTTTGAGACCAAAAAAGCCCAAGATTTGAGTTGAGAAATTAAGGTTTTGTGGTCCATTTGAGAGCTTAGGAATGATGGGCATGAGCTTCGTGTGAGTGCAAGGAGGGTTTGGGATGATTTTGGCAGAGATTCCCCAATGACTTTACACTTTTTCATTTTTTTTGTCGTGAGGGGATGCTCTATTTATAATTTGAGCTATGGCGATCCATTAGCCAGGATAAGGGATCCAAGGTGGCGCTTATGTGGAGGGAGAATAAGGGCAATGGTCAATGGGAGTGACCCACCATGGATGGGTGAAATTTTGGGTATTGGACCTATAGGTGGTCCTAAGGTTTGGGTTTTGATATACCTAAATTATATAGTGTTTTTAAGCATATTTTTATACCTTTTTTTGATGTATTGCACTTTAATGGAAGGTATTTTTGTATTTTTCTTGTAAGTATGATTAAAATGAGTGATTACGATGAAAGAAACAAAAGAGGATCAAATTTTGAGTAAAATTGAAAGATGTATAAAATTAGCATCTGGCGCTTAAGCACCGGATGGCTGGCGCATAGGCGCCACAGTTAAAGTGACGAATTTATTTAAATTTGGCGTGAATTTGAAGGGGTTTTTGAAGCATCCTTTTGTTTAAACTTCACTAACTTCCCTTTAGCACCAAAATTCATTTAAAATTTGAACGGATGGATGCATTCTTGGTAGATACCTTGAATCTGAACATATTTTGAAGAGACACCAAGTCACCTTTTGGAAAATTTTAAAAAGAAGACTTGAAGATCAGAAAAAGGGTTGTTGTTGGAGGGAGTGATTAGTGTTAAGAGTCAAGTTTATGTTAGAGAGAGTACACATTTCCACTTCACCACTTTTATTATCAATTGTATCTAGTTTTTTATTAAGAGTAGAATGAGATTTGGAGTCAACGTAGTCGGCGCCAACCTCTATTAAGTCTTGTAAGGGGAAAGAAAAGTTTCAAAGGAACTTCAAGATTCTTGTGGAGAGGATTTTCAGATAAGTGTTTAACTTTGTTTTACAATTGATTTTTAAGTAAAACTTATTGTGTTTTCACTATGATTTCTACTTTCAAATCAAGTTGTGATTGTGTTTTCTCCATGAATTCTAAGTAATTTTCTTTATCTTTTTCTTTTTAAATGACGAAGTAATTAAATTATGGAAGGAAGTTGTGTGAAGTATAGGATTTCAATGCTGGAAGAAGTTTGATGATTCACTACCTTGCACTTCATTTACTTCTTAATTTAGCCAATTAAGATGTTAAAATTTGTTGGGAGATTATGTAAGATCCATTGGGGTATTGTCTCAATCAACAATTGAAAAGAATCACATGCAATTATATAGATGAGAATTGTAGTCCATATGATTGGGTGCAAATAAATAGGAAGATATGCTTATAATGGGGAGTAAAATTAGAGGGCTTTTGAGTGACAGACTAAAGCCCCTAATTTGGTTTGATGTGAAAATTTTTTTATGAGATATTAGCCCCCAGGTGGACGGAATGGAGAGAACTCTAGAGTGAGAGCTAGTATCTTTCCTGCCTAACCCATCTATAAGATTTCAAATCATAAAATTAACCAATGTTCTTTATAGAACCAAATAAGGGTAAAGAATATAATTGCTTCTACTTGGTACAAAACATTTTAGATACTTCCACAACGAAATTCCATAATTATTACTAATTCATTGAAAGAGGAAAAAGATATTTTATTCTCATTTGCTTTCATACTATTTTAAAGTTGTGTTAACTTTAGTTTTTTGCTACTTTTTATTCAGAAAATATCAAAAACAAATTTAAAAAATTTTATATCTTAAAACATACTTTACAAAAATCATTTTAAAAAGTAAAAAACTATTTTTCTTTTTTCTTTAAATTTTTAGACATTTCCCTGTGGGTTCGATATCTCGGACTTAATTAAAAAGTTCTTTATTACTTGATAAACGATGTGTATACTTGCGTAGTATCCCATTTTATAAATAATTAAAGTATAATTTCATATCTAAATCATAAGCATAAATATTCGGCGTAGTCAAGCTTTCGGCATCCATTGCCGGGGAAAGAGATAACATAAATTGAAAAACGTAAGGATAAATATTTGGGGATCAACTTTTTGGTGCCGTTGCCGGGGAAATTAATTAAAATTTTTTTAAAGAAAATTCAAGAAAAAAATAAGTTTTTACTTTTCATTGTTTTTGTTAGTGTGTTTTATTTTATTTTGTTAATTTTGAATGCGTAGTTTAGGTTCTGAAGGACTTGTGCCTTATGATTCTAAATTAGAGAGAACTATAAGAAAAATAAAAAAAATTAAAAATTTAGAAAAAGATATAAATATTCAAGAATTGACAAATCAAGATAATCAAAATGTTGAAATCCATCAAGAATTTAGACCTTTAAGAGATTATGCTGACCCTATGGTGGATGAACTTCATGGTAGTATTCAACACCCCGCTGTAGTTACTAATTCATTTGAACTTAAACCTACTATTTCCAGATGGTATCTAATAATCTGTTTGGGGGAGCACCAACTGAAGATCCTAATTTACATCTTGCCAATTTTCTAGAATTGTGCGCTACTTTTAAATACGATGGTGCTTCAGATGATGCTATTAAACTTAGACTTTTTCCCTTTTCACTGAGTGATAAAGCTAAGATTTAGTTAAATTCGTTAGCACATCGATTTATCAGAACTTGGGGTGATTTAGCACAAAAATTCCTTGCTAAATATTTTCCACTATCGAAGGCTGCGGAACCTAAAAATGATATCACATCTTTTTATCAGTTTGAAGGTGATTCCATATATGAAGCATGGGAGCATTTTAAAGATCTCTTAAGAAAGTTTCCATATCATTTGATTCCAGATTGGTTAATAATTCAAACCTTTATAATGGATTAGCTGGATCTCTTTGATCTATTATCGATGTCGATGCTGGTGGTTCATTGATGTCTAAACAGTTTGATGATGCTTATGCTTTAATTGAAGAAATGACTACTAATAATTTTCAATGGCCTTCTGAAAGGTTAAATCATAAAAATGTAGCCAAAATTCATGAAAATGATGCTTTTGCAATGCTAGCAAATCAAGTTGCAGCAATTTCATGGAAGATGTAACCAATTTGGGATGAATTTTTCTCAGCCAACTTCCACGATTGAAGACAATTCATTAAGCCAAATGGTTGATTCTCAAACTTCACCAGAAACTTTGAATGTTATAAGCCTAATAAACCATATTCTAATTATTATAACCCAAGTTGGAAAAACCATCCAAACTTTAAATGGAATATCAATAATTAGGGTGTTAGTAATCAATAATGGGGGACCAACCAAGTAAACCTATTGGGAAACTTGAACAAGTAAGGGAATAGTAATTATAGACCAACCTATCCTCCAGGTTTTAATAATACTTCACAATTTAAGGAGAAGAAGTTGTCTGTAGAATAGGTGGTGTTATAAATGAGAAATCAATTACGAATTCAAGGAGCCACAATAAAAAATATTGAGAATCAATTGAGACAGATTGTCATTCATTAAGTAATAGATCCCAAGGAACACTTCCTAGTAATACAGAAGTAAATCCAATATACAAAACTAAAGAGCAAGTACAAGCTATTCAGTTGAGAAGTGGAAGAGAGTTGGAAGGTGGAGTTCAAAAAGAGACTGAAGTAGAGAAAGAAGAAATTGATCAGAAAGGTTTAGAAAAACTTATTTCTCCACCTAAAGTTGATTTAGAAAAGCCACCACGTCCATTTCCTCTGACACTTCGACAACAAAAATTGGATAAGCAATTTTCAAAATTCTTGGAGATATTTAAGAAGCTTACAATCAACATTTCATTTGCTGAAACCTTAGAACATATGCCAAGCTATGTGAAATTTATGAAGGATATTCTCAACAAAAAGGGGAAGTTTAAAGATAATGAGACTGTTGCCCTTAGTGAAGAGTGCAGTGCAATAATTTAGAAAAAGCTTCCTGAAAAGCTTAAAGATCCTCGAAGTTTCACAATTCCATGTGCAATCGGGGATAGATTTTTTGGAAAAGCTTTATGTTGTTTAGGTGCAAGCATTAACCTTATGCCATTATCAATATTCAAAAGACTGGGATTAGGAAAAATAACTCCTACCACTATAACTTTGCAATTAGCTGATCGTTCGATCACATATCCTAAAGGAGGATGTTTTGGTAAAAGTGGATCAATTTATTTGTCTTATTGATTTCATTGTGTTGGATATGAAGGAAGATAAAGAGATGCCCATAAATTTAGGGATACCTTTCATTGCCATAGGTAGAGCTATGATAGATGTGCAAAAAGGGGAATTAATGATGCGAGTTAATGATCAAACTATTACATTCAATATTTCAAAGTCAATGAAATATCCTGCAAGAGGTAAAGATGATGAATGTTATAGGATGGATTTTATCAAATATTTGAGTGAATGTCATTTCAAGTCAACTTATGAAGAGAAATATGAAAGTAAAGAATTGGAACACTAGCAAGAAGAGGAATTACAAGATTCTGAAGATTTTCATGAGGAAGATTTAAATTATGTTCATGAAAATTTTGAAATTTTAGACGTGACTAAAAAAGATGAATCTTTTGGTCCTTCAATTGAAAAACCTCCTTAACTTGATTTAAAGATGCTTCCTAATCATTTGAAGTATGCCTTTTTAGGTGATTTCTCAACTTTGTCAGTTATAATTTCCTTTCAATTAACTGAATTGCTTGAAATTTTAAAGAATGGATGGACAATAGCTAATATTAAAGGAATGAGTCCTTCAATTTGTATGCATAGAATCCTTATGGAGGATAACTGCAAATCTCAGAATGATCCTCAAAGGAGATTAAATCCTATCATGAAAGAAGTTATTAAGAAAGAAATTTTAAAGTGGTTGGATGCTGGAATTATCTACCTTATTTCAGATATTGCATGGGTTAGTCCTACTCAATGTGTTCTTAAGAAAAGAGGAGTTATTGTGATTGTTAATGAAAAGAATGAAATAATACTAGTAAGATATGTTACAGGATGGTGAATATGCATTGATTATAGAAAATTAAACCTTGCCACCATGAAAGATCATTTCCACTTCCTTTTCTAGATCTCAGATGTTGGATAGACTAGCTGGGCATAAATATTTTTGTTTTCTGGATGGATATACTGGTTACCACCAAATTCAAATTGCTCCTGAGGATCAAGAGAAAACAACATTTACCAGATACATTTGCTTTTAGAGGAATGCCCTTTGGTTTATGTACTGCCCCTGCTACATTTCAGAGTGTATGATGGTAGTTTTGTGTGATTTAATAGAAAAAGGAATTGAAGTTTTTATGGATGAATTTTCAGTGTTTGTAATTTCATTTGAATCATGTTTAGAACATCTATCTAAAGTTCTAAAACGATGTGAATAAGCTAATCTGGTTCTTAACTGGGAGAAATGCCAATTTATGGTAGCAGGAAGAATTGTTCTGGGACATCGTACATCAGAAAATGGTATGGAAGTAGATCCTGCAAAAATTGAGGTAATCTCTAATTTACCTTGCCTAACTAATGTAAGGAGAATTAGAAGTTTTCTGAGACATGCTAGATTTTACAGGTGTTATATTAAAGACTTTTCAAAAATTTTGAAGCATTTATGTAGTTTACTGGAAAAAGATGTAATTTTTAAATTTGTTAATGATTTCCTAAAAGCTTTTGAAACATAAAATAAAAATTAATCACTCACCTCTTATAGTCTCACCAAACTGGGAAAACTCTTTTGAATTAATGTGTGATGCTAGTGATTATGCTATTGGAGCTGTTTTAGGTCAGAAATATGATAAAAGTTTTAAAGTAATTTACTATACTAGTAAAACTTTTAATGAAGCTCAAATTAATTATACCACTGCTGAGAAAGAGTTATTAGCTATAGTATTTGCCTTTGATAAATTTAGATCATATTTAATTGGAATTAAATGTGTGGTGCATACTGATCATTCTGCTATTAAGTTTTTAATGAAGAAGAAGGATACAAAACCAAGATTGATTTGAAGGATTCTTCTTTTGCAAGAATTTAATTTCTAGATAGTAGATAGGAAGGGTGCTGAAAATCAAAGTGTTGATCATCTGTTCAGGCTTGAAACTGAATAATCTCTCTGTGATGCTGAAGAAATTAATGAAAATTTTCCTGATGAAAAATTTTTCACTATTAATGAGTGGCGTGTTCCGTGGTATGCCGAAATTGTATACTTTATTGTCAGTGATATTTTACCCTATGGTTTGACATACCAGGAGAAGAAGAAATTTATATCTGAAGGCAGAACTTATTTTTAGGATGACCCAATTTTATATAACCATGGAAAGGATTTGATTATTCAAAGAAGTGTGCCTTTAGAAGAAACTTATGAAATTATTTAAAAAAAAAATTCCAATTATGGGGGATATTTTGGAGTGGATAAAATTGCATATAAAATCTTACAATCTGGATTTTATTGGCCTACAATTTTTTAGGATGTTAATATTTATATTAAAAATTGTGATCGATGTCAACGTGTAGGCAATATTTCTTGAAGAAATGAGATACCCCTCAATTATATGTTGGAAGTTGAAATATTTGACGTTTGGGGAATAGATTTCATAGGACCATTTATACCATCTTTCAGAAATACATACATTTTGATAGTAGTAGACTATGTATCCAAATGGATAGAAGTTGTTGTTTTACCTCGATGTGATGCTCAAAGTGTTGCAAAATTATTAAATAAGAATATATTTTATAGATTTAGAATACCAAGAGTAATCATAACTGATGGGGGAAGTCATTTTAGAAATGTGATTATGGAAAAGTTAGTAAAAAAATATCATATTAACCATCACATTGCTACTGTTTATCATCCGCAGACAAGTGGTTTGATTAAATTATCCAGTCGTGAAATTAAAAGAATATTGGAAAAGACTATTAATCCAAATAGAAAGGATTGGTCAATCAAATTGGATTATGCTTTGTGGGCTTATAGGACTGCCTATAGAACTCCTATAGAAATGTCCCCATATAGGTTAATTTTTGGAAAAACTTGTTATTTACCAGTTGAACTTGAGCATAAAGCATATTAGGCTATTAAAGAGTTTAATTTTAATTTGAAAGATGCTAGAGAAAAGAGATTGTTGCAATTGAGCTTGAAGAGATAAAGAATGAATCTTATGAAAATGCTAAGATTTATAAAGAAAAGATGAAGTTATAACATGATCAGAAGATTCTTACTAAAAATCTTGAGTCAGGGCAAAATGTTTTGCTCTATAATGCTAGATTGAGAATTTTTGTTGGAAAACTTAAGTCCAGGTGGACAGGCTCATTTATTGTGATGAAAGTTTATTCCTATGGAGCTGTGGATAATTAAGATCCTAAGGCTGGAAAAATATTTAAAGTGAACGGTCGTAGACTTAAAGGTTACTTTTTTGTCGATCAATCTAAACCTGATAAGAATCTGATGTTGGGTAACTCATAATAAGCTCTGGTTATGTCAGACTGATGACGTAAAACCAAGTGCTTTGTGGGAGGCAACCCATATTTATCGGTGTGCTTTGTTTATATTTGCTTTGTGTGCTTTTATTTGGTTTGATTTGAGAATTGTGGTAGCATTTTGGAGTTTTTTATGCTATAGTGGTGTTTATTTGACCTTATTTAATGACTTAAAGGAATCAGAATGAAGATTTTGACATTTGGCATAACCGTGCAAAAATGTGCACTGGCGGCTATGCGCCGTTGGTTGGCGCATAGACGCCATAGTTATAAAAAATGTGAAAAATATGGCTCTAGAAGCCAAAATCGCGGGTGAGTAGTTTTTGGAGTTATTAATGAGTTTTAACACGTCTAGGATCGGTTTTGTACCTTCCAAAGTCTATAAAAAGGCCCTGAATTTATAAAATACTTTCCCCAGTTCTTATTTTCATTCCTGAGTCTTCTGAAAGAGTATTTTGAGAGCAAAAATGTCTTCTTGGGAGAGCAAAGTTAAGAAGAAAGAGGAAACCAAGAAGAAGAAGTTTATTTGTGATAATGCACAAGATTTATATAATGGATTTCAGTTGTGAGTATCCAATGTATAACAGAAAGGATTACGAAGATCGAGGCCGATGTGGAGTCTATCAATGCAAAGTTAAATGAAATTAATTCTCATTTAGCGCACATAAGATGGCAACTCAAAATGTAATTCAGTCATACAATTCATGTGGAAGAAGTGAATAGAGCGATGTATCTGAAGAACAAATGGACAGAAGAAGACGATGTAAAAGCTTTTAATCATCGCCCGTTTTATCATATTTACATTCTAGATGGTTCAAATGGAACTAATGGTTGTTCTGGATATATTCCACCTGATGGAGATTGGAATTAAATTATGTGTGGACTTGTGGTTTGATTATATGTGTTTAGTGTTTTAAGTGTGATTTAATTAATGTTTGTGTTTGTTGCACTTTACATATGTTTGATACTTCTCAATGATGTATGTTAGTGTTTAATTACATATGTTTAAACTTATGTATTTTGAGAATTTCATCTAAAGTGTTTGGATAGAAATTTATAGTTTGTATTAAGTGTGTTTTAATGTTTAATGAAATATAAGTTTGTGTTTGTGTGAAATTTGTGTGGAATCATTGGAAATTAATGTGTGCTTTTGGAGTATTAGAAGATTTTATGGGGAGAAATAATTATTCGAAGTGATTAAAGGAGATTAACTCAGATTTTTGATGGAATTAACTTAATTGTCAAAATTTGGGCATTAGCGCCTAAGCGCCAAACCGACGGCGCATAAGCGCCAGATTTCGCGGCTAAGCGCCATATGCTTGTGCATAGGCGCCGGTTCGCGAAAATCGATTTTTGGTAGTTAAAAACCCGAAATTTGCCATTTTTAACATCCCCATCACCTTCAACCTTTTGGTTTCGCAAAATAGGAACTTAAGACATCAATATTTGGATCATTTTAGAGCCAATTTTGTCAAAATTTGTTGAATTTAAGTTACTTAAGGTATGATCACTACTCCTAAGTAAAAAATTATGATTTTCACCATGTATTTTGAGTACATTATTGAAAAATCTGAAAAACACTATTCATGGTGAAAATTTGAGTAAAGCATGAGAAATTGCTTGGATTTAGTGGAGTTTACCTTTAGAAGCTAAGTAACAAGTTTAGTTTAAATTTAGAATTTATGGTGAATTTTTTGTGAATTTTTAGAGATGGCTCCAAAGTCAAAGCGTTCGAAAGGAAAAGAAAATTTTGATTCAGACAAATTTATCAGTTCTAAATCGGAGAATCGTTACGTCGATGCACTTGCATCACGAAAATTGATTCCAAAGCAATTTTTTAGTAAGCCAGGAGGAGAAATTGAGGAGATGATTACAAGAAAGAATTGGGAAAGATACTGTTGCTTCTTCACTGTTGCAGTTGTTTCTGTGGTGAGAGAGTTCTATGCTAACTTGCCTGCAACAGAAGATAATTTTGTGATGGTTAGGGGGGAACAAGTGGATTTTTCGCATGCGGTAATTAA
Source organism: Papilionanthe hookeriana x Papilionanthe teres (assembly GCA_022702705.1). Classification (NCBI taxonomy): domain Eukaryota; kingdom Viridiplantae; phylum Streptophyta; class Magnoliopsida; order Asparagales; family Orchidaceae; genus Papilionanthe; species Papilionanthe hookeriana x Papilionanthe teres. The sequence continues at coordinate 33,069,132 of CM040436.1, read as the reverse complement.
TATTTTTTACTGATTACCTCATGAGATGTTTTGTTTTTATTTGAATTATCATCCTTATGAGGGAGAGTTAGATGAGATTATGGCCTTTCTTACTACTAGAAGAGGTTTGTGTGAGATTACAAATGAAAGAAGAGTGAATTTTCAAGCCTCTAAGTTGAATGCCACTTCAAAGACATAGCATTACTTCATCTCATCTAAGCTTCTGCCTTCAAGTCATGTTAGTGATGCTACAATGGAGAGAGCTATTCTGATCCATTGTATTCAGCAGGGAAAGCATTTGGATATTGGGGCTATTGTTTTTTATTATATTTTGAACTGTGCCAGAGCTGCTACTATTGCAGGTATGAGATTTCCATCTCTGATTTATTCACGTTGTGAGCAGTTTGGTGTTAAGTCTGAAACATGGGAAGAGGTTCTTCAGCCACTTAGACCTATTACCGGTGTAAATGTGAACACTTACACTGTACATTCAGTATTTGGTTGGAAAGGAGGATCTGTCAGAGCTTCCAGTGGTTCTGCTTCTGCTGCTTCAACTTCTTGTGCTTCTACTGCACATGCATCATCCTTCAGAGATTCAGAAACTGGATTATTAAAGAAGATTTTAAAGAAGGTGAGTCTTACCAGAGAGCATGTTAGAGATATGGATGGTAAGATTGAAAATATTGAAAGGTATATTGTAAAACATGATGAATATGAGGATAATTATCAACAGTACATGGACAGAGTGATTAGAGGAAATCACAATGCTGAGATGCCCCTCATCCTTCTTATATACCTTATGTGTCATCCAAAGACTGGAATGAAGAAGAAGATGATGATGATTAGAATTGTTATGTTAAGTTTATGATGTTGTTATGTGATTTTTTTATGTGTTGTGTGCTTTTATTTGATATTTTTATATGTGATGTGATGTATTTTGCTATGGACTCTGATGTTGTGTAGATTATAGTTGGACTTTCAGATGTTTATATGTTGGATTGAGGTTTTATGATGTAATATGTGATGTGTTTGTGGTAGTAAATGTTTTTATGTGTTTTTAGTGTTTAAGTTTTTAGTAGTGTCTAATTTAATTTCTATAAATATTATAAAAATTTAGAACACTATTAGAAACCACTATTTATATATCATGTTTAAACTTTTCAAATTTTGCTACCATTTATTTTCTAGTATGTTGTGATTTGTGGTGTGTATTTGCTTTGAAGACCTCCACTATTGTCGAAGTCCTTTGAAAATTTGAAATTTCTATTTATGAAAAACTAAAAAACTTAATTTGATTTCTTTTTACTCTTTGTTTTTAAACTATTATACTTGTATATTTAGAATATTAAAATTCCTGCAAGCATGTTATTCTAGTTTTTAATTCTTACCCATGTATCATTTCTTATGCTTAAATGTTTTATCCTACTAAAAAATTAATGTTTGGGGGGAATTTAAAAACAAATTTTCAAAAAAACTAAAATTTTATTTGTTCTTAAGAATACTTAAATAAAATTTGATTTTTGATTGAAAATAATTATGTATATGAAGTTATTAGGAACCAAAATTTTGGATATAGAAATGAGTAAGAGAATTTGGATAAAATTTATAGTAATGATGAAAAATTTAAAGTTAAAATTTTTTTAGTAAATAAATGTTAATTATAGTTAAACTATCTTTAGTAAGAAGTATTGTATTTTTAGATAAATAGAAGATTTGACTTTTATTTTTCAAAGCTTAAATTTCTTTTTTTGAGAAATAATTTTTAATAATATAATTATGATTTTTAAGTGAAGGATATATATATCAGACATTTATTGTAAATGAAAGGGTGTAATTCAAAATCATTAAAAGCATATCCAGATACCGTAATCCTTGCCTTATAAAAAAAGAAAAAAAACAAAACAAAACCAAAAAAAGAAAAAGAAAAAAAAAACGAGAAAATAGTATGTAAAAAGGACGGAGAAGGTTGAGGATTTAAGGGCCTAATTAAAAATTCGTTCCATACCTAAAGTTTAAAATATAAGTTTTAAGAAAATCTAAAGCTTAAGGTTATAATATAGTAAGTAAAATTATTTCTAAATAAAAATTTTTAAGTGAGAAAAATGAAATGTTTGAATCCTATATTTGGAAAAATCTACAAGTATTTCTGAATTAGATAGGAACTAATATTTTTCATTATCCTTTACTTTAGAATCTTCAAACTTTAAGTTGGTCTCATTTACTAAATTTTTTTCTAATTTGGACTATTTTCATTTCTAGAACAAAATTTTGAAACATTCCTAAAAAACTCATTTACATAATTTGCATGTTAAGATTTTCGAAGTGATAAAGTGTCACTTAAGGACAAGTAACATTTTAAGTTTGGGGGATTTTGATATACCTAAAATAAATAATTTTTTTAAGCACATTGTTATACCTATTTTTGATGATATTGCACTTTAATGGAAGATATTTTTGTGTTTTTCTTGCAGGTATGATTAAAATGAGTAATTATGATGAAAGGAACAAAAGAGGATCAAATTTGGAGCAAAAATTGAAAGATGTGCAAAACAATTAAAGTGACGAATTTATTGAAATTTGGCGCAAATTTGAAGGGTCTTTGAATCATCCTTTGGTTTAAAATTTACTAACTTCCCATCATCGCCAAAATTCATTTTAAATTTGAACGGATGGATGCATTCTTGGTGGATACATTGAATATGGATATATTTTGAAGAGACACCAAGACACCTTTTGGAAAATTTTAAAAAGAAGACATGAAGATCAGAAAAAGGGTTGTTGTTGGAGGGTGTGATTAATGTTAAGAGTCAAGTTTATGTTAGAGAAAGTATACCTTTCCACTTCACCACTTTTATTATCAAATGTATCTAGATTTTATTAAGAGTAGAATAGAGATTTGGAGTCAACAGAGTTGGGCGCAAACCTCTATTGAATCTTTTAAAGGGAAAGTAAAGTTTCAAAGGAACTTCAAGAGTCTTGTGAAGAGGATTTTCAGATAAGTGTTTAACTTTGTTTTACATTTTGTTTTTAAGTAAAACTTATTGTTTTTTTCACTATGATTTCTACTTTCAAATCAAGTAGTGATTGTGTTTTCTCCATGGATTTGAAGTAGTTTTCTTTATTTTTTTCCTTTTAAATGATGAAGTAATTAAATTATGGAAGGAAGTTATGAGAAGTATAGGATTTCAATGTTGGAAGAAATTGTGATGATTCACTACCTTGCACTTCATTTACTTCTTGATTTGGCCAATTAAGATGTTAAAATTTGTTGGGAAACTACGTAAGATCCATTGTGGTATTGTCTCAATCAACAATTGGAAATAAACACATGTAATTATATGGATGAAAATTGTAGTCCATATGATTGGCTGCAAAGAAATAGGAAGATATGCTTATAATGGGGAGTAAAATTAGGCGACTTTAGAGTGACAGGCTAAAGCCCTCTAATTTGGTTTGAAGTGAAAAATTTTGTTATGAGATGTTAGCGCCTAGGTGGAGGGAATCGAGGGAACTCTAGAGTGAGAGATAGTATCTTTTCTACCTATCCCATCTACAAGATTTCAAATCATCGAATTAACCAATGTTCTTTATAGAACCAAGTAAGGGTAAAGAATATAATTGCTTCTACTTGGCACAAAACATTTTAGATACTTCCACAACGAAATTCCATAATTATTACTGATTCATTGAAAGAGGAAAAAGATATTTTATTCTCATTTGCTTTCATACTATTTTAAAGTTGTGTTAACTTTAGTTGTTTGCTACTTTTTATTCAGAAAATACCAAAAATAAATTTAAAAAACTTTATATCTTAGAACATACTTTACAAAAATCATTTTAAAAAGTAAAAAGTTATTTTTCTTATTTCTTTAAATTTTTAGACATTTCCCTGTGGGTTCGATATCTCGGGGCTTAATTAAAAAGCCTCTATTACTTGATAAACGATGTGTATACTTGCGTAGTATCCGATTTTATAAATAATTAAAGTATAATTTCATATCTAAATCATAAGCATAAATATTCGGCGGAGTCAAGCTTTTGGCATCCGTTGCCGGGGAAAGAGATAACATAAATTGAAAAACGTAAGGATAAATATTCAAGGATCAACTTTTTTGCGTCGTTGCCAGGGAAATTAATTAAAATTTTATGTAAAGAAAATTCAAGAAAAATTAAGTTTTTACTTTTCATTGTTTTTGTTAGTGTTTTTTATTTTATTTTGTTAATTTTGTATGCGTAGTTCAGGTTCTGAAGGACTTGTGCCTTACGATTCTGAATTAGAGAGAACTATAAGAAAAATAAAAAAAATTTAAAAATTTAGAAAAAGATATAAATATTCAAGAAATGGCAATCAAGATCACCAAAATGTTGAAATCCATCAAGAATTTAGAACTTTAAGAGGTTATGCTAACCCTACGGTGGATGAACATCATGGTAGTATTCAACACCCTGCTGTAGTTGCTAATTCATTTGAACTTAAACCTGTTATTGTCCAGATGGTATCTAATAATCAGTTTGGGGGAGCACCAACTGAAGATCCTAATTTACATCTTGCAAATTTTTTAGAATTGTGCGCTACTTTTAAACACGATGGTGTTTCGGATGATGCTATTAGACTTAGATTTTTTTCCTTTTTCACTGAGGGATAAAGCTAAGATTTGGTTAAATTTCGTTGGCAACTGGATCTATCAAAATTTGGGTTGATTTAGCACAAAAATTTCTTGCTAAATATTTTCCACCATCGAAGGCTGCGAAGTTTAGAAATGATATCACATCTTTTTGTCAGTTTGAAGGGGAATCCATATATGAAGCTTGGGAACGTTTTAAAGATATCTTAAGAAAGTGTCCACATCATTCGATACCAGATTGGTTAATAATTCAGACCTTTTATAATTGATGAGTTGGATCTCTTTGATCTATTATTGATGCCGCTGCTGGTGGTTCATTGATGTCTAAACAGTTTGTTGATGCTTATGCTTTAATTGAAGAAAGGCTAGTAAGAATTTTCAATGGCATTTTGAAAGGTTAAATCCTAAAAAGGCAGCCAACATTCATGAAAATGATGCTTTTAAATGCTAGCAAATCAAGTTGCTACAATTTCAAGGATGATGGACCAATTTAGGATGAATTTGTCTTAGCCAACTTCCATGATTGAAGAAAATTCATTAGGCCAAATGGTTGATTCTCAAACATCACTAGAAACTTTGATTGTTATAAGTAAGCCTAATAACCCATATTCCAATTATTATAACTCAAGTTGGAAAAACCATCTAAACTTTAACTGAAATACCAATAATCATGGTGGTAGTAATAAACAATGGGGGAACAACCAAGTAAACTCATTGGGAAACTAGAGCAACTAAGGGAATAGTAATTATAGACCAACCTATCCTTTAGGTTTTAACAATACTTCACAATTTAAGGAGAAAAAGTTGTCTATAGAAGAAGTGGTGTTAAAAATGAGAAATCAATTACAAAATCAAGTAGCTACAATCAAAAATATTGAGAATCAATTGGGACAGATTGTCAACTCATTAAGTAATAGATCCTAAGGAACACTTCCTAGTAATATATAAGTAAATCCAAGAGACGAAACTAAAGAGCAAGTACAAGCTATTCAGTTGAGAAGTGGAAGAGAGTTGGAAGGTAGAGTTCAAAAAGAGACTGAAGTAAAGAAAGAAGAAATTAAAAAACTAAAAGAGGATGGTCTGAAAGATTTGGAAAATCCTATTTCTCCACCGAAAGTTGATTTAGAAAAGCCACAACCTCCATTTCCTCAGAGCTTTGACAACAAAAATTGGATAAGCAATTTTCAATATTCTTGAGGATATTTAAGAAGCTTACAATAATCATTTCATTTGCTGATGCCTTAGAACAATTGTCAAGCTATGTGAAATTTATGAAGGATATTCTCAACAAAAAGAGGAAGTTTGAAGATAATGAGACTGTTGCCCTTAGTGAAGAGTGCAGTGCAATAATTTAGAAAAAGCTTCCTGAAAAGCTTCAAGATCCTGAAAATTTCACAATTTCATGTGCAATCGGGGACAAACTTTTTGGAAAAGCTTTCTGTGATTTAGGTGCAAGTATTAACCTTAAGTCATTATCAATATTCAAAAGACTGGGATTAGGAGAAATAACCCCTACCACTGTAACTTTGCAATTAGTTGATCATTCGATCACATATCTTAAAGGAGTTATAGAGGATGTTTTGGTAAAAGTGGATCAATTTATTTTTCTTATTGATTTCATTGTGTTGGATATGAAGGAAGATAAAGAGATGCCCATAATTTTAGGGAGACATTTCCTAGCCACAGGTAGAGCTATGATAGATGTGCAAAAAAGGAAATTAATGATGTGAGTTAATGATCAAACCGTTACATTCAATATTTCAAAGTCAATGAAATATCCTACAAGAGGTAAAGATGATGAATGTTATAGGATGAATGTTATCAAATATTTGAGTGAATGTCATTTCAAGTCAACTTATGAAGAGAAATTTGAAATTAAAGAATTAGAACACAAGCAATAAGAGGAATTACAAAACTCTGAAGATTTTCATAAGGAAGATTTAAATTATGTTCATAAAAATTTTGAAATTTTGGACATGATTGAAAAAGATGAATCTTTTAGTTCATCAATTGAAAAACCTCCTGAAATTGATTTAAAATTGCTTCCTAATCATTTGAAGTATACCTTTTAGGTGATTCCTCAACTTTGCCAGTTATAATTTTCTCTCAATTAACTGAAAAAGAAGAAGAGAGTTTGCTTGAAATTTAAAAGAAATATAAAAAAACCTTTAGATTGACAGTAGCTGATATTAAAGGAATCAGTCCTTCAATTTGTATGCATAGAATCCTTATGGAGGATAACTGTAAACATCGGGCTGATCCTCAAAGGAGATTAAATCCTATCATGAAAGAAGTTGTAAAGAAATAAATTTTAAAGTGTTTGGATGCTTGAATTATCTACCCTATTTCAGATAGTGCATGGGTTAATCCTATTCACTGTGTTCCTAAGAAAGGAGGAGTTATTGTGATTGCTAATGAAAAGAATGAAATAATACCAGTAAGACAAGTTACAGGGTAGCGAATATGCATTGATTATAGAAAATTAAACGTTGCCTCCAGGAAAGATCATTTTTCACTTCCTTTTATAGATCAGATGTTGGATAGACTAACTGGGCTTAAATACTTTTATTTTCTGTATGGGTATACTAGTTACAACCAAATTCAAATTGCTCCTGAGGATCAAGATAAAATAATGTTTACCAGTCCTTATGGTAAATTTGGTTTTAGAAGAGTGCCCTTTGGTTTATGTAATGTCCCTGCTACATTTTAGAGATGTATGATGGCAATTTTATGTGATTTAATAGAAAAAAAATTGAAATTTTTATGGATGACTTTTCAGTGTTTGGAATTTCATTTGAATCATGTTTAGAACATATATCTAAAGTTCTAAAATGCTGTGAAGAAATTAATTTAGTTCTTAACTGGGAGAAATGCCAATTTATGGTAGCAGGAGGAATTATTTTGAGATATCATACATTAAAAAATGGTATGGAAGTAGATCCTACAAAAATTGAAGTGATCTCTAATTTACCTTGCCTAACTAATGTAAGGGGAATTAGAAGTTTTTTGTAACATGCTGGATTTTACAGGCGTCATATTAAAGACTTTTCAAAAATTTTGAAGCCTTTATGCCGTTTACTAGAAAAAGATGTAATTTTTAATTTTGATGATGATTGCCTAAAAGCTTTTGAAACTTTAAAATAAAAATTAATCACCGCACTTGTTATAGTTTCACCAAACTGGAAAAACCTTTTGAATTAATGTGTGATACAAGCGATTATGCTATTAGAGCTATTTTAGGTCATAAATATGATAAAATTTTCAAAGTGATTTACTATGCTAGTAAAACTCTTCATAAAGCTCAAATTAATTATACCACTACTGAGAAAGAGTTATTAGTTATAGTATTTACCTTTGACAACTTCAGATGATATTTAATTGGAACTAAATGTGTGGTGCATATTGATCATTCTGCTATTAAGTTTTTACTGAAGAAGAATAATGCAAAACCAAGATTAATTTGATGGATTTTTCTTTTGCAAGAATTTAATTTCGAGATAGTATATAGGAAGGGTGTTGATAATCAAATTACTGATCATCTGTTCATGCTTGAAACTGAAAAATCTCTCTGTGATGATGAAGAAATTAATGAACATTTTCCCAATGAAAAATTATTCGTTGTTAATGAGTGGTGTGTTTTGTGGTATGCCGACATTATAAACTTTTTTGTCAGTGATATTTTACCTTATGGTTTGACGTACCAGGAGAAGAAGAAATTTCTATTTGAAGCTAAGACTTATTTTTTGGATTACCCATTTTTATATAAACAAGGAAATGATTTGATTATTTGAAGGTGTGTGCTTTCAGAAGAAACTTATGAAATTATTCAAAAATGTCATAATTCTGATTATGAGGGACATTTTGGAGTTGATAAAACTGCATATAAAATTTTACAATGTGGATTTTATTGGCCTACAATTTTTAAGGATGTTAATGTTTATATTAAAAATTGTGATCGATGACAACGTGTAGGCAATATTTCTAGAAGAAATGAGATGCCCCTCAAATATATGTTGGAAGTTGAAATATTTGACGTTTGGAGATTAGATTTCATGGAACCATTTATACCATCTTTCATAAATACATACATTTTGATAGGAGTAGACTATGTATCTAAATGGTTAGAAGCTGTTACTTTACCTTGATGTGATGCTCAAAGTGTTATAAAGTTTTTAAATAAGAATATATTTTGTAGATTTGGAATACTAAGAGTAATCATAATTGATGGGGGAAGTCATTTTAGAAATTTGATTATGGAGAAGTTAGTAAAGAAATATCATATCAACCATCGCATTGCTACTGCTTATTATCCGCAGACAAGTGGTTTGATTGAATTATCCCATCGTGAAATTAAAAGAATATTGGAAAAGATTGTTAATCCAAATAGAAAGGATTGGTTAATCAAATTGGATTATGCTTTGTGGGTTTATAGGACTGCCTACATAACTCCTATAGGAATGTCGCCATATTGGCTAATTTTTGGAAATGCTTGTCATTTATCATTTGAACTTTAGCATAAAGCATATTGGGCTATTAAAGTGTTCAATTTTAATTTGAAAGATGCTGGAGAAAAATTATTGTTGCATTTAAATGAGCTTGAAGATATAAGGAATGAATATTATGAAAATGCTAAGATTTATAAAGAAAAGATGAAGTTGTGGCATGATCGGAAGATTCTTGCTAAAAATCTTGAGCTAGGCCAAAAAATTTTACTATATAATGCTAGATTGAGAATTGTTTCTGGAAAACTTAAGTCTAGGTGGATGGGCCCATTTATTGTGATGAAAGTTTACTCATATGGAGCTGTGGAAATTAAAGATCCTATGACTGCAAAAAAATTTAAAGTGAATGTTCATAGACTTAAACCTTACTTTTCAGTCGATCAATCTAAATCTGATGATAATCTAATGTTGGGTCACTTAGAATAAGCTCTGGGTATGTCAGGCTGATGACGTTAAACTAAGCGCTTTGTGGGAGGCAACTCATATTTATCGGTGTGTTTTTCATTATGTTTTCTTTGTGTGCTTATATTTGGTTGGATTTGAGAAATGTGGTAGCATTTTGGAGTTTTTATGTTATAGTAGTGTTTATTTGACCTTATTTGATTACTTAGAGGAGTAAGAATGAAGCTTTTGATGTTTGGCAGAAATGTGCGAAAATGTGCACCGGCTACTATGCGCCACTGGTTGGCGCCTAGGTGCCACAGTTATAAAAAATGTGAAAAATGAGGTTCTAGAAGCCTAAATCGTGGGTGAGTAGTTTTTGGAGTTATTAAGGAGTTTTAAAACGTTTAAGGTTGGTTTTAAGGCTTCCTAAGTCTATAAAAAGTCCCTGAATTTATGAGATACTTGCCCCAATTCTTATTTTCATTTCTGAGTCTTAAAAAGTGTATTTTGAGTGTAAAAATGTCTTCTTGGGAGAGCGAAGTTAAGAAGAAAGAGGATGCCAACAAGAAGAAGTTTATTTGTGATAGTGCGCAAGAGTTATATAATGGATTTTTAGTTGTGAGTATCCAAGGAATAGCAGAAAGGATTACAAAGATCAAGGTCGATGTGGAGTCTATTGATGCAAAGGTAAATGAAATTAATGCACATTTAATGCACATTGGATGACAACTCAAAATGCAATTAAATCATACAAGTCATGTGGAAGAAGAAGATAAAGCGTTGTTTCTAAAGAACAAATGGATAAAAGAAGAAGATGTTAGAGTTTTTAATCATCGCCCGTTTTATCAGATTTACATTACAAATGATTTAAATGGAACTAATGGTGGTTCTGGATATAATCCACCTAATGGAGATTGGAATTAAATTATGTGTGGTCTTGTGGTTTAATTATGTGTGTTTAGTGTTTTAAGTGTGTGGTTTTTTTTATGTTTGTGTTTGTTGCACTTTACATGTGTTTGCTACATCTCAATGATGTAAATTTGTGTTTAATTACATGTGTTTGAACTTATGTATTGGGGAATTTCATACAAAGTGTTTGGATATAAATTTGTAGTTTGTATTAAGTGTGTTTTAATATTTAAGTAAAATAAGTTTTTCTTTTGTGAGATTTGTGTGGAATCATTGGAGATTAAAGTGTATTTTGGAGTATTAGAAGAGTTTATGGGGAGAAATAATTATTTGAAGTGATTAAAGGTGATTAACTCGGATTTTTGATGGAATTAATTTAATTGGCAAAATCTGGGCACTGGCAGCTAAGCACCAAACCGACGACGCATAAGCGCCAGATTTGGGCTGAGCATCGTATGCTTCATGCATAGGCGCTAGTTCGCAAAAATCGATTTTCTGCAGTAAAAAACCCAAAATTTTCCATTTTTAACACCCCCATCACCTTCAACCTCTCAATCTCACGAAATAGGAGCTGGGGCATCACTAAATTGGATCATTTTAGAGCCAATCTCGACGAAATTTGTTGGATTTAAGTTCCTTAAGTTATCATCACTGCTCCTAAGTAAAAAATTTTTTATTTTCACCATGTATTTTGAGTACATCATTAAAAAATCTGAAAATCACTATTCATGGTCAAAATTTGAGGAAAAGCATGAGAAATTGCTTGGATTTAGTTGAGTTTGCCTTTGAAAGTTGAGTTAACAAGTTTCGTTTAAATTTGGAATTTATCGTGATTTTTTGTGAATTTTTAGAGATGGCTCTAAAGTCAAAACGCTTGAAAGAGAAAGCAAGATTTGATTCTGACAAATTTGTCAATTCTCGAGCAGAGAATCGTTACGTCGATGCACTCGCATCGTGGAAATTGATTCCAAAATGAGTTTTTAGCAAGCTAGGAGGAGATATTGAGGAGATAGTTGCTAGAAGGAATTGGGAAAGATACTTTTGCTTCTCCACTGTTCCAGTTGTTTCTATGGCGAGAGAGTTTTATGCTAACTTGCCAGCAACTGAGGAAAATTTGGTGATGGTTAGGGGACAACAAGTGGAATTTTCACATGCGGTAATTAATACTTCTTACTGATTACCTCCTGAGATGTTTTGTTGTTGTGTGAATTATCATCATTCTGAGGGAGATTTAGATGAGATTATGGCCTTTCTTACTCATGGAAGAGGTTTGTGGGAGATTACAAATGAAAGAAGAGTGAATTTTCAAGCCTCTAAGTTAAATGCCACTTCAAAGGTATGACATTACTTCATCCCATCTAAGCTTCTGCCTTCAAGTCATGTTCTTGATGTTACAAGGGAGAGAGTTCTTTTGAACTATTTTATTCAGCAGAGAAAGTCTTTAGACATTGGGGCTAATATTTAAAAAACTGTGTTAGAGCTACCACTACATCAGCTATGGGATTTCCTTGGTGTTAAGTCTGAAACATGGGAAGAGGTTCTTCAGCGACTTAGACCTATTGCCAGTGTAAATGTGAATACTTACATTGTACATTCAGTATTTGGCTGGAAAGGAGGATCTTTTAAAGCTTTAAGTGCTTCTGCTTCTGGTGCTTCTACTTCTCATGCTTCTACTACACATGCATCATCCTCCAGAGATTCACAAACTGGATTATTACAGAAAATTTTGAAAAAGGTGAGTCTTACCAGAGAGCATGTTAGAGATATGGATGGAAATGTAGAGAATATTGAGGAGTATATACAGAAACATGATGATTATGAGGAGAACTATCATCAGTACATGGATAGACTGATTAGAGGAGATCATAGTGCTGAGATGCCTCCTCATCCTTATTTTATACCTTATGTGCCATCCAGAGATTGGAATGAGAGAGATGATGATGATGAGGATGATGAGTAGGATTTCATTTTTTTATGTGTTGTTGAGTTTGTTATGTTTGTATTTGTGTTGGATGATGCATGGATTTTTATTTCTTGTTGTGTTTTGATATGAACTCTGATGTTGTGTAGATTATAATTGGACTATTTCTATTATGGACATTTAGATGTTTGTGTGTTGGATAGATGTTTAATGACGTAATATGTGATGTGTTTGCAGTAGTAAATGTTTTTATGTGTTTTTATGTGTTTGAGTTTCTAGTAGTGTCCAATTTAATTCCTATAAATATTAGAAAAATTTAGAACATTATTAGAAACCACTTATTATATAACATGTTTAAACTTTTCAAAATTTGCTACCATTTATTTTCTAGTATGATGTGATTTGTGTTATGTTAATTTAGTGTGTATTTGCTTTGAAAACCTCCACTATTCTAAAAGTCCTTTGAAATTTTGAAATTTCTATTTTATGAAAAATTGAAAAACTGAATTTGATCTATTGTTTACTTTTGTTTTCAAACTGTTTTACTTGCATATTTAGAATATTAAGATTCCTGCAAGCATGTTATTCAAGATTTTTTTTTATATCTTACCCATGTATCATTTTTATGCTTAAATGTTTTATCCTAATTAAAAATTAAAGTTTGGGTGGAATTAAAAACAAATTTTCAAATAAACTAAAATTTTATTTGTTCTTAAGAATACTTAAATAAAATTTGATTTTTGATTGAAAATAATTATGTATATGAAGTTAAGGATATATATTTATGATTAACTAAAATAATTATATTCAAGATTTAGATACACCCTATATTTATGATTACACTTTAGTTATTCAAGACTTTGATTAGGATATATATTTATGAATAATCTTATATTTAAGTGAAGAATATATATCAGACCTTTGTTGTAAATGAAAGGGTGGGATTCAAAATCATTAAAAGCCTATCCAGATATAGTAATCAAACCTTATAAAATAAGAAAAGAAAAAAAAAAGAAAAAGAAAAAGAAAAAGAGAGAAAAATATTATGTAAAAAGGAAGGAGAATCTTGAGGATTTAAGGGCCTAATCGAAAATTGGTTCCATACCTAAAGTTTAAAATATAAGTTTTGAGAAAATCTAAAGCAAAAAGTTATAATATAGTAAGTAAAATTATTTCCAAATGAATTTTTTTTTTGTTACGAAGATGAAATGTTTGAATCCTATATTTTGAAAAATTACAAGTATTTATGAATTAGATAGGAACTAATATTTTTCATTATCTTTTACTTAAGAACCTTCTAAACTTTAAGTTGGTCTCATTTATTAAATTTTTTTCTAAATTGGACTATTTCAATTCTAGAACAAAATTTTGAAACCTTCCTAAATAAACTCCTTTACATAATTTGCATTTTATGATTTTATATGTGATTAAGCGTCACTTGAGGACAAGTAACATTTCAAGTTTGGGAGATTTTGATACACCTAAAATATATAGTTTTTTTAAATACATTTTTATACCTGTTTTTGATGATATTACACTTTAATGGAAGGTATATTTGTGTTTTCCTTGTAGGTGTGATTAAAATGACTAACAATGATGAAAGGAGTAAAAGAGAATCAAATTTGGAGCAAAATTTGAAGAATGAAAAAATTGACCTATGGCGGCTTAGCGCCAGACCCTTGGTGAATAGGCGCTACAGTTAAAAAATATGAAATAAGTCAAATTTGGTGCCATTTTCAAGGGGTGTTTGAAGCAAATTTTGATGTTATCTTCCTTAACTTCTTTTGGGCGGAAAATTTGAATAAAGTGATGCATTCTTTGGTGGATACATTGAATTTGGACATGATTTGAAGAGACACCAAGGCAACTTTTGGAAAATTTTAAAAATAAGACTTGAAGATCAGAAAAATGGTTGTTGTTGGAGGGTGTGATTAGTGTTAAGAGTAAAGTTTATGTTAGAGAGTTATTGAGAGTACATTTCTCCACTTCACTACTTTTATTATCAATTGTATCTAGTTTTTAGTAAGAGTAGAATAGAGATTCAGAGTCAAAAGAGTTGGGCACCAACCTCTATTGTATCTTGTAAAGGGAAAGTAAAATTTTAAAGGAACTTCAAGAGTCTTGTGGAGAGGATTTTCATATAAGTGTTTATCTTGTTTTGCATTTGGTTTTAAAGTAGGACTTGTTGTGTTTTAGCTATGATTTCTACTTTCAGATCAAGTTGTGATTGTGTTTTCTCCATGAATTCTGAGTAGTTTTCTTTATATTTTTATTTTTAAATGATGAAGTAATTAAATTATGGAAGGAAGTTGTGTGATGTATAGGATTTCAATGTTGGAAGAAGTTGTGATGATTCACTACCTTGCACTTCATTTACCTCTTGATTTGGCCAATTAAGATGTTAAAATTTATTGTGAGAACATGTAAGAACCAATGCGGTATTGTCTTAATCAACAATTGGAAAGAATCACATGCAATTGTATGTGTGAGAATTGTAGTCCATATGGTTGGGAGCAAATAAACAAGAAAATATGTTTTTAATGGGGAGTAAAATTAGAGGACTTTAGAGTGACAGGTTAAAGCTCTTTAATTTGGTTTGATGTGAAAAATTTTGTTATGTGATGTTAGCCTCAAGTTGTGATTGTGTTTTCCCTGCCTAACCCATCTACATGATTTCAAAACTTTAATTTAACCAATGTTCTTTTTAAAACCAAGTTAGGGTAAAGAATAGATTGCTTGTATTTGGCAAAACACACTTAGATACTTCCACAAAGAAATTTCATAATTATTACTAATTCATTGAAAGAGGAAAAAGATATTTTATTCTCATTTGCTTTCATACTAATTTATAGTTGTGTTAACTTTAGTTGTTTGCTTTACTTTTATTCAAACAATATCAAAAACAAAGTTGAAAAACTTTATATCTTAAAACATACTTTACAAAATCATTTTAAAGAGTAAAAAAGTTATTTTTCTTATTACTTTAAAATTTTAGACATTTCCCCGTGGGTTCGATATCTTGGGGCTTAATAAAAAAGTCTTATATTACTTGATAAACGATACGTACACTTGCGTAGTATCTTATATTATAAATAATTAAAGTATATTTTCATATCTAAATCGTAAGCATAAATATTCGGGGATCAGAATGTAACGCAGCTGAAATGGGGTGAAACGGAACAAAATAATGGAGCTGCGCAGAATGGGCGTCGGCGGTGCCAGAAACCCAAGAGGGACAAAAATAGGGCCCCGACGACACCCAAAACGGCGCCAGGAACGGTTATTGTCCATAAACATCGAACCTGGAAGCTTTTTGGAAGGTTCCTTGAAGCACCTCTTGGGAAATTCATCCCTACACTATTTTAAAGTGAACTTAAAGGCAAAAAATGGAGTAGACGTTAGGAAAAACTTAAAGAATGTTTAGAGGTCTTAGAATAGGAGTAGAAATGTAGATTTCTACCTTTTTGGAGAGATTGGTGAGAGAATTTTGAGAGAATTTGTAAGGGTTTCTACTAGCATTGCATGGATCGGCGGGTTACTTTATGGGAGAGATTTTCATCTGTCTTTTAAGGGGAAAAACTAAGTATCGTGTTCTTCATTATCTTATGATTTTGTAAACACTTATGTAGTGGATTTGCTTTGAGGAAATGAAGTTTTCTGTTGTGTTTTCTTCGTGCTTTGTGATGTCATTCTCTTACTCTTTCTTCTTATTTGAAAATAGTGGCATGAGAAGATTATGTCGTTATTTTCCTTTTAGTTTTCTTTTGTACTGAGTAGGATTCATGTTTAGGATATTGGGATGCATGCTAAAAGAAGTTTTAATTATAAATATGATGGTTTTTGCTTGCACTTCATTTACAGTTCAAAAAGAGCTCGTTGTAGTGTTAAAATTCATTGTAATTGCATTAAGATCCGAGAGGGCGGTGTAATTCTCGACAAAGTAGAATCACATTCAAATTCCATGGATGGTGAAGTTCATGGGGGTGGAGTGCAAATAAATAGGGAAATATACTTTGATAGGCGTAAAATTAGCGATTTTAGGGTGACAGACTAAAATCCCCAATTCGGTCCCAGTGTTTGGAACTAAAGCGAGAGTTAGCCTTCAGACAAAGGGAAGTGGGAGCTCTAGAGTGAGAGCCAGTATCCTCCCAGCCTAACCACATATTTAGGGAGATTAGCCAATATTCTTTATGCACTCATAAGAGGGTAAATAATAGAATTGCTTCTTTTTAGCACATACAATATTTAATGCATCTCATTCCTTTACATTATCCAATTCACTACATAAGAATAATAGATTTAATTATCTCAAAATTCACCAAACCAATCCATCCAGAAAGGGTTATCTTTTTAATTAATATTTTCCTTTAGAAGTAGTTATTAGTTATTTTAAACATAAGAGTTACATTTAAGAGTGTTTATTAGAAAAACCACTTAAATCGACCTTCCAAACTAAAGTCTGATAATAGTATACTAGAATTTGACTAAGGACCTCTTACCTCGCTTTCCTTAGGGATCAATAAACGGGACTCCACTAGAGCTCTGTATTACTTGAACGATACATATACTTGCGTAGAAGCTCTAGTGTGTGCACATACATACAAACATTAAAATATGCAGAAAAATAGCACACGCCTGGGGTGCATCAAGTTTTAGGCGCCGTTGCTGGTTAAGCTTTGATAAAAATTTTAGGAGAATTTTAGTTGAAGTAATTAGGATTAAAATTGGAAAACTTTAGTATTGTAAAATTTTTTTGTGTGAAAAGTATTTTTTGTATGAAAAAGTGTTGTGAAAAAACTGTTTATGTGAAAAATAAGGTGTTTATGAAAATATTTTGTTGTGTTGAATAGATTTTTTAATTTATTTTTTTATTATTAATATATTATTTGTTGTGTTACATATTTAAAAAAAAGGATCTGTAGGACTTGTGCCTTATGGTTCCGAGTTAAAAAATAGAAAAACATCAATAAACAGAAATGACTTGAAAAACTAGAAATGGAAATAGAAAACATTCAAAACATAACTTGGCAAATCATCATAAATCATTGAGGGATTATGTAAATCCTACGACAGAAGAAATTCACTCAAGTATACAATACCCTGTCGTAGAAGCTGACTCATTTGAACTAAATCCATCGATTATCCAACTGGTGCAGAACAACCAGTTTGGAGGAACTCCTTCGGAGGATCCCTATTTACACTTATCTAGTTTGCTAGAACTTTATCCTATATTTCATTATAACGGCATGTCAGACGATGCTGTTAGGCTAAGGTTTTTTTCTTTCTCACTAAGCGATAAGGCTAAAATGTGGTTATAGTCATTAGCATCTGGCTCTATTAAAAATTGGGAACATTTAACTCAAAAAGTCCTAGCTAAGTATTTTCCACCTTCAAGGACTAATAAACTTAGAAACGATATTATCTCATTTTTTTTCAGTATGAAAGGGAATCAATATATTAAGTCTGGGAAAGATTTAAGGAACTCCTAAGAAAGTGTCCACATCATGCTCTGCCAGATTGGTTAATTATTCAAACTTTTTATAATGTGTTAGTAGGATCCCTTAGGTCCATTATTGATGATGTTGCTGGTGGTTCATTAATGTCAAAACCATTTGATGAAGCATATGCATTAATTGAAGAAATGACTACAAATGAATTTTAATGGTTCTACGCAAGGGTAAATCCTAAAAAGGTATCCAATGTTCATGATACAGATGCGATTACAATTCTTGCATCTCAGATTGTTACAATATCAAGGAAGTTTGACCAATTTGGAATGAACTAGCTTCAATTTACTCCTGTAAGTGAGGAAAGTTCATTAGGGCATATGATTGATTCCAACTTATTATATGAGACTTTAAATACCATAAACAACCCGTATTCTAACTTTTATAACCCAAGTTGGAAGAACCATCCTAATTTTAACTGGAATCATACTACTGGGGGTGGAAACCAACAATGGGAAAATAATTATGCAAATCCTAATGGAAGTGAAATAATCAGAGCAACACAAGCTATAAACCTTCATATCCACTGGACTCTAACAATGATCAACAATTTGAGGATAAGAATATATCTATAGAAGAAGTAGTATTGCAAATGTGAAACAAGTTGCAAAGTCAAATGCTACTATTAAAAATATAGAGAATCGACTGAGATAAATTGATAATTCACTTAGCAAAAGACCCCATAAAACACTTCCTATCAACACTGAGATCAGACCTAAAGAGAGCAACAATGAACAAATAGAAGCTGTCCAATTAATAAGTGGAAGAGAGATAGAGGATGTGGTTAGAAAAGAGAAAGAAGTTGTGAGAAAAACAAAGGAAACAAAAAGGCCTAAACAACATGTTTCTAAGGATCTAGAAAATTTAATATCTCCAACTAAAATCAATTTGGAAGGACCACCACCTCCATTTCCTCAAAGACTTAGACATCATGAGTTGAAAATGTTATCTAAAGAAGACTGTATGTATCTTCAGGAGAGGTGTGAAATGATGGACGCTACTAAAAATAGTGAATTGTTAATTTCATCTGTTGAAAAATCTCATAAACTTAAGATGGATGTACCCCATACAATTTTAAAGCCTACCTATTTATGGAATTTATCTACACAACTAATCTTTATATCTTCAGATTTGACTGAATCACAAGAAAAACCTGAGTTGAATGATGAACAAGATAAAGTTATTGAACTAAGGCTTAGAAGAGAATTTGAGGATATATTTCTAAAGAAATTTGAGCTGAGAGATAAAGAGATTGAAAGACCATTGGAAGAAATTCTTATAGAATTAGAAAAACATATTTTCTCAACTAAGATAGATATATAATGACCTCCTCTATCATTTACTCAGTACTAAGGGGAAGAATTGGAAGATAACTTGAAACAGAAGAGTAACATAAAAGATTTTGATTGAGAATTTGAATTATGTAGAGAGAATCCAATCCAAAAAATGGGAGATCTTGAAGTATCTTATAAAGATCCATTTCTTATAAATTTCAAGGATGATATTAATATATAAATTCAGAAAATCAATAGAAGAATATTGGATCTAGAAAGAAATATGAAGAACAATGTTATGAATCAATCTGAAAAGGAAAATCTGAATGAAAAATTAAAATTAGAGGATTTTCTAGAAATCCATGGATCTGAAAAAGATTGGACGATTGATCAAGGATTACTTAAATGCCATTTTGATCCAGGAGGAATCATTTGTCGGGATGGCAACTTTAAACCAAGCACTTTATGGGAGACAACCCATAGTTATCAATGTGGTTTGTTTAGTATGTCTGAGAGTCATGATTGTTAGTGTTGTATTGTGTTTATTTTATTGTGAATTAATCATCTTGATAAATGATCAGTGAATGTTTAGATTATTAGTAGATTGACTTGATCTTTATGTGTCATTATGGATTGATCGGTTTGATTATTGATTGGTAATATTTGGATTGTTAGTGGTTTGATTTGATCTTTTTCTGTGTTATGAGAGAGGTGATTCCTTAACTTCTAAATATGGTTGGACTTGTATGTTCTTTTGTAGTAGTTGGATTGAAGAGTCCACTATGATTCGGGTCTCACCAGGACTTGAGTTTTACAAGAGATATCATGAATTTGAATAGTAAAAGATCCATCTCAATTTTGTTACTTCTTTTCTCTGACTTTGTTTTCATTTAATAGGAGTCATGAAGCTATTTGATGAATAACTTGTGGATGATCTTACATTATCTTTATAACTGTTTGATTTGTTTTGTTAAAGGGATTAGATGATGCCTGAGGTTGGTGTTCGTGACCAAACTTATCAGGGATAATCTTATCTTTGGGATTATACTCTATAAAATCATTCTAAAGTACCTAATTTATTAGTGTAGTGATTATGTTAGAAATTGGAGGTAAGTTAGTGAGATGAGATTATCATATGTGTTTGTTTGTGTTTTATGACCACGCTTTACTACTTTCTATAAGCGAGAGTTTATGAACTTATATTTAAATATTTATAATAATTTCATAAAGTCACAATTTCAAACGCAAGTATACGTATCGTTCAAGTAATACAGGGCTCTATTGGAGTCCTGGTTATCGATCTCACAGGGAAGGTTAAGGGAAAATTGATTGAAGAAATTAATAAATAGATTTTCAAATTAAAAGTAATTATAATTTTTATTTATTTTCTAAATTCAGATTTTAATTTTTATAAAATTTCTACTAAATGTAAGTAAAGCAGCAATAAAGTTAATGCAAGAATAAATAAAACAACTTTCTCCTTTTCAACTAATCAAAGATTTTTCAGAATAATTATCATTCGTGGAGAACTTCATATTATGGTATTGTGCCAAATAGAAGCATTCATATTCTTTACCTTCGCTCGATAGTATAAATAACATTGGATAATATATAGATTGGTTCAGGATGTATTATTAATAGAATGAGTTAATCTAGGCTCACACTTCTAGATGTCCAGGGGTGGCTATGGTCGACCCTACTAGTGACCCATTCCCTTTCTATAAACCAAATGATTAGAATTTAGTCTGTCACTCTAAAAACTAATCAATTCTACGCCCAATAAACAATATCTCCCTATTTATTTGCACTTCACCTTGAATAATCCGCTCAAGGCCTTCGATTACCCAAGGATTCATGTGATATCTACTAGTTAAGAACTCATCTCTGGATAGGTCTCTGAATTCTTCAATAGGTTATAAGAATTCAAATGACCAGTTTAAAAAGTAAATTAAGATCAGGTATGAATATCATCACAATAATTTTAAAATTATGTTAAGTTCTCTATCGAAATCAAATTATCTTATTATCTTTTCATAGTTGAAAGGAGAAAGAAAAGTAACTACTCAGAACACATTGAATTCACACAACAAAACATATTTATCAAACTTTGAACCAAGTTACAAATACTTATCTGGAAGGTTCCTTCAAGTGATCATTTGACTCATACTGACTCCAATGCAAGGTACAAGACTTCAACAGCAACAATACTTATAAACTCTCACTTACTACTCAAGGAATTGAGTAGTAACACTCAAAATAAATAAAATAAACTCACTAAATACTTAAGAAGAAAATATAGTGACTCTCTAAAACTGTTTCCGGATGCTGGAGATCGAAGGGGGCACTGTTCTCTGTAGAAATATCTCCTATTTATAGAGCTTCAAAAAAGATCAGGGGTTGCTTAAGGCACCTCTTCAAAATTCATCCAAATTCAATGAATCTTCTAGAAAGTAACTGTGGCGCCTAGGTGCCGGGATCTGGAGCCTAGGCGCCGGAGTCCGTGACCAAGTATTCGCACCTCTTCACTTTGGATCGCACCTCTTCGCAATTAAAACTGTTTTCCTGTGTCCAGATGCATTGTATCACATGTCCTATGTATTAGGAGTTACTTCCAGTCTTCTAGAAGGTCAGATAACCGCTTAACACCGTCAAAATAACTGCCCAAAGTTGTCAAAAATCTTATCTGCTTTAGTATCGAACTGGCGCTTAGGCGCCGGATTCTGGCGCCTAGGCGCCGGATTCTGGAGCCTAGGCGCCAGACCTATAATTTCGGCAACTTCGCTTTTAAGCTCTATTTTTGCTCCTTTTTGCTCCTTTTTCCTTCTTGAACTCTTTTTTCATCACCTATATCCAAAAACATAAAAATACCTTTCATTAAAGCATAATATCCTTAAAAATTGAATCATAAATAAGGCATAAAAATCCGTACTTTTTAAGGGGATCATGTTACAACTTTATAAAAGACTTAAAGAACATTTTCATATTCCAAAGTTGATACCTGCTATGCTAGTTAAACTTTTATTTAGTGAATTTCATTCTGGCGTGTTTAGTTTAGATTTACTTTCTACTGCATATTGTTCTGTCTTGATGAATACTTATAGATGTTTTTGATAAATATTTGTGGTAGACAGAATTTCTGAACTATTTTTTTTCATGCTTATATTCTTTGTACTAAATGTTATATATGTTAAAAACTAAGTTTGGGGGTAGGAAGAAACATAAAATTTTAAATTGAGTATACTTCATTTTAGTTTATATTATTGCAAGTATGATTTAGGCTAGCTTTACTTTCTCCTGCAGTCCTCCGATCCTGATTATGCATGTATATGAATTTGATAGGAAGTTGTAGTAGTAAGTAGATTCAACTTTTAACTTTTCTTCTTGCGAAATTTTATGGAATTAATTGTAAAATATTTAAAAATTCAAGTTTAGGGGAAGAATTTTTTTTAAAAGTAACTTTATTTGTCCTTAGTAGCCTGTATTTAATTTAATATCACTTTTAAAATGACTTGTGGCATGTGGTGTTATCTTTAGGTTACTATAATTTTGATTTTAGGAATGTTAGAAAAATAACTTAGTTGGAATCCTATGTGATGAAACTATTTTAGAGTTAAGATATTTTGAAAGCAACATTAGGAAAATGATTTTACTATTTATGGTAGAAAGGATTTGAATATTTGAAAAGCTAAGATTTTTAGATTTATACTTAATGAGAATTGAGCCTTTATTGAAACCTTTTTAAAACTAATACTTACACTTTTAAAAATTGAGGGAAAGTTTTGAGTTTTGGACTTTAGAAAGGGGATAGTGAAATTCAATATTATTTAAGGCCTATCCAGATATAGTAATCCTCTGTTTACCTCATTTTTGGTGAGGTCTTTTCTCTTCTCAGTGCTTAGGATCTAGCCATAGGTTTTCCCTTTGACTATCCTAGAGGACTAGAAATGAAACCCACCACTTAGAAATTCAAACACTTCTTAACTCTTCTTGAACCACACAGATGACCATAAACCTCCAAGCAACTTGGAAGGTTAAAAGTCAAATGTGGAGGTTTAAAGATGAGTTCCTATAGGATAGTCAAGCCTTAGGACAACCCTGGGTAGCCTGGTCTTTGTGAGGGTAAGCTTACACACACCACACTCCTACACACATTTCAAATCCTTAAACCACTCTTACCCAACTCTGCTTCTTGACTCATGCAGGAAATTCATATGGAAGGACCTCAACCCCCAAGCCCCTAGCTAAGAGGGTTAGGAACAACATATTGAGTGCCTAAAATGAGTCCTCTCATGGCTCTTGTGAGCTTAATATGGCTTCATGGTTCAACCAAAATGGTTTAATTTTACTCACATTCAATCAATCTTCATTTTTCCCAAATTTCAACTTTTGACCCCTGGGAGCACTAAATCCACCAAACCTACCAAATGCCCTTGAAATTGCCAAAAAAAAACTCCCAAAATTGCCTAAATTACCCAAAATATTTCAAAATCAATCCTAAACATTCTCCACCACTCAAATTGATTAGCCATAACCAAATATACCAAACTTTTCAAAAAAATACCCCAATACCCTCCAAATAACCTCCAAATACCCAAAATACCCTTTTTGGCTCAAAAATCCAAAAATTACAAAAAATTCTAAAACAATTCCAAAAAAATCCCAAATATTACCAATTGCATTTTGTTCAACTGTCACATACCGCAATTTTGTCAATTTAACCCAATTTGATCAAAAATCCCATATTAGCCCTTAAGGCCCAAAATGACCAACAAATCCAATCCATCCCAACTTCAACCCAAATGTCACCCAATTTTCCTAAAATTTGTTTTGAAACCTTCCGAACATCCTCACAAACCAAACTCTACATTAATTTGCCCCAAATTTGAACCCAAACTTCACTCAAGCTTAACTCAAACCAAAATTCCCCAAATTGGCCTAAACCGACCATGAACCCAAACAAGCCCAAATCCCAAAATCAAGACCCAACCAAAATTGGAAACTCATTGTAACACTCACATAAACCTTTTACAACATTAATTTTACATCAAACCCAACATTAGCCCAACTTTAGCATAAGTTAGCCCAATTTGACACACTTTGGTCCTATTACTAAAAGACCCAAATTGAACCCAATTCAACTCCAAATTACCCCAAACTTGTTCCAAATCACTCATGGCACACTCCTAGACCAATTAAAATATTTATTTTGCTCAACATTTTACCAATTTTTTATCTAAAAATCTATTTTAAAACCTAAAAGCCCACCTCTTAAAGACATTTCAAAAGCCCATCCAAAACAATTTCAAAAGCCCAAAATCTATCCTAAAGCCCACATGACATTCTCATTTGTCATCTCTTTAATCAAAATCAACCCCTAAGTTTTAAATCAATGATCAAATGATTCCAAATCAAGCATCATGCCAAATTAACCCTAAATGCCAAAATTCCCTAAAAACCCCATTTTCATGCTTGGCCAAGCCATTCCCAAGCCAAATGAAGCCATGAAGTCATTCTTAAGCCACATGTAAGCCATGTGAGTTGTGCCCCATGTCATCTGCCATCTTGGGCAAAAGGAGGAGCCTCTTTCTTGATTCCCTTAAAGTGATTAAACCCATGTTTTCCCTAACCCATGCTTAAGCCTAATTGTACTTGGATCGAGACTTGACCCCACTAATCAAGCTTGGGCCAAATGACTTTCTCTTCAGCCCACACCAGCCTTGGGGAGGTGCACCAAGCCTAATCCATGACTTGGGCCATTTTTAACCCAAAATAAACCCTTCCACCATGCCATTTAAATCAACTTCTTTACACATGTTCAAAGCCAATTGAACTCCCCAAACCCCAACCCTGACCTCACTAAGTCAGATGGTGACCCATGCCTGCCAGCCAGCCGCCTGGGTCACTGGAAAACACCAAAACCGAGAGCTCCATGTGAGCCAAAAAATTCAAAACTCCCTTGCTGAGTTGTCCCATGGCCAGTGGTCATTAGAACTCTTCTTCCCTTGACCTAAGCAGCTGATCCCAGCCCCTGGCTTGCCCTGGGAAGCCCTCCAGCCATGGCTATTTAAACTCACCTCCCTCACGGCCATAGAAAGTGTTGAAACCAACCTTAGTGAAACTGTGACCATTTCACTCCAAACCCTTCTCCTAGCATAGAGAGCTCAATCCCCACTACTTCCCTGCCCTAATCTCCATTAACAGAGCTCAATTTCTCAATCCAAAATCCACCCCAAAACAGGAAAATTCACCACAGTGGCCAAAACCTCAAATTGATCAACCTTACACCTTCACCAGACCAAGAGAAGAAGTTCCCCAGTGGAAGCCCCCTCACTAGGCCACCCATTTGTGCTAGAGACCAAAGCTTGAAATCGGGTTTGGTGGAAATCATACCTAGGCATTTCACCACAGTTCCAGGCTTCATCCCCAGCTCCCCTAGACTCCAAAGAACGTGTCGAGCCAATCTGATTGAAGCTTCACTTCTTAGAGCCAAGGTATGGACCTCTTCTTCTGCCTGAGCTTCTAGGAATTCTCCATTTTTCTTAAGTTAATTTCATAACATCATAGCCGTATAGATGTGTTCATCTTGTCGAGACGAGTTCATAGAGCCCAAGATCATGTAATTTGGTTGAGTATCGAGCGAGATATAAAGACTAGAAGGTGGACAGTTCTTGGGTTAGGGCGCCGGGGGTTGATGAACGGATGTCGTCCATTCGCGCGTGTATCCAATGGATGGCGGAGATCAAGCGGGATGAAGAGATGGAGCGGAACCGTGGGCCGCGTTGCTACCGAGTCAGATGGCGGTGTCAAATAGGAGCGCACCGCATGGAGCTTCGACCCGAACGAGGTTGAGTTGGCGCCGCGTGGATAAGTAGATAAATAAGGTATTTTCGATTTATTTAATTACCCTAAACTTTGAAAATGCATATCTTTGCATCGAAAAATCATAAAAATAAACTAAAAATACCCCCTTGTTCAGTGAACAGAGGAGAATAATGTGGAAAAAGAATTAAGTTAATTTGTTGAGTATATGATTTTTAATGATTTAAATACTCTCTGTGATGTTTTAATTCTCCATTTGTATATATAATTCACCATGGCATGAGACCATAGGGCTTTTGTAGCCTCTATTTTTGGAAACATTCCCTGAATTTTCTAAGGCCAGAGGCCATCTCTATGGCAAGTTATCAATTTTTCAAGTTTATGTGCTGTTTTGGTATTTTAATTCCAATAATTTGCATGTTGCTTAGAAAATTCTAGAAAAATTAGGGGAGGTAGCTTATGACTAGAGGACCCTAGGAAAATTATGGTTTGATTTAATTTCTTAAAAATAACCCTAATTAGCCTAAACACTCAAAACTGAACTTTAATTAATTATGAGTAACCACACATCAAAATTACTTGAAATCAATTCTCCACTATCACTTAGGATACAGAGAACCTAACATAAAAATTTAAAGTCAATTGGAATTAATTTAACCCACTAAATAAATTAATTGACATAGTTATTTTGAAAATTAAAAAAATCATAAAACCCAAAATACATTTCAAAATTTCACCAAATTAGTTTTGGGGGTTCTAATGTCAGAGGAGTCTAAAAAAATTAAAATTGGATTTTTCTAAAAAAATTCATTTTTAACCCTATTTTTAATATTTTAAAAATTAAAAAATTATAAAAATCAAAAAAATATTAAAATTCATAAAAATATCATATTTGATCTCCTAATCACTTAAGAATAAAAAAAATATTTTTCCTAAGCCCCAAAGTAAAGATATTGAATTTTAAAGGCTTAAGACAAATTTTAATATTAAAAATGGATTTTCCAACATTTTCACTAAATTAATTCTAATAAATCAAAGAAAAATCAGAAAATTATAAAATTTGTTTCTTTGGACTCCTTGAGACCAGAGAGATTTAAGAAAAATGTAAAACTTAAATTTTAACTTTAATTTTATTTTATAATTAATTAATACTCCAAAACTCAAATAAATTATAATAAATCAAATATAATTCAAAAAATCACCAAAGTTGGTCGAAGTGATCCTCATGTCAGTAGAAACATCCCATAATTTTCTTAAGGACAGAAGCCTTACATTGGTCATGTTGTTGAATTTTCATTGAAAACCCTTATTTTCCACAAAGATAATTATATAAATTAAATAAAAAAATAGAAAAATCACATTTTCTCCTCTAATGTTTCAATTGACATGTGAGTGAAGTGGCATAAAATTTTCAAGTTCATTTGAGCTCAATTTAGTGAGTTATGAAATGAACATGCTTAAAAGGGCATAAAAGTAATCAAAGATTTTAACCCTAAGTAATACTTTAGGCCTAATCAAAGGGAGTGTAAAATATTTGATCTTAATTTTCTCTTGGATGATTGAAACTTAGAGAATTAAGGGTAGAAATCCATTAATAACTTTTAATACATCAAAATGGAACCTTAAATAACTAAATTATTTAAATTTTGGGAGAATAATTAAAATTTGGATCATTACGATTTGAGATAGACTTAAGAAGATATCAATTCTTCAATCTAAAATCCCTAAATGGATCAATTAAATAATACTCAATTCTTAATTAATTCTAAAGAGTGATAATTGAAATTAATAATTAAAAAAAAAGAAATAATCCTTAATTAAATTGAAGCTTAAAACATTAAATGACTTAATAATCAAACTAAAATAAATCTAAAACATTAAAACTAATTTGAAATTACTTGGAAACAAACTTAAAACAAATTTGAAACATAAAAATTAATCTCAAAACAATTAATAACAAAAAAAAGTGAAAACCAAACCAATTAAAATTAGGCTAAAGTACTATGATTAATTTAAAACAAATTTGAATCATTAAAATTTAATGAAATTAAATAATATAAACACCTCTTTCAACTTAAATAGTTTGAAACATCAAAGATTAACCTAGAACAATTCATAATTAAAACATCATAAATTAAAAATTAAATCAGTTTAAGACATTAAAATTAATTTAAAACATTAAGATCATTTAAAATATAAAAGTTTAATTGAATTAAATAATGTGAATACTATTCCAACTTAAAATGGTTTAAAATACTTAAAAAGATCAAGTAAAACTTTATAATTAAATCAAAATCACTTTAAATCTCTAACTCAAATTTCCATTAAGAATGGCTAAATCCTTTGATGAACTAATCTGCCCCTGAAGGATTTCACCTTCATAACTCTCAAATAGAGTGGCAAGTGAATTGTCACTTTACTAATCGGATAATCAAATATCCAAGTTCACTGAGCAAAAAATAAAACTTAACTAAATTATTGGATGACCAAATCACCTGTACAGTGAAATTCATTTGGACTCGAAATAATCTCAGAAATATTGAAAAGATGTTCAGAACTCGTCCTGAACACTTTCTCTATATGATGAGGTGTTTTAGAAGAACAATTGAACTTAATTGTTTAGTGAAGAAAATAATCCTCAACAAAACACAAGAACCTTGACGTCATAGGAATTGACTAGCAACAGGATTAGGATTTTGGTAGACAACCATAACCTTCCCTTAGCTTTACCTAGGTACTTGTTGCAAATATTTAAATGCTCTGACATGTGTTTTAAGTGCAGCCGGGAATGACGAGAAGATCCACTAGGTACGCTTTTATTTTATTGTGATTTATTTACCTGCACTATACTTTACTTCTCTTGCATGTTAAACAACAATGTCACCCTGCATGAAAACTCAAACTTTTAGGATAGCCACAAAACTGAAACCCGAAACTAAACTCAAAGTCAGAACAAGATAAAAATTCACCACCACAACATTTAAAAATATAAAAAAACTCAAAATTTAATCACAAACAGAACCACAAAACTGTAACTACAACTAAAATTTAATCCAAATTATATATATATTTAAATTAAACTTAAAATCTAAAAATTCGTCGACAATTTCTGTAGGCGACCCCTTTTTAAAACACAAACCTAAAAAATATACCGAG
This sequence comes from Papilionanthe hookeriana x Papilionanthe teres, assembly GCA_022702705.1. Lineage (NCBI taxonomy): Eukaryota > Viridiplantae > Streptophyta > Magnoliopsida > Asparagales > Orchidaceae > Papilionanthe > Papilionanthe hookeriana x Papilionanthe teres. The sequence continues at coordinate 33,040,056 of CM040436.1, read as the reverse complement.
AATTTCTAGCGACTCCGCTGGGGACTAGTTCCTCTTTCCATTTTGATCAGATGGTTTTGCTTTCATAAATCGATAGTGAGTTCATATCCTTAGTGGATCAAACTATCATTCTTTCCGTTGAAGTACCACGTTCATTTCTGTCTTGAATGGGTATAGTCAACTCTCTTGGATTTTGGAGCCACTGTTTAGACACCCCTAAACAGAGAGGTTCCAGAATCCTTTTACCTCTTTGAGGAGGCGTGGACCCCTAATAGGTGTTAGCATAGGAGCGGTTCATCGGGTTGAGAAGTCTTGTGAGAATCTCTCTTCTTTTCCAGTTTCTGGATTGGGTCCCTTACATTTCTTTTAACCTTTCCCCTTTTAAATTGTTTCGATCTTAATGAACAAACCTGCTAATAAACAAACCCTTTAATAAATGAACTTTCTGTTAAACCACAAATACATAAATAAAAAAGAGAATCCAAAATTCTTTATAAAGAAAATGAAAAGATAAATGGGAATGTGTTTGGACTCTTTTAGAGAAGTTCCTCTCCTTTTCATTCTAATGAAAGGAAGCAAAATTTGGAACTGACGCTTGGAATCTACCCTGCAGAAGATGTCTGCACCGAAACTGATTTTTGTTGACCTCATTTTTGATGAGGTCTTCTTTTCTTCTCTTTAGTACTTAGGATCTAGCCTTAGGCTTTTCCTTTGACTATCTTAGAGGACTAGAATTGGGACCCACCTTTTAGAAATTCAAACCACTTCTTAACTCCCCGCAAACTCCACAAACTTGACTATAGACCCCTAATCACCTAGAGGGTTGAAATCAAATGTGGAAGTTTAAAGGATGAGTTCCTATAGGACTCTTTGGCCTTAGGACCGCCTCAGGTGGCTCGGTCTCAGTAAAGGGCTGACTTACACATACACTACACCTATGTACTACACTTTCACACACCTCCTAAAAACACACCCATACCTGACTTGACTTCCGACTCATGTAGGTGATTCACATGGATGGTCCTTAACCCCTAAGCCCTCGGCAAGAGGTTAGGAACAACATAGTGAATGCCTCAAATGAGTCCCTTCATGGCTCATGTGGGCTTGATATGGCTTCATGGCTCAACAAAAATGATTTCATTCCACTTACATCCACCCAATCTTCAATTTTCCGAATTTTCAATTTTTGACCCCGGACCCTACACCCACCAACTCTACCAAATGCCTCGAAACTACCCAAATTTCTCAAAAATTTCCAAATTACCCAAAATTCTCCAAAATCAATCCCAAACATTCCCACATCACTCAAACTGATCATCCATATCCAAAAATATCAAAAATCCCAAAATACCCCCCAATACCTCCCAAATACCCAAAATACCCCTTTTGACCCAAAAATCCAAAAATTCAGAAAATTCCCAGGAAATTCCAGAAAATCCCAAATATTCCCAATTTCATTTTGTTCAACTACACCATGGGCCAATTTTGTCAATTTACCCCACTTTTGTCAAAACCCCCAATTCGACCCATTTTAACCCAAAGTAAACCCAATGTCAAACCAAATCTACCCAATTGACCCCAATTCTGGTCCAATTCAATTCTAAACTTCAATTCAACATCCCCAACACCAATATAGACCAAATACAAGCCCAATTTGATTGACATTTGAATCCAATTTCACTTTTGGCCTTAAAGCCCAATTTGGACCTATGACCCAAACCTAACCCAAACTCACCCATTTCAACTCCAATTAACCCCAAATCTTTTCTAAACCTTCCTCGACATCCCCATAAACAAAACACTAACATGATTTGCCCAAAACTTTGATCCAAACCCCACTCAAATTCAACCCAAAATCAAAAAGCCCAATTTCGACCTAAACCCAAACCTAGCCCAAATGAGCCCAAATCCCAAAATCAAAACCCAACCAAAGCCAAAACCTCTTTGAAACACTCCCATAAACATTTCCCAACATTAATTTCACATCAACTTCAACTCTATCCCAACTTTGGCCCATGGTAGCCCATTTTAGCCCACTTTAGCCTCTTTACCAAAAAAGCCCATATCCAACCCAATTCAAACCCAAATCACACCAAATTGACTCCAAACCACTCATGACACATCCTTAAACTAAACCCAACATTTATTTGGCATGGCCCTTTGCAAAATTTTCATCTAAAAGCCCACTTCTAAAGGACATTCAAAAGCCCATTCCAAACCAAACTCAAAAGCCCAAGCCCATCCTAAAGCCCACATTACAATCTCATCTCATCCTCACTTAATTAAAATCATTCCTAAGTCCTAAACCAGCAATCAAATCTTTCTAAACAAAGCCATATGACAAATCATCCAAATTTTACACCAAATGTCCAAAATTCTTAAAACCCATTTTCATGAAATTGACTAAACTTTTCCCTAAGCCAAAGACAAGCCATGCAAGCCATGGACAAGCCACATGAAGCCATGGAGAGTTTGACATGTGACCATACCATTAATGGTAAAAGGAGGGGCTCCTTTTCTAACCTTTCATTAAGCCTTTTTTACCTTAAGCATGTCACACTCTAAACCATGCTTTGCCACCTAATCCTTGATGGAGACTCCACCATTCTCTCTCACTCGACCCAACTGATCCTCTCAGCCCAAAATCAGAGCCATGGGGAGGTGCACCCAACCCAAACCAATGGGTTGACCAAATTGAAGCCAAAATGACCTCTTCCCCATTCCATTTTAATTCAGCCCACTTTACACATGGCAAGTGGCCAATCGATTGCACAAACCTCTAACCCCGACCCACCTGGACCCGAGGGTGACCCATGCTCGCCGGCCGCCCACCCCGACCGCCGGAAAACACCATGGCCGAAACCTTGGGAGGAGCCAAACTTTGGAATTCTCCCTCGCCGAGCCGCCCCATGCCTAGTGGTCACCATGGCCGTTCTTCTCCTCACCGTAGCAAACTCGATCCCAAGCCCTAACTCCCCGGGAGGCCCTCCAGCCCATGCCTATTTAAACACCACCCCCTCTCGGCCATGAGAAGAGAGTTGCAAAACCTTGCCAAAACTCGCCAAAATTGTTCCGCACCCCTCCTCATACACGAGCACTTGATCCACAAGTGAGATCCCCCTGCCATTTCTTCTCTCGCGAGCTCAATTTCGTAGTCGAAATCCAAGCCCAAAACCAGGACACTTCTCCACAAGTGAACCAATCCCCAAATTGATTGGTCCTACACCTTCACCGGACCGCGGGAAGGTGTCCACCAGCAAAAGCCCCATCTCCGATGCCACCCGGCTGCTCCGGACTCCAAGCTTTGTGATCACCGTGGTCGAAGTTCAACCTAGACAATTCACTGCACCGAGAGACTTCATCCGGAGCTTGCCAGGATCCAATCGAAGGTGCAACAACTCTCGCATCGAAGCTTCACTTCTCCGAGCAAAGGTATGAGCTAATTCTTCATCCCGAGCTTCCGGAGATTCTCCATTTCAAATGCCTTAATTTCAATGCATGTTTACCGTATGGATGTGTTCGTCTCTTCAAGACGAATCCATGGAGCATAAGAACACGAAAATCCATCGAGAATCGAGCGAGTTCTGTAGGGTTAGAGTGTGGACGGTCACGGGATCGCACCGGCCATGGACGATGAACGGATGCCGTCCATTTAATACACGCGCGGACGGACGGCTCGGATGGCGTCGGACCGGGAGACGGTACGAGAACCGCGGGGCCCGGGTTGCCGACTCGGATGGCGGCGTCGAATGGGAGCGCGCCACGCGGCGTTTCGGAGTCGCCGAGGTCGACGCGGCGCCGCGTGGATAAGTAGATAAATAGGGTATTTTCCTATTTATTTAATTCCCTAAACTTGGAAAATTCATATCTCTGTGTAGAAAAATCACAAAAATAAAATAAAAATACCCCTTACTCAGATGAACGAGAGGAGAATAATGTGGAAAAGAAATTAACTAATTTTGTCCAAGTATTTTATTTTTAATTAATTATTTACTCCCCGTATTGTTTTAATTCTCCATGCATGTATACAATTCACCATGGCATGAGACCATAGGGCTTTTGAAGCCTCCGAACTTAGGGACATTCCCCGAATTTTCCAAGGTCGAGGCCATCTCTGTGAAAAGTTATTGATTTTTCAAATGCATGTTCGTCGTTTTAAGTATTTTAATTTCAAAAATTAGCATGTTGTGAAATAAATTCTAGGAAAATTTGGTGATGTTCCTTATGACTCAGAGAACCCTAGGAAAAATAGGATTTGAGTTAATTCACTTTCGATTAACCCTAATCGGTTTAAACACCCAAAATAGGTCTCTAATTAATTAGAGTTAACCATAGATCAAATTGACTTGAAATCAATTCTCCACTGACCTTTAGGATCAGAGGAACCCACCATAAAAATTTGAGGTCAATCGGACTTGGTTAGCCCCACTAATTGGGTTGATTAAGCCACTTAGCCATTTTAAACTTTAAAAAATCATAACTTTCAAAATATCTTTCAAAAATTCACCAAATTGGTTTTGGAGTCTCTCTGATATCAGGGGAGTTTAAGAAAATTAAAATTTCAATTTTCTAAAAAAGTTGATTTTTAATATTATTTTAATATTTTTAATAATTAAAAAATAATAAAAATCACAAAAATAATAAAATTCACTAAAATGTTATATTTTGAATTTTAATCACTTAGGAACAGGTCCCATATTTTTCCTAGGTCTATTTAGTGAGATATTAATTTTTAAAGCTCAAGGGTAATTTTAAAATTAAAAAATGTATTTTCTAGCATTTTCACCAAAATAATTATAATAAATCAAAGAAAAATCAGAAAATTGTAAAGTTTGGTTCTCTGGAATCCTTGATATCAGAGAGAATTTTAAAAATTATAAAATTTATTTTTCAACATTTATTTTATTTTTAAATTAATTAATACTCCAGAACTTAAAATAATTCTAATAAATAAAATATAATTCAAAAAATTACAAAATTTGGTCCAAGTGATCCTCTGGTCATTAGGAATGTCCCCTAATTTTCTTAAGGACAGAAACTTTCCCTTGGTCATATCATTGAATTTTCCTTGGAAATTTCTCTTTTCTACAAAAAATAATTATATAAATAAATTAAATACAGAAAAATCACATTTTCTCCTCTCATGTCTTCATTGACACATAAGTGAAGTCACATAAAAATTTCAAGTTCATTTGAGTTCAATTTAGTGAGTTATGAAATTATTAGGCTTAAAGAGCAAAATGGTAATTAAAATTTTAATCCTTAATTAAGACTTTAGGTTTAATAAAAAAATTAACAAGTAAAATATTTGATCCTAATCTGATTTGGATGATTGAAATTAAATAATCAAAGGGTAGAAACCCATTAAGCAATTTAAAATGATTAAACTTTAATTAAATAATTAATTGAATTTGGAAGAATAATAAAATTGGAATTATTAAAATAGGGATATTATTAGGAAGAGATTTATTCTTTAATTTAAAAATCCCTAAATTAATCATCTCATTAATACTCAACTCTTAATTAAAATGATAACTCAAATTTAAAATATTAAAAGACTTAATCATTAAACTAAAATTAAATCATTAAACTCTTTCAAAAATTTTCAATTAAATTAAATCAAATTAAGATTAAAAGTTGAATTAAATTAAATTAAATTAAATTAAATTAAATAAACAAATTAAATTAAATTAAATGAATTAAATAAATTAAATTAAATAAAATAAAATTAAATTAAATTAAATTAAATTAAATGAATAAATTAAATTAAATTAAATTAAATTAAATTAAATTAAATTAAATTAAATTAAAACTAAATTAAATTAAATTAAGAAATTAAATCAAATAAATTAAATTGAATTAAATTAAATCAAATCAAATTAAATTAAATTAAAATAAATTAAATTAAATTAAATTGAATTAAATAACCTCACTTAAGACATGAAGAAATAAATCTAAAATAACTCGAACACTATTCCAAACTTAAATCATTAATTTGAACTTAAATTTGAATCACAAATCATTAAATATCATTTTGCCCTTAGGAGCTTTAGTTATCATAACTCCTAAATAGAACATTAAAATGAAATGTTACTTCACTTATAGGACATTCAAATGTCCTAGTTCACCGAGCAAGTTAACAAAACTTGAAAACCTCGGACGATCGATTCATTTACACAATTAAATTCATTTGGGCTTAAAACAATCCTAGAAATATTGAAAAGATGTTTGGGATCTCTCCTAAGCACTTCCTCAATATGATAGGATGTTGATAAGAACAATCGAACTTAATTGTTCTTCGATGAAGAAAATCGTCTTCAAACTAAAAACACAAAGAACCTAGACGTCATAGGAAACGACTAGCTGTAGGATTAGGAATTTGGTAGAAAACCATAAACCTTTCCCTTAGCTTTACCTAGGAACTCGCTTAAATATTCTAACCGTGTTTTAAGTGCAGCTTGGGATGACGGGAAGATCCTCCGAGTACGCTTTTATTTTTATTGCAATTTATTTTATTGTAATTTATTTAATCGCATCGCACTTATTTTTCTTGCATGATAAAACAACGCATTGCATGAAAACCGACACCTTTAGGACGAAACCAAAACCGAAACCCAAAATTAAAATAAAAGACACTACAAGATAAAATTCACCTCCACAACATTTCAAAATATAAGACAACTCAAAATTTAATCACAAATAGAACACAAAACTACAACTACAACTAAATTAAAACGTCTCGTTGAATGATCGGGAATACCTCTGATGATGTAACCCACGTGTTGCTAACGGGATTTCCCACGGTCTAAATGAAAATGTGGAACTCATTTAGTTGAGTTTAGCAAGTTCATCCGGACTAAGTGAATTCGATGAAAATAATCGGTGCGCGGATGACTGGAACCGTGGGATCTTAATCGGTTCGTTTAATCAACTTTAAGATCCGTTTTAATTAAAACACAAAAAACACTTGGAAATTAAGACTTCTCTAAACCGTAACACTTCTCTCATCTCTTGATTTATGATTTCTAAAACTAAACCTCCGCAACAATAAGGAGCTCTGAGCATGGTGGGCGAAGACGGCCATCGTCGTCGCAAAACTCGAACCTACTTCAACAAAACTTTCTTAGAATTAAATAACAAAGCCATAGGACTTCGAGGTAGTTTGCACTAAGTGCAACATAAATCCTCAACTCTTCGTTAGGCATTTGCATCGCAAATTAAGCCCTAACCGGTCTTAGGATTCCGAGGTAGTCGTCCGATACGACATAAACCCTCATATCTTCTGTGCAATTTGTATGATTCTATCATATAAATATAAGCCCTAATTAACTAAAATTGGCAAGATTAAAACATTAAATAAACATTAGGACTTTCCTAAATCCAAGCCAAACAATAGGATAATCGGGAGATTACCGAAGTCCGCTTCGAATCCGTGATCTCTCCTACTTTTCTTCCTTTGAATTTCCAAAATAAAAATGTTCCAAATTTGATCCATTCCCTATTGAAATTCCAAAATTCAACCCCTTGAAAACTTAAACTTTGAAATTCTCGAGAGCAAATTATTGATTATTATCGAGAGTTTTCTTAGGTGATTCCCTTCACTTAAGATGTAATTAACTATAGGGGCTTGCCCTTATAGGGAACTTTAAGAACCTGTGTAATATAAACCCCGTTTAATAGTTTCATATTAAGCGAGTGGAATTTGTCGGCTTATAAAATTGGTTCGCGGACCAAACGGATGTCACAAACCTTTCTAGTTTATTTAATCGAGCCCCATTATCAAGCAAAGGTGTCTATTCTTCGGGATAGATACACGGTTTGTGGTGCGGCGCTCGTTTATATAAACTATTCGGGATGTGAGATCGGTTTGATTTCATATCTTAAAATTTTCAAATTCAAAATTATTTTCAAAATCAAATACTACTTTTCAAATTATTTATTTAAATTAAATTAAAATTCGCCGACAATTTTTGTAGGCGACCCCTTTTCAAAATACAACACATAACCTAAAAAATACGCCGACAATTTTCTCCTTCACCAACGGGATAGACTTAGCTGTTTACAAGGACGAGTTGCCTAAAGATGCGGTCATTCGCTTTGGACAAGGATTCGACAATACAGATATTAAGTTCACTGATGTTACTCTTTTCGCACTGATGAACAATGTACCGGAAACTGAGGAGCCCATAATCGAGTTCAACCTGAAGTCAACTTAAGAGTTCCCTCCCCTGCAAAGGGTTCCAATTGAAGGAAACACTGCTATTCATAGGAGGTTAGCTGCTACCCCCAGAACTGTCATCTCTACCCCCACCGGTCTAGTCATCACTGCACCTACCTCAGCTCCTGTCAAACTAAAAGGAAAAGAAGTAAAAGTCAGTGATGAGCTTGTTACCATGGAGGGTTTAGATTTTGCTGCAATACCGTCTGTCTTCGAGATAGGGTCCAGCTCAAAAGTTGCACCCTTAACCCGGAATCAAAGAAGAAATAGCAGTAGAAAGATCGCCAGGATCAAGAAGACTAAGGCTGCTGAAGTTGCTTTTCTGGAGGAGATTCCTGAGGAAGAAGAAAAACTGCCTGAAATTTCACCGCTGTTGGAAGGGAGTAGGTTCCATCCTCTCTCTGTTGCATCCGATGAAGAAGATGCTCGAAGGATCACCACTGCGTTACCCAAACCTGCATACTACAGCGATTGTAAGAAGAAAGAGATCAAGACTACGCCGCTTACCCGTCTGCGAGCAGTGGTAGAGAAATTAGCTAAGAAGGAAGGTTGCCTCGTGTCAGAAATTATGAGAAGAATGGGATGAGTACCAGCTAGATCCCGCCTCGGACCACGAGTAGACCCTGTCACTGCTCCAGAGAGGCCAAGGAAGAAAGTGTGAGCTAGCGAGAGAAGTTCGCCTGTTGTTGTATCGGGTCACCATATTAGGGAGGACACCACCTACCGACGTACGTGCCGACGGACCATCCGGTCCCAGGCCTTCTACGGCGAAGAAGGATGGTGTGGCAACCTATTATTGTCGAACCGATACCGACGAATGCTGCGGGAAGAGGAGTCTTGTCAGAGTGCCCGAATCTGAAGAAAGTGCTACTGCATTAAAGGAAACTCCTGAAAAAGAAGTTCAACAGTCGTCGCCTGACAACCGCGAGACCGTTTGGAAAAGACCACTTGAGGATGCTATAGGAAGCTAAGGACAGACATCCGACGGTTGGCAAGGGAAAGAAGAGAAGGACTGGGAAATGAAGTGGATTCATCAGAGTTTATGGATGAAGAATGTTCCGAGATCAACATGGTCGAGACCTAAGCGTCGTCAGCTCTGCAGGGAACTCCATCAACTTCAGAAAGAGATGAACCAGAAGTGATGAGACGTTTTCAAGAAAAGGTTGACATGATTTCTCAGATGGCAAAGAGGATGGAGGAGATGGCCGCTGCCTTAGGCACTCTCCAGAGTCAGCTTCAACCTCAGAAGGAAACACCCCCAGAGATCATTCACATTGCTGATGGAGGAAAAGAAGTCACGTCTGTCAATGGAGATGAACAGCCAAAGAAAGATTTTGCACAAAGTATGATTCCCAAAAAGGATATTAAGAATATGGTGGAACAACAGGTGCGAGAAGCCTTAGCCCAATCTAAGAGTGGAGCATCTATTCAGATGGGTAGACCTTACCCTGAGAAATATGATGCAGTCTAATACCCGAAAGGCTTCGTACCACCTCTGTTTAAGACTTTCGACAGTATAATAAACCCCGGCAGCATGTCGCACATTTTCATGCCAGTTGCTGCAATGCCGGTGGGAACGACGCCTTACTCTTTCATCAGTTCGTCAGAAGTTAATCAGGGATTGCCTTTGATTGGTACACAGAATTGTCGAACAGTTCAATCAAGACCTTTTTATAATTGGAGAACCTCTTCGTTAAGCAGTTTGCCGAGGCTCAGCACCACATCACTATCGGTGATCTAGTGGTGGAGCAACAAAAACCGAACGAAACTTTAGTGGATTACATACTTCGATGGAGGAATTTAAGTATGAAGTGTGAACCACAGCTTCAAGAACAACATGCAGTCGGTATCCTACTGAAGAGTATCCATGGCCCGATAGCACTTCTCCTCAAAGGATTCACAATTAAGACTTTTGAGAAGTTGCTTAGCAAGGCCGGAAGCTTACAGAAGGAGGCAAAACAGCTGAGTTTTGTTGACAAGACTGATAAGCAGAAGCCCATAAAAACATTTGAAAAGAAATACGGGATCGTCGTGGTAGTGGATAAAGGAAATCAGCCACTGCAAATACAGCCGAAGCGGCCACAACCAAGTTATCAACCACTACAACAGATTTACCAACAGCCTCAACAGAGCTATCAACAGCCTCGACCAAGCTATAAATCATGGCAGCATGATCAACCGCCGCCTCGACCCCCACGTGCCCTGAAAGAACTTTTGAATAAGAAATACCCTTCAAGACTAAAGCAGTGGCCAAGATGTTTCGCAATTTGATGAAGACACCCGACATTCAACTACCAGAGCCCAGAAAGCCAGAGGAAGTCAACAAGAAGGATCATCCAAATTACTGTCCCTACCATAGGATGCTTGGACATAAGATAGAAGACTGCTTCACCTTTAAGAATTGGTTCGAGGATAATCTCCAGAAAGGGAACATAACGATCCCGAAGGAATACATGAAGGAAAACCAAAAGGGAGGTTCCGTCAATGTTATTTCATCGGACCCTATTATTCTGATAGACCCATACACGACCAACGATGGATGGGGTGCTGTCTGGACAAAGTCTTCGAAGAAAATTTTGTATCACATCCAGACCGCTTCGGTGTGCGCTTCAACCTAAAGTTTGAAACCTGCCGAGCCGGCACTATCACTTGTGATTGAAGAACTGCCCCAGAAGGAGGAGAAGATCGTGAAAGAAGAGAAGACCGAGGCTCCAAAGGGTAGAGTAGGGGCTGCTTTTCCTAGGATGGTTGTTTCTGATTCGGGGGAGAAATCCCTCGGACCTCTGACTCTGTATGATTATTTGCTCGCCCCGGTGGGATCTCATAATGATAAGAGTTTTGTTGTTGGCTAGGTTTTGACTGTTTCTAATGATTACGTAACTAACGACAACCAACTAAATCCGGGTCTCGATTTCGATACAAATAACGATTCTTAAATCATACTAAACCTCGATGACAAAAGAGAAGACGTTCACAAGGATGGCTACGAAAGCTCAAGAAGTGATGAGTTCATTTGTGAATTCCAAGGAGCTCCAATTGCAATAGAATTAGAGCTATCAGACACCGAAGAAACTTCAGAAGAGCCGATCATTCCGATTCAAGAGGAGACACTGGCAGATTCAACACCAGATGCAGATGAGATAACAGAAGTCAATCTAAGAAGCGGAAAGGTTCTACCCCCGAGAATGGGTCCAAAGGATAAAGGAAAGCAGGTGGTTGCTCAGGAAGAGCCAACCCCAGCAGAGGAATTGCCCATTCAGGAAGAAATTGAAGAACCTGGTAATAAAGTGGTTATAACGTGCTAGCCCATCTTAGGAAGCTACCAACCAAACTAAGCATCTACGACGCTCCGATCCTGTCAAAGGAGATGAGGGAAACTCTGATCAAGGCCTTACTTGACCCAGAAATTTACATAGCTCAAATGGCCGGTAATTTCTTAGATGAGGTTTGCTCGTTAAAAGAACAGCGAGGTGTTACCTTCACGGACAATGATCTGCTACTTGGAACAGCTGATCACAATCAACCATTGTACATTTCAGTCACTATCAAAAAGTTTACGCTCTCCAGGGTGCTAGTTGATCCAGGAGTATCAATCAACATAATGAACCTTCGGACGTTTGAATATTTGGAAATTGATGCTCGTGACCTCGAAGCAGACAAAATGTTATTAAGGGGCTTCAATCAAAAAGGAGAAAGATATCTTGGATTGATAACACTATTAATTAAAACTGGCGATTTGGCAAAGACAACCGCAAAACTCCACATAATTGATTCTGAGACATCATTCAACGCTCTACTGGGTCGGCCGTGGATCCATGAGAACCGGATGGTACCGTTGTCTCTGCACTAGTGCATAAAATATTATGAAGGAGGAGAATAATATATCAAACGTGATTTGTAACCGTTCTCCGTGCATGAAATCGGAATTCACCAAGATGCAGCTTACTACGCGCCTCCAAAAAAGACAATCTTCTCCAGAAATACGATACCAAATGAAGCAAAAGAAGATCGAGACGATGAAGAACCTGAAATTCTAGTTCAACAGTTACCACTCCCTTACGGTGAGATGGTGAAGGTTTCTCTAGAACTCGCACTCGAGGTTGAGGAAGAAACGGTGGAACAATTGAGCAGAAGAAACTGGTGATCGATTTTTATTGGGAGAACAGTTCCGAAGAAGAAGAAACCAAGAAAGAATTAATGAAGATAAATCAAAAGAAAACCCAGTTCACGATCTCTCTCGAAGATGAAAAGAATGAAGAATACAAATCAATGTACGAGAAGATTAACCGTTATGTACATACTATGACCCTGACCCCGATCTATCCTAATAAGGTCGAGGGTATGGTGGTCAAAGAAGTGCATGGTGGCGGTGCTAAGCCGATCAAGTTTTACCGTGGTGCTTCTTCTTCCAAAATTGAAAATTATGTACAATTTGAAGATGTTACTTCATCTGAATTAATGGAATTGCCTTTTGAGTGGTACTCTCCCTGTGTTCAGAATTTAATTCAACATGGCGTCTTACCTAAACAGTGGTCAAAAGGTCAATCACAGCGCTTTGAAAAATTATGGAACAATGCCAGTCGACCTCCCAATTCAAAGCATGGTCTTGGATTCGGCACGGTAGGATCAGTTGATGATACGGGATTTTGCTTGGTTGTCACTTGCGAGCCTAATGAAGACTTCTTGGAAGCTTCAAATGATCTCGAAGATCTACCAGTCGGAGACGCTCTGCCAGAATTTGAAGAAGAAATTAAATCTACAATAGACGAGTTAATGGAAGTTAACTTAGGTACTAGCGGAGAGCCTAGGCCGACCTTTAATAGCTCCTTACTCAATAAAGAAGACTCCAAAGAAATGATCAAGCTATTAATGGAATTCAAAGACTGTATTGCTTGGAGTTATGATGAAATGTTAGGATTAGCTCCAGAAGTCGCAGTTCACAAGCTAGGAGTAGATCACATTGTGGTTCCAGTCAGACAAGCTCCCAGAAGAATGCGTCTAGAGATTGGAAAACAAGTAATAGCTGAAGTTAAGAAGCTAATAGACGCTAAATTTTTCCGTGAAGAGCAATATCCAACTTGGTTAGCCAATGTGGTACCAGTCAGAAAGAAGAATAGTCATATCAGAATCTGTGTGGATTTCAGAGATTTGAATAAAGCATGCTCAAAGGACGAGTTCCCGCTACCAATTCCATAATTGATGATCGACATCACTTCGACACACGAAATCTTCTCTTTCATGGATGGATCATCAGGATAAAATCAGATAAAGATAGCACCAAAAGATAAAAAGCTCATGGCCTTCAGAACGCCAATCGAATTATACTTCTACACAGTAATGCCCTTCGGATTGAAGAACGCAGGAGCAACTTTCCAAAGAGGAATGACGAGGATTTTTGATGATCTCATTGACAACCAATTCAAGTGTTACGTGGATGATGTGGACATCAAAAGCAAACTGAAGGTAGATCACCTGTATGATTTGAGAAAATTTTTCGAGCGATTAAGACAATTTAACATTAAGATGAATCCCCTGAAATGCGCCTTCGACGTTACCTCTGGGAAATTCTTAGGATTTATTGTTCAACATCGTGGAATTGAAATCGATCTGGAAAAGATTAAAGCTATCTTAGAAATGCCGCCTCCCACAAACTTAAAACAACTATGATCCTTTCAAGGGAAGTTGGCATATCTTCGACGCTTTATCTTGAATTTGTCAGGTAGGTGTCAGCCCTTCTCGGTATTAGTTAAAAAGGAAGCCAAATTTGTTTGGGAAGAAAAATGCCATCGGGCCTTCGAGGGCATCAAACAATATTTAATGACACCTCCTGTCTTAGCAGCCCCAGTCTCGGGTAGACCGTTGATACTTTATACCGCAGCTTTAGATGACTCCCTTGGAGCTCTGCTAGCCAAGGTCAATGACGAGAGGAAAGAAAATGCTCTCTACTACTTAAGTCACCGTCTAATTCCTACGGAGGTAAAGTATCCCCCGATTGAGAAGCATTGTTTGGCCCTGATCTTCGCCGCTCAAAAGCTCAGGCATTACATGCTTTCTCATAAGGTCAACCTTATCTCGAGAGTTAATCCATTGCAGTACTTGATGACTCGACCGACGCTTTCCGGCAGACTTGCTAGGTGGTCGATGATACTATTGCAATTCGATATAATTTTCATTCCTCGCAGCACACCCTTTGCCAGCAAAATCACCTCTCAACGATGACTTGCTAGATGAGCAGATAATGAGCTTAGAAGACCCCGATGATCAGCTTTGAGAACTGTACTTTGATGGAGCATCTTCAGCACATAAGAGCAAAGAACTGCAAACGATAGTGCCCAGTAAGGTAGGAATCAGACTAATCTTTATAACACCGGAGCAGGGGATGTTAATGTATTCCTACCATTTAACAGAACTATGTACAAACAATGAAGCAGAATATGAAGCCCTTATAACCGGACTGGAGTTAACCGTTCATATGGGGATAACAAACATTAACATCTACGGAGATTCTCAGTTGATCATTCAACAGGTCACAGGACAGTACAAAATTCTGAAACTAAGACTCGAGCAATACTTTTAGTATGTGATGAAATTGTTAAAGCAGACTCCGAATGTAACGATCTACAAAATTCACAGAAGAGAAAATGCCCTTGCAGACGTGCTAGCCAGCCTTGCAAAAGAATTTGCCTACTTGCAGGATGAATCAGTTGAAATGTCAGTTCAGGGACGACATGTCCTCTCACAGCTCGACATGGATGCAATGCACCAATCAGAAAAAGAAGAAGAATCAGTTGCCGCAGTGACAGAAACTACATAAGATTGGCTGCGACCATTAATAAACTATTTGCAAACAGGAAACCTACCGGACGATAAGTCATTAGCCCATCAAATCAAGAAAAGAACTCTGTCTTACACATTAATAAACAATACGTTATACAGAAGATCTTTCAACCTGATGTGGCTAAGGTGCCTGAGCGAGTTCGAGGCTCGTGAAATTGTTAAAGAAGTGCATTCAGGACTTTGCAGCGCTCATCAGTCGGGTCCAAAAAAGAAAATGAAGATTAAAAGACTAGGGTACTACTGGACCTCGATGATGACCGATTGCATGAAAGTTGCCAAGAGTTGTCACCAGTGCCAAGTGCATGGAGGGTTCTACATCAACCTCCAAATGTGCTACATCCGACAATTGCATCGTGGTCATTTGAGTGTTGGGGCACAAATATTGTGGGTCCGATAGAACCGCCTTCTTCAAGAGGACATCGATTTATCCTTGCAGCTACAGATTAATTTTCAAAATGGGCAGAAGCAGTACTGCTCAGAGAAGTGAAGGCACATCACGTGCTGCAATTCTTCAAGAGTCAAGTCGTCTACCGTTTTGGGGTACCTCGCAGAATTATCTCAGATAACGAGTCTTCATTCAAAAGCATGCAGATCAACAATTTTGTCAGAAGGCATGGGATTGATTGGCGCTATTCGACGATCTACTACCCAAGAGCAAACGGCTTGGCCGAGGCTTTTAATAAAACTCTCGTCCAAATCTTAAAGAAAACTTTGGAAGACAATAAAAGAAATTGGCACGAGAAGTTATTAGAAGCCTTATGGGCCTACATAATGACTTTCAGAACTCCTACTCAGTCTACACCCAACGCTCTAGTGTACGGGTCCGAGGCAGTCTTGCCCTTGGAAGTTCAGCTTCCTCCTCTCAGAATTACAGTTACGAACAAGATCACTACAAAAGAAAATGTTAAACTACGACTAGAAGATTTAGAAAGCTTGGAAGGAAAATGACTTTCAGCACAGCAGAGTCTCGAGTTGTATCAAGCCAAAATGATCCAGGCCCACGATAAACTGGTCCGCCCAAGGACATTCAAAGTCGGTGACTTGGTTCTGGTTCTCAAGAGACCTATTCTTGCACACCGCAAGCTAGGAGGTAAATTTGAACCGACTTGGGAGGGGCCGTTCATGGTCGAGACGGTCTACTTAGGAGGTTCCTACCAACTTGTGAATTTCCGTGGAGAACGATCTATGATTCCAATCAATGGACGATATTTGAAGAAGTATTATGCAACCTGATGTTTCGAAGGATGAACTTTAAAAAAATGAAGTCTTATTCCTAGAAGCACGGGTAGAGTAATCACTTGTAACTGGGTCCGAACCCAAAACATAAAAATGGATGATAAAAAATCATTAACAAAAAAAATGTGTTAAAAAGAAAATATGTGGAATCATAATAATAAAATTTTGATCATTTCTTTTAAGTCAAGATCACTCTTGATTTTTCCCATCTTTTCCTACTCATATTAAAATTTGAAATAAATGAATAAGAATTTTCCATTGATAATTGATCTTTCTTATTGTTCTTGTTCTTAGTACAACCCCTGATCCTTTCCTTCTGTTCGCAGGGAAATGTCGAACGGGCGGTTGGTTCTGAACTTTAAGAGTGGTGTGAGTCTAGCACTCAACGAAAAGAGGATGAAAGATGGGCCGTGATTGAGATCGACTCTGATTTCACACTAGCCGGGCTACAGTACAAGGAAACTGATTGGACCCCGATCGACCGGAAAGAGTTCAACAGCCAGACAGTAAAGAAATTGGGTGGCCCGAGTCAGCAGTCTACCGGCAAGAAAAGGAAGGTAAACGCCGCTCAGATGACTGGAGCAGATAAGAAAGTTAAGTCTGTGGTTGCTAAAATAGAGGGCAGGCTTGTTAGCGTCATGCCCACAGAAGTTCAAGAGGTAAGGAGAGCTACTCTCACTCCTACCCAACGAAGAAACAAGAACCGCCGCATTCGCAAGATGTTAAGCAAGCTAGCAGCAGATCAACATGAAGAGGCAATTGCTACCGTCAGTACAAATACTTCAAAGAAGTCGGTTCATCAGGAACCAGAAAAGAGGAGATCAACTCCAAGAATAGTAGAAAAGATGAAAGAAATTCTAAGCAAAATAGAAATAGAATCAACATCACGACGCCAAACAAATCTACTAGTTTTGAAGAGTCTTGTTGCGAAAGCAACCCTGGAGGATGTCCTGATAGAAACTATCCCTGAGGAGCCGAGACATGCAGGAGAACGCGCTGTGGTCGAACCATACATCCCACAGTACGTTACCAGACCTTGTCGATTGCAAATAATCCCATAATACGAGCTGGAGCAATTGCAAAAGGTTGAAAAGAAAACTTTTGAATATTTCGAAAGAATTTGAGGCAAGAGGATCAACATCTTGGAAGGCCTTGAGCTGCATAAGGATGTGTTCTCAGACTACGAGCAGCAGCAAATTGTAGACTGCATCATCGAACTTCAGAAAATGGGTCGAGCTGATCGTTTGAGAGAGAAGACCTAATTAGAACCTTGAAGATGGATGAAAGGAAAAGGAAGAGTTACAATCCAGTGCGGGTGTTGCTACAACTTCGTCGAGGACAGAAAGGGAAATCCACCAGGGATACTCCGTCGTAGTGAGGTGGATCTGATGCCAAGAGTTTTCAAGAGGATGGTAAAAAGGATGGTGACATGGAGGGTATTGCCTGCAGATTGCATACCCAACAGCTGCATCATTAACATATACAAGGAGGGCGACTGCATATCGCCACACATAGATCATCATGACTTCATCAGAACTTTCTGCACAGTGTCTTTTGTCAACCAGTGTAACATCATATTCGGATCTGACCTCCGAATAGCAGGCCCCAGAGAATTCTGAGTGCCGGTGGAGATACCTCTACCGGTAGGTTCCATCTTGGTGCTAAAAGGAAATGGAGCAGACATAGCAAAACATTGCATTCCAGGTGTGCCTGTTGAGCGGATCTCCGTCACTTTCAGGAGGATGGACGACAGCAAGATGCCTTTCCACTTTCAGCTAGATCCAGAGTTAGAGAGCCTTCAGCCCTACGAGCTATGAGCTACATGAGAGATAGCACACCTCCAATGCACATCCGAATGGCATTTCCTGCCAAGGATGGCTTGGAAGTTGATGTTATTGTCCATGTGTCTCACTATTCAGACCTGGATTTTGACAGATGCTTTTGGAAGAAACTTGCAAGAATCTTACACAATTCGTTTTGGATTTATGTGGATTGTACGAGATACTGAATTTTCAAGGAAAATATGATCATGTTTTGGATTAAGTTATATGATGTATTTTCAACAAATTAGAATGGAAACGACCATGTTGTGTTTTGCCTTCACCTCTTTTGTGCAAATTGACTGGGAAACGCCATTAAGTTAAATGGGCTTTGAACAAAGAACGAAAAGAAAATAAAATGAAATAACTCTTTTTAAGAATCTGAATGTCAAAACAAACTCTAAATTAACGAGAACTCTAAATTAAAAAAAACAAAAATGAAATTGAATCCTAGAACAAACGAAACAAATATAAATCTCGAATTGAATTCCAATTTGAATTTGTCGATTTGAATCTTTCGACTGAAATCCATTTGAAGCTCCTTTGATCCCTCTTTTGAGTTGATTCTTCCCTACAGAAGACTTCAAATTCAGTTTCAAACTTCTAAAATTTTTCGCCGTCTTGAAATCCTTTTGACTCTACGCGATCTTTTTCCCTCTTTTGAGAAGGTCGACTGAGTTTACTGAGACAGAACCACGAAATTTTCGATTTGGTTTTGATGGCATGGATTCATATCCTTTGCCAAACAATCAAACTTTGATCAACTCTCTCGGGATATGAAACACTTTCATGTCTCATTCTAATCTTCCACTAAACTAAGATTTCCACAGAATTTTCAAAACCAAATCAAAAAACAAACTTTTGGGATTGGTACCTAACTTCCAGTTCCCATCCTTCTGAGGCTGGTACCTAACTTCCAGTTCTCATTTCGAGATCGACACTTGAATTTTGTTTCTCTTCTCTGAATTTTTGCTAATCTCGCACTCTTTCCGAAAAACTTTTCTGCATTATAATCCTCCGACTTGGGTATAAGACCGACAAGGCATCCTGATCTCGGTGTCCACTAATCTCACACTCTTTTTGAGAAACTTTTCCGCATTCTAATCCTCTGACTTGGGTGTAAGACCGACAAGGCATTCTGATCTCGGTGTCCGCTAAATTCACATTCTTCCGAGAAACTTTTCTGAACTCCTGAAATTTCGAGATCGGTACCTAACTTCCGACTCTCTTTTGAGACTGGTACCTAACTTCCAGTTCTCACTCTTTTTCGAGGTTGGTACCTAACTTCTGACTCTCTTCTGATACTGGTACCTAACTTCCAGTTCTCACTCTTTTTCAAGGTTGGTACCTAACTTCTGACTCTCTTTCAAGACTGGTACTTAACTTCCAGTTCTCACTCTTTTTCAAGGTCGGTACCTAACTTCCAGTTCTCACTCTTTTTCGAGGTCGGTACCTAACTTCCGACTCTCTTTCGAGACTGGTACCTAACTTCCAGTTCTCACCCTTTTTCGAGGTCGGTAACTAAATTTCGACTCTCTTTCGAGACTAGTACCTAACTTCCAGTTCTTACCCCTTTTCGAGTTCGGTACCTAACTTCCGACTCTCTTTCAAGACTGGTACCTAACTTCCAGTTCTCACCCCTTTTCGAGTTCGGTACCTAACTTCTGACTCTCTTTTGAGACTGGTACCTAACTTCCAGTCCTCACTTTTTTTCTAGGTCGGTACTTAACTTCCGACTCTTTTCCGAGACTGGTACCTAACTTCCAGTTCTTACTCTTTTCTTAATCAATACTTAATTTTCGATTTTCTCCTCTATGCTGGTTCCTAAATTCCACTTCTCTTTGTAATCCCGAGGTTGGAACCTAGGTTCCAATTCTCTTCTTAAATTTAAAATTTCTGCGAAATACATCTTGAAATCAATCTCAAATCAAATTTCAACCAAAATGGAAACTCGAATCGAAATTCAAAACTCAAACTTAAAACTTGAAATAAAAATGAAATGAATTTAAAATCGATTCTCTTGAAATCGTGTGGTTTGGAATCCACCTCCTTTTCCCCAGCGAGAGTTATGGAATCTTCAGTCTTGCAGATTTACCTCATACTCCCCAGTCGAAATTTTCTACGCTTTGTTCTAAGTGTGTCACTTAGACGTCTGTGTTGGTTTTGTTGATCTCTTCGGTCAACGCCAATACGCGCGGTGTGCTTGGTTAGCACACCACACCTATTGGGGGGTCCATTTGTTGACCTCATTTTTGGTGAGGTCTTTTCTCTTCTTAGTGCTTAGGATCAAGCCATAAGTTTTCCCTTCGACTATCCTAGAGGACTAGAAATGGAACCCACCACTTAGAAATTCAAACACTTCTTAACTCTTCTTGAACCATACAAATGACCATAAACCTCCAAGCCACTTGGAAGGTTAAAAGTCAAATGTGGAGGTTCAAAGATGAGTTCCTATAGGATGGCCAAGCTTTAGGACAACCCTGGGTGGCCTAGTCTTGGTGAGGGTAAGCTTACACACACCACACTCATACACAAATTTCGAATCCTAAAATCACTCTTACCCAACTTGGCTTCTTGACTCATGTAAGAAATTCATATGGATAGACCTCAACCCCTAAGCCCCTGGCTAAGAGGGTTAGGAACAACATATTGAGTGCCTAAAATGAGTCCTCTCTTGACTCTTGTGAGCTTAATATGGCTTCATGGTTCAACCGCAATGGTTTCATTTTACTCATATTCAATCAATCTTCATTTTTCCTAAATTTCAATTTTTGACCCCCGGGGGCCCTAAATCCACCAAACCTACCAAATGCCCTCGAAATTGTCCAAACAATATTCCTAAAATTTCCTAAATTACCCAAAATATTTTAAAATCAATCCTAAACATTCCCCACCACTAAAATTGATTATCCAGAACCAAATATACCAAAATTTTCAAAAAATACCCCAATACCCTCCAAATACCCAAAATACCCTTTTTGGCTCAAAAATCCAAAAATTCTAAAAAATTTTAAAAAAATTCTTAAAAATCCCAAATATTCTCAATTTCATTCTGTTCAACTGCCACATACCCTAATTTTGTTAATTTAAGCCAATTTGATCAAAAATCTCAAATTAGCCCTTAAGGCTCAAAATGACCAACAAACCCAATCCATCCCAAATTCAACCCAAATGTCACCCAATTTTCCCCAAATTTGTTTTGAACCTTACTAACATCCTCACAAACCAAAATATACATTAATTTGTCCCAGATTTGAACCCAAACTTCACTCAAGCTTAACTCAAACCAAAATTCCCCAAATTGGCCTAAACCAACCATGAATCCAAACAAGCCCAAATCCCAAAATCAAGACCCAACCAAAATTGGAAACTCTTTGTAACACTCACATGAACCTTTTGCAACATTAATTTTACATCAAACCCAACATTAGCCCAACTTTAGTACAAGTTAGCCCAATTTGACCCACTTTGGTCCTATTACTAAAAGACCCAAATTCCAATTCAACTCCAAATTACCCCAAACTTGTTCCAAATCACTCATGGAACACTCCTAGACCAATTGAAATATTTATTTGGCTCAACCTTTTACCAATTTTTTTATCCAAAAGTCTATTTTAAAACCTAAAAGTCCACCTCTTAAAGACATTTCAAAAGCCAATCCAAAACAATTTCAAAAACCAAAAATCTATCTTAAAGCCCACATGACATTTTCATTTGTCTTCCCTTTAATCAAAATCAACCCCTAAGTTTTAAATCCATGATCAAATGATTCCAAATCAAGCCTTATGCCAAATTACCCCTAAATGCCAAAAATCCCTAAAAAACCCATTTTCATGAAACTTGGCCAAGCCATTCCCAAGCCAAATGAAGCCATGAAGCCATTCTTAAGCCACATGTAAGCCATGTGAGTTGTGTCCCATGTCATCTGCCATCTTGGACAAAAGGAGGAGTCTATTTCTTGATTCCCTTAAAGTGATTAAACATTCCCATGTTTTCCCTAACCCATGCTTAAGCCTAATTGTACTTGGATTGTGACATGACCCCACTAATCAAGCTGAGCCAAATGACTTTCTCTCAGCCCACACCAGCCTTGGGGAGGTGCATGTCGGCATATTTTAGGTTATGTGTTTTATTTTGAAAAGGGGGTCGCCTACAGAAATTGTCGGCGAATTTTAATTTAATTTAAATAAATAATTTGAAAAGTAGTATTTGATTTTGAAAATAATTTTTAAATTTGAAGATTTTAAGATATGAAATCATGCTGATCTCACATCCCAGAATAGTTTATATAAACGAGCACCGCACCCAAAGCTGTGTATCTATCCCGAAGAATAGACACACTTGCTTGATGATGGGGCTCGATTAAATAAGCTAGGAGATTTGTGACATCCGTTTGGTACGCGAACCAATTTTATAAGCCGACAAGTTCCCTGCTTAATATGAAAACATTAAACGGGGTTTATATTACACAGGTTCTTAAAATTCCATATAAGGGCAAGCCCACTATAGTTAATTACATCTTAAGTGATGGGAATCACCTAAGAAAACTCTCGATAATAATCGGTAGATTACGCTCACAAGAATTTCGAAGTTTAAGTCTTGAGGATTGAATTTTGGAATTTTAATAGGGAATGGATCAAATTTAGAACATTCTATTTTGGGAATCCAAAGGGAGAAAAGTAGGAGAAATCACAGATTCGAAGCGAACTTCGGTAATTTCCCGATTATCCTATTTGTTTGGCTTGGATTTAGGAAAGTCCTATTGTTTATTTAGTGTTTTGATCTTGCCAATTTTAATTAATTTGGACTTATATTCGTATGACAAAATCATACAAATAGCCTCGAAGGTGTGAGGGTTTATGTCGTATCGGACGACTACCTCGGAGTCCTAAGACCGGTTAGGGCTTAATTTACATGATATGATCATGCGAAATGCCTAACGAAGAGTTGAGGATTTATGTTGCACTAGGCGAAGCTACCTCGAAGTCCTATGGCTTGGTTATTTAATTAAGAAAGTTTTGTTGAAGTAGACTCGGGTTTTGCTTGATGACGATGGCCGTGTTACCCACCATGCTCAGAGCTCCTTGTTGCGGAGGTTTAGTTTTAGAAGTCATAAATCGGGAGATGAGAGAAGTGTTCGGTTTAGAGAAGGTCTTAATTTCCGAGTGTTTTTTATGTTTTAATTAAAACAAATCTTAAAGTTGATTATAACAACACCGGTTAAGATCCCGCGGTTCCATCCTTCGGCATCGTTATTTTTATCGGATTCACTTAGTCCGGATGAATTTGCTAAACTCAGTTGAATGAGTTCCACACTTTCATTTAGGCCAGTGGGAAATCCCGTTAGCAACACGTAGGTTACATCATCCGAGGCATTCCCGATCATCCAACAATACGTTTTAATTTAGTTGTAGTTGTAGTTTTGTTGTTACGTTTGTGATTAAATTTTGAGTTGTTTTATATTTTGAAATGTTGTGGCGGTGAATTTTATCTTGTAATGACTTTTAATTTAGTTTTGGTTTCGGTTTTAGGGACTATCCTAAAGGTGTGGGTTTTCATGCAACGGTTGTTTATCATGCAAGAAAAGTAAGTGCGATGCGATTAAATAAATTACAATAAGATAAATTGCGATAAAATAAAAGCGTACTGGAGGGTCTTCCAGTCATCCCAGTTGCACTTAAAACACGATTAGAATATTTAAGCATTTAAAGCGAGTTCTAGGTAAAGCTAAGGGAAGGGTTATGGTTTTCTACCAAGTTCCTAATCACATAGCTAGTCACCTCCTATGACGTCTCAGGTTCTTGTATTTTGGGTTTGAGGACGATTTTCTTCATCGAAGAACAATTAAGTTCGATTGTTCTTATAAATATCATATCATATCGAGGAAGTGCTTAAGACGAGTCTTAAACATCTTTTCGATATTTCTAGGATTATTTTAAGTCCAAGAGAATTTAATTATACAAATGAATTAATCGTCGGGAGTTCGAGTTTTGTCATCTTGCTCGGTGAACTAGGACATTTGAATATCACTATAAGTGAAGTAACACTTCACTTAACGCTTCGTTTAGGAGTTATAACAACAAAAGCTTTTGAGGGTAAATTGATGTTCAAGTGGTTTATGATTTAATTTAATTTCAGTTAATGGATTTAAGTTTGGAATAGTGTTCAAGTTGTTTTAGATTTATTTTTGAATTCTTTATGTCTTAGGTGATGTTATATTTGATTCGATTTAATTTAACTTTCATTTAATTTAATTTGGTTTAGTTTCGATTTTAATTTAATTTATTTAATTTAATTTAATTTCAATTTTAACTTTGATTTTATTTTTTTAATTTAATTTAATTTAATTTAATTTAATATGTTTTAATTTAATTTAATTTAATTTAATTTAATGTGATTTAATTTAATTTAATTTAATTTGATTTAATTTGATTTAATTTAATTTAATTTTATTTTAATTTTAATTTAATATTCTTATTTTTTTATGTTTTAAAGATGATTTAATTTTAATTGTTAAAGTATTAATTTAATTGAAATTTTAAAAGGATTTAATTTAAATAATTTAACTTTAATTTAACTTAATGATTAAGTCTTTTAGTATTTTAAATTTTAAATTTGGATTATCATTTTAATTAGGAATTAAATATTATTGAGATGATTAATTTAGGGATTCTTAAATTAAAGAACAAATCTCTTCTAATGACATCCCTATTTTAATAATTCCAATTTTTCATTATTCTTCTAAATTTAATTAATTATTTGTTTAAGGTTTTATTTTAATTATTTTTAAATTGTTTAGTAGGTTTCTACCCTTTAATTATTTAAATTTCAATCATCCAAATGAGATTAGGATCAAATATTTTACTATTTCATCTTATTAAGCCTAAAGTTTTAATTAAGGGTTAAAATTTTAATTACCATTTTGCCCTTGAGCTTAATAATTTCATAACTCACTAAATTGAGCTTAAATGAATTTGAAATTTTTTATGTGACTTCACTCATATGTCAATAAAGACATTAGAGGAGAAAATGTGATTTTTCTGTATTTAATTTATTTATGTAATTATTTTTTGGTAGAAAATAAGGATTTCCAAGGAAAATTCAGTAACATGACCAAGGGAAAGTTTCTGTCCTTAAGAAAATTATGAGACATTCCTAATGACTAGAGAACCACTTGGACCAATTTTGGTGATTTTTTGAATTATATTCTTTTTATTATAATTATTTTGAGTTTTGGAGTATTAATTAATTTAAAAATAAAATAAAGGTTTAAAAATGAATTTTATATTTTTCAAAAATCTCTCTGATATCAAGGAAATCAGAGAACCAATTTTTATAATTTTCTGATTTTTCTTTAATTTATTATAATTGTTTTAGTGGAAATGCTAGAAAATACATTTTTTTTAATTTTAAAATTACCTTAGGGCTTTAAAATTTAATATCTCATCATAGAGACCTAAAAAAAATATGGGGTTTATTCCTAAGTGATTAAAATTCAAAATGTGACATTTTGGTGAATTTTATTATTTTCGTGATTTTTATTATTTTTTAATTATTAAAAATATTAAAATAATGCAAAAAAATCAACTTTTTTAGAAAATTGCAATTTTAATTTTCTTAAATTCCCTGATATCAGAGAGGCTCCAAAACCAATTTGGTGAATTTTTTAAAAGTATTTTGAAAGTTATGAATTTTTTAAGTTTAATTTTGGCTAAATGGCTTAATCAACCCATTTGATAGGGCTAACCAAGTCCAATTGACTTCAAACATTTATGGTGGGTTCCTCTGATCCTAAAGGTTAGTGGAAAATTGATTTCAAGTCAATTTGATGTATGATTAGCTCTAATTAATTAAAGCTTCATTTTGGGTGTTTAAGCCAATTAGGGTTATTCCAAGTGAGTTAACTCAAAACCTATTTTTCTTAGGGTCCTCTGGTCATAATAAACATCACCAAATTTTCCTAGAATTTATCTCACAATATGCTAATTATTGGAATTAAAATACTCGAACTAGCAACCTAGAATTGAAAAATCAATAACTCTTCATAGGGATGGCCTCGACCTTGGAAAATTCGGGGAATGTTCCCAAATTCGGAGGCTTGAAAGCCACTATGGTCTCATGTCATGGTGAATTGTATACATGCATGGAGAATTAAAAATGTGCAGAGAGTAAATAAATTATTAAAAATCAAATACTCGATGGAATTGAATGATTTCTTTTCCACATTATTCTCCTCTGTTCACTCGAGCAAGAGGGTATTTTTATTTTATTTTTCGATTTTCCTACACAAAGTTATGCATTTTTGAAGTTTAGGGAATTAAATAAATAGGAAAATAACCTAATTTCCTACTTATCCACGCGGAGCCCTGTCATCCTCGGCATCTCCGAACGACCACGCGGCGCGCTCCCATTCGACGCCGCCACTTGAGTCAGCAGCCCGGGTCCCGCCTTCCGCGTATCATCTGCTGGTCCGACCTAATCTGAGCCGTCCATCCGCGTGTGTATTGAATGAACGGCATCCGTTCATCGTCCCCAAGCCTCTTAGCCCGAGAACCATCCATCTTCTAGGCTTAAGATCTCGCTCGATACTTGACCAAATTAAATGTTCTTATGCTCTATGGATTCATCTCAAGAAGACGAACACATCCATACGGTTTATGTGGCATGAAATTGACTCAATAAAAATGGAGAATGATCGAAGCTCGGGAAGAAGAGTAAGACCATACCTTTGCTCGGAGAAGTGTGGCTTCGATCCGAGGGTTGTGTCACCTTCGATTGGGTCCAAGCAAGCTCCGGATGAAGTCTCCCGGCACAGTGAATTGCCTAGGTATGATTTTGACCACGGCAGATTACAAAGCTTGGAGTCCGGAACGGATGGGTGGCACTGGAGAGGGGCTTTCAGCGGGAACTTCTCCTCTTGACCTTGTGCGGGTGTAGGTGAGTTTAATTTGACTTTGGTGAAGGATTTGGGAATGTCCTGTTACGGCTTGAGAATTGAGCTCCAAAATTGAGCTCGATCGGTGGGGATTAGGGCAAATTGACGGTGGGGATCAAGTGCTCTCAGGTGTAGGGAGAGTTTGGAGTGATTTTGGCGAGTTTCCTTAAGGTTGGTTCGGCACCTCCTCATGGCCGAGAGAGGTGGGGTTTAAATAGGAGAGGCTGGAGGGCCTCCGGGGAAGTTAGGACTTGGGATCGATTGCTTAGGTCGAGGGAAGAACGGCCATGGTGGCCATTGGGCATGGGACAACTCGGCGAGGTGGAATTCCAAAGTTTGGCTTCTCCCCGTGTCTCGGCCATGGCGTTTTCCGGCGGCACTGGTGGCTGGCCGGCCGAGCACTGGTCACCATCTTGTTCGGGTGGGTCGGGGCTGGGGTTTAGTGTAGGCGATTGCCGATGCCATGTGTAAAGGGCTTGGATTAAAATGGTATGGGAGAGAGGCAATTTTGGCTCCAAATGGGTCAACCCATCCTTTTGGGCTAGGTGCACCACCCGATGCTTGGTTTAGGCTGAAGGGAAAGTGATTTGGTTCGGCATAATCGGTAGGGTCAAGTCACCATCCAAGCACGATTAGGCATAAGCATGGTTACGGGGAATCATGGGAGTGGTTAATCACCTTAAGGGAATGCGGAAAGGATCTCCTCCTTTTGCCCGATGTAGTAAGGTCACATGTGAGCAACTCACATGGCTTGCATGTGGCTTAAGAGTGGCTTCATGGCTTGCCTTTGGCTTGGGAAAAAGCTTGGTCAATTTCATGAAAATGGATTTTAGAAATTTTGGTAATTTAGGGGTGATTTGATGGGATTTAGCATATGGCTTGATTTGGAACCATTTGATGATTGATTTAGGACTTAGGGGGTGATTTTAATTGAAGTCATGATGAAGAAGAGTGTCATATGGGCTTTGTATGAATTTTGGGCCTTTAAAATTTAGTGAAGTGGGCTTTTAAAATGGTTTAGGGAAGCCGGACGAGGGGATGGAGCGAAACTGCGGGCCGCGGGCTGCCGAGTCCGATGGCGGCGTCAAATAAGAACGCGCAGCGTGGTGCTTCGACCCGGATGAGGTTGAGTTGGGACCACGTAGATAAGTAGATAAATAGGGTATTTTTGATTTATTTAATTACCCTAAACTTTGAAAATGCATATCTTTGCATCGAAAAATCATAAAAATAAACTAAAAATACCCCCTTGCTCAGTGAATAGAGAAGAATAATGTGGAAAAAGATTTAAGTTAATTTGTTGAGTGTATGATTTTTAATGATTTAAATACTCTCTGTGATGTTTTAATTCTCTATTTGTATACATAATTCACCATGGCATAAGACCATAGGGCTTTTGTAGCCTCTGTTCTTGGGAACATTTCCTGAATTTTCCAAGACTAGAGGCCATCTTTATGGCAAGTTATAAATTTTTTAAGTTTATGTGTCTATTTTGGTATTTTAATTCCAATAATTTGCATGTTGTTTAGAAAATTCTAGAAAAATTAGGGGAGGTAGCTTATGACTAGAGGACCTTAGGAAAATTATGGTTTGATTTAATTTCTTAAAAATAACCCTAATTAGCCTAAGCACTCAAAACTCAACTTTAATTAATTAGGAGTAACCACACATCAAAATTACTTGAAATCAATTCTCCACAGTCACTTAGGATACAGAGAACCTAACATAAAAATTTCAAGTCAAATGGAATTAATTTAACCAACTAAATGAATTAATTAAGTGACATAGTTACTTTGAAAATTAAAAAATTCATAAAACCCAAAATACATTTCAAAATTTCACCAAATTGGTTTTGGGGCTTGTCTGATGTCAGATGAGTCTAAGAAAATTAAAATTTGACTTTTCTAAAAAATTTCATTTTTAACCATATTTTTAATATTTTAATAACTAAAAAATTATTAAAATAATAAAAATATTAAAATTCATAAAAATATCATATTTGGTCCCCTAATCACTTAGGAATCAACCAAATATTTTTTCTAAACCCCAAAGTAAAGATATTGAATTTTAAAGGCTTAAGACAATTTTTAATATTAAAAATGGATTTTCCAACCTTTTCACTAAATTAATTCTAATAAATAAAAAAAATCAGAAAATTATAAAATTTAATTTTCTGGACTCCTTGAGACTAGAGAGATTTAATAAAAATATAAAACTTAATTTTCAACTTTAATTTTATTTTATAATTAATTAATACCCCAAAACTCAAAATAATTATAATAATTCAAATGTAATTCAAAAAATCACCAAAGTTGGTCCAAGTGATCCTCTGGTCAGTAGGAACATCCCATAATTTTTCTAAGGACATAAGCCTTACCTTGGTCATGTTGTTGAATTTTCATTGAAAGCCCTTATTTTCCACAAAAATAATTATATAAATTAAATTAAAAATAGAAAAATCACATTTTCTCCTCTAATATTTTAATTGACATGTGAGTGAAGTGGCATAAAATTTTCAAGTTCATTTGAGCTCAATTTACTGAGTTATGAAATGAACATGCTTAAAAGGGCATAAAAGTAATCAATGATTTTAACCCTAAGTAGTACTTTAGGCCTAATCAAAGGGAGGGTAAAATATTTGATCTTAATTTTCTCTTGGATGATTTAAACTTAGGGAATTAAGGGTAAAAACCCATTAATCACTTTTAATACATCAAAATGGAACCTTAATTAATTAAATTATTTAAATTTTGGGAGAATAATTAAAATTTGGATCATTAAGATTAGGGATATGACTTAAGAAGATATCAATTCTTCAATCTAAAATCCCTAAATGGATCAATTCAATAATACTTAATTCTTAATTAATTCTAAATAGTGATAATTTAAATTAATAATTAAAAAAAGAAATAATCCTTAATTAAATTGAAGCTTAAAACATTAAATGACTTAATAATCAAACTAAAATAAATCTAAAACATTAAAACCAATTTGAAATCACTTGGAAACAAACTTAAAACAAATTTGAAACATAAAAATTAATCTCAAAATAATTAATAACAAAAAAATGTGAAAACCAAACCAATTAAAATTAGGCTAAAGTACTATGATTAATTTAAACCAAATTTGAATCATTAAAATTTAATGAAATTAAATAATCTAAACACCTTTTCAACTTAAATAATTTGAAACATCAAAGATTAACCTAGAACAATTCATGATTAAAACATCATAAATTAAAAATTAAATAAGTTTAAGACATTAAAACTAATTTAAAACATTAAGATCATTTAAAATATAAAAGTTTAATTAAATTAAACAACTGAATACTATTCCAACTTAAAATGGTTTAAAAGACTTAAAAAGATCAAATAAAACTTTATAATTAAATCAAAACCACTTTAAATCTCTAACTCAAATTCCCATTGGGAATGGCTAAATCCTTTGATGAACTAATCTGCCCCTGACAGCTTTCACCTTCATAACTCTCAAATAGAGTGTCAAGTGAAATGTCATTTTACTCATCGGATAATCAAATATCCAAGTTCACTGAGCAAAAAACAAAACTTAACTAAATTTTTGGATGACCAAATCACCTGTACAGTGAAATTCATTTGGACTCGAAACAATCTCAGAAATATTGAAAAGATGTTCAGGACTCGTCCTGAATACTTTCTCAATATGATGAGGTGTTTTAGAAGAACAATTGAACTTAATTGTTCTTTGTTGAAGAAAATCATCCTCAACAAAACACAAGAACCTAGACGTCATAGAAATTGACTAGCAACAGGATTAGGATTTTGGTAGACAACCAGAACCTTCCCTTAGCTTTACCTAGGTACTTTTTGCAAATATTTAAATGCTCTGACATGTGTTTTAAGTGCAGCCAGGAATGAAGAGAAGATCCACTAGGTACACCTTTATTTTATTGAGATTTATTTACCTGCACTGTACTTTACTTCTATTGCATGTTAAACAACAATGTTACCCTGCATGAAAACTGAAACTTTTAGGATAGCCACAAAATTGAAACCCAAAACTAAACAAAAATTCACAACAAGATAAAAATTCACCGCCATAACATTCAAAAATATAAAACAACTCAAAATTTAATCACAAACAGAACAACAAAACTACAACTACAACTAAATTAAAACGTCTCATTGGATCATCAGGAATCCCTCGGATGATGTAACCCATGATCTAAATGAAAGTGTGGAACGTATTCAGTTGAGTTTAGCAAATTCATTTGGACTAAGTGAATCCGATGGAAATAGCAGTGCCGGGATGACGGAACCGTGGGATTTTAATCGGTTATGCTTAATCAACTTTAAGATTTGTTTTAATTAAAACACTATGCCATCTCAATTTTTAACTCTCTAAACCAAAACACTTATCTCATCTTTTGATTGCCACTTTCTAAAACTAAACCTCCTGCAACAACACGGAACTTGGAGCACAGTGGGCAGCACGACCATCTTCATCAGCAAAACTTGCGTCTACTTCAGCAAAACCTTTTTTAGAATTAAATAACTAACCCATAGGATTTCGAGGTAGTCTGCCTAGTGAAACATAAATCCTCAACTTTTCTTTAGGCATTTGTGTAATCATGTTATGCAAATTAAGCCCTAACTGGTCTTAGGACTCCGAGGTAGCCGTTTGGAACGACATAAACTTTCACATCTTCGAGGATATTTGTGTGATTATATCATACAAGCATAAGTCCTAATTAATTAAAATGGGCAGGGTTACAACATTAAATAAACTCTCAAATTGAAGCCAAACAATAGGATAGTTTGGGATGTTGCCAAGATTCTTTTTGGATCCTCAGCTTCTCCTACTTCTCTTCCTTTGATTCCCAAAAATAAACTGTTCCAAATTTGAGCTATTCCCTATTGAAATTTCCAAAATATAATTTGCTTGAAACCTTAAACTTTGAAATTCTTGAGAGTAAAACCACTGATCATTATCAAGAGTTTTCTTAAGTGTCGTCGAACATTTAAGATGTAATTAATTATAGGGGCTTACCCTTATAGGGAACTTTAAGACCCAGGTAATATAAACCCTGTTTAATTCGTTTATATTAAGCAGGGGAATTTGTCGGCTTATAAAATTGGTTCGCAGACCAAATGGATGTCACAAATCTTCTAGTTTATTTAGTCGAGCCCCATCATCAAGCTGTGTGTCTATTCCTCGGGATAGATACAATGTTTGTGATGCGGTGCTCGTTTATATAAACTATTTGGGATGTGAGATCTATTTGATTTCATATCTTAAAATTTTTAAACTTAAAATTATTTTCAAAATCAAATGCTACTTTCCAAATTATATATATATATATATTTAAATTAAACTTAAAATCTAAAAATTTGCCGACAATTTCTGTAGGCGACCCCTTTTTAAAACACAAACCTAAAAAATATGCCGACATCCTCACATAAAAAAATAGAAAAAAAGGGGATTGAAAATGATCCTGAAAAAAGAAAAAGAAAAAAAAGAAAAGTGAGAAGAAAAAGAAAAGTGAAAAAAGGAGGAGAAGCTTGAGAAGAAGCCTAATCAAAAATTGGTTTCACTTGAATATTTTTAAATGAAAAGACTTAAAAACAATCCTAAGCTTATTCTTATTTCAAAAGGTATTTGGTTAAATTGGTATAGATAAGGTGCTCAAATTCTATTTTATATTTTCTTTGAATCTTTAGTTTGACAAGTTTCAATAACCTTTGAAGTAAATAGAAAATCAGGATTTCTAAGTTGAATATGAGAGACTCTTACACTCTATTCCTAGGTTAATTTGCTAGAATTTCTCCTATGTTGCACTATAACAATTCTGAGATAAAATTATACTAAAATCTATTGAAACCCACAACCACAAGTAAACATATTTTGTTTATAAATTTATAGTGTTACTTTAAGAAAAGTAACAGTTAAGTTTGGGGGACTTGACACGCCTGAAAATGCTTGATTTTACATATACATTTTAGGCTTAATTTTCATGATATTACACTTTAAAGGAAGATATTTTGCATGTTTTTGGTTTAGGTACAATAAATGGACACTTGGAGAAAAAGAAGAAAATGGTGCAATTTGGAGCAAAAATGAGCAATAAAGCAAATTTTAGCCTGGCACATTTTAATAAGTTTTTCTATGCTTAATCTATTTTACACTTATTGCATATTTTTGAATGAGATTACACCTTAAAGAAAGGTTATTTTCATGCTTATTTTTTAGGTATATTTTTTAGGAACGAAACACAACTGAAACGGGGTGAAACAGAGCTAAATGGAGCAAAATGGTGGAGCTGTACAAAATGGTCGCCGACGACACCCAATAGGACGCCTGCGAAGTGCCTGAAACCCGAGAGCGACAAAAATAGGGTGCCGAAGGCGCCCAAAATGGTACCGACGATACCAGGAGTGGTTAGTGTTCATATACATCAAACCTGGGTGCTTTTTGGAAGGTTCTTAAAGCAGTTCTTGGGAAATTCGTCCCTACACTATTTTAAAGTGAATTTGCAGCCAAAGAAAGAGGGTAGAAGTTAGGGAAAATGTGAAGAATGTTTAAAGATCTTAGAATTGAATTAGAAATGTATATTTCTACCTTTTGGAGAGATTGGTGATGGGATTTTGAGAGAATCTAAAAGGGTTTGTACTACCATTGCATGGATCAGCGGGATACTTTGTTGGAGAGATTTTCACCTGTATTTTAAGGGGAAAAAACTAAGTATTGTGCCCTTTATTATCTTATAATTTTTTTAAACACTTATGTAGTAGATTTGCTTTGATGAAATGAAGTTTTCCTTTATATTTTCTCGTGTTTTTTTATGTCTTTCTCTTACTCTTTCGTCTTATTTAGAAATAGTTGCATGAGAAGATTATGTTGTTATTTTCTCTTTACTTTTCTTTTAAAATGAGTAGGATTCGTGTTCAGGATTTTGGGATGCATGCTAGAAGAAGTTTTAATTATAAATATGATAATTTTTACTTACATTTCATTTACATTACAAAAAGAGCTTGTTGTAGTGTTAAAATTTGTTGTAATTGCATTATGATCCGAGAGGGTGGTGTAATTATCAACAAAGTGGAATCACATTCAAATTCTATGGATGGTGAAGTTCATGGGATTTGAGTGCAAATAAATAAGGAAATACACTTTGATGGGCGTAGAGTTGGAAATTTTAGGATGACAGACCACAATCCCCAATTCGGTCCCAATGTTTGAAAACTAAAGCGAGAGTTATCCTTCAGGCAAAGGGAAGTGGGAGCTCTAGAGTGAGGGCCAGTATCTTCCCAGCCTAACCACAGGTTTAGGGACTAAACATTGGATTAGCCGATGTTCTTTATGCACTCGAAAGAGGGTAAATAATATGATTGCTCTTATTTGGCACATACAATATTTAATGCATCTCATTCCTTTACATTATCTAATTCACTACATAAGAATAGTATATTTTATTATTTCAAAATTCGCCAAACCAATCCATCCAGAAATGGTTATCTTTTTAATTAATTTTTTCCTTTAGGAGTAGTTATTAGTTATTTTAAACATAAGCTTACCTTTAGGAGTATTTGTTAGAAAAACCACTTAAATCGACCTTCTGAACTAAAGTTTAATAATAGTAGACTAGAATTTTGCTAAGGACATCTTACCTCACTTCCATGTGGGATCGATAAAACTACTCAAACGATACGTATACTTGCGTAGAACCTTTAGTGTGTGCACATACATATAAACATAAAACACGCAGAAAATAGCAAATTCCGGGGGTGCATCACCTAGTGCCATCTAATTCATTTGTTTAAAGGATGACTTTCTTGAGTAAAGACATAATGGGTTCAGTTGTCCTCCAAGACATCCAAAAGATCTTAAGGAAATATGGGGCATAACCCTACACCTCCATTAGAATCCTTTGAAACATCTCGAGTTCTCTTGAACTTATTATGTTGCTAAGTCATTCATCTGCCATAATTTGATGTTTATGTTTTAACATGTGCTCAATAAAGCTTGATGTTTTAATTATCCCCATGAGTGGGGTAACTATAACTTAAAGTTTCATTTATGCATAATGTGAGTGAAGACCCTTAAGGATAAATTGATTGGTAAAGGAACTTAGCCAATTTAAACTTAGAGTTGGGCTAGTAATGTTTTCAAAGTGTTTTATTATTAATTTTTTTTTTTCTAAACATCATTAAGCAAATTTAGATTAAGCCTAGCTCACTACTGAGCCTTTAGTATTTCATGGGTAGATTTGTAATTTTAGGAATGTTAAATTTGGTGAACTTAATTTCGATCAAATATTATGTTATAATCTAACCATTAGCTAGGGGTATATGATTAATAAATTATGGTCTTCCAAATTTAAATCCCTCACGTTATGATCACTCAATTTAATTTACTTCCAAATTATGATAATTAGAGGAAAATTACAATTATGCCCTTGTTAAGAAAAAGTGATGAGTTGGTTTCTACCTCTTAATCCCTTGTGTTTCAATCACATAGAAAAGTCAATTATGATCATACATTATCCATTTACCCTTTGATTAAGCCTAAATATTAATTAGAGCTTAAATTTCATAATTACCAATTTGCCCTTTGTGGCCTCATAACTTCATAATTCCTTAAATTTAACCCAAATGACTTTGAAATTTTTACATTACCCCACAAATGGGTCAATTAAAGTATCAAAGGCTGATTTTTATTTTATTTTTAGAATTATTTTAATGCAAAAATAGGTATTTTCAGATTAATTCATTAACTTATCAATGGTATGCCATCTATCCTTAAGAAAATTATTGGAGGTTCACCTAGGTCAGAGGACCAACTAGGACAATTTTCATGATTTTTTTTAATTTTGTTTTAATTATCATAATTTTTTTTGAGTATTAATTAAATATAAAATGTTAGTTAAGTTGAAAACTAAACTTTGTATTTTTTTAAGTCTTTTTTAGTCCACGGAACCCAAAGAAATAAATTTCATATTTTTTGTGATTTTTATTTTATTTATTATAATTATTTTAGTGCAAAATCAAGCAAAATTAATTTAATTGCTCTTAAGTGATTAGGAAATAATTTAGAACATTTTTGTGCACTTTTACATTTTTGTGATTTTTATGATTTTTGTAATTATTTATAATTATTTAAATTCAAAATATTCTTTAAAAATGAAATATTTATTTTAACTTTAATTTCATTTTTCTTATGTTTATATGGTTACAAGGAGCTCCCAAAAACTACTTCATAAT
This sequence comes from Papilionanthe hookeriana x Papilionanthe teres, assembly GCA_022702705.1. Lineage (NCBI taxonomy): Eukaryota > Viridiplantae > Streptophyta > Magnoliopsida > Asparagales > Orchidaceae > Papilionanthe > Papilionanthe hookeriana x Papilionanthe teres. Next base: position 33,003,792 of record CM040436.1, on the reverse strand, counting down.
TTTCTTAATTATATTTTATTTATTTTAATTATTTTAATTAAAACATGTCAATTTACTTAGAAAATCAAATTTAGTGATCACATTAATTCAAATGGGTTCCAAATTTTTATAGTAAGTTAATATATTTATTTTTTATAGTGTGGGTTAAATTTTGTGATTTTTCTATTCATATTTTAATTTTTAAAATTTTAAGGGCTTTAATGAGATAAGTACATAAAATACTATTTTTAATTATTTAAATCACATTTATATTTTTTCTAGGGTCCTCTGATTACGTGAACCTACCAAAGCAATTTTTATATTTTTCCAATTTATAATTTAATTATTATAATTTTTAATTAAAATGGTGTGGTTTAACTTAAAAAATAGGGCTTTCATCTTAGGGATGCTCTCTGACTTTGGAAAAATTATAGAATAATCATAACAACATATTAAAAAAACCCTCAAAGTTTCATGCTATGGTGATTTATATTTCTTAAGTTATGATTTAATGAATTTTTTTAGTATTTAATTAATTTAAAAAGAAATATAATTCAAATAATTACATTTTTTGTTCCACATTATTTTCCTTTATTCGCCGAGTATCAGAGTATTTTTATTTTACTTTTATGATTTGTTTACACCAAATTATGAATTTTCTAAGTTAACTGAAATAAATAAATAAATAATTGGGAATTTTCTTCTTAATCCAGTCAGCGCCAGCTCAGCCTACGGTGGCTCCGAAAGATTACGCGACGCCATTTGATTTGTCGCTGCCATCTGAGTTAGCTTCACTCTTTATGTTCAGTTCATTCATCTGGTACGATCCCAGCCATTCATCTGATATACGTGTGATCCAACGACTCTCTGACTTCATCTCTAACTAATGTAAATAGAGAACCATCCATACTAAAATTCTAAGCTCTCGCTCGATACTCAATGAAATCGCATATAGTTTGTTCCTACACCTTCATCTAATCAAGACGAGCATATCTATACTGTTGATCATGCATGATATTAAATCTTTTTTCACAAAAGACTCAACTGAGCTTAGTTTGGGGGAAAGTTGTCTATACCTGAGCCCAAGAGGGAGGCCTCGATTGGGATGGATCCTGACATTTGTTTGTGATCTTATGAAGCTCCTCCAAGTGTCAATTTAAGCTCTCCTTAGACATGTCTAAGAACTTGATCAGAGGGTGATTCAGGCTTGATCTTGAAGTGGGCTAGGGTGATCTGAAGATGGGGCTTTTAGTGGGGAACTTCCTCTCTTGCTCTGGTGAAGGTGAGGAGTAAGTCAATTTGGAGATTGGTGGAATTTCATGGAGTGTCCTATTTTTGAGTGATTTTTGGGTGAAGAAATTAGCTTCAAGCTGCGGGGGCAATGGCTGAGAAATGGTTGGAATGAGCTCAGGAGGTCTTGAAGAAGCTTTAGGAATCTGACAGAGTCTGCACAAGGATTTGTGTACTCTCTATGGTTTAGTCGTGGGAGGTGGTGGTTAAATAGACATGGAAAGGGTGGCCACCAGGACTTCAATTTGGGTGAGCTCTGCTACTTAGGTAGAGGGAAGAAATGTGTAAGTGGCCAATGGGGTGAGACAGCTCAGGGAGTTTCAATTCTGGGTTTAAGGCTTGGGGTGGCTCTCGATTATGATGTTTTACGGCGACTAGGCCGCCCAGGCAAGGGCTGGTGGTTAGGTGGCTCAAGTGATCCGGGGGAATTTAATGGCAATGGAGGTGGTTTGATGGCTGGTGGCAAAGATCCCCTAAGCTTAGTCATTTATGGGAAGAAATCCCCAAATCAAGGGACCCTTGGTCCATGCATCATCTAGGTTTAGCTAGGTGGGTTTAGCTTGGTTCCTATGGCTCAAATGTTGGTTGTTGTGACCATGGTTTGTTCAATTTGAATGGGATTGGTCAAATTTGGGATTTGGGCTCAAAATTGGGGTTTTGGTTTGGACTTGTGTCTAGGATGGGTTTGAGCTAAGACTTTGTTCAATTAATCGATCAATTTGATGTGGATGATTGTCATGATAATTTTTGAAAATGAATTGAGTGATTTTAAATTGATTGGGAGGCTCAATTCAGTGGAATTTGGCTCGTGGTCAATTTTGGGGCATTTGGATTAGACTTGGGTTTAGATTGAGCTAGGGTTTGGAATTTGGTTCAATTGAAGGTTTAAATTGGTCCAAGGGATTGTGATGAAGAGTTTTGGGTATCAATTGGGTGAACATTGTGGGTTTATGAAGTTCAATTTAGAGACATTTAGATTTTAGGGCAAAATTAGAGATTTTGAGATTGGGCTTGGAATTGGGCTTGATATTGGGTTCAATTGGGCTTGGATTTAGTTTCAATTGAGATTGAATATGATGAATTTTGATTTAGATTTGATATTAGGTGAAATTGAAGTCAATTTGGTGGAAATTGGGGATGATTTGGGTCAAAATAGAGACAATTTAAAGATTTTGGTGAAAATAGGTCAATCTGGTCAAATTAGGCTCAATGGAGTGGTTCAAATTGATTTTGGGGATATTTGGAGTGATTTTGGAGATTTTGAGAAATTTTGAAATTTTTTGGGTATGAAGGGCATTTTAATAATTTTGGGTATTTTAGGAATTTTGAAAATTTTGAGATGTGTTGGCTAATTTGAGTGATTTGGAAAGGTTTGAAATGATTTTTGAAGAGAATTTGAGAATTTGAACAATTTTAGGAAGATTTAGGATTTATGGGTATTTTGGTAATTCAGGAAAGTTGGAGCCAATAAGGGTCAAAAGTGGGAGTTTGGCAAAAATTGGGATTAATTGAGATTGCTAATCATAGAATTACCTTTTTGAGCCATACACCAAGGAAAATCCCATTTTGGATCGTCAATGTGTTGGTCTTAACCAAACTTTGGCCTAGGGCTAAGGGTTTAGGGAACCACCCACACGAGTTTCCAAAAGAAGTAGGAAATCAGTTTGAGCATGTTTGGTTTTAGGATTTTGGTCTTTGAGTGAGAGTGTGGGGTTCAAATGTTTGTGTGCAAGACTGATCAAGGCCACACTACCCCTAGCTAAACCTAAGGCCAGACAATCCTATGGGAACTTCCTTGAGCTCTCTCATGTTTGGTGACCCAAGAAAAAAATGTTAAGATTTCCATGCCTATTTTATACTAATTTTGATGATATTGCACTTTAAAGAAGGGTATTTTTGGTGTTTTTTTGAAGGAATGAAGATTTAAGGATAAAGGAGCGAAAATATGCAAAAAGGACTAAAATATGCAAAATTGACCTAGGGCGCCGATGGCAAGGTCGATGGCACCGACGGCGTGATTTTCCCGAGAGTTCTGAATTAATTCCAAGGGTGGCCACCGACGGCGGAGATCGAGGCCGCCGACGGCGAGGTCAGTTTAAAGCCATGTTTCTAGAAGGCCGCCGATGGCGTGATCGGCGGTTTTTTCACAATATTCGTCGAATCTGGACGATTTTCGAAGGGATGCCTGGAAGACCTAGGAGAATCTTCAACAACTTTAAAAAGAACTGTTTTAGGCCGAAAAATTATCCTTTTGGAGTCCTCTAAAAGTTACTAAGAGTCTGTAAAAAGTACTATTAGAGATTTCTAATAGTTACTTAGTGTCCTATAGAGAGTCAACTAGTGTCCATTGTTATTATTGAGTGTTAATTAGTGAGTTCAAATAAATATTGTGAGGAATTCTTTGAAGGATAGTAAGAGTAGAAGGGAAGTGCGAGATCTCTTCTGCATTGTCGTTTCGAAGGAGAATTTCGTGTACTGTAAAGAAGGAACAGATTCAGAGGAACTTTAAGGAGTTACTTGGGGAGGAATTTGAGATAAGTAGTGTTTATTTATTTTAGTTTGTAATAATTTACTTTTATATATGAAATCTAATTTTTATTGCATCCTCTCCATGAATTCTAAGTAGTTGTTCTATCTTTCTCCTTGTTTTGATATTTTTGTGATATGATAAATAGAATTAATGTGTCATAAAAGATTTTAAACAAGTTGTGATAATCTTTAACTTAGATCTTAATTTACTTTCAATTTAGCCAATTGAATAGTTAAAACATATTGAGTTTAACAACTATAGTAAAGATTGCATCTGATATTCAGGGAGGTCAAAGTCCTTGGACGGAGGGTGCAAATAAATAGGGAAATAATATTAATCGGGCGTAGAATTGGATATTTTAGAGTGACAGGATAAAATCCTCAATTTGATCTTATCATTTAGGTGCTGAAGTGTAGATTGTTAGCCCTCAGGTGAGAGGAATGTGGGAGCTCTGAAGTGTGAGCCGGTATCCTCCCAGCCTAGCCGCAGATTCAGTAACCAAGCATAGGATTCGTCAATGTTCTTTATCCCTGGACCAAAGGGTAAAGACTATGTATGATTCTATTTGGCACAACCCCATTTTAAAACTAATTCTAATTATCTATTCACTTAAATATCTTAACAAAGGAGAAATAATTCTTGCTTATATATTTGAACTTAACACTTTAGTAGTATTAGTTAATTGTTAGTAGAACTAGTTTAATTTAAACTTCATATTATTGTTGATTGCGTATTAGTGTCAGATAGGAAATTTTGATTTAGTTGTAATTCTGAATTGATTTCTATAATCCTAAGTCTGTTGCCTCTAAAATATTCCATGTGGGATCAATACTGGGGTTTTTAAAGAAAATTATATATTACTTGAGCGATACGTATACTTGCGTTTAAAGGTAATTCTGCGATTAAAAGATTATAATATATAATTGTTACTAAAATTAAAATTACGCTCCAAGTTAATTTGGCGCTATTGCTGGGGATTTAGATCTTCTAGTAGTGGTGTTGAATTCTCATATTTTTAAGTATATTAAAAATCGCGGTCATTTGGCCCTCATCATACTAAGTGCTAGAGGTTAGAAACAAATATACGGAACTCCAAGAAAAGTAAAGAAGTGGTTGGAATTTTTAATGGGTTAAGGCTCCATCATTAATCCTCTAGAATAATCAACAGGAGAGTCTGATGGCTAGATCCTAGGCTCCTAAGAAAGAAGACTAGACCTCAACAAAAGTAATATCAACTATTTTATGTAAATTTTGCTGAAGTAGTAGATGACGAGGTATTTGTTTGGGGCAGAGGAGTAGAGTTCACAGTTAAGCAGATCAATGAGATCTATGGTCTACCACTTGATAGTAATTGCTTCTATTCAGATTTTACTCCATTAGAGGAAGCGTTGGATAAAATTATTGCCTGTTTGACTAATGGACATGGAGCCTGGAAGATTCAAAAGAAAAATTTTCTTCTTCTAAGCTCAATGCTACTTCAAAAGCCTGGCATTACTTTATATCAGCTTGCTTGCTTCCTTTGAATCATATAAGTGAGGTGACTAAAGAAAGAACCATCTTAAATTAATGCATTCAAGCGATGAAATCGATATATGTTTGTTCTCTTATTTTTGAGACTATTACTTCTTCTGCTAGAGCTTTTACTACTTCAGGTCTTGGTTTTCCTTCTTTGATATTTTTTATTTACAAAGACTCTGGAGTAAGGTATGAACAATGGGAAGAGCAATTGAAGCCACTTAAGCCTATAGGCAAGGCCAATGTAGATGTATATGGACGACCTAGAGATATAGCACATGATGCACCTTCTACTACCACTTCTAGGCATTTTACTTCTAGACTTTCTACCTCCACTGCTACTGAGCCTCCACCTAGTTTTTAGGATGTGTTGAGTGAGAGATGTTTGGAGCACCAGAATGATATGTTTCTGATGCAGTTTCATATGGAATAAATGGAGAAGAATTTTGATCATAGGGCATATTATGTTAGAAAGAAGAGTGATTATGATGTTGATTATGATGAGGCATTAATGAAATTCATGAAAGGAGATCAGTTAATTGATTTTCCTACTTGTCTTCGATTTACTCCATATGTAAGCCAAAAAATTTATGGATGAAGATATCTCAGTTGATTTTGATGATGTCGATGATGAAGGAGATTATTAGGCTTCTCTACTTTTATGTTGTAGATTTGTTTATCATTTTATATGCTTAGATTTCTGTTGTATGCTGAGTAGGATTGCTTGGTTTTAATCTGTTATTACTGCTACTTTTTGCTACTCTTTTAATTAGTATTGGATATGTCTTTGAATAGAGTTTTTTATTTTACTTTTTCATGATATACTTATTGTTTACTACTCAGCATTTATTTTTCTTGTACTTGTTTTGTTCTCCTACTTAGAAAATTTTTAATTTATCATTTTTCATGCTTATTTTAAACTAAGTTGCTTTAAATTAATTAAAAATTTAGGTTTGGGGGAAACGAGAAATACTTTTCAAGCTAAACCTTACTTGTCCTGAGTAAATTATATTTTTAAAAACTATTTTAACATAACATGTGGTATGTTAAGTTAACTTTAGATAACTATATTTTTTATTTTTATAAATGTCTTAGTAAACTTAATTAAAATTTTTAATAATAAATGTTAGTCTAGAGTTAAGATATATAGTTTAAGAGTATAAGTCAATGATTTTACTATTTAAAGTAACGAAAATTGTACTTTCGAAAATATTAAGATTCATAGATTTTTACTTAAAAAGAAAGAATTGATACTCTATGAAAAATCTTTCTCAAAGCTATATTAGTAAGAAAATGTGGAAAGTTTTTACCTTTAAGAAGAGTATGGTGGAGTTCAAAATCATTAAAGATTATCCAGATATAGTAATCCCCACATGACAAGTTCAAAAAAAAGTAAAGAAAAAAATATGTAAGGAGAAGCATGAGAAGATGCCTAATGAAAAGTGGATTCACCTGAATCAACTTAAAGAAAGAAACTTATGTACATTTCAAAACTTATCTTTGAAGTATTAGCATCCTTACTAGTAGAGTTCTCATGAGATTCTTTTTCTTGTAATTATTCTGAGCATCCTTAGTATGACAAATTGCTATTATTCTTGAATTAAGTAGGAAATCAGAACTCTTAGATTTTATTACTATATATTCTTACATTTTAGTTTTAACTTAAGTTATTAAAAAAAAAATTTTATAAAGTTTCACTATTACATTTATAAAACAAAAACTATAGAAATCTCTAAGTAAAACTTACTTCCATATGTTATACTTTTTTATATAGTAAGTTACTAGAGGACAAGTAACGTTTAAGTTTAGGGAAATTGATCCACCTTAAAAATTACCTGTTTTATGAACATTTTATGATCAATTTTTGAGGATATTATGCTTTAATGAAATGTATTTTTATGCTGTGGGTGTAAGAAAAAGAGTTTAACAACAAAAATGATCAAAAATACATCAAAAAGGAGCAAAATGGGCTAAACTAAATAACATTATCAAACCAGCCGAACTAGTGCCTAGGCACCAGTATCTGGCACCCAGGAGCCAAGTAGCAGAATTGGCTGGCACCTAGGCGCCACAATTTTATTCTAGAAGATCCATTGAATGAGGATGAATTTTGAAGAGGTGCGTAAAGCAACTCTTGTTCATTTTTGAAGCTCTATAAATAAGGACTAATTCCAATAAATAAAGTGAGTCAAATAGAGAGTATCACGTAGTGTGTGTGTAAAGAGTGTGAGTAGTCTTCTTAGTGAGTATTTGTGATTTCTTGAGTTTGGAGTCTTTTACTTTGGATTTGAATTTTATAAATATATTTTGTTTTATTATTCCCATGTATTGTAAGTAGTTTTCTTTCTTTCTCCTTGCCATATGAAGTAATAGAGTAAGGAATTATAATTTTTAGAATTTCTTTTATTTATAAAATTTATGATGATATCTTTACCGATCCTTCATTTACCTTACAAATTGGCCACTTGCATTGTTAAATTTGTTGAGGAACTTATAGATCTGAAAGGGATAAGATTTGTTGACTTGTAAGTGTCACATTTCACCTTAGAAAGAGCAGTGTCAATAGTCTGAGAGGGAGTGTAAATAAATAGGAAGATAAGATTTGATGGCATAAAACTACTCTTTTTAGAGTGACAAGCTAGATTCTTTTATTAATTTTGTATAGAGATTTGAACTAAGGGTCATTGGTAGGTCCTACAGAGAGGGCATACTGGGTAATTTAGTAGTGAGTGACTAGAACCTACCCAACACTAGTATACATGTCGGCACAAACCTTTAGATTAGTCAATGTTTTTTATGCTCGGAAGGGGCAGAGAATATGTATGCTCCTATTTGTCAATATACCACATTTAAATTTCTAGTCATTTGAAATGCTTTACTGCTTATGAATTAATTACAAGGTGAAAGTCTTTAGTTATATATTTTCTAAATTACTGCATTTTCTTTTACTTACATTGGTAGAAATTAGAAAACTTAAATTAGCCTTTAATACATTAGTTATTTGTTGTAGTTTAAGTAAAGTTGTCTTAAAGTTAAAATTCCTAAATTTTATTTTTTTTACTTTTTAAAAAGTTCCTTGTGGTATCGATATTGGGGTTTTTAAAGAAAATCCTATATCACTTGAACGTGTGTATACTTGCGTAGTACCCCTAATGTGTAAACTATTTCTAAATTTTAACATTTTGATTTTGCACATAGCCGCTAAATATAATTTGGATCGAGACTTTGATATATTAAACAATATAAATATTTGTGTAATTGCGGGTCAGGTCAGATACCTATATTGAGATTCTTATTCTTCTACAAGAGGAAGCTCCTATAGTTAATTATATCATAAATAGTTAAAAATGCCTAAGAGAAATTTTGATTAAGGTTAACATTTGTTCTTGAAAAGTTTAAGTGTTCTCAAGGAAAAAAATGTCAAAGTTGAATCCTAAGGATTCAACACTGCCTAAAAGTTTTGTTTATTTTTGTTGTTTTGTATATTTTGTTTTGTTTTGTTATTTTGTATTGTTGTTGTATTATGTTATTTTATTTTTTCATTGTGTTTTGTTTTGTTATCTTATTTTATTTGCTCATTATATTTTCTTGTTTTATTTTTTCATTAAGTCAAAGATATAGTTGAAATTCTTCATTTCGAGTTTTGGAATTTCACCCCTGCAAAATAAAGTTATTACAAAACTATGTTTAAATTTGCTTATTTAATTTGTTAAATTTTTTATTTTTTAGACAACACAGTCAAGATTTCTATGGCTCCATCCTCTCGGGGTTGTCGGGTATCTGAATCTACTTAGTCTGAAAGGTGGTTAAACCAAGACTGAAGGATTCTTATCAACAACCACGGATTGCATCGTCCAAGAGATCTTTAAAGATTTGAACACTAGGGTTCAAGTTGCATTCGATGATCTTTGTTCGTTAATGTTTCATTTAAGTTTTAGTGTCTTTTGTCGGATTGTAGGGTTGGAAAATTTTAAGTTGCCTATGTTTTATTAGTAGATTAATTTATTTATTTTTGTTGTTTTGTTTATTTTAAGTGGGATGAACAGATCAAGATCTCATGGTTCCTTCGTCCTGGGTAATTAAAGTTTGCGATTTGATTAGCCATAGGGGACTGGAAGATATTTTTTTAGTAACCATGTATTACCTCCTCCAAAATGTCTTCTTAAACCAAGTTGTCTTTTAGGGTTCAAGTTTAAGTTTTAATTTCTTTTAATGTGGATTTTATGTCATTTTAATTTGTGTTATATATTAGCTCATGTCGAGTTGAACTGATCCAACATGAGGTTTCAAATAAATTGAGTTAAGCTAAATTAGATTGGTTGTCCCTCAAATCATTTTTAAGCTTATTTAAATCTTTCTTAATTCAAAAGGGTTAACCTAGGTTAGGTTTAGTTGATTTAGGCTGACCTGAGTTGAGACTGGTTGGCCCAATGTTCTAAGGTTTAGATTCAGGGTTAATTGAACCTAGGAATAAGTCTAATTTGAGTTGAACTCATCATATAAGATTAGGTTTAGTTTAGGTTGAACCTAAGGTTTAATTTGGGTTGAACCCAAAGTTTAGGTTAGGTTCAATGTGGGTTGAACCTAAGTGTTTAGATTAGTTTAGGTTCAATTTGGGATAAACTTAAGAAGTTGATTTATTTAGGTTCAATTTAGATTGGATTTAAGGATTAGGTTGAACTTATGGATTTAAAAAGGTTTGTATGTAGGATTGAGTTGAGTCTAAGTTATGTTATACCCAACAATTTAGGGTTAGGTTCAATTTAGATTGAACCTAATGTTTAAAAGGTTTAGATTTGGGTTGATTCTAAGCAAGGTTTAACTGAACATTTTAGGTTAGGTTCAATTTGGGTTGAACCTAAAGTTTGAAGTTTCTATTTTGGTCTAATGTGTGTTTATACCCAAAGTTTTAGGTTAATTAACCCTAATTTAAGTAAGGTTTAAGAGATTAATCACGTCTGATACGGGTTAGACTTAATTAGGGTTTGAAGTTTAAGTAACCTAATTTATCAGAGGTTTAATGGATTAATTAGGTTTAATAGAGTTTATACCTAATCAGAGTTTAAAATGTGATTAAGCTTAATTTTGGTAAGGTTTAAGGGTTTAATTACGTCTAATAGGGTTTAGACCTAATTAAGGTTTAGTATGTGATTAAACCTAATTTAAGTGAGGCTTAAAGAATTAATTAGCTCAGATACGATTTAGACCTAATTTAGGCTCAAAATGTGATTAATCCTAATTTAAGTAAGTCTTAAAGGTTTAATTAGGTCTAATAAGTTTTAGACCAAATTAGAGTTTATAATGTGATGAAGCCTAATTTAAATGAGGATTAAAGGATTAAATAGGTCTAATAAGATTTAGACTTAATTAAGGTTCAAAATGTGATTATGTCTAATTTGGGTAAGGCTTAAGGGTTTAATTAAGTCTAATAAGGTTTTGACATAATTAGAGTTTAAAATATGATCAAGCCTAATTTAAGTGAGGCTTAAATGAATAATTAGGTCTAACATGGTTTAGACCTGATTAGGGTTTAAGATGTGATTAAGCATAATTTAAGTAAGGCTTAAGAGTTTAATTATGTCTAATAGAGTTTAGACGTAATTATGGATTAAGATGTGATTAAGCATAATTTAAGTAAGGCTTAAGAGTTTAATTAGGTCTAATATGATTTAAACCTAATTAAGGTTTAAAATGTTATTAAGCCTAATTTAAGTAAGGCTTAAGAGTTTAATTAAATCTAATAGGGTTAAGAACTAATTAAGGTTTAAGATGTGATTAATCCTAATTAAGTAAGGCTTAAGAGTTTAATTAATTTTAATAGGTTATAGACCTAATTGGGGTTTAAGTTTTTGTTTTAGCTTAATTAAGTAAGGCTTAAAGATTAAATTAGGTCTAATAGGGTTTAGACCTAATTAAAGTTTAAGGTGTGACTAAGACTAATATAGATAAGGCTTAAGAGTTTAATTAAATCTAATAGGGTTTAAGCCTAATAAATAAGGCTTAAAGGTTTAACTAGGTCTAATAGGGTTTAGACCTAATTATGATTTAAGGTCGCTAGACATCACCTTTAAAGAGTTGATTAGATCTAAGGTGGGTAGACCTCTTGTCTTATGGTTAAGTCAAATTTGAGGTGGATGGACCTTACCCCTCTGAATAAAAAAGTCCATAAGCCCAAGCATAAGTCTATTGGGCAAGACTTATGATAGATTAAACCTAAATTATTAGGGTTAAATTGGACTAGCCATAGATATTTAGGATTAATCACGTTGTCAAAAGGTATAAATCATATTGTTGATTTTCCCAAAGCAAGGCCAAAGATTGGCTTAGTGTTTAAAATAAGCTTGGAAACAATTTGAGTTAAAAATGTAAATTTTTCAATTTTACAATTTCACCCTTTGTTCCCAAAATTCCATTTTAAATTTAGACGGGGTATGAGATATTATTTTTAGGGTTTAAATTTATTTTCTTGAATTCCTAGCCAATTCCAATTTTAATTTCCAAATTTCGATTTTATATAATTATTCATAAAAATAATTACAAAATTTGGTGAAAGTTGGTCAATTTCATTTCGGGGATTTTTTTTACCTTGGAAAAATCAAGGGATATTTTCAAGGATAGAAGGAATGACCTCTGTGATTTTTAGAACTTTTGGAATTATATTTAATTTTTAATAATTAAAGTACTCCAAAGAGTATTTAATTAATTAAAAATAAAATATAAATTATTTAATTTTAATTTCATGTTCATTTTGTTCTCCTTGACTTACTGTGTTAAGGCTTATTTTCGTTTTTTTTGTGATTTTTCTTTGTAAAGTTATGATTTTTCAAATTTTCTAGGGATTTTCTAGTTTGTCTATTTATCCAGCAAGGCGCCCGTCATCCTATTATTCCCTGATGTTCTAAGTGGCGAGGGATGATTCATAGAGCTGTCCACGTGTCAATTGTGGTGTTCCACGTTTAAAGACCTTCGTTTGGACGGTTCATCAGTTCGACTTAATTGCGACTGTCCATTTTCGATACACAAAAATGGACAACACCCATTCATTATCCTTGCGAGGAGATCAACCAATGATTGTTTGCGTTTAGAGCATAAGATCTATGTGGATCTTCCACTAAAATTCAATATTTTTGTTCCTAAAGCTTCATCATGCTTATGTGAACACATCCATACGGTTATTTCGGCATGGTGTAATAGTTTTTTTCATAAAGGTCTAAACCCAGCTTAGTTTTAGGGTTCACGACACATACCTAGTTTCAATAGGTGTAACCTCAATTGAGTTTGATGGAAATGTTCACCTTGCCCTGCGAAGCTTGTCCTTAGTTCAAATTGAGATGAAATTGGGCCTATGTATATCCTAGGTGAAATGGTGGCTCGATTTCAGCTTGGACAAGATTAGAGTGTGGGAATTATCAATTTTGATTGTGATTGTCTTCATAGAGCTTGGGAAAGCTTTTAGAAGGATTAGGTTGAAGTTTTGAAGAGGTTTATGTCCGACCCAAAAATATCATGGGTTTTGCAATGGAAAATTAGGGCTACCCACTGGATTCTAAGAGCTAAAACCATGGGAAAGTAACTGCCTAGAAGGTGAGGATCAAATTCTTTGTTGAGTTTGATAGAGTTTAAGGACTCTATATGAAGTTCCTCTCTCTTTGGAGCACTTGGGTAATGGTTTTAAATAGCCATTATAGACCTTGGGAGAGCTTGAAGCTGATTGGAGAAAATAGGTGGTGGCTCAGGTAAGTTGAAGAGAGCTTAGGGGATAGAATTTGACTGTGGATAGTCAAGCCTTTCTATTCCCCATGGTGTGCTCAATATGAGTCCAAACATGGAGAAGAAGGTGGCTAGGGTAGGGCTTTTTTCTCGTTGGAAAGCCATTGAGGTGGATAAATTGCTCATATGTGAGCTAGTTTGACCCTCCTTCCCAAGCTGGTCCAGGAGATGAGATGGATGCCATGTAAGGGGTCATGTGTATTCCACCTCACCTTATCTTGGACTCGGTCAATAATTATGTATTTAAGTTTATTGATGTGTTTAATAGGTCTTCTGTTTCATGATGGGTTTTATTGGGTCATTGGTGACCCAACATTGATGGACCAAGGAGGATCTTGGGCTTGGGCTTGGGCCTCCATAGATGGGCTTGGGTCTCCATGGGTGGCCTTAGGTTAAACCTTTCATGAGATGGTTTAGAAAATTAATTAATTAATTAATTATTAAATAAATCAAGTCAATGAAGATGATTTAACCATGTGATCAAAATTTGACCATTTAGGCTTACTTTGTCATGAGATTAGTCGTGGTGTTGAATTGATTATATGGTCAATGTAATAACCATAGGGTCCAGGGTTGACTATATGGTCAATGTGGCAATCATAGGGGGAAGGTTGACCATATGGTCTATGTGGTGACCATAGGGTCCAGATAAGGTAAGGGGGTTAATTTGGGTAGATCCCTCATCAAATGAGAGCTTAGGAGTTAATGTTAACCCTAAAGTCCACAAGTAAATTTCTAGAGTTTTAGATAGGTTAGGTGTTTTGGTTATGTGGTATGGTATGGTGTCGGCATATTTTTAGATTATGTGTTTTGAAAAGGGGTCGCCTACAGAAATTGTCGGCGAATTTTCATATTTCAAATTTAATTTAAATATATATATATAGTTTAAAAGATAACATTTGATTTTGAAAGTAATTTTAAGTTTAAAAGTTTTAAGATATGAAATCAAACCGATCTCACATCCCAAATAGTTTATATAAACGAGCGCCACACCACAAGCCGTGTATCTATCCCGAAGAATAGACACACCTTGCTTGATGATGGGGCTCGATTAAATAAACTAGGAGATTTGTGACATCCGTTTGGTCCGCGAACCAATTTTATAAGCCGACAAGTTCCACCGCTTAATATGAAAACATTAAACGGGGTTTATATTACACGGGTTCTTAAAATTCCCTATAAAGGCAAGCCTTATAGTTAATTACATCTTAAGTGATGGGAATCACCTAAGAAAACTCTCGATAATAATCGGTAGTTACGCTCTCAAGAATTTCAAAGTTTAAGTCTTGAGGATTGAATTTTGGAATTTCAATAGGGAATGGATCAAATTTAGAACATTTTTATTTTGGGAATCCAAAGGAAGAAAGGTAGGAGAAATCACAGATTCGAAGCGATCGGTAATTTCCCGACTATCCTATTTGTTTGGCTTGGATTTAGGAAAGTCCTATTGTTTATCTAGTATTTTGATCTTGCCAATTTTAATTAGTTAGGACTTATATTCGTATGACAAAATCATACAAATAGCCTCGATGATGTGAGGGTTTATGTCGTATCGGACGACTACCTCGGAGTCCTAAGACCGGTTATGGCTTAATTTACATGATATGATCATGCAAATGCCTAACGAAGAATTGAGGATTTATGTTGCACTAGGAAAACTTCCTCGAAGACCTATGGCTTGGTTGTTTAATTCTAAGAAAGTTTTGCTGAAGTAGACTCAGGTTTTGTTGATGACGATGGCCGTGCTGTCCACCATGCTCCGAGCTCCTTGTTGTTGCAGGGGTTTAGTTTTAGAAATTATAAATCAGGAGATGAGAGAAGTGTTCTGGTTTAGAGAATGTCTTAATTTCCAAATTTTCTTTTTTTATGTTTTAATTAAAACAAATCTTAAAGTTGATTATAACAACACCGGTTAAGATCCCACGGTTCCATCCTTCCGGCATCGTTATTTTTATCAGATTCACTTAGTCCAGATGAATTTGCTAAACTCGATTGAATGAGTTCCACACTTTCATTTAGACCAGTGGGAAATCCAGTTAGCAACACGTAGGTTACATCATCCGAGGTATTCCCGATCATCCAACAAGACGTTTTAATTTAGTTGTAGTTGTAGTTTTGTTGTTTTGTTTGTGATTAAATTTTGAGTTGTTTTATATTTTGAAATGTTGTGGCGGTGAATTTTATCTTGTAATGACTTTTAATTTAGTTTTGGTTTTCGGTTTCGGGGACTATCCTAAAGGTGTGGGTTTTCATGCAACGAGTTGTTTATCATGCAAGAAAACTAAGTGCGATGCGATTAAATAAATTGCAATAAGGTAAATTACGATAAAATAAAAGCGTACTCGGAGGGTCTTCCCGTCATCCCAAGCTGCACTTAAAACACAATTAGAATATTTAAGGTTTTAAAGCAAGTTCCTAGGTAAAGCTAATGGAAAGGTTATGGTTTTCTACCAAGTTCCTAATCCTATAGCTAGTCATCTCCTATGACGTCTAGGTTCTTGTATTTTGGTTTGAGGACGATTTTCTTCATCGAAGAACAATTAAGTTCAATTGTTCTTATAAATATCATATCATATCGAGGAAGTGCTTAAGACGAGTCTTAAACATCTTTTCGATATTTCTAGGATTATTTTAAGTCCAAGAGAATTTAATTATACAAATGAATTAATCGTCCAGGAGTTCGAGTTTGTTATCTTGCTCGATGAACTAGGACTTTGAATATCTTATGAATGAAGTAACACTTCACTTAACACTCCATTTAGGAGTTATGACAACAAGAGCTTTCGAGGGCAAATGGATGTTCGAATGATTTATGATTTAACTTAATTTCAATTAATGGGTTTAAGTTTGGAATAGTGTTCAAGTTATTTTAGATTTATTTTTGAATTCCTTATGTCTTAGGTGATGTTATATTTAATTTAATTTAATTTAATTTAATTTAATTAAATTTAATTTAATTTAATGTGGATTAATTTAATTTAATTTAATTTAAGTTAATTTAATATAATATGATTTAATTTAATTTAATTTAATTTGATTTAATTTAATTTGATTTAATTTAATTTAATTTAATTTAATTTAATTTAATTTAATTTAATTTGATTTAATTTGATTTAATTTGATTTAATATGTTTTAATTTAATTTTAATTAATTTTATTTAATTTAAATTTTAATTTAATTTTATTTTTAATTTTAATTTAATATTTTATTTTTTATGTTTTAAAGATGATTTAATTTTAATTGTTAAAGTATTAATTTAATTGAAATTTTAAAAGGATTTAATTTAAATAATTTAACTTTAATTTAATTTAATGATTAAGTCTTTTAGCATTTTAAATTTTAAATTTGGATTATCATTTTAATTAGGAATTAAATATTATTGAGATGATTAATTTAGGGATTCTTAAATTAAAGAATAAATCTCTTCCTAATGACATCCCTATTTTAATAATTCCAAATTTATTATTCTTCCAAATTTAATTAATTATTTGATTAAGGTTTATTTTAATTATTTTTAAATTGTTTAGTAGGTTTCTACCCTTTAATTATTTAAATTTCAATCATCCAAATCAGATTAAGATCAAATATTTTACTTTTTCATTTTATTAAGCCTAAAGTTTTAATTAGGGGTTAAAATTTTAATTACCATTTTGCCCTTGAAGCTTAATAATTTCATAACTCACTAAATTGAGCTTAAATGAATTTGAAATTTTTATGTGACTTCACTCATATGTCAATAAAGACATTAGAGGAGAAAATGTGATTTTTCTGTATTTAATTTATTTATGTAATTATTTTTGGTGGAAAATAGGGATTTCCAAGGAAAATTTAATAATATGAGCAAGGGAAAGTTTCTGTCCTTAAGAAAATTATGGGACATTCCTAATGACCAGAGGACCACTTGGACCAATTTTGGTGATTTTTTTGAATTATATTCTTTTTATTATAATTATTTTGAGTTTTGGAGTATTAATTAATTTAAAAATAAAATAAAGGTTGAAAAATAAATTTTATATTTTTCAAAAATCTCTCTGATATCAAGGAAATCATAGAACCAATTTTTACAATTTTCTGATTTTTCTTTGATTTATTAGAATTATTTTAGTGGAAATGCTAAAAAATACATTTTTATAATTTTAAAATTACCTTAAGGCTTTAAAATTTAATATCTCATCATATAGACTTAAGAAAAATATGGGGTTTGTTCCTAAGTGATTAAAATTCAAAATGTGACATTTTGGTGAATTTCATTATTTTTGTGATTTTTATTATTTTTTAATTATTAAAAATATAAAAATAATGCAAAAAATTAACTTTTTTAGAAAATTACAATTTTAATTTTCTTAAATTCCCCTGATATCAGAGAGGCTCCAAAACCAATTTGGTGAATTTTTGAAAAGTATTTTGAAAGTTATGAATTTTTTAAGTTTAATTTTGGCTAAATGGCTTAATCAACCCATTTGATAGGGCTAACCAAGTCCAATTGACTTCAAACTTTTATAGTGGGTTCCTCTGATCCTAAAGGTCAGTGGAGAATTGATTTCAAGTCAATTTGATGTATGATTAGCTCTAATTAATTAAAACTCCATTTTGGGTGTTTAAGCCGATTAGGGTTATTCCAAGTGAGTTAACTCGAAACCTATTTTTCCTAGGGTACTCTAGTCATAATAAACATCACCAAATTTTTCTAGAATTTATTTCACAATATGCTAATTATTGGAATTAAAATACTCAAACTAGCAACCTAGAGTTGAAAAATCGATAACTCTTCATAGGGATGGCCTCGACTTTGGAAAATTCGAGGAATGTTCCCAAATTCGGAGGCTTCGAAAGCCCTATGGTCTCATGCCATGGTGAATTGTATACATGCATGGAGAATTGAAAATGTGCAGAGAGTAAATAAATTATTAAAAATCAAATACTCGATGAAATTGAATGATTTCTTTTCCACATTATTCTCCTCTGTTCACTGAGCAAGAGGGTATTTTTATTTTATTTTTCTGATTTTTCTACACAAAGTTATGCATTTTTGAAGTTTAGGGAGTTAAATAAATAGAAAAATAACGTATTTTTCTACTTATCCACGCGGCGCCAACTCAACCTAGGCATCTCCGAAACGCCGCGTGTCGTCTTCGATTCGGCGCCGCCGTCCGACTCGGCGCTCCGGGGCCCTGCGTATCGTTCCGTCTCCTCATCCGGCGCGATCCTGGTCGTCCGTCCGCTCGTGTATTAAATGAACGGCATTCGTTCATCGTCCCCAAGCCTCCTAACCGAGAACCGTCCACACTAAATCCCTAATATCTCACTCGATACTTAACGGATTTTCGTGTTCTTGTGCTCTATGGATTCGTCTTGAAGAGACGAATACATCTATACGGTGATCATGCATTGAAATTAAGGCATTTGAAATGGAGAATCTCCGGAAGCTCGGGATAAAGAGTTAGCTCATACCTTTGCTCGGAGAAGTGTGGCTTCGAGCCGAGGGTTGTGTCACCTTCGATTGCGTCCAAGCAAGCTCCGGATGAAGTCCCTTGGCACGGTGAATTGTCTAGGTATGATTTCGACCAAGCCCAGATCACAAAGCTTGGAGTACGGAACGGATGGGTGGCTTGGAGAGGGGGCTTTTCTTGGTGGACTTCTTCCCTTGGTCCGGTGAAGGTGTAGGATCAATCGATTTGGGGATTGGTCCACTTGTGAAGAAGTGTCACTGGTTTTGTCTTTGAAATTTGAACTCGAAATTGAGCTCAGTTGGAGGGAATTGGGGCTGGAATCCGGTGGGAATCAAATGCTACTATGTGTAGAGAGTGGTGCGGAATGATTTTGGCGAGTTTCCTTAAGGTTGGTTCGGCACCTCCCATGGCCGAGAGGGGGTGGTGTTTAAATAGGAGAGGGTGGAGGGCCTCCGGGGGGTTCGAGGCTTGGGATCGTTTGCTTAGGTCGAGGGAAGAACGGCCATGGTGGCCATTGGGCATGGGGCGGCTCGGCAAGGTGGAATTTCAATGTTTGGCTCCTGCCCGTGTCTCGGCCATGGTGTTTTCCGGCGGCACAGTGGCTGGCCGGCCGAGCACTAGTCACCATCATGTTCGGAGTGGGTCGGGGTCGGGGTTTAGTGTAGGCGATTGACCATGGACATGTGTAAAGGGCTTGGATTAAAATGGTATGGGAGAGGCTCATTTTGGGTCCAAATGGGTCAACCCACCATTTTTGGTTTGGTGCACCCTTCCAAGCTACGGTTTTGGGTCGGGAGGATCATGTGAGTCAACCTACCAAAGGTAGTGAAGTCCACATCAAGGATTATGTGGCAAAGTATGGTTTAGAGTGTATCATGTTTAAGGTAAAAAGGGCTTAAAAAAGGTTTAAGAAAGAGATCCCTCTCTTGCCATTAATGGTTTGGTGAGGTGGAAAGTGGATTCCATGGCTCTCATGGCTCCTATGGGGCTCATGCATGGCTTCATGGCTTGCCTATGGCTTGCACATAGCTTGGCTTACTTATATGAAAATGGATTTTGACATTTTTGATAAATGTATGAGAGGTATTTATATTTGATTGGAACTTTAGGGATGTTTTTAATTGAAGTCATGATGAAGAAGAGTGTCGTATGGGCTTTGTATGAATTTTGGGCCTTTAAAATTTAGTGAAGATGGGCTTTTAAAATGGTTTAGGGAAGTGGGCTTTTGGATTTTAAAATGGACTTTAGGATGAAAATTTGGTAAAGGCTTGGGCTTAATAATTGTTGGGTTTGGTTTAGGGATGTTTCATGAGTGATTTGGAATAAATTTGAGGTGGTTTGGGCTTGAATTGGGTTGAATTTGGGTTGATTTGATAAATGGGCTCATGTAGGTCGAATTGGGCTAATTTGGGCCAATGTTGGGCTAAGGTTGAAATTGATGTGAAATTGATGTTGGGAAATGTTTATGGGAGTGTTTGAAAGAGGTTCCAACTTTGGTTGGATTTTGAATTTGGGATTTGGGCTCATTTGGGTTAGGGTTGGATTTAGGTCAAAATTGGGCCTTTTGGTTTTAGGTTAAATTTTGAGTGGGGTTTGGATCCAAATTTTGGGCAAATCATGTTAGTGTTTTGTTTGTGGGGATGTTAGGGAAGGTTTAGAAAAGATTTGGGATTAATTGGAGTTAAATTGGTTTGGTTTGGGCTAGGTTTGGGTCATGGGTACAAATTGGGCTTTAAGGTCAAAAGTGAAATTGGATTCAAATGTCAATCAAATTGGGCTTGGCTTTGGTCTAGATTGGTGTTGGGGATGTTGAATTGAAGTTTAGAATTGAATTGGACCATAATTTTCGTCAATTGGGTTGGTTTGGTTTGACATTGGGTTCACTTTGGGTTAAAATGGGTCAAATTAGGGACTTTGACAAAAGTGGGGTAAATTGACAAAATTGGCCCATGGTGTAGTTCAACAAAATGAAATTGGGAATATTTGGGATTTTCTGGAATTTTCTTGGAATTTTTTGGAATTTTTTTGGATTTTTGGGTCAAGAGGGGCATTTTGGTAATTTGGGGGGTATTGGGAGTATTTTTCGGAATTTTGGGTATTTTGGGTAAAAATGGTCAATTTGAGTGGTGGGAGAATGTTTAGTATTGATTTTGAGGAATTTGGGTGATTTTGGAGAATTTTGGAAAATTTGGGTAATTTCGAGGGTTTTGGGTAGAATTTGGCGGGTGCGGAGGTCCGGAGGTCAAAAATTGAAAATTTAGAAAATTGAAGATTGGGTAAATGTAATTGAAATGAAATCATTTTGGTTGAGCCATGAAGCCATATCAAGCCCACATGAGCCATGAAGGGACTCATTTGAGGCATTCACTATGTTGTTCCTAACCTCTTAGTCGAGGCTTAGGGGTTAAGGACCATCCATGTGAATCACCCTCATGAGTCGGGAGGTCAAGTTGGGTATGGGTGTGGTTTTAGGAGGTGTGTGAAAGTGTAGTGTATAAGTGTAGTGTGTTTGTAAGTCGGCCCTCACCGGACTGAGGCCACCTGGGGCGATCTAAGGCCGAAGAGTCCTATAGGAACTCATCCTTTAAACTTCCACATTTGATTTCGACCCTCTAGGTGATTAGGGGTCTACAATCAAGTTAGTGGAGTTTGCAGGGAGTTAAGAAGTGGTTTGAATTTCTAAGTGGTGGGGTCCTGTCGGCATATTTTTAGGTTGAGTGTTGTATTTTTTAAAAGGGGTCGCCTACAGAAGTTGTCGGCGAATTTTAAATTTAATTTAAATATATATATAATTTAGAATGTAGTATTTGATTTTGAAAATAATTTTAAATTTGAAAATTTTAAGATATGAAATCAAACTGATCCCACATCCCGAATAGTTTATATAAACGAGCACCGCACCACGAAACGTGTGTCCATTCCGAAGAATAGGCACACTGTTTGATGGTGGGGCTCGATTAAATAAACTAGAAGGTTTGTGACATCCGTTTGGTCCGCGAAACCATTTTATTTGCCGACAAGTTCCCACGCTTAATATGAAAACATTAAACGGGGTTTATATTACACAGGTTCTTAAAATTCCCTATAAGGGCGAGCCCCATAGTTAATTACATCTTAAGTGACGGGAATCACCTAAGAAAACTCTCGATAATAATCGGTAAAGTTACGCTTTCAAGAATTTCAAAGTTTAAGTTTTCGAGGATTGAATTTTGGAATTTCAATAGGGAATGGATCAAATTTGGAACATTTTTATTTTGGGAATCCAAAGGAAGAAAGGTAGGAGAAATCGCGGATTCGAAGCGAACTTCGGTAATTTCCCGACTATCCTATTGTTTGGCTTGAATTTAGGAAGGCCACTAATGTTTATTTAATGTTTTGATCTTGCCGATTTTAATTAGTTAGGACTTATATTCGTATGACAAAATCATACGAAATAGCCTCGATGATGTGAGGGTTTATGTCGTGTCGGACGACTACCTCGGAGTCCTAAGACCAGGTTAGGGCTTAATTTACATGATATGATCATGCAAATGCCTAACGAAGAGTTGAGGATTTATGTTGCACTAGGCGAACTTCCTCGAAGTCCTATGGCTTGGTTATTTAATTCTAAGAAAGTTTTGTTGAAGTAGACTCGAGGTTTTGCTTGATGACGATGGCCGTCTTTGCCCACCATGCTCAGAGCTCCTTGTTGCGGAGGTTTAGTTTTAGAAGTCATAAATCGGGAGATGAGAGAAGTGTTACGGTTTAGAGAAAATCTTAAAATCCAGGTGTTTTTTAATATTTTAATTAAACAAATCTTAAAGTTGATTATAACAACACCGGTTAAGATCCCACGGTTCCATCCTTCCGGCGTCGTTGTTTTTATCGGATTCACTTAGTCCAGATGAATTTGCTAAACTCAGTTGAATGAGTTCCACACTTTCATTTAGACCAGTGGGAAATCCCGTTAGCAACACGTAGGTTACATCATCCGAGGTATTCCAGATCATCCAACAAGACGTTTTAATTTAGTTGTAGTTGTAGTTTTGTTGTTCTGTTTGTGATTAAATTTTGAGTTGTTTTATATTTTGAAATGTTGTGGCGGTGAATTTTATCTTGTAATGACTTTTAATTTAGTTTTAATTTCAGTTTTAGGGACTATCATAAAGGTGTGGATTTTCATGCAACAGTTGTTTATCATGCAAGAAAACTAAGTGCGATGCGATTAAATAAATTGCAATAAGGTAAATTACAATAAAATAAAAGCGTACCTGGAGGGTCTTCCCGTCATCCCAAGTTGCACTTAAAACACAATTAGAATATTTAAGGTTTTAAAGCAAGTTCGTAGGTAAAGCTAAGGGAAGGGTTATGGTTTTCTACCAAGTTCCTAATCACTATGGCTAGTCACCTCTTATGACGTCTAGGTTCTTGTATTTTGGGTTTGAGGATGATTTTCTTCATCAAAGAACAATTAAGTTTAATTGTTCTTATAAATATCCTATCATATCGAGGAAGTGCTTAAGACGAGTCTTAAACATCTTTTCAATATTTCTAGGATTATTTTAAGTCCAAGAGAATTTAATTATACAAATGAATTAATCATCCGAGAGTTCAAGTTTATTATCTTGCTCAGTGAACTAGGACATTTGAATATCTTATGAATGAAGTAACACTTCACTTAACACTCCATTTAGGAGTTATGACAATAAAAGCTTTCGAGCGGCAATTGATGTTCAAGTGATTTATTAATTTCGAGTTAATGGATTTAAGTTTGGAATAGTGTTCGAAGTTGTTTTAGATTTATTTTTGAATTCTTTATGTCTTAGGTGATGTTATTTTTAATTCAATTTAATTTAACTTTAATTTAATTTAATTTGGTTTAGTTTCAATTTTAATTTAATTTATTTAATTTAATCTAATTTTAATTTTAACTTGATTTTATTTTTTAATTTAATTTAATTTAATTTAATTTAATTTAATTTAATATGATTTAATTTAATTTAATTTAATTTAATTTAATTTAATTTAATTTAATTTAATTTAATTTAAATTAATTTAATTTAATTTAATTTGATTTAATTTAATATGTTTTAATTTAATTTAATTTAATTTAATTTAATTTAATTTAATTTAAAGTTTAATTTAATTTTATTATTAATTTTAATTTAAAATTTTATTTTTTATGTTTTAAAGATGATTTAATTTTAATTGTTAAAATATTAATTTAATTGAAATTTTAAAAGGATTTAATTTAGATAATTTAACTTTAATTTAATTTAATGATTAAGTCTTTTAGCATTTTAAATTTTAAATTTGGATTATCATTTTAATTAGCAATTAAATATTATTGAGATGATTAATTTAGGGATTCTTAAATTAAAGAATAAATCTCTTCCTAATGACATCCCTATTTTAATAATTCCAAATTTATTATTCTTCCAAATTTAATTAATTATTTGATTAAGGTTTATTTTAATTATTTTTAAATTGTTTAGTGGGTTTCTACCCTTTAATTATTTAAATTTCAATCATCCAAATCAGATTAAGATCAAATATTTTACTTTTTCATTTTATTAAGCCTAAAGTTTTAATTAATGGTTAAAATTTTAATTACCATTTTGCCCTTCAAGCTTACTAATTTCACAACTCACTAAATTGAACTCAATGAATTTGAAATTTTTATACAACTTCACTCATATGTCAATAAAGGCATTAGAGGAGAAAATGTGATTTTTCTGTATTTAATTTATTTACGTAATTATTTTTTGTGGAAAATAGAGATTTCCAAGGAAAATTTAATAACATGACCAAGGGAAAGTTTCTGTCCTTAAGAAAATTATGGGACATTCCTAATGACTAGAGGACCACTTGGACAAATTTTGGTGATTTTTTGAATTATATTCTTTTTATTATAATTATTTTGAGTTTTGTAGTATTAATTAATTTAAAAATAAAATAAAGGTTGAAAAATGAATTTTATATTTTTCAAAAATCTCTACGATATCAGGGAAATCAGAGAACCAATTTTTATAATTTTCTGATTTTTCTTTGATTTATTATAAATGTTTTAGTGGAAATGCTAGAAAATACATTTTTTTATTTTAAAATTACCCTAGGGCTTTAAAATTTAATAACTCATCATAGAGACCTAAGAAAAATATGGGGTTTGTTCATATGTGATTAAAATTTAAAATGTGACATTTTGGTGAGTTTTATTATTTTTGTCATTTTTATTATTTTTAATTATTAAAAATATTAAAATAATGCAAAAAATTAACTTTTTTAGAAAATTACAATTTTAATTTTCTTAAATTCCCCTGATATCAGAGAGGCTCCAAAACCAATTTGGTGAATTTTTTAAAAGTATTTTGAAAGTTATGAATTTTTTAAGTTTAATTTTGGCTAAATGACTTAATCAACCCATTTGATAGGGCTAACTAAGTCCAATTGACTTCATAGTGGGTTCCTCTAATCCTAAAGGTCAGTGGAGAATTGATTTCAAGTCAATTTGATGTATGATTAGCTCTAATTAATTAAAACTCCATTTTGGGTGTTTAAGCCGATTAGGGTTATTCCAGTGAGTTAACTCAAAACCTATTTTTCCTAGGGTCCTCTAGTCATAATAAACATCACCAATTTTTTCTAGAATTTATTTCACAATATGCTAATTATTGGAATTAAAATACTCGAACTAGCAACCTAGAGTTGAAAAATCAATAACTCTTCATAGGGATAGCCTCGACTTTGGAAAATTCGGGGAATGTTCCCAAATTTAGAGGCTTCAAAAGCCCTATGGTCTCATGCCATGGTGAATTGTATACATGCATGGAGAATTGAAAATGTGCAGAGAGTAAATAAATTATTAAAAATCAAATACTCGATGAAATTGAATGATTTCTTTTCCACATTATTCTCCTCGATTCCATCGAGCGAGAGGGTATTTTTATTTTATTTTTCCGATTTTTCTACACAAAGTTATGCATTTTTGAAGTTTAGGGAATTAAATAAATAGAAAAATAACCTATTTTTCTACTTATCCACGCGGCGCCAACTCAACCTAGGCATCTCCGAAACGCCGCGTGTCGTCTTCTGATTCGGCGCCGTCGTCCAACTCAGAGCTCCGGAGGCCCGCTGTACCGTTCCGTCTCCTCATCCGGCGCGATCCTGGTCGTCCGTCCACGCGTGTATTAAATGAACGGCATCCGTTCATCGTCCCCAAGCCTCCTAACCCGAGAACCCTCCACACTAAATCCCTAATATCTCACTCAATACTTAACGGATTTTCGTGTTCTTGTGCTCTATGGATTCGTCTTGAAGAGACGAATACATCTATACTGGTGATCATGCATTGAAATTAAGGCATTTGAAATGGAGAATCTCCGGAAGCTCGGGATAAAGAGTTAGCTCATACCTTTGCTCGGAGAAGTGTGGCTTCGAAGCGAGGGTTGTGTCACCTTCGATTGCGTCCAAGCAAGCTCCGGATGAAGTCCCTTGGCTCGGTGAATTGTACAGGTATGATTTCGACCAAGCCCGATCACAAAGCTTGGAGTCCGGAACGGATGGGAGGCTCGGAGAGGGGGCTTTGCTTTGGTGGACTTCTTCCTTGGTGCGGTGAAGGTGTAGGATCAATCGATTTGGGGATTGGTCCACTCGTGAAGAAGTGTCTCGGTTTTGTGCTGAAATTTGAACTTAAAATTGAGCTCAGCTGGAGGGAATTGGGGCTGGAATCCAGTGGGAATCAAATGCTCTATGTGTAGAGAGTGGTCTGGAATGATTTTGGCAGAGTTTCCTTAAGTTTGGGCTAAGTTTGGGTCATGGGTCCAAATTGGGCTTTAAGGTCCAAAGTGAAATTGGATTCAAATGTCAATCAAATTGGGCTTGAATTTGGTCTAGATTGGTGTTGGGGATGTTGAATTGAAGTTTAGAATTGAATTGGGCCAGAATTTGGTCAATTGGGTAGGTTTGGTTTGACATTGGGTTCACTTTGGGTTAAAATGGGTCAAATTGGGGATTTTAACAAAATGGGGTAAATTGACAAAATTGGCCCATGGTTTAGTTGGACAAAATGAAATTGGGAATATTTGGGATTTTCTGGAATTTTCTGGGAATTTTCTGAATTTTTAAATTTTTTGGCTAAGAGGGGCATTTTGGGTATTTGGAGGGTATTGGGAGGTATTTTTGGAATTTTTGGTATTTTTGGCTATGAATGATCAATTTGAGTGATGTGGGAATGTTTGGGATTGGTTTTGAGAAATTTTGGGTGATTTTGGAGGATTTTGAAAAATTTGGGTAATTTGAGGGTTTTGGGTAGAGTTTAGGCGGGTGCGGGGTCCCGGGGTCAAAAATTAAAAATTTGGAAAATTGAAGATTGGGTAAATGTAAGTGAAATGAAATCATTTTGGTTGAGCCATGAAGCCATGTTAAGCCTATATGAGCCATGAGAGGACTCATTTGAGGCATTCAGCTATGTTGTTCCTAACCTCTTGCTGAGGGCTTAGGGGTTAAGAACCATCCATGTGAATCACCTTCATGAGTCGGGAGGTCAAATTGGGTATGGGTTTGGTTTTAGGAGGTGTGTGAAAGTGTAGTGTATAGGTGTAGTGTTTGTGTAAGTCGGCCCCTTCACCGGACCGAGGCCACCTGAGGCGATCCTGAGGCCGAAGAGTCCTATAGGAACTCATCCTTTAAACTTCCACATTTGATTTCGACCCTCCAGGTGATTAGGGGTCTAAAATCAAGTTAGTGGAGTTTGCGGGGAGTTAAGAAGTGGTTTGAATTTCTAAGTGGTGGGTCCCAATTCTAATCCTCTAGGACGATCGAAGGAAAAGCCTAAAGGCTAGATCCTAAGTACTAAAGAGAAGAAGAGAAGACCTCATCGAAAATGAGGTCAACAAATGGACCCCGATAGGTGTGGTGTGCTAACCCGAGCACACCGCGCGTATTAGCGTTGACCGAAGCGATCAACAAAACCAACACGGATGTCCGAATGACAAACTTAGGACGAAGTAGAAGAGTTTCCGTCGGGGAGTGTCAAGTATATCTGCGAGGACTGGAGATTCCTGAACTCTCGGCTAGGGAAAGGAAAAGGAGGTGAATTCTAAATCGGATGATGCGGGGAATTTCGATTTAGATTTCATTTTGTTTCGATTTAAGTTTTGATGTGTAAGTTCAGATTTTAGCTTGAGTTTTAATTTAGATTGAAGTTTTGTTAAAATTAATTTGGAGGGATTTGAATCTTGAAATGAAAATCGGAATTTCATGGTTTTAGATGTAACATCTTCGACCTCAAAAGAAAATTGAATTGATTGAATTAAATCATTACAATGAGGAAAGAACTCGGAGCGATGCGGTATTGGATGTAAAATCCTTAACCTCAAGTGTTTGATTTTGATGTATTTCATTGCGATAGGGAAAGAATCCTAAAGCGATGCGGTCTCGGATGTAAAATCCTCGGCCCCAAGAATTTGATTTTGATGTATTTCATTGCAATAGGGAAAGAATCCTAAAGCAATGCGATCTCGGATGTAAAATCCTCGGCCACAAGAATTTGATTTTGATGTATTTCATTATGATAGGGAAAGAACCTAAAACGATACGATATCGGATGTAAAATCCTCGACCCCAAAGTTTGATTTTGATGTATTTCATTGCGATAAGGAAAGAATCCTAAAGCAATGCGGTCTCGGATGTAAAATCCTCAACCCCAAAGTTTGATTTTTGATGTATTTCATTGCGATAGGGAAAGAACCTAAAGCGATGCGGTATCGGATGTAAAATCCTCGACCCCAAAAGTTTGATTTTGATGTATTTCATTGCGATAGAGAAAGAACTTAAAGCAATGCGATCTCGGATGTAAAATCCTCAACCCCAAAGTTTGATTTTGATGTATTTCATTGCGATAGGTAAAGAATCCTAAAGCGATGCGATCTCGGATGTAAAATCCTCGACCCCAAAAGTTTGATTTTGATGTATTTCATTGCGATAAGGAAAGAATCCTAAAGCGATGCGAGTATCGAATGTAAAATCCTCGACCCCGAAAGTTTGATTTTTGATGTATTTCATTGCGATAGGTAAAGAACCTAAAGCGATGCGATCTCGGATGTAAAATCCTCGACCCCAAGAATTTGATTTTGATGTATTTCATTGCGATAGGGAAAGAACCTAAAGCAATGCAGTCTCGGATGTAAAATCCTCAACCCCAAGAATTTGATTTTGATGTATTTCATTGAGATAGGGAAAGATCCTAAAGCAATGCAGTCTCGGATGTAAAATCCTCAACCCCAAGAGTTTGATCTTGAATGGTAATTGATTTTGCAAAGATTTGTAGTGTTGATTTGAAAAGTGTGGAATTTTGGTGTTTCGAGAATTTCATGAAAGTTGTGAAAGATTTTCATGGAAGGAAATAGATTAGGAGGGAATATGTAGATGCTACATATCCCATTCAAAAGAGTTGATTGAAAGTTGCTGGTTTGGATTAGATACAATTCCTCGCCATCAGGTCCTAATCGAAAACCTCGCGGCTCCGTGTCAATGGAATCGACCGCTTCCATCCCAGACAAGGGAGAGAGTAGAACGGATTGGATTTCAGATTTGGAAGGTTGAGTTTGAATTTGATTGAGATTTGATTTGAAATTTGGAAGGTTGAATTTGAATTTGATTGAGATTTGATTTGAAATTTGGAAAGTTGAATTTGAATTTGATTGAGATTTGATTTGAAATTTGGAAGGTTGAATTTGAATTTTTGATTTAAAATTTGTGTTCATTTTGTTTATTCTTTAACGATTTATCGTTCATTTAATGTTCATGTGAATTTGGAGTCCATTTTTTTATTTAGATTTTTAAGGAAAGTTTCCTTTTATTCTTTTGTTTCTTTTCTGTTCTTTGTTCGAAGTTCATTTAACTTTAATGGCGTTTCCCAGTCAACTTGCACAAAAGAGGTGAAGGCGAAAAATGTGACATAGTCACTTTCATTCCAATCATGTTGAAGATACATCATACAACTAGATCTGGAATACATCTCATACAATCCATATAGACTCAAAACGGGCTATGTATGATCTTTCTCGATCCATCCAAAAAGGTATCTGTTAAAAATCCATGTCTGAATAGTGAGGTACATGGTCAATAACATTACCTTCCAAGCCATCCTTAGCGAGGATGCCGTATGGATGTATGTTGGAGGTGTGATATTTTCCATGTAACTCACGACTCGTAGGCGGAGACTCTCTAGCTCCGGGTCCGGATGGAAGTGGTAAGGTGCTTTCCTGTCATCCATCCTTCTAAAAGTAGCGAGATCCGCTTCATTGGTACTCCCGGTATGCGATGTTTAGCGACATCCGCTCCGTTGCCCTTTAGTATCATGACGGAACCTACCGGTAATGGTATCTTTGCTTGGCCCTCGGAACTCACACAGGCCTGCTATCCGGAGGTCGGATCCAAACATGGTATTACATTCTTTCGGAAAGAAGCATGCGAAAGGTCGACAAAGTCGTGGTGATCTATGTGCGGGGGTATGCGATCACCCTGCTTGTAAATGTTAATAATGCAAGCTGTTGGGTATGCGATCTGCTGGCGGTACCCTCCATGTTATCATTCTCTTTACCATCCTTTTGATGACTAATGGCATTGGATCTACACGGCCATGGCGGAGTATCCCGAGTGGGTTTCCTTTCTCGTCTTACTACGAAGTTATAGCGACATCCACATTGTATTGTGATTCTCCCTTTCCACGGCATCCATCTCCGGGGTTCGAGTAAGTGTTTTCTCTTAGGCGACCTGCTCGACCCATTCTTTTCAAATCTCGGATGCGGTCCACAATTTGTTGTTGTTCGTATTCGAGAACACGTTTGTATGTAGCTCGAGGCCTTCTAGTATATTGATCCTCCTGCCTACGATTCTATCGAAGTATTCGAAAGTTTTCTTCTCGACTTTACGCATTCTTTCTAGCTCGTATTCTGGGATAATCTGCAAATCGTGAGGCCTAGTGACATACTGTGGGATATAAGGCTCAATCCCTTCGCGTTCTCCTGCATACCTCGGCTCCTCGGGGATGGTCTCCGTCGGGACGTCCTCCGGGGTTGCTTCTGCAACAAGGTCATGCATTACTGGTGGCTTTATCCGGTGGCGTGGTAGCCTTCCTTCTTCTGATCTTCTCGAGATTTCCCTGATCTCTTCTGTTATCCTTGGAGCTGACCTCCTTTCTTCAGGTTCCTGGCGAACCGGTATCCTTGAAGTACATGCACGCGGCGTGCAACTGCCTCGTCGCGGCCGGTCCATTGCTAGTTTAGTTAACATCTTGCGGATATGGTGATTTTTATTTCTTCGGCGAGATTCTTTGTGAGAGTAGCTCTTCGTACTTCTGAATCTCTGTGGGTGCGGCGCTGACAAGCCTGCCCTCTGTTGTAGCGACCACAGACTTGATTCTCTTGTCCTCCTCAGTGTTTGTTTTTCTTTTCTTGCTGCTGGAGTGGTGGCTTGGGCCACCCACTTTCATTACTGTCTGACTGGGCAGTTCCTCTCGGTCAATTGGGACCCAGTCACTTTCCTCGTATTGCGAGCTCTGTCGGTGCGAAGTTTGAGTCGATCTACTATTATCGCTCCATCTTTCACCCTCTTTTCGTCGAGTGCAAGGCTTACGCCATTTCTAAAGTTCAGGACCAACCGCCCGTTCGACATTTCCCTGTGAAAAGACAAGGAAAAGGATCAGGGGCTGTACTAAGAACAAGAACATTAAAAAAATGTTTATTAAAGACAGAGTTTTCTTCTTTTTTTTAATTATTACTTTTGTACCTTTTTTTTCGAATTCAACAGGGATGAAGTGGGAAAATATCAGGAAAGAGATTTTGATTTGGAAGAGAAAACAAGAAAAACTTTATTATCATGATTTTATTTATTTTAGCACATTTTTTATTATTTTTGGGTTCGGACCCGGTCATAAGTAATTTCTTCACCCGTGCTTCTAGGGATGAAAAATTTATTCCTTCGAAACATCGAGTAGCATAATACTTCTTGAGTATCGTCGCGTTGATCGGAAGCATATGTCGTTCTCCTTGGCAATTCACTAGGCGGTAGGAGCCTCTGAGTAGGCTGCCTCGACCACAAACGGCCCTTCCCAGTGGGTTCGAATTTTCCTCTTATCTTGCGGTGTGCAAGGATAGGTCTCTTGAGAACGAGAACTAAGTCACCAACTTTGAAGGTTCTTAGGCGGACCAGTATGTCATGGGCTTGAACCATCTTAGCTTGGTATAGTTCTAAATTCTGCTGCGCTGCAAGTCTTTTCCCTTCCAGGCTTTCCAATTCTTCTAGTTGTAATTTGGCACTCTCTTCTGTCGTGATTTTGTTTGCAACTGTAATCCTAAGTGAAGGAAGCTGGACCTCTAAAGGTAACACTTGCCTCGGACACATATACCGGAGCGTAAGGTGTAGCTTGAGTAGGAGTTACGAAGGTTGTCCGGTAGGCCCATAAGGCTTCTAATAACTTCTCGTGCCAATTTCTCTTATTATCGTCCAAGGTTTTCTTTAAGATTTGAACGAGAGTTTTATTAAAAGCCTCGGCCGGGCCGTTTGCTCATGGGTAGTAAATTGTTGAATTGCGCCGGTCGATTCCGTGTCTCTGACAAAATTGTTGATTTGTGTGCTTCGAATGCGACCCATTATACGAGATGATCTGCGCGGCACTCCGAAACGGTAGACAACTTGGTTCTTGAAAAGCGTAGCACGTGGTGTGCTTTCACTTCTACGAGTGGAGCGCCTCTGCCCGCTTGGAAAAGTAATCTGTAGCCGCAAGAATAAAACGATGTCCTTTTGAAGATGGTGGTTCTATCGGACCCACTATATACGTGCCCCGACATTCGAACGGCCACGACGCAGTTGTCGGATGTAGCACATTTGGAGGTTGGTGTAGAACCACTCCGTGCACTTGGCATTGGTGACGGCTCTTGGCGATTTTCATGCGATCGGTCATCATCGAGGGCCGGTAGTACCCTAGTCTTTTAATTTTCATTTTCATCTTCGGACCCGGCTGGTGAGCGCCACGGAGTCACTGAATGCACCTCTTTAACGATTTCACGAGCCTCGGACCCGCTTAGGCATCTTAGCCGCATCGATCGAAAGACCTTCGTATAATGTATTGTTTATTAATGCGTAGGACGGAGTTCTTTTCTTGATACGATGATGCTAACGACCTATCGTCCGGTAGTTTTCCGTTTGCGGGTAGTACAGTAATGGGTGTCGCTCGATCTTCGTGTTTTTACATCCTTTATTCTGTTGATTCTTCTTCTTTTTCGATTTGTGTATTATGTCTTTGTCGGCGCGACGAGGATGCGACGTCAGTGAGCTGACACTTCCAGTTGATTCATCTTGTAAGCGAGGCAAATTCTTTTGCGAGGCGGGCTAACGCATCTGTTTAAGCGTTTTCTTTTCAGGAATTTTGTAGATCGTCACATTCGAAATTTGTTCCAACGGTTTCATGGCATACTTGGAAGTATTGCTCGAGTCTTGGCTTTAAAATTCTGTCTTGTCCGGCGATCCGTTGAATGATTAGCTGCGAATCCCCGTAGATGTTGATGTTTGTTATCCCGATTTGAATAGTTAATTCTAGTCATGTTACGAGGGCTTCGTATTACCGCTCGTTATTTGTACACGGCTCGTTAAGTGGTAGGCATATCTTAACATCCCCAGCTCCGGTGTTATAAAGATTAGTCCGATTCACGCCTCTACGGGCACTTATCACTTGCGATTCTTCATCTTTATGTGCTGAAGATGCTCCGTCAAAATACAATTCCCAACGTCGATCATCAGGGTCTTCTAAGCTCATTATTTGTTCATCTGGCAAGTCATCATTGAGAGGAGATTCTGCCGGCAAAGGGTGTGTTGCGAGGAAGTCTGCTAGGACTTGTCCCTTTACGGCACAAAGAGGCACGAAAGTTATATCGAATTGCAATAATATCATTGACCACCAGCAAGTACGCAGGAAAGCATCGGACGGGTCATCGGGTATTGCAATGGATTAAATTTCGAAATCGGAGTTGACCATATGAGAAAGCATGTAGTGCACCGAGCTTTTGAGCGGCGAAGATCGGGGCCAAACAATGCTTTTCAATTGTGGGATACTTTATTTCCGTTGGAAGTAAACGACGGCTTAGATAGTAAAGAGCATTTTCTTTACCCTCATCATTGACACAGGCTAACGGGGCTCAGAGAGAGTCGTCTAAGGCCGCGAGTATAAAGTATCGATGGTCTACACTGAGGCCAGGGGCTGCTAAGACGGGAGGTGTCATTAAATATTGTTTAATGTCCTCAAAGGCCCTCCGGCATTTCTCTTCCCAAATAAATTTGGCGTCCTTTTTAACTAATGCGAGAAAGGCTGACACCTACTGACAAGTTCGAGATAAAGCGTCGAAGATATGCCAACTTCCCTTGAAAAGATCGTAGTTGTTTTAAGGTTACGGGAGGTGGCATTTCTAAGATAGCTTTAATCTTTTCGGGTCGATTTCAATTCCACGATGTCGGACGACGAATCCTAAGAATTTCCGGAGGTGACGCCGGAGGCGCATTTTAAGGGATTCATCTTAAGGTTAAATTGTCTTAATCGTTCGAAAACAATTCTCGAATCATACATGTGGTTTTCCTTTACTTTGCTTTTGATGACCACATCATCCACGTAGCACTCGACTTGATTGTGGATGAGATCATCAAAAATTCTTGTCATCGCTCTACGGTAGGTTGCTCCTGCGTTCTTCGATCCGAATGGCATCATCGTGTAGCGGTATACTCCGATCGGCGTTACGAATGCTGTAAGCTTTTCATCTTACGGAGCCATTTTTATCCGGTTGTATCACGAAGATCCATCCATGAATGAGAATATTTCATGTGTTGAAGCAATGTCGATCATTAATTTGGGGATCGGTAGAGGAATTCATCTTTCGGACATGCCTTGTTTAAATCTACGAAATCCACACAAATTCGATCGACCATTCTTCTTCACGTCGGTACCACATTGGCTAACCAAGTCGGGTATTGTTCTTCATGGACAAATTTGGCGTCTATTAGCTTTTTAACTTCGGTATGACTTGTTCGTTCGATTTCTAGACGCATTCTTACGGAACCTTGTCCGATTGGAGCAAGTAGGATCCACTCTAGCTTATGGATTGCGACCTGCGGAGCTAATCCCGGCATCTCATCGTAGCTCCAAGCAAAACGAGTCTTTAAATTCCATCAATAACTTGATTATCTCTTCAGAGTCTTCTTTATTGAGTAAGGAGCTAACAAAGGTAGGTCTAGGTTCTTCGTTAGTACCTAAGTTAACTTCCGTTAACTCATCTATTATAGATTTGATCTCTTCTTCAAACTCTGGTGGAGCGTTTCCAATTTGTAAATCTTCAAGTTCTTCCGTAGCTTCCATGCGATCTTCATTAGACTTGCAAGTGACAACCATGCAAAATTCGGTATCGTCGACTAATCCTACTCGTGTCGAATCCGAGACCATGCTTTGAATTGGGTGGACGACCGGAGTTATTCCATAAATTTTCAAAATGTTGTGATTGACCTTTTGTCCATTGTCGAGGTAAGAAACCACGTCTGAATTAAATTTTGCACACGGGGAGAGTACCACTCAAAAGGTAATTCCATTAATTCGGAAGTAGCATCTTCGAATTGTACATTGTTTTCAGTTTTGGAGGAAGGAGCACCACGGTAGAACTTGATGGGCTTTGTACTGCCACTACGTACCTATTTGACCACCATACCCTCGATCTTATTAGAATGGATCGGGGTCAGGGTCATAGTATGTACATAGTGGTTAATCTTCTCGTACATCGATTTATATTCCTCGTTCTTTTCATCTTCGAGAGAGATCCTGAATTGTGGCTTCTTCTGACTTATTGTCGCTGCTTCTTGCTTGATTTCTTTTTCTTCTTCAGAACTATCTTCCCATTCAACATTGATGGCTGGTTTCCTTTGTCCAATCGTCCTAACGTCTCTGCCACGACCTCGTCCCGGCCTCGACCTCGGATGCGAGTTGTGGAGAAACCTTCACCATCTCGCCGTAAGGGAGTGGTGAGTGGCTGTTGGACTAGAACTTCGAGTTCTTCGTCGTCCCAAATTTCCTTTGCTTCATTTATTATGGTATCTACGGAGAAGATTGTTTTCTTCGGGGGTGCGTAATAGGCCGCATCTTCATGGATCCCAATTTCATGTACGGAGAATGGTTGTAAGTCACCTTTGATGCATCTGTTCCCTCCATCGTAGTATTTGATGCATTGATGTAGAGATGATGGTACCATCCGGATTTCATGTATCCACGGTCGGCCCGATAGAGCGTTGAACGACGTTTCGAATCAATTATGTGAAATTTCGCGGTTGTCTTTGCTAAGTCACCGGTCTTCATTAGCGAGTGTTATTGAGCCGAAGGCTCTTTCTCCTTCTACGGTTGAATCCTCTTAATAACATTTTGTCCGCTTCGAGCTCGCGAGCATCAATTTCCAAGTATGCTAGCGTTCGAAGATTCATTATATTAATTGATGCTCCCGGATCCACCAATACTGCGGAGAGTGTAAACTTCCCGATTGTAAGCTGAAATGTACAACGGTCGGTTGTGGTCTGCGCATCCCAAGTAGTAGGTCATTGTCCGTGAAGGTGATACCTCGATGTTCCTTTAACGAGCAAACCTCATCTAAGGAATCTCCAGTCATTTGAGCTAAGCAATTTCTGGATCAAGTAAGGCCTTGATCAGAGCTTCTCTCATCTCTTTTGATAAGATGAGAGCGTCGTAGATGCTCAGTTTGGCTGGTAGTTTCCTAAGATGGGCTAGCACGTTGTAGCCCACTTTATTTTCATGTGTCTCGTTTTCTTCCCGAATGGGTATTTCTTCCGCCGGGGTTGGTTCTTCCTGAACAACCACCTATTTTCCTTTGTCCTTTGGACCCATTCTCGGAGGTAGAACTCTTCCACTTCTTAAGTTGACTTCGTGATTTCTTCGAATCTAGTATTGAGTTTGCTTGATGTCTCCTTCGAATTGGAATGACGGGTTCTTCGAGATTAGCTTCGGAGTCCGAAGGTTCTAACTCTGTTGTATTTGGAGCTCCTCGAAACTCACAAATAGATTCGTTGCTTATTGAACTCTCGTAGCCTCCTTGGTGGATGTCTTCTTTGTCATTGTGATCGTCGAGATTGTGTATGATTTGAGAATTGTCATTTGTATCGGAATCGACGTCCGAGATTAGGTTGATTGTCGCTAGTTACGTAATCGTTAGAAACGATCAAAACGTAGCCAACGCCATAACCCTCATCATTATAAGATCCAGCTGGAGTGAGCAAATAATCATACGAGTCGGAGGTTCGAGGGATTTCTCCCCAGAATCGGAAATAACTATCTGAGGATAAGCGACCCCTGAGTCCAGCCTTAAGAGCCTCGGTCTTCTCCTCTTCGTCAATTTTGTTGTTTTCTTCAATGATCTCTTGTTGGGGTGGTTCTTCTATCGCAAGTGATAGTGCCGACTTGATAGGTTTCGAATTCTGAATTGAGGCTCGCACCGAAGTGGTTTGCATGTGATCTAAAATCTTCTTCGAAGACTTTGTCCAAGCGGTACTCCATCCATCGTCAGTCGCATAGGGATCTATCGGAACAATGAAATCCGTCGAGATAACATTGACGGAACCTCCTTTCAGGGGTTCCTTCATGTATTCCTTCGGGATTGTTATGTTCCCTTTTCGAAGATTGTCGTTGAGCCAACTTTTGAAGGTAATACAATCTTCTATCTTATGTCCAGAGCATCCGGTGGTAAGGGCGAAAGTTGGGATCACCTTTCTTGTCGACTTCTTACGGTCTTTTAGGCTTTGGCGGTTGGAAATGCGGAGTCTTCATCAGATTGCGGAATATTTTCGGCACTTGCCTCATTCTTGAACGGATACTCCTCGCTCGAAGCTCCCTCGAGCGTACGTTGTGGACGAGGCGGTTGTTCATACTGTTGAGATGACTGATAGCTGGGTCGGGGTTGCTGGTAACTCTGTTGAGGTTGTTGAGGCCATTCTGACGGTATTTGTATTGGCTGCTTGCCTTTATCGACTGCTGCAACGATCCCGGACTTCTTTTCAAAAGTTTTCATCGAGCTTCGTTTGTCTGTCTTGTCGGTGAAACTTAATTGCTTCGCCTCCTCTTGCAAGCTTCCGGCCTTGCTTAACAACTTCTCGAAAGTCTTAATAGTAAATCCCTTGAGGAGAAGTGCTTATCGGGCCGTGA
This sequence comes from Papilionanthe hookeriana x Papilionanthe teres, assembly GCA_022702705.1. Classification (NCBI taxonomy): domain Eukaryota; kingdom Viridiplantae; phylum Streptophyta; class Magnoliopsida; order Asparagales; family Orchidaceae; genus Papilionanthe; species Papilionanthe hookeriana x Papilionanthe teres. The sequence continues at coordinate 32,966,041 of CM040436.1, read as the reverse complement.
ATGCTCTTAAGTAAAATGCTTGACTGCGTCTTCGTTCTTGTAGGCTGTGGCTCGCACTTCATACTTAGGTTCCTCCATCGAAGTATGTAGTCTACCAAAGTTTCGTTCGGCTTACGCTTCTCTACCACTAAATCACCTATAGTGATGTGGTGCTTGAGCTCCGGCAAATCGCTTGATGAAGAGGTTCTCTAATTACGAAAATGTCTTCACCGAACCGTTCGGTAATTCGCATACCGATCAAGGCGATCCCCGACGAGTTGCTAACAAATTGTCGGTAGAGTAAAGCATCACTTCCGCCGACATTGCAACAAGCGGCACGAAAATGTGCAACATGCTTGCCGAGGGTTTCCGGTTCCATCAAAGGTCTTGAACGGAGGTGGTACAAAGCCCTTTGGATATTGGACGACATCGAATTCTTCGGGGTAAGGTCTACCCGTCCGAATGGATGTCCCGCTCTTTGATTGTGTCGAGGCTTCTCGCACTCTCTTGTTCCACCATGCTCTTGATATCCTTTTACGGAATCATATTACAGGTAGAATCTTTCTTTGGGCGATCGTCTCCGTTAACGGATGTAATCTCTTTTCCTCCGTCACGTAATATGAATAACTTCGGAGGCGTTTCTCTTGGGGGTTGAGCCGACTGCGAAGAGTGGCTAGGACTGCAGACCATCTCTTCCATCCTTTTTGCCGATTGAGAGATTGTATCGTCTTTTCTCGAATTTGTGCTCTTAATGCTTCCGGTTCATCTCTTTCCACAGCTGCCGGAGCACCTTGCGAAGCTGACAATGCTCGTGTTTCACTCATGTTAATTTCTGCATATTCATCATCCATGAACTCTGACGAGTCGACTTCACCGCCGAATTTTTCTTCTCTTTCTCTTGCTAATCACTGAATATCAGTTCTTAACTTTTCCATAGCGTCTTCTAATGGTCTTTTTCGTGTGGTTTCGCAGTTATCATGCGATGGCTGTCGGGTTTCCTTCTCATGAGTCTCCTTCATTGCGGTAGCGCTTTCTTCGGACTCGAGTCTCCTGACGAGACTTTCCTTCTCAGGTCGTTGTTTCGGTCTTAATTGGCCGGTAGTGGGACGCCATACCATCCTTCGAGCGACGAAGGCCTAGGGACCGGATGGTACGTCGGCCGAATCTTTGGAAGGTGGTATCCTCCACTGATACGTAAACACGAAACAACAACGGGTGGACTAGCCTTCATCTTCTTATTCGGCTCTTACTGCGGCGATAGCGAGGTTCTACTCATGGCCCGAGACGGGACTTGGGCCGGTGTCCGTCCTATCCTTCTTAAAATCTCCGATACGGGGCATTTCTCTTTCTTTGCTAACTTCTCGATCACGGTACGTAGTCGGGCGAATGGTGTAATCCTAGCCCTTTTCCTTTTCTTGTCGCTATAGTATGCGGGTCGAGGTAATGTAGAAGCGATCACGAGGACATTTTCCTCGTTAGGCTGCGGCGGAAAGGGGATGGAATCTACTTCCTTCCAAGAGGGGTGTATATTCGAGCAATGGTATGTATTCGGGTAGTGGTGTGTACTCGAGGATTTCTTCAAGAAAGCGACTTCGACGGCTACGGCCTTCACGGCGATCTTCCTACCTCTGTTTCTTCTCCGAGTCCGTGTTAGGGGTGGAACCCTTGAGACTGGACCCAATTTCAAAAACGGAAGGTCTTGCACGGAAATCCGTACCCTCCACGGTAACATGCTCGTTACAAATTTGAACTTCCTTCCCCTTCGGTTTGGCGGAAGCGGGGTAGGTGCGGAGACAACTAGACCGGTGGGGGTAGAGATAACGGTCCTCCTTTGGACGGTAGCATTCCACTCGAGTTGGAACCCTTTGCGGGGAGGAAACTCTTGAGTTGACTTAGGGTTGAACTCGATCGAAGGTCTCTCGGTTTCGGATACTTTGTTTGTCGGCGCGAAAAGGGTAACGTCGGTGATCTTGACATTTGTGTTCTCGAATCCTTGTCCAAGCCGTATGATCCCATTGTCGGGCGGCTCATCCTTGTAAACGGCGAAGTCCGGTCCATTGGTGAAGGAGAAAATCGGCTTTGGGGCTTCCATTTACGCGGGTAGATTCGATTGTCGGTCCCGAGTTATACTTCTTCTCATCGGGACGAAAAGAAAGGAATCGAAAAGAGTCCGAACACATTCTTGTTCATGTATATTTGTTAAAAGAGTCATTCATTAGAGGGTTTGTTTATTTAGAACGGAATGTTCAAAGGTGTAGAGAAGGTAATGAATCCGATTCGAGTTGGAAAGGAAAAGAAAGTCTTATGCAAGACTTCTCGACTCGAAGGATCACTCCTGGACTAACACTATTGGGGGTCCACCCCACCTCGGAAATGAGGTAAAAGGATCTCGGAACCTCTCTGTTTAGGGGTGTCTAAACGAGTGGCTCCTAAATCCGAGAGAATGTTGGCTATACTCGTTCGAGGTAGAAATGAACATAGTATTCCAACGGAAAGAAGGGTAGTTTGATCCATTAGGGACATGGATACACTACCGATTTTTGAAAAGCAAAACTATCCGATTAAAAATGGAGAGAGGAATTGTTCCCAGTGAGTCGCCGAAATTGTCGGCATATTTTTAGGTTGAGTGTTGTATTTTTTAAAAGAGGTCGCCTACAGAAGTTGTCGGCGAATTTTAAATTTAATTTAAATATATATATAATTTAGAAAGTAGTATTTGATTTTGAAAATAATTTTAAATTTGAAAATTTTAAGATATGAAATCAAATTGATCCCACATCCCGAATAGTTTATATAAACGAGCACCGCACCACAAAACGTGTGTCCATTCCGAAGAATAGGCACACTGTTTGATGGTGGGGCTCGATTAAATAAACTAGAAGGTTTGTGACATCCGTTTGGTCTGCGAAACCATTTTATTTGCCGATAAGTTCCCCAGCTTAATATGAAAACATTAAACGGGGTTTATATTACTGGGTTCTTAAAATTCCCTATAAGGGCAAGCCCCTATAGTTAATTACATCTTAAGTGACGGGAATCACCTAAGAAAACTCTCGATAATAATCGGTAAAGTTACGCTTTCAAGAATTTCAAAGTTTAAGTTTTCGAGGATTGAATTTTGGAATTTCAATAGGGAATGGATCAAATTTGGAACATTTTTATTTTGGGAATCCAAAGGAAGAAAGGTAGGAGAAATCACAGATTCGAAGCGAACTTCGGTAATTTCCCGACTATCCTATTGTTTGGCTTGAATTTAGGAAGGCCCTAATGTTTATTTAATGTTTTGATCTTGCCAATTTTAATTAGTTAGGACTTATATTCATATGACAAAATCATACAAATAGCCTCGATGATGTGAGGGTTTATGTCGTGTCGGACAACTACCTCGGAGTCTAAGACCAGGTTAGGGCTTAATTTACATGATATGATCATGCAAATGCCTAACGAAGAGTTGAGGATTTATGTTGCACTAGGCGAACTTCCTCGAAGTCCTATGGCTTGGTTATTTAATTCTAAGAAAGTTTTCTTCGAAGTAGACTCGAGGTTTCTGTGATGACGATGGCCGTGCTTGCCCACCATGCTCCGAGCTCCTTGTTGCAGAGGTTTAGTTTTAGAAGTCATAAATCGGGAGATGAGAGAAGTGTTCGGTTTAGAGAAAATCTTAAAATCCAGGTGTTTTTTAATATTTTAATTAAACAAATCTTAAAGTTGATTATAACAACACAGGTTAAGATCCCACGGTTCCATCCTTCCGGCGTCGTTGTTTTTATCGGATTCACTTAGTCCAGATGAATTTGCTAAACTCAACTGAATGAGTTCCACACTTTCATTTAGACCGTGGGAAATCCCGTTAGCAACACGTAGGTTACATCATCAGAGGTATTCCCGATCATCCAACAAGACGTTTTAATTTAGTTGTAGTTGTAGTTTTGTTGTTACGTTTGTGATTAAATTTTGAGTTGTTTTATATTTTGAAATGTTGTGGCGGTGAATTTTATCTTGTAATGACTTTTAATTTAGTTTTAATTTCGAGTTTTAGGGACTTATCATAAAGGTGTGGATTTTCATGCAACAGTTGTTTATCATGCAAGAAAACTAAGTGCGATGCGATTAAATAAATTGCAATAAGGTAAATTACAATAAAATAAAAGCGTACCTGGAGGGTCTTCCCGTCATCCCAAGCTGCACTTAAAACACAATTAGAATATTTAAGGTTTTAAAGCAAGTTCGTAGGTAAAGCTAAGGGAAGGGTTATGGTTTTCTACCAAGTTCCTAATCCTATAGCTAGTCACCTCCTATGACGTCTAGGTTCTTGTATTTTGGGTTTGAGGACGATTTTCTTCATCAAAGAACAATTAAGTTTAATTGTTCTTATAAATATCCTATCATATCGAGGAAGTGCTTAAGACGAATCTTAAACATCTTTTCAATATTTCTAGGATTATTTTAAGTCCAAGAGAATTTAATTATACAAATGAATTAATCATCCGAGAGTTCAAGTTTATTATCTTGCTCAGTGAACTAGGACATTTGAATATCTTATGAATGAAGTAACACTTCACTTAACACTCCATTTAGGAGTTATGACAACAAAAGCTTTCGAGGGCAAATTGATGTTCAAGTGATTTATGATTTAATTTAATTTCAGTTAATGGATTTAAGTTTGGAATAGTGTTCAAGTTGTTTTAGATTTATTTTTGAATTCTTTATGTCTTAGGTGATGTTATTTTTAATTCAATTTAATTTAACTTTAATTTAATTTAATTTGGTTTAGTTTCAATTTTAATTTAATTTATTTAATTTAATCTAATTTTAATTTTAACTTGATTTTATTTTTTAATTTAATTTAATTTAATTTAATTTAATTTAATATGATTTAATTTAATTTAATTTAATTTAATTTGATTTAATTTAATTTAATTTAATTTAATTTAATTTAATTTAATTTGATTTAATTTGATTTAATTTAATATGTTTTAATTTAATTTTATTTAATTTAATTTAATTTAATTTAGATTTATTTTATTTTTAATTTTAATTTAAAATTTTATTTTTTATGTTTTAAAGATGATTTAATTTTAATTGTTAAAATATTAATTTAATTGAAATTTTAAAAGGATTTAATTTAGATAATTTAACTTTAATTTAATTTAATGATTAAGTCTTTTAGCATTTTAAATTTTAAATTTGGATTATCATTTTAATTAGGAATTAAATATTATTGAGATGATTAATTTAGGGATTCTTAAATTAAAGAATAAATCTCTTCCTAATGACATCCCTATTTTAATAATTCCAAATTTATTATTCTTCGAAATTTAATTAATTATTTGATTAAGGTTTATTTTAATTATTTTTAAATTGTTTAGTGGGTTTCTACCCTTTAATTATTTAAATTTCAATCATCCAAATCAGATTAAGATCAAATATTTTACTTTTTCATTTTATTAAGCCTAAAGTTTTAATTAATGGTTAAAATTTTAATTACCATTTTGCCCTTCAAGCTTAGTAATTCCACAACTCACTAAATTGAGCTCAAATGAATTTGAAATTTTCATGCGACTTCACTCATATGTCAATAAAGGCATTAGAGGAGAAAATGTGATTTTTCTGTATTTAATTTATTTATGTAATTATTTTTTGTGGAAAATAGAGATTTCCAAGGAAAATTTAATAATATGACCAAGGGAAAGTTTCTGTCCTTAAGAAAATTATGGGACATTCCTAATGACCAGAGGACCACTTGGACCAATTTTGGTGATTTTTTGAATTATATTCTTTTTATTATAATTATTTTGAGTTTTGGAGTATTAATTAATTTAAAAATAAAATAAAGGTTGAAAAATGAATTTTATATTTTTCAAAAATCTCTCTGATATCAAGGAAATCAGAGAACCAATTTTTATAATTTTCTGATTTTTCTTTGATTTTTTATAATTGTTTTAGTGGAAATGCTAGAAAATACATTTTTTTTTATTTTAAAATTACCCTAGGGCTTTAAAATTTAATAACTCATCATAGAGACCTAAGAAAAATATGGGGTTTGTTCCTATGTGATTAAAATTCAAAATGTGACATTTTGGTGAATTTTATTATTTTTATGATTATTATTATTTTTTAATTATTAAAAATATTAAAATAATGCAAAAAATCAACTTTTTTAGAAAATTGCAATTTTAATTTTCTTAAATTGCCCTGATATCAGAGAGGCTCCAAAACCAATTTGGTGAATTTTTGAAAAGTATTTTGAAAGTTATGAATTATTTAAGTTTAATTTTGGCTAAATGGTTTAATCAACCCATTTGATAGGGCTAACCAAGTCCAATTGACTTCAAACTTTTATAGTGGGTTCCTCTGATCCTAAAGGTCAGTGGAGAAGTGATTTCAAGTCAATTTGATGTATGATTAGCTCTAATTAATTAAAACTCCATTTTGGGTGTTTAAGCCAATTAGGGTTATTCCAAGTGAGTTAACTCAAAACCTATTTTTCCTAGGGTCCTCTAGTCATAATAAACATCACCAATTTTTTCTAGAATTTATTTCACAATATGCTAATTATTGGAATTAAAATACTCAAATTAGCAACCTAGAGTTGAAAAATCAATAACTCTTCATAGGGATAGCCTCCGACTTTAGAAAATTCAGGGAATGTTCCCAAATTCAGAGGCTTCAAAAGCCCTATGGTCTCATGCCATGGTGAATTATATACATGCATGGAGAATTGAAAATGTGCAGAGAGTAAATAAATTATTAAAAATCAAATACTCGATGAAATTGAATGATTTCTTTTCCACATTATTCTTCTCTCATTCACCGAGCGAGAGGGTATTTTTATTTTATTTTTCGATTTTTCTACACAAAGTTATGCATTTTTGAAGTTTATGGAATTAAATAAATAGAAAAATAACCTATTTTTCTACTTATCCACGCGGCGCCAACTCAACCTAGGCATCTCCGAAACGCCGCGTGTCATCTTCTGATTCGGCACCGCCGTCTAACTCAGCACTCCGGGGGCCCGCTGTATCGTTCCGTCTCCTCATCCGGCGCGATCCTGGCCGTCCGTCCACGCGTGTATTAAATGAACGGCATCCGTTCATCGTCCCCAAGCCTCCTAACCCGAGAACCGTCCACACTAAATCCCTAATATCTCACTCAATACTTAACGGATTTTCGTGTTCTTGTGCTCTATGGATTCGTCTTGAAGAGACGAATACATCTATATAGTGATCATGCATTGAAATTAAGGCATTTGAAATGGAGAATCTCCAGAAGCTTGGGATAAAGAGTTAGCTCATACCTTTGCTCAGAGAAGTGTGGCTTCAAACTGAGGGTTGTGTCACCTTCGATTGCGTCCAAGCAAGCTCCAGATGAAGTCCCTTGGCACGGTGAATTGTCTAGGTATGATTTCGACCAAGCCCGATCACAAAGCTTGGAGTCCGGAACGGATGGGTGGCTCGGAGAGGGGGCTTTTGCTTGGTGGACTTCTTCCCTTGGTCCGGTGAAGGTGTAGGATCAATCGATTTGGGGATTGGTCCACTGTGAAGAAGTGTCCTGGTTTTGTCTTGAAATTTGAACTCAAAATTGAGCTCAGCTGGAGGGAATTGGGGCTGGAATCCAGTGGGAATCAAATGCTCTATGTGTAGAGAGTGGTCTGGAATGATTTTGGCAGAGTTTCCTTAAGGTTGGTTCAGCACCTCTCATGGCCGAGAGGGGGTGGTGTTTAAATAGGAGAGGGTGGAGGGCCTCCCAGGGGTTTAGGGCCGGGATCGACTGCTTAGGTCGAGGAAGAACGACCATGGTGGCCATTGGGCATGGGGCGGCTCGGCAAGGAGAATTGAATTTTTGGCTCCTCCCGAGGTCTCGGCCATGGTGTTTTCCGGCGGCACTGGTGGCTGGCCGGCCGAGCCTCGGTCACCATCTTGTTCGAGTGGGTCGTGGTGGGGTTTAATGCGACCAATTGGACCTTGCCATGTGTAAAGGGAATGGCTTGGAATGGAATGGGGAAGAGGCCATTTTGGCTTGGTTTGGGTCAACCCATGTGTTTGGGCTTGGTTCACCTTCCCATGGTCCGATTTTTGGTCGGGGAATCGGTTGGGTCGGTCGAGAAGGAGTGGTGAAGTCTCCATCCATGGTGAGGTGGCTAAGCATGGTTTAGTGTGTGACATGCTTATGGTTAAAAAGGCTTAATGAAGGATTAGGAAAGGAGGCCCTCCTTTTTCCATTAATGGCTTGGTCACATGTCAAACCTTCCATGGCTTCATATGGCTTGTAAATGGCTTGCTCATGGCTTAGGATAAAGCTTGGTCAATTTCATGGAAATAGAATTTAGGAATTTTGGTATTTTGGTGGAGAATTTTCATGAAGCTTGATTTGGAATGGCTTAATGATGATTTTAAAACTTAGGGGTGATTTTAATTAAATGGATGATGTGGGGAAATGTCATGTGGGCTTTGGATTGAAAACTTGGGCTTCTGAAATGGTCTTGGGTGGGCTTTTAAAGTGGTTTAAGGAAGTGGGCCTTTAGGTTTAAGAATGAGTTCATGGATGGGAATTTTTGTAAAACGTTGGGCCAAATAATTGTTGGGTTTGCTTTAGGGATATGTCATGAGTAATTTGAAATAGATTTGAGGTGGTTTGGGTTTGAATTGGGTTGAATTTGGGTCTCTTTGGTAAATGGGTCAATGTAGGTCAAATTGGGCTAACTTGGGCCAATGTTGGGCTAGAGTTGAAATTGGTGTAAAATTAATGTTGGGAAATGTTTATGGGAGTGTTTCAAAGAGATTTTGACTTTGGTTGGGTTTTGATTTTGGGATTTGGGCTTATTTGGGTTAGGTTTGGGCTTAGGTCGAAATTGGGCTTTTTAGCTTTGGGTTGAATTTGAGTGGGGTTTGGGTCTAAATTTTGGGCAAATCATGTTAGTGTTTTGTTTGTGAGGATGTTAGGGAAGGTTTAGAAAAGATTTGTGGTTAATTGGAGTTGAATTGAGTGAGTTTGGGCTAAGTTTGGGTCATGGGTCCAAATTGGGCTTTAAGGTCCAAAGTGAAATTGGATTCAAATGTCAATCAAATTGGGCTTGAATTTGGTCTAGATTGGTGTTGAGGATGTTGAATTGAAGTTTAGAATTGAATTGGGCCAGAATTTGGTCAATTGGGTAGGTTTGGTTTGACATTGGGTTCACTTTGGGTTAAAATGGGTCAAATTGGGGATTTTAACAAACATGGGGTAAATTGACAAAATTGGCCCATGGTGTAGTTGGACAAAATGAAATTGGGAATATTTGGGATTTTTTTGAATTTTCTGGGAATTTTCTGAATTTTTTAATTTTTTGGCTAAGAGGGTCATTTTGGGTATTTGGAGGGTATTGGGAGGTATTTTTGGAATTTTTGGTATTTTTGGCTATGAATGATCAATTTGAGTGATGTGGGAATGTTTGGGATTGGTTTTGAGAAATTTTGGGTGATTTTGGAGGATTTTGAAAAATTTGGGTAATTTCAAAGGTTTTGGGTAGAGTTAGGCGGGTGCGGGGTCCCGGAGTCAAAAATTAAAAATTTGGAAAATTGAAGATTGGGTAAATGTAAGTGAAATAAAATCATTTTGGTTGAGCCATGAAGCCATGTTAAGCCTATATGAGCCATGAGAGGACTCATTTGAGGCATTCATCTATGTTGTTCCTAACCCTCTTGCCAAGGGCTTGGGGTTAAGGACCATCCATGTGAATCACCTTCATGAGTCGGGAGGTCAAATTGGGTATGGGTGTGGTTTTAGGAGGTGTGTGAAAGTGTAGTGTATAGGTGTAGTGTGTGTGTAAGTCAGCCCCTTCACTGGACCGGGCCACCTGAGGCGGTCCTCATCGGCATATTTTTAGGTTATGTGTTGTATTTTGAAAAGGGGGTCGCCTACGAAATTGTCGGCGAATTTTTAATTTAATTTAAATAAATAATTTGAAAAGTAGTATTTATTTTTGAAAATAATTTTAAATTTGAAAATTTTAAGATATGAAATCAAACTGATCTCACATCTCGAATAGTTTATATAAACGAGCGCCGCACCACAAACTATATATCTATCCCGGAGAATAGATACACTGCTTGATGATTGGGCTCGATTAAATAAACTAGAAGATTTGTGACGTCCGTTTGGTCTGCGAACCAATTTTATAAGCCGACAAATTCCCCTGCTTAATATAAATGAATTAAGCGGGAGTTTATATTACCCAGGTTCTTAAAGTTCCCTATAAGGGCAAGCCCCATAGTTAATTACATCTTAAGTGACGGGAATCACCTAAGAAAACTCTCGATAATAATCAGTAGTTCTACTCTCAAGAATTTCAAAGTTTAAGTTTTCAAGGGATTGAATATTGGAATTTCAATAGGGATTGGATCAAATTTGGAACATTTTATTTTGGGAATTCAAAGGAAGAAAGGTAGGAGAAATCACATATTTGAAGCGAACTTCGGTAATTTCCCGACTATCCTATTGTTTGGCTTGAATTTAGGAAAGTCCTAATGTTTATTTAATGTTTTGATCTTACCAATTTTAATTAATTAGGACTTATATTTGTATGATAAAATCATACAAATAGCCTCGAAGATGTGAGGGTTTATGTCGTACCAAACAACTACCTCGGAATCCTAAAACCAGTTAGGGCTTAATTTGCATAACATGATTATGCAAATGCCTAACGAAAAGTTGAGGATTTATGTTGCACTAGGCAAACTACCTCAAAATCCTATGGCTTGGTTATTTTAATTCTAAGGAAAGTTTCTGTGAAGTAGACTCGAGTTTTGCTTGATGACGATGGCCGTGCTTTGCCCACCATGCTCCGAGCTCCTTGTTGTTGCGAGAGGTTTAGTTTTAGAAGTCATAAATCAGGAGATGAGAGAAGTGTTTGGTTTTAGAGAAAGTCTTAATTTCTATGTGTCTTTAATATTTTAATTAAAACGAGTCTTAGAGTTGATTAAACGAAGCCGATTAAGATCCCACGGTTCCGTCATCCCGACACCGTTATTTTCATCGAATTCACTTAGTCCGGATGAATTTGCTAAACTCAACTAAATGAGTTCCGCACTTTCATTTAGACCGTGGGAAATCCCGTTAGCAACACGTGGGTTACATCATCCGAGGTATTCCCGATCATTCAATGAGACGTTTTAATTTAGTTGTAGTTGTAGTTTTGTTGTTCGTTTGTGATTAAATTTTGAGTTGTTTTATATTTTGAAATGTTGTGGCGGTGAATTTTATCTTGTAGTGTCTTTTAATTTAGTTATGGGTTTCGGTTTTGGTTTACATCCTAAAGGTGTAGGTTTTCATGCAACTGTTGTTTATCATGCAAGAAAAGTAAGTGCGATGCGATTAAATAAATTGCAGGTAAAGTAAATTGCAATAAAATAAAAGCGTACACGGAGGGTCTTCCCGTCATCCCAAGCTGCACTTATAATACAATTTAGAGCATTTAAGCATTTATAGCAATTTCCTAGGTAAAGCTAAGGGAAAGGTTATGGTTTTCTACCAAAATCCTAATCCTATAGCTAGTCGTTCCTATGACGTCTAGGTCTTCAATTTTGGTTTTAAGGATGATTTCCTTCACCAAAGAACAACTAAGCTCAATTTGTTCTTAAGGACATTCCATCATATTGAGGAAGTGTTTAAGACGAATCTTAAACATCTTTTCTACATTTCGAAATTGTCCCGAGTCCAAATGAATTCTATTGTGCGGGTGAATTAATCATCCAGGGCGTTTAAGTTAAGTTTTATTTCTTGCTCAGTGAATTAGGATGTTTGAATATCCTTATGAGTGAAATGACATTTCACTTGATACTTCATTTAGGAGTTATAATAGTAAAAGCTCCTAAGGGCAAAATGATATTTAATGATTTGTGATTCAAATTTAAGTTCAAATTAATGATTTAAGTTTGGAATAGTGTTCAAGTTATTTTAGATTTATTTTGAATTCTTCATGTCTTAGGTGATGTCATTTAATTCAATTTAATTTAACTTAATTTAATTTAATGTGGTTTAATTTGATTTCATTTAATTTTAAGTTAATTTAATATAATATGATTTAGCTTAATTTTAATTAATTTAATTTAATTTAATTTAATTAAATTAAATTAAATTAAATTTAATTTAATTTAATTTAATTTAATTTAATTTAATTTAATTTGATGTAATTTAATATGTTTTAATTTAATTTAATTTAATTTAATTTTAATTTAATTTAATTTAACTTAATTTTAATTTAATTTAATTTAACTTAATTTTAATTTAATTTAATTTGTTTTAATTTAATTTAATTTAATTTAATTTAATTTAATTTTAATTTAATTTAATTTGTTTTAATTTAATTTAATTTAATTTAATTTGTTTTAATTTAATTTAATTTAATATTTTATTTTAAAGGGATTTGCTTTAAATAATTTAACCTTAACTTAATTTAATGATTAAGTCTTTTAGCATTTTAAATCTTTAAACTTGGATTATCATTTTAATTAAGAATTAAATATTATTGGGATGATTAATTTAGGGATCTTTAGATTAAAGAATAAATCTCTTCCTAATAATATCCCTATTTTAATAATTCCAATTTTATTATTCTTCCAAATTTAATTACTTATTTGATTAAGGTTTATTTTAATTATTTTTTTTTAAATTATTTAGTAGGTTTCTACCCTTTAATTATTTAAATTTCAATCATCCAAATCAGATTAGGATCAAATATTTTACTTTTTTATTTCATTAAACCTAAAGTTTTAATTTAAGGGTTAAAATTTTAATTACCATTTTGCCCTTCAAGCTTAATAATTTCATAACTCACTAAATTGAGCTCAAATGAATTTGAAATTTTTATGTGACTTCACTCATATGTCAATAAAGACATTGGAGGAGAAAATGTGATTTTTATATATTTAATTTATTTATGTAATTATTTTTGGTGGAAAATAAGGATTTCCAAGGAAAATTTAATAATATGACCAAGGGAAAGTTTCTGTCCTTAAGAAAATTATGGGACATTCCTAATGACCAGAGGACCATTTGGACCAATTTTTGTGATTTTTGAATTATATTTTATTTATTAAAATTATTTTAAATTCTGGAGTATTAATTAATTTAAAAATAGAATATGAGTTGAAAAATGAATTTTATAATTTTTAAAATTCTCTCTGATATCAAGGATTCCAGAGAACCAAATTTTACAATTTTCTAATTTTTCCTTAATTTATTGGAATTATTTTAGTGGAAATGCTAGAAAATGTATTTTTTAATCTTAAAAATTACCCCAAGGCTTTAAAATTTAATATCTCAACCTAGAGACATAAGAAAAATATGGGGTTTGTTCCTAAGTGGTTAGAATTCAAAATATGACATTTTGGCGAATTTTATTATTTTTGTAATTTTTATTATTTTTTAATTATTAAAATATTAAAATAATACTAAAAAATTAACTTTTTAAGAAAATTGAAATTTTAATTTTCTTAAATTCCCCTGATATCAGAGAGGCTCCAAAACCAATTTGGTGAATTTTTGAAAGGTATTTTGAAAGTTATGAATTTTTAAAGTTTAAAATGACTAAATGGCTTAATCAACCCATTTAGTAGGGCTAACCAAGTCCAATTGACTTCAAATTTTTATGGTGGGTTCCTCTGATCCTAAAGGTCAGTGGAGAATTGATTTCAAGTCAATTTGATCTATGGTTAACTCTAATTAACTAAAGTTCAATTTTGGGTATTTAGGCCAATTAGGGTTAATCTGAGTGAATTAACTCAAGTCCTATTTTTCCTAGGGTTCTCTGGTCATAAGAAACATCACCAAATTTTCCTAGAATTTATTTCACAACATGCTAATTTTTGGAATTAAAATACTCAAAACGGCCACATGCATTTGAAAAATCAATAACTTTTCACAGAGATGGCCTCGACCTTGGAAAATTCGGGGAATGTTTCCAAGTTCGGAGGCTTCAAAAGCCCTATGGTCTCATGCCATGGTGAATTGTATGAATGCATGGAGAATTAAAACAATGCGGGGAGTAAATAATTAATTAAAAATAAAGTATCTGGGCAAAATTAATTAATTTCTTTTCCACATTATTCTCCTCCGTTCACCGAGCAAGAGAGTATTTTTATTTTATTTTTGTGATTTTTCTACACAAAGATATGGATTTTTGAAGTTTAGGGAATTAAATAAATAGAAAAATAACCTATTTTTCTACTTATCCACGCGGCGCCGACTCAACCTGGGCATCTCCGAAGCGCCGCGTGTCGTCTTCTCGATTCGGCGCCGCCGTCCACCTCGGCGCTCCGGGGCCCGCCGTATCGTTCCGTCTCCTCATCCGTCGCGATCCCGGCCGTCCGTCCGCGCGTGTATTAAATGAACGGCATCCGTTCATCGTCCCCAAGCCTCCTAACCCGAGAACCGTCCACACTAAATCCCTAATATCTCACTCAATACTTAACGGATTTTCGTGTTCTTGTGCTCTATGGATTCGTCTTGAAGAGACGAATACATCTATATGGTGATCATGCATTGAAATTAAGGCATTTGAAATGGAGAATCTCCAGAAGTTTGAGATAAAGAGTTAGCTCATACCTTTGCTCAGAGAAGTGTGGCTTCGATACGAGGGTTGTGTCACCTTCGATTGGGTCCAAGCAAGCTCCGGATGAAGTCCCTTGGCTCGGTGAATTGTCGGGTATGATTTCGACCAAGCCCGATCACAAAGCTTGGAGTCCGGAACGGATGGGTGGCTCGGAGAGGGGCTTTTGTCGGTGGACCTCTTCCCTTGGTCTGGTGAAGGTGTAGGATCAATCAATTTGGGGATTGACCCACTGTGGAGAAGTGTCCTGGTTTTGGGTGGAATTTTGAGCTCAAAATTAGCTCAGCTGGAGGGAATTGGGGCTGGAATTCAGTGGGGATCAAGTGCTCTATGTGTGGAGAGTGATCTGGAGTGATTTTGGCAGAGTTTCCTTAAGGTTTGGTTCAGCACCTCTTTTGGCCGAGAGGGTGAGGGGTTTAAATAGGCATGGCTGGAGGGCCTCCCAGGGGGAGTTGAGGGCTGGGATCAGCTGCTCTTGGCATGTGAAGAACAGCCATGGTGGCCATTGGGCATGAGGCAGCTCAGCAGGTGAGAATTCCGAGTTTGGGCTCACATGTGAGCTCTCGGCCTGGTGGTTTCCGGCGGTCGTGGTGGTCGGCCGGCCGGGCATGGGTCACCCTCGAGGTCGGGTGGGTCGGGTGGGGCTTGGTGCAAGCAATTGGCAATTGCCATGTGTAAAGGCTTTGATCCAAAGTAGAATGGGGCATGGCTAGTTTTGAGTCTAAATGGGTCAATTCACTCATTTGGGCTTGGTGCACCCTTCAAGGTGGCTTTGGGTGCTGTGGGGGATCAAAGGGATCAGCTGGTTTGGCATGGAGAAGTCTCCATCCAAATATATTTGGATTAAATTTAAGTTTAGGTGAATCATGATTAAGGCTAATGAGCTTTAGGGATTAAGGAAAGTCCTCCCTCTTCTTACCCAATATGGCATGGTGGAGTGTCCAAGGCTCTCATGGCTCACATGTGGCTCATGCATGGCTTCATGGCTCACCTTTGGCTTGGGGAAAGGCTTGGTCAATTTCATGAAAATGGGTTTTGGGATTTTTTTGATAATTTAATGAGAACTTGGATAAGGCTTGATTTAGGATGATTTGATGATGAATTTAGGACTTAGGTATTGAGTTTAATTGAAAGTATGATGAGGGGAAATGTCATATGGGCTTTGGGACCAATTTTGGGCCTTTGGATGTGGTAAAAATGGGTTTTTAAAATGATTTAAGGAATGGGCCTTTTAGTTTAAAAAATGAATTTATGGATGGAAATTTTGTAAAGAGGTTGGGCCAAATAATTGTTGAATTTGGTTTAGGGATGTGTCATGAGTGGTTTGAAACAAATTTGAGGTGATTTGGGTTTGAATTGGGTTGGATATGGGCCTTTTGGTAAAGAGGCTAAGGTGGGCCAAAATGGGCTACCATGGGCCAAAGTTGGGCTAAAGTTAAAATTGATGTAAAATTAATGTTGGGAAATGTTTATGGGAGTGTTTCAAAGAGGTTTTGGCTTTGGTTAGGTTTTGATTTTGGGATTTGGGCTCATTTGGGTTAAGTTTGGGTTTAGGTCGAAATTGGGCCTTTTAGCTTTGGGTTGAATTTGAGTGGGGTTTGGGTTTAAATTTTGGGCAAATCATGTTAGTGTTTTGCTTGTGGGAATGTTAAGGAAGATTTAGAAAAGATTTGGGGTTAATTGGAGTTGAATTGGGTGAGTTTGGGTTAGGTTTGGGTCATGGGCCCAAATTGGGCTTTAAGGCCAAAAGTGAAATTGGATCCAAATGTCAATCAAATTGGACTTGGATTTGGTCTAAATTGGTGTTGAGAATGTTGAATTGAAGTTTAGAATTGAATTGGACCAGAATTTGGGTCAATTGGGTAGGTTTGGTTTGACATTGGGTTCACTTAGGGTTAAAATGGGTTACATTGGGGGTTTTGACAAACGTAGGGTAAATTGACAAAATTGGCCCATGATGTAGTTGAACAAAATGAAATTGGGAATATTTGGGATTTTCTGGAATTTTCTGGGAATTTTCTGAATTTTTGGATTTTTGGGTCAAGAGGGGTATTTTGGGTATTTGGAGGGTATTGGGAGGTATTTTTGGAATTTTTGGTATTTTTGGGTATGGATGATCAATTTGAGTAATTTGGAAATGTTTGGGATTGATTTTGGAGAATTTTGGGTAATTTAGGTGATTTTGGAAATTTTGGGTAGTTTCAAGGGCATTTGGTAGGTTAGGCGGGTGTAGGGTCCCGGGGTCAAAAATTGAAAATTTGGAAAAATGAAGATTGGGTGAATATAAGTGGAATAAAATCATTTTGGTTGAGCCATGAAGTCACATCAAGCCCATATGAGCCATGAAGGGACTCATTTGAGGCATTCATCTATGTTGTTCCTAACCTCTTAGCCGAGGGCTTAGGGGTTAAGGACCATCCATGTGAATCACCTTCATGAGTCAGGAGGTCAAGTTAAGTATGGGTGTGGTTTTAGGAGGTGTATGAAAGTGTAGTGTATGAGTGTAGTGTGTGTGTAAGTCAGCCCCCTTCACCAGACCAGGCCACCCAGGAAAATCCTAAGGCCAAAGAATCCTATAGGAACTCATCCTTTAAACTTCCACATTTAATGTCAACCCTCTAGGTGATTAGGGGTCTTCAATCAATTTTGTGGAGTTTGCAGGGAGTTAAGAAGTGGTTTGAATTTCTAAGTGGTGGGTCCCAATTCTAATCCTCTAGGATAGTCAAAGGAAAAGCCTAAGGCTAGATCCTAAGTACTAAAGAGAAGAAGAGAAGACCTCATAAAAAATGAGGTCAACAGTCCTAAGGTCAAAGAGTCCTATAGGAACTAATCCTTTAAACTTCCACATTTGATTTCAACCCTCTAGGTGATTAGGGGTCTACAATCAAGTTAGTGGAGTTTGCAGGGAGTTAAGAAGTGGTTTGAATTTCTAAGTGGTGGGTCCCAATTCTAATCCTCTAGGACAGTCAAAGGAAAAGCCTAAGGCTAGATCCTAAGTACTAAAGAGAAGAAGAGAAGACCTCATCAAAAATGAGGTCAACAGGTCCTAATTCTAATCCTCTAGGACAGTCAAAGGAAAAGCCTAAGGCTAGATCCTAAGTACTAAAGAGAAGAAGAGAAGACCTCATCAAAATTGAGGTCAACATATGGTCCATCTATGGACCACATAGGGTTGGTTCAATCATACGGTTACATGTTGACCACATGGGGGCCAAGGGTTGGCCAAATGATCAAGGTGGGTACAGTGCGCCCGAAAAAAATGGGGTCAACAATACCCTTATCGTTGGATTCTGTGCACCAAAGTATTTTCTCTAGAAGAACTCTCGAACACTCCATAGTGTATGTCTCGAAGGAAGTCTTATGTTTGGTTCTCTCCTATGCATCTCAAGGAAAGTAGCAGATATTTAGAAAAGCTTTCCTTATCAGCAAGTATTGAGCCACTTTGCATTAAACCTCCTAGGGTATGTGATTTCTTCTATAATCTTTTCAGTCTCAATAAAGTGGATGTAGGGATTCTTCCTGCTTTTGCTCCTTTTGTTCCATCTCCGTCGGTTCAGATTCTTCATTTTGTAGTCAAAATAGTCTATGGGGTGTTCCCTCCCCTAAGTAAATGCACTCAAATAGGAGATCGTCCACCTAATTGTCTGCACATGCAATATGCTTGATTTTGAAGTTGGAAAACCTCCAATTCTCTATCTTATATTTACTGAGGTGTTTGGACATCATCTCATCTTTGGCTTCAAATTCTTCTTTCCCCTGATTCACCTCCAACTAGGATTCTAACTTCACATGGAGATGTCAGGTGCTCATTTCATAAGTTAGATGCATATGATAAGGGCTTCATACTCCACTTGATTGTTTTTGACTTTGAATTCTATGGTGACTGAATGGTAGATGTGCTCTCTGGTAGGACTACTAAAAGTAAGTCCAATCCTCGTCTCTGTTTAGTTAGAGGCTTTATTAATGTATAAGACCTAGTTTTGGTTGTTAGTCGTGGATCCATCGTTCGGCTTTCATGACTTGGAAAAATTTTCCAAAAAAGTTCACTATTGCATGCTCCTTGATTGTGATTTTGGGCATGTAGG
Organism: Papilionanthe hookeriana x Papilionanthe teres; assembly: GCA_022702705.1. Taxonomy (NCBI): domain Eukaryota; kingdom Viridiplantae; phylum Streptophyta; class Magnoliopsida; order Asparagales; family Orchidaceae; genus Papilionanthe; species Papilionanthe hookeriana x Papilionanthe teres. The sequence continues at coordinate 32,947,390 of CM040436.1, read as the reverse complement.
AGAGATCAAATTCGTATAGCTCCATCGCCATTTGAGGAGATGACCAGATTGCTCCAATTAAGTGAGAATGGATTTCAGTGGGTGGTCGATGATGACTCATATAAGATGAATCTGGAAGTAGGGCAGGGTCCTATGAGTGAAAATAATTAGAGCATAGTTAGAATTTCTATAATTAGGTATCTAATATCAGTACCTCTGAGGACCCAGCTGGTGTAGTAGGTTGGGAATTGCTTTCCCATCTCTTCTTGAGACAATACTGAGCTCATGGCTTCAGGTCCAACTCTAAAATACAGCAAGAGTTCTTCGTTTAGTTTTGAGATTTTGAGAAGTGATGGTGATGCTAAGGAATATTTTAGCTTCACAAATTCTTGCTCTCACTCAATTGAACATTCAAAGTTTTTTACCTTCTTGAGCATTTTTAATATTGTTACACATTTATAGCGTGAATTTCAAATGAATCGGCTAAGACCTACTATCTGACCGATTAACTTTTGCATCAGTTTGTGTTTTGAGGTGAAGACATCTTCAAAATTCTTGTACATTTTAAGGTTAGCTTTTATGCCTTTGGGGGTTAGGAGATAACTGCAGAATTTGTCTGCTGATGCCTAGAAGGTGCACTTTAGTTAATTTAATTTCATATTTTATTTTTGAAGGGTCTCAAACATTTTTTTTAAAATCTTCTATGTTTTTTGTCCCGCTAAATACTAACCAAAACATCATCTATATATACTCCAATATTATTGCCTTGTTTCTTTGAAGGAATTACATCTATAAGGTGCTACTAGGTATCCCAACATTTTTAAGCCGGAAGGGCATTACATTATAGTAATATACACCCACAAGGGTTATAAAGGTTGTCTTCTTTGTATCAACGGGTTACATTTTCGTCAAGAGGTAGCTCAAAAAAGTGTCTAAGAAGCCCAACACGGAGTGGCTGACCGTTTAGTCCACCAACACTTCATTCCTCGATAGTGGGTAGTTGTCCTTTAGGTAGTCAGTGCTCATGGTGGTGAATTCCATGCAAATCTTCTACTTACTATTTACTTTCTATACCATCTCCACGTTGGAGACCTGTGTCAAGTATTGCACCTTTCAGATTTAGTCTACTTCCATCAGCTTCTACACCTCCTCTCGAATCAATCTGGCCAAAGTCATCACCAATGACCTAATTTTCTACTTCATTGGTTGGGTAGTTAGATTCACATTTAGCTAGTAGTAAGTGATATCAAGCAATATCCTTAACATCTCTATTTTTGACTAAACAAAGACATCATTATGCTTCTAAAGGGTCTTGATCAACAAATATTTAGACCCTGCATTAAAATTCTCACTTATCAGAAAAGACTTGTTGGGTCTCCATTGGCTGTAGGGATTTCAAGAGTGGTCTCGCTGGTCTCGAGACCGCCCTCACGTTGGTGTTGTAGGTTGAGCAGCTCCTACTCTGTTGCCTACAGAAATTATCAGCGAATTTTAAATTTTAAATTTTAAATTTAATTTAAATATATATATATAATTTAGAAAGTAGCATTTGATTTTGAAAATAATTTTAAGTTTGAAAATTTTAAGATATGAAATCAAACCGATCTAACATCCCAAATAGTTTATATAAACGAACACTGCATCACAAACCGTATATCTATCCCGAAGAATAGACACACTGCTTGATGATGGGGCTCGATTAAATAAACTGGAAGATTTGCGACATTCGTTTGGTCGGCAAACCAATTTTATAAGCTGACAAGTTCCCCTGCTTAATATAAATGAAATAAGCAGGATTTATATTACCTGGGTTCTTAAAGTTCCCTATAAGGGCAAGCCCCTATAGTTAATTACATCTCAAATGACGGGAATCATTTAAGAAAAATCTCGATAATGATCAGTGGTTTTGCTCTCAAGAATTTCAAAGTTTAAGGTTTTCAAACAATTGGATTTTGGAAATTTCAATAGGGAATGGATCAAATTTGAAACAGTTATTTTGAAAGTCTAAAGGAAGAAATGTAGGAGAAGCTGAGGATCTAAGAGGAACCATGGCAACTTCCCGAACTATCCTATTGTTTGGCTTCAGTTTGAGAGAATTTATTTGATATTTCATCCTACTAATTTTAGTTAATTAGGACTTATATTTGTATGACATAATCACACAAATAGCCTCGAAGATGTGAGGGTTTGTGTCGTACCAAACGACTACCTCAGAGTCTTAAGACCGGTTAGGACTTAATTTGCATAATATGATTATGCAAATGCCTAACAAAAAGTTGAGGATTTATGTTGCACTAGGCAAACTACCTTGAAATCCTATGGCTTGGTTATTTAGACTAAAGAATGGTTTTGCTGATGTAGACACAAGTTTTGCTGATGAAGATGGTCGTGCTGCCCACTGTGCTCCAAGCTCCTCGTTGTTGCAGAGGTTTAGTTTTAGAAAGTGGCACTCAAGAGACGAGAGAAGTGTTTTGGTTTAGAAATCTTAAAATATGAGATGTCTTAGTGTTTTAATTAAAACAAATCTTAAAGTTGATTAAGCAGGACTGATTAAGATCCCACGGTTCTGTCATCCCGGCACCGCTATTTTCATCGGATTCACTTAGTCCAAATGAATTTGTTAAACTCAACTGAATGAGTTCCACACTTTCATTTAGACTGTGGGAAATCTCGTTAGTAACACGTGGGTTACATCATCCGAGGGATTCCCCATCACCTAACGAGACGTTTTAATTTAGTTGTAGTTGTAGTTTTTTTGTTCTGTTTGTGATTAAATTTTATATTTTGAATGTTGTGGCGGTGAATTTTATTTTGTTGTGACTTTTAATTTAGTTTTGGGTTTCAGTTTTGTGGTTATCTAAAAGGTTTCAGTTTTCATGCAGGGTGACATTCTTGTTTAACATGCAAGTTTTTGCAAGAAAGAAAGTACAGTGCAGGTAAATAAATTGCAATAGAATAAAAGCGTACCTGGCGGGTCTTCTCGTCATTCCAGGCTGCACTTAAAACACATGTCAGGACATTCAATTATTTACAAGAAACACCTAGGTAAAGCTAAGGGAAGGTTCTGGTTGTCTACCAAAATCCTAATCCTTTTGCTAGTCGATTCCTATGATGTCTAGGTTCTTGTGTTTTGTTAAGGATGATTTTATTCACCAAAGTACAATTAAATTCAATTGTTCTTCTAAAACATCCCATTATATTGAGAAATGCTTAGGACGGGTCCTAAACATCTTTTCATTGCTTCTGGGATTATTTCGAGTCCAAATGAATTTCATTGTACAGGTGAATTGATCATTCAAAGGGTTTAGTTAAGTTTTGTTTCTTGCTCAGTGAAATTGGATATTTGATTATCCGATCAGTAAAGTGACATTTCACTTGATGCTCCATTTAAAGGTTATAAATGTGAGAGCCTTCAGGGGCAAATTAGATTGTTAAGGGATTTAACCACTAAGATTGAATTGTTATCTCAAGACAATTTAGTTTAGTAATGAAAATTCAAATTGATTCTTGAATGTTTTCAAATTGTTTAAGTTAAAAGGGTGTTTAAATTATTTATTTCCATTAAGTTGTGATGATTTGATTTAAATTAATTATAGTACTTTAGGTTGCCTTTAATTGGGTTGATTTTCACATTTTAATTATGAATTGTCTCAAGATTATTTAATGTCTCAAATTTTGTTTTAAGTTTGTTCTTAAGTGATTTCAAATTAGTTTTAAATGTTTTAAATTTATTTTGATTTGATTATTAGATCATTTAATGTTTTAAACTTTAATTTAATTAAGGATTATTTCCTTTTTAATTAATTTAAATCATCATTATTAGAATTAATTAAGAGTTGAATACTATTGGATTGATCCATTTAGGAATTTTTAGATTAAAGAATTGATACCTTCTTTAGTCATGTTCCTAATCTAAATAGTCCAAATTTTAATTATCCTCCCAAAATTTAAATGATTTAATTCATTAAGGTTCCATTTTGATATTTTCAAAGTGGTTAATGGGTTTATACCTCTTAATTTCTCTAAATTTTAATCATCCAAAAGAAAATTAAGATCAAATATCTTACGCTCCCTTTGATTAGGCCTAAGGTATTAATTAAGGTTAAAATCCCTTAATTACCTTTATGCCCTCTTAAGAATATTCATTTCATAACTCACTAAATGGAGCTTAAATGAACTTGAAATTTTTATTTCACCTTACTCACATGTCAATTAAGACATTATAGGAGAAAATGTGATTTTTCCATTTTTAATTTAATTTATATAATTATTTTAATAAAAATAGGGATTTTCAATGAAAACTCAACAGCATAACCAAGGTAAGGTTTTTGTTCCTACAAAAATTATGGGATGTTCCTACTAACCAAAGGACCACTTGGATCAATTTTGGTGATTTTTTGAATTTTATTTTAATTATTATAATTATTTCAAGTTTTGGAGTATTAATTAATTATAAAATAAAGTTAAAGTTGAAAATTGAGTTTTATATGTTTCTTAAATCTCTCTGACCTCAAGGAGCTCAGAGAAACAAATTTTATATTTTTTTGGTTTTTTTTTTATTTATTAGAATTACTCTAGTGGAAGGTTAAGAAAATTCAATTTTTTAAATATTAAAAATTACATTAAGCCTTTAAAAATTAACATCTTATCTTAGAGACTTAAGAAAAATATTTTGGTGGTTCTCAAGTGATTAGGAGACCAAATGTGATGTTTTAGTGAATTTTTATATTTTTATGATTTTTTATAATTTTTAATTATTAAATATTTAAAAATGATTAAAAATCAAATTTTTATGAAAAATGCAATTTTATTTTTCTTGGACTCCTCTGACCACAGAGAACTCCCAAAATTAATTTGGTGAAATTTTGAAATGTATTTTGGGTTTTGTGAATTTTTCAATTTTTAAAATAGCTATGTCATTTAATTAATTCATTTCATAGGGTAAATTAATTCCAATTGACTTGAAATTTTTATGTGAGCTTCTCTGTATCCTAATTGACAAAGGAGAATTGATTTCAAGTGATTTTAATATGTGGTTACTCCTAATTAATTAAAGTTCATTTTTAAGTGTTTAGGCTAATGAAGGTTATTTTTAAAGAATTAAGTTGAGCCATAATTTTCCTAGGGTCCTCTGGTCCAGAGATACTTCCCCTAATTTTTATAGATTTTTCTAAGCAATATGCAAATTATTGGAATTAAAATACCAAAACAGACACATAAACTTGGAAAATGGATAACTTGCCACAGAGATAACCTCTTGCCTTGGAAAATTCAGGGAATGTTTTCAAGATCAGAGGCTACAAAAGCCCTATGGTGACATGCCATGGTGAATTGTATGCATGAATGGAGAATTAAAATATTCAAAATAGTATTAAATTAATTAAAAATTAAATATTTAACAAAATAACTTAATTCTGTTTCCACATTAATCTCCTCTAATTACTGAGCAAGAGGGTATTTTTAGTTTATTTTTAGAATTTTTCTATGCAAAGATATGAATTTTCAAAGATCAGGGCATTTAAATAATTCAAAAATATCCTATTTATCTACTTAACCACGTCGGCGCCGCGTCATCCTTGTCCGGGTCGGAGCTCCACACGGCACGCTCCAGTTTGACGCCGCCATCTAACTCGGCAGCCACGCGGCCCGCTGTCCTGTTCCATCTCCTCGTCCGGCTTGATCTCCACCGTTCATCCAATACAGGCGCGAATGGACGGCATCCGTTCATCTTCCCCAAGCGCCCTAACCCAAGAATCTTCCACACTCAAACCTTAAGATCTCCCTCATTTCTCAACCAAATTACATGATCTTGGGCGAACACATCCATACGGCTATGATGCTTTGAAATTGACTTAAACAAAATAGAGAATCGAAACAAGCTCTCGGGAAAGAGGAGTTCCATACCTTGGCTCTGAGAAGTGAGGCTTCAATCAGAGGAGCTTGGCACATTCGTTGGAGTCTGGGGAAGCTAGGGATGAAGCCTCTGTTCGTGGTGAAAAGTCTAGGTATGATTTCCTCCAAGTCCTATTTCGAGCTTTGGTGTATAGAGTAGATGGGTGGCCTGGTGATGGGGCTTGGATTGGGGAACTTCTTCGTAGGTTGTGGGGAAGGTGTGGGTGAGTTTAATTTGATTTTGGTGGAGTTTTAGAGGGTGTCCTGTTTTGGGGTGAATTTTTGGTTTAGAAATTGAGCTCTGTTAATGGAGATTATGGCAGGGAAGCAGTGGGGATTGAGTTCTATGTGCTGTGTGAAGAGTTTGGAGTGAATTGGGCAGAGTTTTGCTAAGGTTAGTTTCAGCACCTTCTATGGCCGTGAGGGAGGTGAGTTTAAATAGCCATGGTCATGGTCGTTTTCGTGGAGGTTTGGAGGCTAGGATTTGTCGCCTGTGGAGGAAAAGAACAGCCATAATGGCCATTGGGGTTGGGACAGCTTAGCATGCAGATTTTAAATTTTTTGAATTTAAATGAGGCTCTCGGCCTGGTGTTTTCCGGCGAGCCAGGTGGTGGTCCGGCCATGGTCCAGTCACCATCTTGACCAGTGAGGCCAGGGGTTGAGTTTGGTGCAAGCAATGGAGGTTGGCCATGTGTAAAGAGCTTGATTTAAGTGGAATGGGGGAGAGTGAATTTTGGGTCTAAATGGGTCAAATGCATGGATTTGGTTTTGGTGCACCCACCAAGGGGACTTTGGGTGTTGTGGGGGTCAGGTGAGTCAACTGGCTTAGTGGGTAGAAGTCACATCCTAAGTACATTTAAGTTTAAGCAAGATTTAGAAGAGTAGTGAAAAGGCTTAATCACCCTTAAGAGAATCAGTAAAGGACTTCCTCCCTTTGCCACTTTGGGTATGGTGAGGTGTAAAGTGGCTTCCATGGCTCCAATGTGGCTTGTGCATGGCTTCTTGGCTCACATTTGGCTTGGGAGTGGCTTGGCTTAATTTCATGAAAATAGGTTTTAGAAATTTTGAAATTTAGGGGTAATTTGGCATGAGGCTTGATTTAGATTTATTTGATGATTGATTTAGAACTTAGGGGATGATATCAATTAAAGGGATGATGAGAAGAATACCATATGGGCTTTGGAATAGATTTTGGGCTTTTAAATTTGATGGAAATAGGCTTTTAAAATATTTTAAGGAGATGTGCTTTTAGGTTTTAAAATAAACTTTTGGATAAAAATTTGGTAAAATCTTGTTCCAAATAAATGTTGCATTTAGTTTAGGAATGTGTTCTGAAGGTTTTAGAAAATATTTGGGGTTGAATTGGGTTTAATTTGGGTCTTTTAGTAATAAGGTCAAAGTGGGTCAAATTGGGCTAACTTGGGTTAAAGTTGGGCTAATGTTGCGTTTGATGTAAAATTAATGTTTCAAAATATTTATGGAGGTGTGACAAAGAGTTTTCAAATTTTTTTGGGTCTTAATTTTGGGATTTGGGCTTGTTTGGGTTTATGATTGGTTTAGGCCAATTTGGGGGATTTTGGTTTGAGTTAGGCTTGGGTGAAGTTTGGGTCCAAATATTGGGTAAATTAAGTTATAGTTTTGTTTTTGTGGATGTTAGGAAGGTTTCAAAACAAATTTGGGGAAAATTGGGTGACATTTGGGTTCAATTTGGGATAAATTGGGTTAGTTGGTCACTTTGGGCCTTAAGGGCCAATTTGGAATTTTTTGATCAAATTGGGCTCAATTGACAACATTGGGGTATATGGCAGTTGAAGAAAATGATGTGGATAATATTTTGGAATTTTTGGTATTTTTTGAAAAATTTTTGAATTTTTGGAATTTTAGGCTATTTAGGGTACAAGGAGGGTACATGAAGGGTTTTGGGGGCTATTTTTGAAAATTTTGGTATATTTGGTCATGGGTGATCAATTTGAGTGGTGGGAAATATTTAGGATTGGTTTTAAGAAATCTTGTCTAATTCAGGTAATTTTGGAAATTTTGGGTAACTTCAAGGGTATTTGGTAGGTTTGGTGGTTTAGGGCCCCGGGGGTAAAAAATTAAAATTTGGGAAAAATGAATATTGATTAGATGTGAGTAAAATGAAACCATTTGGTTGAGCCATGAAGCCATGTTAAGCTCACAATAGCCATGAGAGGACTCATTTTAGTCACTCGATATGTTGTTCCTAACCCACTTAGCCAGGGCATAGGGGTTGAGGCCCATCCATATGAATTTCCTACATGAGTCAGGAAGCCGAGTTGGGTACGAGTGGTTTTAGGGTTTAGAATGTATGTGAGAGTGTAGTGCGTGCAAGCTGAAACTCACTAAGACCAGGCCACCCAGGGTAATCCTAAGGCCAAAGAATCCTATTGGAACTCATCCTTGAACCTCCACATTTGACTTTTAACCTTCCAAAGAGGCTTAGAGGTTTTATGGCCATCTGTGTGGGGTTCAAGAAAAGTTAAGAGGTGTTTGAATTTCTAAGTGGTGGGTCCCATTTCAAATCCTCTAGGATAGTCAAAGGGAAAACCTATGGCTAGATCCTAGGCACTAAAAGGAAAGGAAAGACCTCACCAGAAATGAGGTCAACATCTGTACTTCCAACTATTTGCAAGTATCAAAATGAGACTACTCTAAGTTTCCTAAAATGGTGATAATATCTCCATTGCCTATAAACTTCACCGATACGTGGTACTTCGAGACCATGGCCTTGTAGTCGTTCAGCAGGGGCTGGCCAAAACTGACATTCTAGTTAAGTAATGAATCTACCTTCAGATAGTCCTCCATGTAGGTGAATTGTTTCTCAATATGTTCCAAGTGACTAATAGTGCAATTACTCCCAAAACCTCCTTCCTCTCATAACAGAAACCATAGAGTAGGTTGGTCAGTTGGAAGGTTCATTTTATCGAACACTGACCTAGACAGGGTGTTCATAGAACTGCCAGTGTAGAACAAAATACCACCTATATAGTAGTTATCTATCATCGCTGTAACAACAATAACATTGTTGTAAGGGTTCTCCTTTAGAGATAACTCTTCATCGGAGAAAGTGATAGGTGGTTAGAGATGTGCCTATAGGTTTGTTGTTTTTTAGCGTGTTTTATGTCAATATAATTCCCCTGAGACGACGCTAGAAACTTGACCTGACCCACAATTATGTAGCAATTTAGCTTCCAAAATATGGCAAAAAACTTGACCCCATTTATAATTAACAAATATAGATAATAGTTCACACACTATGAGTTCTACGCAACTGTAAGTATCGCTTCAAGTAAACAAGGCTTTCTTTAAAAACCCAGTATCATTCTCACAGAGAAGCGACGTAAGAAATCCCTTAGGCTAATTATAGCATACTACTATCAGTCCTTAGTTTGAAAGTTCGCTTAAAGTAGTTTTTCTAAAAAAATACTCCTAAATGTAAGTCTTAAGTTTAAAATAAATAATAACTACTCCTAAATGAGAATATTAATTCTAAAGATAACCCTTTACGGATGAATTGATTTGAAGAATTTTGAGGTATTAAAAACTACAATTCTTATGTAATGAATTGGATAATGTATAGGAATGTGGTACATTAAATATTGTATGTGCCAAATAGGAGCAATCATATTCTTTACCCTCTTCCGAACACATAAAAAACATTGGATAATCTTAGGTTTAGTCCCTAAAGATGTGGTTAGCCTAGGAGTAAACTGGCTCTCACTCCAGAGCTCTCAGTTCCCCCTCACTTGAGGGCTAACTCTTGCCTTATTTTCCAAACATTAGGACAAAAATGGGGATTTTAATCTGTCACCCTAAAATATCTAATTTTACACCCATCAAATTATATTTTCCTATTTATTTACACTTAACTCCATGGACTAGATTCTCATCCATGAAATTAAATGTGGTTTCACTTTTTTTAGAATTACACCGTCCTCTCAGATCTTAATGCAGTTACAACAAATTTTAACACTACAACGAGCCCATATTGTAATGTAAATGAAGTGCAAGTAAAACCATCACATTTATAATTAAAACCTCTTCTAACATGCATCCCAAAATTCTAAAAATGAATCATACTCATTACAAAAGAAAAGTAAAATGAAAACAACGGCATAGTCTTCTCATGCCACTATTTTCAAACAATAAGAAAGAGTAAAAATGACACATCACAAAGTACGAAGAAAACATAACAAAAAACTTCATCACATCAAAGAAAATCCACAAGATAAGTGTTTACAAAAATTATAAGATAATGAAGAACACAATACTTAGTTTTTTCCCTTCAATATTCTCTCTCATAAAGTCTCCCGCTGATCCATGCAATGCTAGTACATTCCCTTACATATTCTTTCAAAACTCCCTCTCCAATCTATCCAAAAAGGTAAAAATCTACATTTCTACTCCTATTTTAAGATCTCTAAGAATTCCTCTAATTTTTCCTAACAAACACACCTTTTTCTGACATAAAATCATTATTTCATGGTGTAGGGACGAATTTCCCAAGAGATGTCTCAAACAACCTTCAAAAAATCGTCATAATACATTAAATATCGGCCATAACCGTCCTCGTTGCCTTCGTCTCCATTTCTAGCCATTCTCTAGACTCGGGCGCCGTCAGCGTCGGTTCGGAAGCCTTCGGAGCCGATCTGCAGCAACTCCACCGTTTTGCTACGTTTGGCTCCGTTTCAGCTCCATTTGGCCCCATTTCAGTTGTGTTTCGTTCTTAACATCTTTAGCTACAAGATAACCATAAAAAAAATTTAAAAAAAAATTACAATTTCATTCAAAAACATGTGAGTAGTGTAAAAGAGATTAAGCATAGAAAGACATATCGAAATGTGTCAGGTTAGAATTTTCTTTCTTGCTCGTTTTTGCTCCAAATTGCACAATTTTTGCTTTATTTTCACCAAAAGTCAATTTCTTGTACCTGAAGCAAAAAATATACAAAATACATTTCTTTAAAGTGCAATATCATTAAAAAAAGCTTAAAATATATATGAGAAATTATTCATTTTTAGGCGTATCGAAATCTTCCAAACTTAACCGTTACTTGTCCTCAAGTAACACTATAACTTTAAAAACTAAATATGTTGACTTGTGGTTATGGGTTTCAATAGAGTTTCCTATAATTTAATCTCAGAAGAATTATAGTACAACTTATGAGAAATTCTAGCAAATCAACCTAGGACTAGAGTGTAACGATATCTCATATTCAACTTAAAAATCTTGATAAGTTATTGAAACTTTTCAAATTAAACATGCATAAAAAGTATAAAAATAGAATTTAAGCACCTTATTTATACTAATTTGACCAATACTTTTTAAAAATAAGAATAAGCTTATGATTGTTTCTAAGACTTTTCATTTAAAAAGACTTAAGTGAAACCAATTTTTGATTAGGCTTCTCCTCAAATTTCTCCTCACTTATTTTCTTTTTTTCTTTTCTTTTTCTTTTCTTCTTCTTTTTCTCCATTTTCTTTTTTCTTTCAGGATCTTTATAATCGTTACCATTTTTTATGTGAGGATTACTATATCTGGATAGGCTTTTAATAATTTTGAATTTTATTATCTTCTTTCTAAAACTCAAAACTCAAAACTTTCCCTCGCTTTTTAAAAGTGTAAGTATTAGTTTGAAAAAAACTTTCAATGAAGGCTCAATTCACAATATGTATAAATCTAAGAATCTTAGGTTTTTCAAATATTTAACTTCTTTCTACCATAAATAGCAAAATCATTTTCCTAAAGTTTCCTACAAAATATCTTATCTCTAGAGCAGTTTATTCACATAAGATTTCAACCATGTTATTTTTGTAGCATTCAATAACCTAAAGATAACACCATGAACCACAAGTCACTTTAAAGATGATATTACATTAAATAGTAGCTGCTGAGGACAAATAAAGTTAAGTTTTAAATATTATTCTTCCCCCCAAAATTGAATTTTTAAATATTTTACAATTAATTCTATAAAATGTAGCAGGAAAAAAAAGTAATTGAATTTACTAGCTAGTACATCATCCTATCAAATTCTTATGCATGCATAATCCAGATTGAATGACTGCAAGAGAAATTAAATCTGTCCTAAAACATGTTTGCAATAATATTAAACTAAAAAGAAGTAAACTCACTTTAAAATTTTATTTTTCTTCCTACCCCCAAAATTGAGACATGTATAAAATTTAGTACATAAAATATAAGCAAAAAGAAAAACAGTTCAAAATTTTTATTTGCCACGCATGTCTATCAAAAACATATACAATTATTAATCAGAAAAGTTTGTAGCCGAAAGTAAATCGAAACTAAACATGCAAGAATGAAATTGACTAAATAAAAGTTTAATTAGCATAACAGGTATCAACATAGGAATATAAAAATGTTCTTCAAGTCTTATATAAAATTATAACACAAAAACAAACATAAAATATAAATAGAAACACTGATGATAAATGAGTTCAGTTCATCCTTAACTTATCTAATCTCACTACCTTACTTCCAATTTCTAACAGAATCACAATACTGATAAATTAGGTACATTTTAAATGATTTTATATAATATAATCCCAAACATGAGATTAACCATGATATATTGGCTCATAGGCACCAACTTCAGGCATCATCTAATCCATTTAATTAAGCACATCTAACGGTTACAATCGTTGTGTAAGATCATCCACTTGTTACTCATCAAATAGGTTTGCGACTGAATCGACCCGCAATTACGCAGTAAATTAACTTCCAAAAGATAGCAAAAAACTTGACCCAATTTATAAATAGCGGGTAGTGTGCAAAATCTTAAATGATATAAAAATTAGAAAATATTTTACACAGGGGTACTACGCAAGTATATGTATCTTTTCAAGTAATATAGGGCTTTCTTTTAAAACCCAGTATTGATCCCACAGATAAGCAACGTATGAAATCCTTTAGGCTAATTATAGTCTAATTCCATAAGGCCTTAATTTGGAATGTCAATTAAAATGGTTTTTCTAATAATTATTCCTAAATGAAAATTTAAAATAAAAAGTAACTTATCTGGATAAATTGGTTTAGAGAATTTTGAGATGTTAAAGACTACATTTCTCTTGCAATTACCTAGATAATGTGTAGGAAAGAAATGCTTAGAATTTAATGTAGTAGTGATAAATAGGAGCATATATATATTTTACCCTCTGGTCAAGTGCATAGAGAACATTGGCTAGTTTTTGAAGATTGGATCAGGATGTATTGTTAGCAGTAAGGACGAATTCTAGGCTCTCACTTCTCGATTCCACCAAGGGTGCCTATGGTCAGGCCTAATAGTGACCCGTCACATCTTCTTAAACCAAATTGATAGAATTTGTCCTTTTACTCTAAAAACATATTCACTTCTACACCCTTCAAAGATTATCTCCCTATCTATTCGCACCTCCCCCTTCAAGGATTTACCATATACCTTTCCAGGAGAAATGTGGTACTCACTAATTAAGAAATCTTAGCCCACGGTCAAATCTTAAGAATTCTCCACAGATTTTAACATTACAAGTGATCGATTTGCAAAATAAATTAAGATCCAGTGAAAATACCATCACATTAATAAATAAGAAAATATCTAAGCAAATCTAGATTCTTAAACATGCATCTATTTCATTGCAAAAGAAAAGAAAAATGAAGATAATGACATAAGAAGTAAAAGGATTAATGGAATTATGTAATAAATTAGGTGCCAATAAGGAACTTATTTCATTAGTATTCTATTACATTTATGCAACTATCTGTCACCTAGAAGCATCTAATAAATAATTCTATCAAAAAAATAATTTTTTTACACATGCCACTACTTCATTTTAAAAGAAAGAGTAAAGGAAAGTACTTAGGAAGCATGGATAAAACACAACAGAAAATTTTATTTAAATTAAAGGAAATCCACTAGAAAATATTTACAACAAATATAAAGAAATGAAGAACACAATACTTAGCTTTTTCCATTTGAAAAAAAGAAGAAAATCTCTCCACCAAAGTCTCCCGCCGATCCATGTGCCGCTCATATATTCCTTACATAAAACTCTCAAAATCCCTCACCAATCTCTCCAGAAAATGTAGAAATCTACATCTCCATACTCATATTAAAATATACACACTCACACTCTATGGACCTTATGTAAAATGCCCCCAAAATGACTCTCTAAAAGGACTCCCAATGAATGTAGAATTAATCCTTATTTATAGAGCTTCGAAAATGACCAAGGATTGCTTCAGGCATCTCTTCAAAATTCATCCAAATTCGTTGAATATTCTAGAAAGAAACTATGGCGCCTAGGAGCCAGATCATTTGTGTGAAGGGTCGCACCTCTTCACTTAAGAGACGCACCTCTTCATTTAAAAATTGCTCCAATGTGTCTAGATTCATTATATTACTAGATGACATGTAGGATTTCGTCTAAAGGCTTCTAAAATGCTTTGGAACCACCCAAAACCGTCCAAAAACAGTCCATAACCGCCCCCAAAATGTTTATGGCAGTGTCTGGTGCCTAGGCGCCGTTTTCTCATCGTCACTGGCGCCCAGACACCAGTTTAGGAGTCCAGGCGCCACCCTGTGGGCAGCTTCACTGTTTTGCTCTGTTTGGCTCTATTTCGCCCCGTTTCAGCTGCGTTTCGTTCCTTACATCTTCACCTACAAGATAAACATAAAAAAAAACATTCCTTCAAAGTGTAATTTCATTCAAAAACATGTGAGAAATGTAAAAGGGATTAAGCATAGAAAGACATATTGATATGTGCTAGATTAGAATTTTCTTCTTTACTCATTTTTTGTTCCAAATTGCATTGTTTTGCCTCATTATTTCTAAAATCATATATTTTTATACTTGAAGACAAAAATATGCAAAATATCTTCCTTTAAAGTGTATATCATTAAAAATGTGCATAAAGTGAGCATAAAATCTACACTAAAAATCGGTAATTTTTTGGAGAATCAACGACTCCTATTAAATGAAAACCAAGTCAGAGAAAGGAAATAAAAAAATTGAGATGGAACTGTCATTGTTCAAATTCATGATGTCTCTTGTAAAACTTAATTCCAGGTAAGACCTGAGTCGTAGTGGACTCTTCAATCCAACTACTACAAGAGAACATATAAGTTTATCCATAATAAGAAGTTAAGGAATCTCCTCCCTCATAACACAGAAAGATTAAATAAAACCACTAACAATCCAAACATCCACCAATCATCAATCAAACGTATCAATCCATAATAACACATAAAGATCAAGTTAATCTACTAATAATCCAAACATTCATCAATCTTTAATCAAGCTGATCAATTCACACTGAAGCAAACACAATACAACAATAACAATTATAACTCTCAAGCATAATAAATCAAACCACAATGATAACTATGGGTTGTCTCACATAAAACACTTGGTTTAACATCGCTAACCTGACAAATTATTCTACCTGGATTAAAATTCCAATTAAGTATTCATTGATCAATTGCCTAATCTTTTCTGGATCCAGGGATTCCAACAAAACTCTCAAATTTTAATTTTTTTCACCTCTTCCTTTTTAGATTGATTCATATCATTGTTCTTCATATTTATTTCTAGATCCAATATTCTTCTATTAATTTTCTCAATTTTCATATTAATATCATTCTTGAAATTTATAAAAAATGGATCTTTATAAGATAATTCACGATCTCCCAAATTTTGGATCAGATTCTCTCTAGATAATTCAAATTCTGGATCAAAATCTTATATGTTACTCTTATGTTTCAAGTTATCTTCCAATTCTGCCCCTTGGTACTGAATAAATGGTGGATGTGGTATTTCTATATTTATCTTAGTGGAGGAAATAGGTTTTTCTAATTCCTTAGAAATTTCATCCATTGGTCTATCAATCTTCTTATCATCATCTCTTAACTCAAAGTTCCTTTGAAACATATCATCGAATTCTCTTCTCAAAATTAATTCGATAACTTTATATTGCTCATCATTCATTTGCTTAAGGTTTATCTCAGGGACACTAGGTAAAATCTCTGGGGGTAACTATTAATTGAATTAATAATCTACCCCAGTTAGTTTTCCATATTCCTAATTGTGGCTCCGTGACTTTCCAGCTCACTCTTTTGACTTTCTAACTGACTTTCCAATTAAATCACATCCTCTTATAATAGTGACTCCTTTTCCTCATTATGTGGGTTGAAGTTAAAATTATATAGAAAAGAGAGTTCATAATTAAAATCACCTTGACTATTCCAATTACATATCTAATTAAATTGATCATCTTCCCAAACTTGGTTTTCTTCTCCAAAATTATTATTTCAAATACAGTTTTAATAATTTGTCTAACCTAGATTGTAATAATTGGAATAAGGATTGTGTATCTCATGGCTAGTTTCAAAATAGTTAGGCTCGATCAATTGTCCAAATAAATTTTTCTGAATAATTGGAGTTTCTTGCCTAGCTTTATAATCCAAATCTGAATATTTATAATATTATTGATCTGCCATTTCTACATTAAATTCATGGATTTTTTCTGATTCTTCATCCTCCTAAAAGTTCTCTCTAAAACTGAGTCGTAAAATTCAAAATCTGCAGCTCCCGAACTACACATACAAATTTAAAGACTTAACTAATAGGACATATATCAAAAATATTTTTGGTATTTTGGATTTTTCTTGAAAATAAATACATAATAATTACACACACTATATAATAATATTATAATTTTTGAATCTAAGTCTCACAGATTTAACTAAAGTTTTCATAAAGCTCTTACCGAAGCTTCCCCGGCAACGGCGCCAAAAACTTGATGCGCCCCTAGCGTGTGTTGTTTTTTAGCGTGTTTTATGTCAATTTAATTCCCCTGAGACAACGCCAAAAAACTTAAACCGACCTGCAATTACGCAGTAATTTAGCTTCCAAAATATGACAAAAAACTTGACCCAATTTATACTTAACAAATGTAGATAATAGTTCACACTCTATGGGTTCTACGCAAGTTTAAGTATCGCTTCAAGTCATATAGGGATTTCTTTAAAAATGCCAGTATTGATCCCACAGAGAAGCGAGTTAAGAAATCTCTTAAGCTAATCATAGTCTACTACTATCAGTCCTTAGTTTGGAAGACTGATTTAAGTGGTTTTTCTAACAACTACTCCTAAAGGTAGGTATTAAGTTTAAAATAACAAATAACTACTCCTAAATGAAAATATTAATTATAAAGATAACCCTTTATGGATAAATTAGTTTGGAGAATTTTAAGATATTAAAAATTACTATTCTTATGTAATGAATTAGATAATGTATAGGAATGTGATACATTAAATATTGTATGTGTCAAATAGGAGAAATCATATTATTTACCCTATTCCCAGTGCATGAAGAACATTGGCTAATCCTAGGTTTAGTCCCTAAATCCGTGGTTAGGCTAGGAGGATACTGAGTCTCACTAAAGAGCTCCTACTCCCCCCCACTTAAGGGCTAACTCTCGCTTTAGTTTCCAAATACTAAGATAAAATTGGAGATTTTAGTCTATCACGTGGGTGACTCGGGTTCATCCCTAATAACAACACGAAAAACATGATATGCCCCTAGCGTGTACTGTTTTTCAGCATATTTTATGCCAATTTAAGTCCCTTGAGACGACGCCAAAAACTTGATCCACTCCGCAATTACACAGTAATTTAGCTTCTAAAATATGGCAAAAAAATGTAGATAATAATTCACACACTATGGGTTCTACGCAAGTGTAAGTATCACTTCAAGTAATATAAGAATTTCTTTAAAAGCCCCAGTATCGATCCCACAAAGAAGCGAGGTAAGAAATCTCTTAGCTAATTATAATCTACTACTATCAGTCCTTAGTTTGGAAGTTTGCTTTAAGTATTTTTTCTAACAAGTACTCCTAAAGGTAAGTCTTAAGTTTAAAATAACTAATAACTACTCCTAAATGAAAATATTAATTCGAAAGATAACCCTTTCTGGATGAAATGGTTTGGTGAATTTTGAGATATTAAAAAATAAAATTCTTATGTAGCGAATTGGATACTGTATAGGAATGTGATACATTAAATATTGTATGTGCCAAATAGGAACAATCATATTCTTTATCCTCTTCCAAGTGTATAAAGAACATTGGCTAATCCTAGGATTAGTCCCTAAATTTGTGGTTAGGCTGGGAGGATACTGATTCTCACTCCAGTGCTCCCACTTCCCCTTCACCTGAGGCTAACTCTCACTTTAGTTACCAAACACTATGACCAAATTGAGGATTTTAGTCTGTCACCCTAAAATCTCTAATTTTACACCCATCAAAAGTATATTTTCATATTTATTTGCACTTAACCCCATGGACTACCTTCTCATCCATGAAATTAAATGTGGTTCCACTTTGTTGAGAATTACACCGTCCTCTCGGATCTTAATGCAATTACAATAAATTTTAACACTACAACGGTCCCATATTGTAATGTAAATGAAGTGCAAGTAAAAAACATCACATTTATAATTAAAACATTTTCTCACATGCATCCCAAAATTCTAAATTTGAATCCTACTCATAACAAAAAGAAAAGTAAAATGAAAACAACGACATATTCTTCTCATGCCATTATTTCCAAACAAGAAGAAAGAGTAAGAAAGACACATCACAAAGCATGAAAAAAAAACAACGGAAAACTTCATTACATCAAAGCAAATCCACTAGATAAGTGTTTAAAAAACCATAGATAATAAAGAGCACAATACTTAGTTTTTTCTTTGAAAGAAAGATGAAAATCTCTCCCACAAATTCTCTTGCTGATCCATGTAATGCTAGTACATTCCCTTACTAATTCTCTCAAAATCACATCTCTAATCTCTCCAAAAAGTTAGAAATCTACATTTCTACTCCTATTCTATGATCTCTAAGAATTCCTCTCATTTTTCCTAACATACACACCTTTTTCTGACATAAAATCACTATTTTATGGTGTAGGGATGAATTTCCCATGAGATGCCTCGAGAAACTTTTCAAAAATTGTCCCAATACATTGAATCTCGGCCATAACCGTCCCTCGTACTATCGGCGCCATTTCTAGACATTCTCAGGACTCGGGCGCCGTCAGTGCCTGTCTGCAGCAGCTCCACCATTCTGCTCCGTTTGGCTCCATTTCAGCTCTGTTTCGCCCCATTTCAGTTGTGTTTCGTTCCTAACATCTTTAACTACAAAGATAAGCATAAAAATAACATTTCTTTAAAGTGTAATTTCATTCAAAAATATGTGATAATTGTAAAAGAGATTAAGCATAGAAAGACATATCGAAATGTGTCAGGTCAGAATTTTCTTTCTTGCCCGTTTTTCCTCCAAATTAAACCGTTTTTGCTTTATTTTGACCAAAATTCCATTTCTTGTACATGAAGCTAAATATATATAAAATATCTTCCTTTAAAGTGCAATATCATTAAAAACAAGCTTAAAATATATATGAAAAGGTAGACATTTTATAGTTGTATCAGTTAGGTCCAATGCTTCAAAGTAAAGATAGTTGACATAATTTTCTCAAACATAGCCTCTTTTTGACTGGCTTGTTGGGACGATTATCCACCTCCCAAAATAGCTTGTATAAATCCAATAATGTGGATAACATTTGTTCAAACTATCTCATCCGAGATTTCTTCTACCAAAGCCTTCCCCTGGCTTTAGCTCATCAGTTATGGCACCAAAAATTCCTTAAGCTTTCCAACCCTTATCAATTCTCTGACCAGACTCCGAAGATGTTTGTCGTCCTACTTATCATGACCATGGTCCTTGTGATAGGCACAATACTTCTTTGTGTCATAGAGAAAAGCTTCAGCTCTCATCGATGGTACCTTCATAAAGTTTCGTTATCTTGGATTGAAAGCCTCATGGTCATTTGATAGTTGCTCATGGTAATGAGCTAACTGTTAATTAGGGTATCGTGCCTGACCTTGTTGGTTGAGGTTCTTATCGGCACCCTGTGGACCTATAATGGTTGATTTTCTTCACATCATGGCTGAGTAGAAGGACGCGAGTCTTCCTTCGAACTCCATATGCCATCTATGGGGTCACTATTCTGCAGATGATGGGGGTCAATTCAACCCTAGCGGATGTTGGGTAGAGTTACACTCTTTGGCCAAAATATGATTGTTGGCCAAATCCAATAATTTGTCTAAGGTATTCGATTCTTGGAGACCCATAGCATATTGAAATTGTCCCTCTTTAGCCTACAAGCTAGGATGTCATGCACGAATATGGGTTCTAGGCCCCACACTTTCAACAACTCTTTCTGTAAGTGAGTGATAAACATGTAGATGCTCTTGTTTTGCATTTGCATTCTGTAGCAATGCTTGCAAAATTTTTTGTGGCTTTTGGGCAATGTCGAACTGCACCACAAATATTCTCTTGAAGTCAGCAAATGAGGTAATCACTCTAGTTGGCAGTTCATTGAACCACCTGAGAGCTGACTCCCTCGGTTTCGTTAATAACAGGTGGCACTTCAGAGTGTCGGTAATCCTTAGCAAACAGATGTTTGGCTTGAAAGAGGCAATATGGTCGGTCGGGTCAGTCCGACGCTTGTAGGATTCCAACAAAGGAATTTTGAATTATCCATGGGATCAACATCAAAACTTATCAAGAGAGCGCATTATCTAGTTGGTGAGGCGCATCCATACTCCCAAACCAATGTATATCCATTGGCGCAAACCCATCACTATCCTGGTATTAGGAATCTCTTACTCTTTCAGGGCCTTGAGTTACCCTTTAGACATCGTGTGTTGGCACTTCCTCCCGAGGTTTCTCCTACCTACTCCTTGCTACTGCTTCTCAGATGGCCTCCAACATCTAACCCATTTTTTGGTCTTTTAGCTCTTATATCTATTTTTTTATAAACTTCCTAGTGCACTCTATATTTGTTGCGTATCTTTAGTGGGTTTCTTCTCCTTGTTGTTCCTCGCTTCTTTTTGCTAGCGTGATCTACTCTCACTGTACCTTTTAGAATATTGAATTTGAATCTATCCCATGAATCACACCTTAAGGAATGGAGCGTAGAACAGAAAAAAGAGAGAAAGAGAGAGTGCATAGTAAGGAATATTAGAATGAGGGAATTTCTATTGATTAGCATTTACTGAAGAAATGAGGCCCTCTTTATGGGAGAAGGGGGGGGGGGAATGTGCATAATTATCCGCTTACTTATACTTCAATGGGGGCATTACATGGTATTTTAGGTATTTACAAAATGAGCCTATGGCTCAGCTACCCTGGCATTCGACCGAATGGAATCGACAGGTCTTTGTTCAATGAGGCTCGTTCTCCCGAATACACTGAGTTGGGTTACGAGTTGGCTCCTGATGATTCTTGGTTCCACCAAACTTGAATCTGTCTGTTTGGTTCCATCGATCTGCTTAGTTCTGTCAATCGGCTTGGTTCCACCGGTTAGCTTGGATCTGTCGGTCGGCTTAGTTCTGTTGGTCATCTACTTCTGTCTAGTTTGAAGATTATCGACTCTCAGATAGGGAGTTTTTGTCGCCAGGATGAGACCACGATGTCAGACAGATGATGCATCACTGTAATTTGACAAGTAACTCTCCCGATAATAAATATTCCTACAGGGTGTTCGTGGCGTAGATCGCAGTAGAACTCTAGATCTTCTTATGAAGAGTTTCGAGGGTTCTCTGAGATGGTTGGCAATGCTAGGCGAGAATTGGACTGATGCCTTCTCCAAGTTGATGTATCTGGATCTTGGGTTCAGATGACCTATGTAAGGTTAGCTTTTGATCCTGATTTAAGGGGTTTGTGTTTGTTCGGTTAACTCCTTTGATCTTTCGGTGATTAGACTTTTAGTTTTCCTTGTGTAGGTCATTTTTGAGTCTCCAACTATACTTTCATATTTGTAGTCTACTGCATTTTCTCGAAGTTAGTGATGATGCATTTGTGACTTATTTTAACTGAATTTGGCCTAAATAATTTTTATGTTTTATGCTAATGTTGAAGACCTCGAATTACATGCGGATCAGGGGGGAAAAAATTGCGTATATAAACCGTATGTAAGAGCTGCGCGTAGAATGGGGTACACAGATGTTACAATCGGGTTACAGCTCGCTATAACCCTCTTGTACTCTCTATGTAACTCACTTGTAACCTGCGTGCTCATATTTCATATAGTTGTAGGTTACAAAGGTTACAATATGAGCGCGCAGGTTACAAGTGAGTTATATAGAAGGTACAAAAGGGTTACAACTCACTTGTAACCCGATTATAATCTCCGTGTCCTCATTTCACACGCAGCTCCTGCGTACGATTTATATACCATTTGAATCGGACCCAAATTCCACGCGTGAACTGATTCGGCACCACCGAGCCACTCCGCAATACTGTTGTGATCACAGTAGCATAAGTGTACTCGTTCGGCGACCGGTCGCAGTGAAGTGAAGGAGAGATATCTCCCAACCCTCTCTCTCTCCTCTTGCTGTTCGTGCCTACGAGCCGCAGAACCAATGGAGGTGGACTCCCCTGCAATACCGGTCGATGATGTATCGGCGGAGCCGGCAGCTTTAACGGAGGTATAATGCTGTACCTTGTCCATTTCCCCTCAATTTAGTTTTGGTTATCTTTCTATTTTCCCTTTCATTAACCCCGGCTTCTCCCTGGTCATTTTGGTATAGTTTGATCCTGGTTTGAGTTGTGTGAGTTATGGGGAGGAAGCAGAGCTGCAGGGTGCATTGATTTATTCATGTTTAGAACTTACATTAGTAATTGATTTCTAGTGTTCTCGTTGAATGCTGATTGGAGGAAAGATCGGGCTATTTTCTTAGTATATAGGCAGCATGACACGTTACCCTAAACGTTCCTTCTTGTGGTTCAACATGCATTTGCCAATAGGTTTATGGCCTAATCAAAGATGTACTGTGCACGATATTTTTGCCTTTTTTTTTCAATATTTGATTCCATTTTAAGGTTATAAAGTATTTGAGGTTTACATATTAGGATTGTTAAAGTGAAATGCTTAGGGTCCACTTGGGCGACTGTAAAATTTGATGTGGAAACTTCATTAGAAAGTTAAATTTTTTCTGCGCCTTAAAATATTTGATTTTGAAAAGCTATTTTTCATAATAGAATTTCTGAAAAATATCAATAATATTGTAGTAAATAGAAGGTGGCAGTGGTTTTAAAATAGTGCTGTGAAAATTTTGTCCCAGTGCTCTCTATTTGCTGCTAATCTTATTACATTTCCACTTTTTCTGGCTCTTTCCTTATGCAGATTCTCATGAATGACTTAGTTCTCCGCTTGCCTAGTTATGTTAGGCCTTATTTTTGACAGAACCATATTTAGGGTTGTTGGTTTGGCTGATATGTTCAAGTGAACAGCTTATGCTTCTGAAATATACGTTTCACATCAATGCTTTGGCTGTTGATTGCTATTACATAAGTGTAGAATCTCCTCATTAATTTTGACAGCCACAACTTTGATTTTTGCCTCCTCTCCAGGAAGGCAAGTTGCTACAGAAGTAAACCCGTGTTTCTTGAATTATGAGATGTTTTTTTTCTTGTTCTGTATTATTCTAATTGAGGAAATTTCACTTAAGTATTGCTACACACTTTTTTACTGAATTTATAGGAAGAGGGACAGTCACCAGACTTGCTTGATGTTGAAGCTGACTCTATACTGGAAAATAAATCAAAAGGGAAGCATCATAGTTTTGATTCAATGAGTGTTGATTACCCTGTTGGACATGATGAACAACTTGATATGAGCTTGGAAATGCTAGAAAAATTCTTCAAAGGTGCTTCGAGGGCTTTTTTTAATGAATATGGCCTCGTCAGTCATCAGATAAACTCATATAATGAATTTGTTAAAAATGGACTTCAAGAGCTTTTTGATTCTCTTGGGCCCGTTGCAGTGGAACCTGACTATAACCCACAGGATGCTAAGATTGATGGCTCATGGAAACATGCTACAGTCACATTTGGGAAGGTCAGGCTAGAGAAGCCGGTTTTTTGGGTAGAAAAAAATGATCTTGATGAACAAGAACTCAAACTAACACCAAAGCATGCTAGGCTACAAAACATGACATATTCAGCTCAGATGAAAGTTAAAGTTAGAGTACAGGTAAATAAGTTTATTGCATTTCTGTGCTATTTATTACATTCAAATATTGTCATGGTCATCATTAGTCTCATCCCAAATATTTTTGTTGGTTGGTTACACATGATTTCAAATATGTCCTCTCGCTTGCGTAGACATGCATAATCTCGATTAGAAGCTTTTAAATTGTTGCTAAAACAGGTACCGCACATGAAATTCAAGTAAAATCTATAGTAAATGTGAGCAAGCTTCATGCATGTTTGACTATGTTTATGGTATTATAGATATCACATGCATGCATACATACATACATAAATACATGCATACAACATACATACATACATACATACACATACATACATACATACATACATACATACATACATACATATATACATACATACATACATGTATTTATCCATAACTTTTTATGTAGATGAAAATTTTTCTTCCTGGGAGGAGAAGTAGCATTCTTCACACAATTAGAGTTTGATGTTCTGGTCTGTAAAATGCAACATCAAAATCATCCTTTTATTTAGCGTCATTAAAATCAATCACATGTGTGATTTTAAAAATTTTTTAAGATTGTGGTCATCCATCATATGTATAAAATTTTTTACAATCCATGACTTCGATTACATCAGGAGATATTAAGATTTCGAAGTTTAGGAAGCTTCAAATGGCTTGAAATCAAGTTGATGATATATCAAAGTGTATTGGATGGTTTTTTTTAATAATATATATGGATAAAAGTTGATATTTAAAAGGGCTTCTATATACATTCCAATCATCTTCGGAAGATTACATGTATACCATTCAATTATTATGTTTCTACGTATCTAACACCTGAACTTTACATACATGACACCTGAACTATGCATGAAAAGGTGTAAATTAGTTTTTAAAAGTAAAATCGTGGTATTTTTGATGTGATATGAAAGATATTTGTGTGGTGTAAATCTAAAAAGTAAAGTTTAGACTTTACATGTAAATACATAGGAATTGGGTGGTATGTATATAAAAGCCCTTATTTTTTGCAGGTATTTTTTTTGGTTTGTACATATTCATTGCATCTGCTGATCATTTTGCCTATAACAGGTTTATGTACATCGTGTAAGTGACAAAGCTAAGACTGGGCAAGATGCAGGTGTCCATAAGATGCTAGTTGATGATAAAGAAAGTGAGATTGTTTTGGGGAGATTACCTGTGATGGTTAGGTCAAATCTTTGCTGGCTTCCCTCCCAAAATAAAAATGACTGCTTTTCTGATCCTGGTGGTTACTTCTTGATAAAAGGCATGGAGAAGGTAGATTTAGTTTTTTTGTTTGTGTGTTCTTTTGCAGCTATGTTTTTATCTATACGAGGTTTGTGATGGGAATCAATCTTAAAACATCATGTAAAAATAGGGAAAAGGCCTTTTAGTAGTGAAGTTTAGTCAAGGTAGGAGTGGGAGAGAGAGTTCGCTGACCTCACGTTTGAATTTGTATACACTTTTATATCCGAAATTATTTATTTGTACTCTTGTTTAATTATGAAATAGTAACTATTATAGGGCATATCAAGCATATAACTTCCTCTGATTCAGAGTTTGGGTAGGTTTGATGTGTGCAGTTTTACACTTGCTTGTAATGAGGTTAGTTTTGTAATGCAAACTCATCCTTTACAGAATTGATGTGTTTTAATGTCATATAATTTAAAATCATTGTAAACTTAGGTGGAAGATATTTGATAGCCATAACTTAAACACGAGGGCTGTTAATAACTATTATTTAGAAAATGATGACCCAACTTGTTACACATTATTTTTAATTAAAAATAAATATTAGAGAATATTAACTAAGATTAGTTTTATTTTGGGAAAAATTACTTCCTGAACTGCTTGTTGCATTCTTATTTGAAAGAAGTAGATGAGATCTACATTTTGCACGCCATTTCACCTTGAGGAATTTTTTGGTTGATTTACATTTTTCCTTTTGGTTGAGTGAAAATAAATTTAGAGTAATTTTTAAGGATTTTGATTAGATCCTATAGAACATTTTTGAAGAAGTTGAAATATGCCCAAATTAAGTGAATTCTAAATTCCAAAGTTCACAAGGTGCTTGCCCTGGTGCTTGCAATGTCCTCACATGCCCCAACACTCATGATATTTGGCATAACAACAATCTCCCACGACTTCATGCTTTTACAGCACTCTTCTCGGTGAGCTTGAGTGGTGCATCAAATTATTCACTAAGTTCTCTCTAACAGTTTCTAGTAGGGGTGTGTATTTGGCTGCTTCAAATGATTTGGTTTACGAATTAACTAAACCAATTAACTTTAGTAGTAAAATTTTAAAAGTTGAACCTATCGATCTATTTTCTAAAATTTCCGAAATCAAATTGAACTTTACTTTCATCAGTTCAATTTGGTTTTGGATGAACTGAAATGTAATTTACTTTAATAATGAACCTTAATATACTATATTTAGCTTAAATTGCATAGATTAAGAAGAATACCAATAATCTTTTTAAAATTTTATAATTTTGGCATGTGGAATAAAAATAATCTATATTGATCATTGTGCCACTTGTTTATTTATCTTTATCAAACCAGGATTTGAAGAAATTAACATAATTTAATTTTTTTTTGTTTTGATAGGTTTTGCAAAAGTAAAAACTAAGCTAATATTCCGAAGATTAAAGAAATTCAAACTTACAACCAATAAGACTCTGAATACTTTAACAACTGAATTAAAATAATGAAATAAGATCGGTTTAGTTCGATTTTCTATTTTGACTAAATGATGCTCACCCTTACCCTCTAGTACTTGGTGGCATTGCCTATCCTAACATTCAACACTTATTTTTAGTGCTTAGATTGGAGAACTCTATCATGATTGATGTTTTTCTGTGATCGAGGTCAAATTCTTCCAGCACAGTGCTTGCCTGAATATGTTTCAGGTGCCATAGCTACGGGCACAGCTTACAACTGTCCCAAGAGTCAAGTTCAGGGTCGTCGAGGGGGTGGAGGGCGAGGAGTCAGAGGATAGTCCAGAATAAAAACGTTAGCTCCAGGGTGACAACGGAGAGATATTAGTAATATGAAGAGTTCTATAGTCAGAGCCAGAAAGAGACCAGTCATGGCTGAGACACATTATCTTTCACAACAAGTTTACGATAAAGGGCAAGGTTTGCAGCTTGATTATCGATGATGGGAGTTGTGCAAATATGATGTTTACGTTGATGTAGAAGAAATTGTGATTGCCCACACAACATCCTCAGTCCGATTCCCTTGGTTGAAAAGGGAAACGAGATACGCGTGGATTAACAGGCTTGGTTGAATTTTCAATTGGGGATCAGTTACAGGAGCAAGTGTGGTGCGACGTGGTTCCAAAGGATACGCGCCAAATTCTGTTGGGGGGGCCTTAACAGTTCGATTGCAAGACTTAGCACGGCGACTTCAAGATAATTTACTCTTTTAAAGCGATGGGAAACATATTGTATTGTTACTTCTTAAGGACACAAGAGGTGTAGACGACACAAATGTGGTGTTAGTCTTAAGAGCCACCTTCATGCAGTCAGTTCGAGATGCTTCAGTGGCACTGCCATTTGTCCTACTATAGGGAACTAAGAAGTAGAGTGAGATACCAGTACTGCAACAACCACTACTACATGACTTCCAAGATGTGACGAGCAACAGTCTTCTAGAGGGCCACTGAGAGATATTCAACACACCATATGTCTCACATCAGGATTAGTGTTGCCAAATTGGTTTGTCTACGATTGAGACTTGCAGAGTATGAGTTGCAACGACAGGTACATGATCTCTTCATGAGAGTGTTGGTTAGAGAGAGTACCAGTCAATGTGTTGTCCCTACCCTGATACCAAAGGACAGTTCGTGGCGGATGTGCATTAACTGCAGGGTCATCAACAAGAACACCATCAAGTACCCAGTTTCCTATACTTCGTCTGTACGAACAATTGCACCAGTTGCACGAAGTCACCATTTTTTTTTCAAGATCGACTTACGCAGTGGGTCTCACCAGATCCCGATGAGGCCGAAGATGAGTAAGACCGCTTTGAAGACATAGGATAGTTTATATGAGTGGACATTTATGCCCTCCGAATTGTCAAACGCGCCTCATTACTTTTATGAGGTTGACGAAGCAGATATTCCAGGCCCATATTGGAAAATTTGTGGCGGTATACTTTGACGACATTCTGACATGCATCTAATCTAAGGAAGAGCACTTACAACATCTGAGGGAGTATTCGAGGTATTACGAGTAGATGAGTTATATGCCCGTCCAAAGAAGTGCCACTTTATGATAGCCAATGTTTTATCCTACATCGGCCATTGTAAGTGGGACCACACCGTAGTCTTTCGCCGAGTTAAGGCTGTTTATGGAACTAGCGTCGTTTTACCGATGAGGTCATCAGAAGCTTTAGTACCATCACTTCACCTCTGTCAGTGCTTCTAAAGGAAGAGAAATTCGAGTGGACAGAGACAACTCGGAATAGCTTCAATGCGCTCAAGGATAAGTTGACCCAGACACCAGTCTCAGCATTACCATATTTCAGTCAACTGTTCGAGGTAGAGTGTGATGCATCCGACGTGAGGATAGGAGCAGTGTTGAGCTAAAGAGGTCATCCCATCGTCTTTTTCACAGAGAAGATGAATGATTCCAGGAGGAAAAACTCTACATACGACAAAGAGTTTTATGCTACTATGACAGCTCTTAAGCACTGGAGCCATTATCTACTGATAAGCAAGTTCACGCTATTCAAAGACCACGAAGCCTTAAAATTCTTAAACAACAAGAGGAAACTGAAGGGCCGACACACAACTTGGGTGGTGTTCTTAGAATCATTTTAGTTCGTGCTAAGCACAAGACAGAGAGTCAGAACCAGGTAGGAGATGCTCAAGCTACCGTCACTTGCTGATATCACTGCGATGCAAGCTCGATTCGTGGGCTTTGAGGTTGTAAATGAGCTATACGAGACAGACGATGATTTTGAAAAAATACGGGAGCACTGTCAGAAGTGTACCGAGCAGTACTACAGAGCTGATAGATATTTATTATATCATAGTAAGTTTTTCATTCCTAGATGTTCATTGAAGTAGTACATTATTCAGGAAAGCCACCGTGGAGGACTTGCAAGGCATTTTGGCGGGGAAAAGACTCGCACTCATGATAGAACATTTCTTTTGGCCTCAAGCATCAAGAGATGTAGAGTGACACGTCAGTCAATGCAAAATTTGTCATGTGGCAAAATGCAGGAGGTATAATGCAGGGTTTTACACCCCATTACCGTACCAAAGACAGCGTGAGTGAATGTTACAATGGATTTTATTGTGGGACTTCCGCGGACACAACATAACATGAATTTGGTCATTGGTCGTGGTGGATCAATTCTCGAAGATGACACATTTCGTATCGTGCCACCTGACACTGAATGCATCACATGTTGCCAACTTGTATTTCAGAGAGATTGTAAGACTTCACGGGATACTCATGACCATCGCTTCAGATTGGAATGTCAAGTTTTCGAGTTAGGTTTGGAGCACTCTATGTGGAAAACTTGGCACTAAACTTCAATTCAATTTAGCAGCTCACCCTCAGACGGACGGTCAGACAGAAGTAGTAAACAAGAGCCTTGAAAATCTACTGAGATGCTTTGTTTGGAATAATATCTAGCGGTAAGATTTGATTCTAGCTCAGCGCCAAGTTTTCTTACAATAGATTCGTGAGTCATACTGCGGGCCGCACTCAATTTGAGATAATGTACTGATACAACCAGCTCACTACACTCGAATTGGCATCGCATCTACCGACATTAGAGATTAGTGAGGATGCGAAGGTACAGGTGCATGCGATTTAGAAGCTCCACGAGGAGGTTGGAAAATAGATCACTAAGTAGAATC
The DNA here is from genome assembly GCA_022702705.1 of Papilionanthe hookeriana x Papilionanthe teres. Classification (NCBI taxonomy): domain Eukaryota; kingdom Viridiplantae; phylum Streptophyta; class Magnoliopsida; order Asparagales; family Orchidaceae; genus Papilionanthe; species Papilionanthe hookeriana x Papilionanthe teres. Next base: position 32,917,527 of record CM040436.1, on the reverse strand, counting down.
ACGAGTACCAGATACAGGCAAACAAGATAAGGAAAAATGTGACACTTAAAGAAAGAGACCTAGTACGGATCCCGCTTAAGAAAGAGATGCCCAATAGGAACATTCGAAAAACTCAAGCCCAGAGCAGACATGCCTTTCATAATACTTCAAAAGCTTAATGATAATGCCTATAAGATCGATCTGCCAGGGAACTACAATGTTTCCGCCACGTTTAATGTTGCAGACCTGACATCGTACTACGATGACCCAGAAGCTTGGACTGATGAAGTCGAAGCTTCCTTAACCCTGAGAGAATGACGTGGAGCATGAGCTGAATCTTGCGGTTCAACATTAGGGGAGTCAGTCTATCAAAGATGCTGGACCGGTAGGGCAGCCCTTGGGCAGGAATTACAGTCCCGTTTCCCCCTTTTGTCCTACCTATATATTATAAATATGTGCGCTTGCTGAGTTAGAGTTTATTCTTGGTTTGTTTTAGATTTCTGTCTACAAGCGTTTTCCCTTGCTATGGCCATATTTTAGGACAGGTGGTGCTTCGACTATATCCTATTATGAGGTGATGATTATCTCCTCGATTCCCTCCATTTCCCATTCTCCCTGCTCCTAGCCGCCAGCCACCATGTCCCTCTCTTTATTTGTTCCAACTGGCCTAAGCCTATCTTTATCTGTTCCAACCGCTAGTCACCTATAGCCTTCCTCCCTACTCCTAGCCGTCGGCCATCTCTTCCCACCTTCCAGATGCAGCTACTAGCCACCCTAGCACCCTCATTCCCTGTCTAGTCGTCAACCACCCTCGCACCCTCCTTGTCCATCCGCCGGTCTCTTACCCCCCCTCTCCTCCTACTTCCTAACACCTAATGCTTACCCTCCTCCCTTCAGCTCTTGACCACCGCATCAACACCATCGTTGTCCCCAATTCATCATATATGGCCCTAGCCGGATATTGCTGTTATTGTGTTTTCTAGTTTTTTTTTTTATTCTCGATCGTAATTCGATTTATTTTGAATAATAACATTTCTCACCGTTTTGCTGTTTGAATTAAATTCTGGTGTCACTCCCTCTCAAACTGGATGGTAGAGATCTATCATTTCAAGTTTGCTTGTGATATTTTAAAATGTTGGGTTGTAGAGTCTTTTAGTTAATATGATAGCCAGTTGATTTCTTGTAGATATATATGAAGTGTAAATTAAATCACTTCTAATTTATCTTTTATAAAGTGCCTATCAACCTCATCATGCTTGATACGATTATGTTGTATAGAATTGTGTGCAATATTGATGGCTGATTTATCACAATATTTTTCATAGGCTTTTTCACCTGATTTTTAAGTTCTCTGATATAATTTTAACTCATAGAAGCTCATAAATCCTTGCAAATTGGCTCGACTTCATCACTTAATTTTGAAATTACAGGTTTTTTTTTCTCCAAGTTATGAGACTTTTTTCCTATAATTGTATAATATTCTAAAGTAGACCTTCTATCTATCCACTATTGATCTTGTATATTCCGAATTTGTGTATCATTCAACTTGTAGGATATCATATCTTTTGTATAAAATTCATTTTTCATGGCTTGATTTGAGATATCTGATAATTCTATAAGTGGTATGAAGGTCTGACTCTTTTGTTCTGTGCATAAATTGACTAGCTAGACTTACTACAAATGCAATGTCATGATGAGTGTGAGAAGAGTAGTTTAACTTTCCCAATAACCTTTGATATTGTCCTATATATACTTCAACTCCTTCATCAAGTTATAGTTTTTGTCATGGTTCAATTGGAGTTCCACATGACTTGCATTATGTATCTTGTATTCTCTTTTCAGCAGATCCATAAGACGTTATATTTTTAAGAAGATTTTGAGTTTTTCAAACTCTTTAATTTCAAATTATTTAACTTGTCTTTTTTTTTGAGAGTTTCTTTCTCTTGATTGTCATCCCTTGTAACAATCATATTGTCAATATACACAGTAAGGATTGAGATTTTATCATCAAGAGAGTGTTTTTGAAAAAAACATGATCTACCAGACTTTGTTTATATCTAGCTACTTTCACAGCCTTTGTAAATCTGTCAAACCAAGCTTTTGGTGATTGTTTTAGTTCATATTATGCTTTTCTCAATCTAGATAACTATTTTTTTAAAAGAGCTATCAAGTCCCGGTGGTAGATCTATATAAATCTCTTTTTCAATATCACCATGTAAGAAAATATATTTTATATCATACTGTTGCATAGGCCACCCATAATTGGCTACTAGGAATATCAGAATACGAATCATATTCATTTTTACAACAGGAGCAAAAATTTATTGATAATCAATAGCGTATGATTGAGTATATTAATTTGCTAATAATTTTACTTTATATATTTCTAGGCTCCCATCTATATTGTATTTCACTATGAAAATTCATTTGCATCTTTTTTTTCTTCCAATTTTTATTTTCAAGTGCCTCAAATAGAGTTTTTGGAATAGAAATATGATTGATGTTAATGTTGGTTAGAAAAACTTGAGATTGAGAGAATTTATGAAATGAGCTGTATTGGGAGATGATACAAATCATAGGTAACGTGTTTAGTGTTACATGGTAGTGGTTTATAGTCTTGGACTTGCTGGAGATCTTGATTGGGCTTATTTCTTCTTGTATATAAGTAAAGAGGGGTTGGTGGTGGAAGATTTATATTTGGAGGATTTTCTGTTACAAGAATGTTAAGATGAAAGATACTATCAAATTTATCATGATGAGAATTCTCCCTCTGAAGATCCGTTGAGTGAAGAAGAGTGAAGAAGCTATGAGTTTCATTATATTTGAGATCCATTTAAGTGAATTTTTTTTGTGATGGATGATAGTATCTTTACCCTTTTTGTGTGGTAAAATATCTGATAAATATGTATTTGAGAGCTCATGGGTCAAATTTCCTTTATGTTTATGGATATGAAGATAGGCAATGCCTCCAAAAATTTTTGGAGGTATTTTTGATAAGTAATTTGTAGGACAGAATTTTATAAGTATTTTAATGGACTTTTGAAATCAATTACTCTTAAGGCTATTCTGTTAATTTAATAGGTAGCTTTTAAAACAGCTTCTCTCCAATATTATTTTTGTATTTGATTATGCAAGAGAAATATCTTATTTACCTGCAAAAGCTGACAATTTTTCTATTCTACCACTCTATTTTGCTGGAAAGTGCTTGTGCAAGAAGATTGGTGAGTAATACTCTCTTTTGGACATAAGGGTGAAATGAAATAATCATGAGTAGTATCAACTCGTAAAATTTAATTTTAGAGTAAAATTGATTTTTTATCACAACAATAAATATATGAATTATGCAACTAATATCAGATCTCCTTTTTAATTAAATATTCATATCATGTGTGTGCAGTTATCAATAAATATTATAAAACCAGTGTCTTCAAAGATATTGAGGATTTTAAAGGGTTCCCAGATATCAGAATGAATTAATACAAAATTACTAGAAGATCTAGAATTACTTTCAAGAAGGGAAACATGATGATATTTAACAATTTTGAAAGAAAAATAATAAAAATCTTTAATACTTGTAGTTATGAAAAATGAAGGAAACATACACTGCAGGTTTTTAAAGGAAGGACGTTCTAATTTATAATGATGGGTTTAGATATTGTACGTAGTATGGGAGGTCAAGGAGTAGGATAGTTGACTCGATCTTTAAGAAAATATAACCTATTATTTTCTCTAGCTTGCTCAATCATCTTCAATGCAGTGAGATATTAAAAAAAATACAATAATTAGTAAAAAAAATATGATTTTACAGTTGTGGTATTTGGTAAAGTTGTGAATAGATAAAAGTTTAACTACAAGATGTAAATAGATAGAAGTATACAACTAATATCAGTTTTTTTTAATTAAATATTCATATAATGTGAGTGTAGTTGTCAATAAACATTATAAAACTAGTTTCTTCAAAGATATTGAGGATTTTAAAGGGTTCCCAGATATCAGAATGAATTAATAAAAAAACTACTGGAAGATCTAGAATTACCTTCAAGAAAGGAAACATGATGATATCCAACAAATTTGTAAGTTTTACAATTACAATTTTTAATACATGTACTTATGAAAAACGAATGAAACATATTCCGCAAGTTTTTAAAAGAAGGATGTTCTAATTTATAATGATGGGTTTGGATATTGTCGGAGTATGAAAGGTGAAGGAGTATGATAGTTGACTCGATCTTCAAGAAGATATAACCCATCATTTTTTCTAGCTTTCCCAATCATCTTCCATGCTGGGAGATATTTAAAAAATGCAATAATTAGTAAAAAAAATATGATTTTGCCATTGTGATATTTGGTAAAGTTGTGAATAGATAAAAGTTCAACAACAATGTGAATAGATAAAAGTATACAACTAATAGCGGATTTCTTTTTTGTTAATTATTCATGTCATGTGAGAGCAGTTGTAATAAACATTGTAAAATCAGTGTCTTTAAAGATATTAAGGATATTAAAGTGCTCCCATATATTATAATGAATTAATACAAAATTACTAAAAGATCTATAATTGCTTTCAAGAAAGGAAACAAGATTATATTTAACAATTTTGTAAGTTTTACAACCAAAATCTTTAATACTTGTATTTATGAAAACGAATGAATCATACACCGCAGATTTTTAAAAGAAGAATGTTCTAATTTATAATGACGGGTCTAGGTGTTGTCGGTAGTATGAGAGGTGAAGAAGAAAGATGGTTGACTCGATCTTTAAGAAAGTATAACCCATCATTTTCTCTAGCATGCCCAATCATCTTCCATGTAGTGAGATATTAAAAAAATACAATAATTAGTAAAAATTTTGATTTTGCAGTTGTGGTATTTGGTAAAGTTGTGAATAGATAAAAGGTTAACTATAAGGTGTGGGGAATGTACTCTACCGAGAGTTAATTTGAGGAGAAATTAAGTTGTCTCCCTATCCTATAACAATTTTTAAAGATTCATGTGCAACTTCTATTTTTTATTGCTAGGACAGAGTTTGTATGTTTGAAATATGTCTTGTCTGTCATATGGTCGATGCCCTCTAAATCTGAGGTACATAAAGGTGAAGAACTATTATAGGCACTGTCGGCCGCTGAAATGACTTAATTTTTGAAAATTACCTTTTTGTTGTTGGGCTTTAAAATTTAATTTAATATATATATTGATTTTTGAAAGTAAAATTTTAAATTTTAAAATATGAGAATGGACGGATCTCATTCGTTTAGCAGTTTGAATGAACGAGCGTAATATCGCAAGTAACGCATCTATTCCGAAGAATAGACACCGTACTTAACGATATCAGCTCGATCAAATAAACTACGAATTCATGACATCCGTTACAGTTCACGAACGCTTTATGTGACCGACAAATTCTCCTATTTAATACAAAAGAATTAAATAAGGTTTATATTATATGGGATCTTTAAAGCTCACTATAGAGTGAACCACTATAATCGATTACCCATCGAATGACTAGAAGTCACTCGAGAGAACTCTCGATTTAGATCGGGGTTTCTATCTTCATGAAATCGAAAGGTAGGGTTTTCGACGAAGTGTGGATAAGAAATCCAACGAGTGAAAGGCGCAATGTGGAACGGTTATTTCCAGAGTCAAAGGAAAGAGAGGTTAGGGACGTCACGGATCTCGAGGAGAACCTCGATGACTTCCCAGACTATCCTATGGTTGAGCTTTAAATTTTGGAAATGAATTTATTTAAGTTTTAATCCTGCCAATTAATTATAGGGATTACGTTTGCGATAATATCCGATTATGCGAAACAACGCTGAAGATAGGAGGATTTACGTCGTATCGGACGACGACCTCGGAATCCTAAGCGAGTTAGGGCTTATATTGCACAGCAAGACTATGCAAAGGCCTAAAGGAACAGATAAGGATTTATGTCGCACTAGGCGGACTACCTCGAAGTCCTATGGCTGATCTCAACACATGTTTTGCTGTTGAAGATGGCCGTGCTACCCATTGTGCTAGCTCCAAGCTTCTTGCCGTGAAGAGGTTGAGTTTTCTAATGTGGCAAGTTAAAATGTTCAATCGAAGTGGCTCATGGTCGAGTTCTTCTAAACATCACTATGCAAAGTATGTTTAAAATTGTACGATGTGTAGAGAGGTATAAAGACGCGAAGTAAAGTATGCGAGTAGAATATAGTGCAACGTACTAAAAAGGAGCAGTAGCAAGTATGAATAACACGCTGTAAATGTAAACAAACCTGTATACCTGGGAGATCCGCTATTGTAGCAAGCTTAAGTGCGTCATGCAAGCAAAAGCCAAGTATAAAACAGGAATATCGTCCAGAAAGCTCGAGAAAAGACGGCGAATGACTCACGACAGAAGACTCGAGAAAGTGAGTAACAAAAACAAAGTAAAGTCCTCAAAACCTCGGGAAAATCCTAAAAAAGGACCACGAGTGCTTCATCTAAAAATCATACGAAAAAATCCGAAGAAAACCGCAAGCACTCGGGTCGGGGCTAGGCTCAGAACTGTGTAGTACTGCTCGAGGGTCGTCGAAGGCTACTCGGTCACCCGAGTGTATAGAGCCCCGCTACTCAACTAGAAGGGTGTCCTACTAAACCTATCTCAGGAGAGTGTTCCTCCACCCAATACTGATAATCGACAAGTGGACAATCGGATTTTATAATATGGTTTTAAAATTTGTATTTTTAGCATACATGTGGATTTCAGGCATACAAAAGAGAATTTTATATCAATTTTTGATTTAGTGGAAATATGTTTTTTTTTTTTGCAAAATGTAGTATCATATTCTTATCAGATTTTTGAAAGTTAGGATTGTCCAAGAGTCGATCACTTCGTTGGGTGTAGGGTCACTAACAATCCTAAGAAGGTACGGGTGCCCCGCTTGCCTTATAGCGGTGAATGATACCGTCATCCTACGGTTCACCGGGACACTAGAGCGAGTCCTGGTGTCGTAGGATGGGATATCATTCCTCTCTACCACCGGTGTGCCTTTAGCATCATCGCCGTCATTGCCCCAAGACAAAACAAAACCAAAACCAACTCCGAGTGAAGCGGAGAAAACATGTCAATCAACGGGAAGGGGAAGGAAAGGAGATTAAACCGCCTCCAAATCCGAGAAAGACCAAAACGGGTGGAGGGTTAATCTAAAACGCCCCTAAAACACGTAAGAGTAGAATACTGAAAGCGAAGCCCGAGGTCCTTGAATCAATCCTGAGGATATCACTTTCTTACTTAGGCATAACTGGATCAACCCCAAAAAGGAGTGTCCTTTGCATTCAGATAAAACCAAACAAAAAGAAAGGAAATCCGACAATGTTTTTAAAACCACGTAAATCAAACGGGAAACGAATGACTCGGGGAAAAACCACTACTAGAATCTCCAAACCCGTACTAAAATCCAGATTTTTTTTTTTAAATCTCGAATTAATTTCCAATTCCTAAAACACAGGCTCTCCCAATGGGTTCACCTACAGGCTCGGGACCAAGATTACAGCAGTAGGAGAATCAGTAAACTTCTAATACATAAGAAAGTGAATGTACAAGCCCACAAGCCTCCAAATTAGCACCAATTCCACCAAATGAAGCATCTAAGGCATGTCTTAAGTATCGTGCTCAATTTCTTTCCCACAAGCAAATCAGGAAACATTTCTAAATCGATTCAATCAACCTCATAGACAAGTATAGCAAAAAGCAAGGCCACCACCACATCAATCACCCCACCAAGGCCCTCGGCCAAGGCTACAAACAGGAGAAAGGGCTCACGGCCAAGTTCCTACAAAGGGACGAGCAGAAGTAAAGCCTACCAAAATCCAAATCACCACAATGAGGCTCACGGCCAAGCCCCATACAAGCCTCTCACACTAACCCCAACTCCTCACAGGTGCATGAAAATAAGTCCACTAGATAACCAAAAAGTTCAGCCCATATAAAGCTCAAAGCAAGCTAACACAAAGCCTAAACCCGAGCCATACAAAGGCTAAACTCGAGCCATACAAAGGCTGCAAAGAGTTAGGCTATAGGAATAGCAAGAACCAAAACCGAGCCCCAACATGCCATGGGGACAGCTGCTAGGCAGCAGCAAAAAAAAAAAAAAAAAAAAAAGCCCCCAATTCAAACGCCAAAGGGAACAGCCGCAGGGGTAGCAGAACACCAAACCGAGCCAGACCAGACCCCAACCCGAGCCACCATACGACTAGGATCAAGCCCAGCACAAGGCTAGAACAGAAAAGAGTACAGTAGGAGTGAAAAAACCGATCAAGCTAAAACTGAGCCCAGTACCAAGCAAAAAAAAAGAAAAAAAAAAATACAGCAGGGGTAAAACCGAGCCATTACAGGGCTTAAACCCAGGCCATCACATGGCTACAATCAAGCCCAGCACCAAGCTAAAAAGTAAGAACCATAACCGAGCCCCAAAGTGCCACGGGACAGTGCTAGCAGCGAAGCAAGAACGAAACAAAACAGCCCCCACCTCAAGTGCCAAAGGGGGCAGCCAACATTAATTGAAAACAGAGAAATAAAAGGCTCCTAAACAGGTGCAAAGGAGCAACTATCAAAAACATCAGAAACAGGCTCTCGGGTAGGGGCCAAGACAAGCAAACCGAAACTTCACAAAGCCCCTAAAATCCAACTCAATGTAAGGATGAATCCAAGCTACTGAATTAAGCATGAAGCTAAAGCAAAACACCTCCATATATTCAACATAACAATGTATAGGGCCATTTTATACTTAGCATGAGAACAAACATGGGGCTTCCCAAAGTAAAGTAAAACTTCTCCCTAGCATACCATTTTGACAAAGCAAAGCTACAAGGAGCAAGAAGCCGAGCCCCATACATGCATATCAAAAAGCTAAACAAGTTCCTCCATAACTCATGCCAAACAAGAGTAAGTAAGGGGCCTTATAATGCATACCCCAACATGCTAATAAGAGAGGCTAATACCTTGCCTCAAAAAAAAAAAAAACATATTTTTCATGCCTTAGATAATAGAAAAGAGAGAGAGAAGAGTTCGCAACATAGCCTATCTCATTTCTCTAAGCAAATCACTAACATTTCATATAGAACATGCTCAAAATCTCTATTCCTACTCATGCTTCAATCAATAAAGTACTCCCAAACATCCACATAAGCTCATACTAGCATGCCACTATGTAAAGGAGGTAAGAAAACATCATTTTAAGCAATCAAACAAGCCATTTCATAACACATGAACATCCAACCGAAACTATAAGCAGGTAAAGCTGAACCAAAAGCAAGGGCACGGGCAGCCTGGGCCAAACCGAGAAGGAGAAAAAGGGGAGAAGAGAGTACCGGCTAGCGTAGAGCACACAAGAAGAGCAAAGCAAATCGGGCTCTAATCCAACAACACTTCCCCACCTCCAAGAGAAATCAGCCAACCCTAAATTCATCCTAAAACGGGGCCTTTATAGGCAGAGGAAGGAAAGGAAAACCGCTCCTTACCTGCAGAGCTGGACGCAAGTGGGGGAAGGTTAGGGAGATGGTGACAAAGTGTCGCAGCCAAGAGCCGAGGCTCGGCAGCAGGGGTATGAGTCGAGCAGGAGACAAGGTCGCGCGGGAGATCACGCGAGGTGACCATCTCGTAGGGATAACACTCGAGCAGGGATGGGAGAGAACCGCGTGCGGCTCGAGGAGGTAACGGCCGCAAAGGAGGTGCCACGCTCGAGTGCTGGAGAAGGCCAGCAGCTCCCTCACACTCATGCGGGATGGGCGAGTGTAATCGAGGGGTGAGGCGAGTGATTAGGGCTTGGGGTAGGTTTAAATATGTTTAATATATATTTATATTATTAATTTTATTAAAGTCGAGCCCAAAATCACAATTTTCGCTCCGACAGGCGATCGTCGCAAATTAAATATCAATTTTAGGTAAAAATGACGTTTCGGACGCATCGGCGAAGTCTGTTTCGTCATCCGAGGTTGTTCGGACAACCTCGTCGACGGTCGCGTCGAAAGTGCGTCAAATCCAACATTTTCTGAAATTCTGACTCGACGTCGCTCGTCCTGGCATTCTGGCCTCAATCTTGATTCGTCGCGGAGCGATTGAAATCGTCGAGGCCGCAGATCGAAGAATTTGTGCGCGGTGGTGCAAGAAACGTGCACGAGGCTGTTCTAAGGTCAGGTGGTTCTATGGGAACTCAATTTGGATTCCTAACGTCAATTCCAACCTGCTATGAGCTAGCGGTACGGAATTTCGTCCGGGATTCCAAAAGAGTGACGAAGTGGCTTCAAGCAATCTAAAACGAGGTAGGCCCATTGCTAGGAGTCTAAGATCGTCGGGGAAGCTCCTAAAGCTAGAACCCTAAATCCTAGGAGGAAAACTAAACCTCTACAAAAGTGAGGTCAACAGGCACTAAGAGCAAAAAATTTAGAAATCCCATCATCCTGGATAAGAGAACAAGTTCCTCATGGTTTTTCTGAGGAATTGAAAAAATTCCTTAGTTTGTCGATTTCATCTTCATTGAATCCTTTTGACTATACTAGATAGGCGTGTCCTTTTTTTGGACTTTACTTTCTCCATGGTCTTTCATGAATTTTCTAGCATTTCTCTTTGTTGTGCATTTCCCTTTTGTAGTAGTTGCACCAGAGATTTCTTTTGAAAGGAGGATATGTCCTTCTTTTGGAGAAAGTTGTGACAGAAAGTCACTTTACATGGGATTCAGAATTTGCCATGACAAATATCTTAAGGGCTCACTGTTCTTCTTTCTTATTCTGCTTGAGCGAGAGAGAATACTTCATTCAAAGAAAGGAGATTTCTTTGCTTAAGGCTTGAATTCAAATTTGGTCATACTCACTGTTGAGCCCTGGCAAAAACTCAAAGCTACTCTCTCACTCGCTAAATTTTGTAAGGATCGCCGCATCCTTACAACAAGACATCTTGAGATCTTTGTGGTAATCCAACTCTAACTAGTAAGTTTTCATGGTATTAAAGTATTCAATGACAAAAATGCTAACTTGTTTGATAGTAGTGAGTTTTGACTTGATTTCATAGATGTGTGCAACAACTTTCACCTTTGAGTAGGTTTGTTTAACTGTATCCCAAAACTCTTTTGAAGTGGAGAGAAATATAGAATGTCTGCTAATCTCTGGTAGCATGTTTTTCCACAACTATGTCATAATCATGGAATCAGTTCTTCCCAAAGAAAAGCCTTTGGATCTTTGGGCTCCGGAGATAGATTCACAAGGTGGTGTATCTTTCTCTTTTTCCTTAGAAATGTCTTCACAATTTGAGACCATTTAAAGTAATTTTTCTTATTCTAGTGATAAGATGTTTGAAATACTTGGAGTTCTCCTTTGTTCTAATTTTCAACATTATTCATTGTTGATTCCTTTGATAGGAAGTCAAATAATCCATGCATCTTGAAAAGAATGAGAGTTTGACAAGATAGATAAGGTTGGAATTGGAGACCTTAACATTAAATAAGAATAAACTTTGAAAGAGGAAACCCTATTTCTAGAGAATAAGAACAAAATTTGGAACAAGCACCCTAATCTTGCTCAGATACTATATATAGAAAAAAAGTAATGAGAAAAACTCTCTTGCATTTTTTTTTCTCTTTTCTGTACAAGTTGGAAGGTATATGTACTACTCCCAGAGGCATTGCAAAATAGAAATAAATCTAAAAAGAAGGGAAAAATAATTAGGGGTCAGTGATCCTATAGGAAAGCACATGAATTACAATTTGAGGGTCGTATAGAGACAAATCTAATGGTAAAGAGCCTCGATCCGTGCTCCTTCATCTAACGATATAGAACCTCAATTCGTGTACTTTGATCTAACGATACGGAGCCTCGATTCATGTGTCTTGATCTAACGGTACAGATCCTCGACCTTTTTTCCTTAACTTCTGTGTTATCATGGGATTAGAAATTTAACAGTAGCATTGTTCGTATATTGATGCGGCATGGAATTTAAATTGTGATGGTATTCTTTACTTGAAGCAAAATGATTACTCTCCTTCCACGTAATTTTCAATATTACTAGCAAATGAAACATGAGAACAAAACATCCGTCAAGAATTTTTAAGTTCTTTTGATCGTTAATTTGTTGTATCAAAAACCTTCAGTGGATTATTTCAGATGCTTGACTTAATAATTTGGATTTTCAATAGATAGTATTTTGAATTGCTTGAAATTAAATGCATAGGTGGTTGTTAATATTTGAATGATATTTGATGACTTCCATTAGTGAAATATGTGGGTAATTCTATAAATTTTAAATGGGGCTCTATATTCCATTCGGCTGTCATTTTAATTTAATATGCTTGATGAATGTGAATGGTTAAATTACAATGAAATATATTAGAATTCAATAGTTTTGATGTTGTAACTGATAGTCAACATTGTGAGTAGTCAACATTGTGATATCAAGTTTGATGATCATACATAAATGTTCATTTTATATGTGTCTCATAATCAATTTGGATTTATGCCGGGCAGGTCTACTATGGAAGCTATACATTTATTGAGAGGTTTGATGGAGAAGCACAGAGATAATAAGGAGGATCTACATTTGATTTTTATTGATTTAGAAAAAACTTACGATAAGGTTCCTAGAGATGTTCTTTGGAGAGTCCTTGAGAAGAAAGGTGTTGATATGACTTATATTCAAGTCATTAAAAATATGTATACTAGAGCTGTTACATGTGGTCGAACTGAATGAGGATTGACTAAATATTTTACTATTTCTGTTGGTTTACATCAAGGATTGGTGTTAAGCCCATATCTTTTTGCTTTATTTATAGATGGTCTTACTGGGCATTTACAAGAGGATGTACCTTGGTGTATGCTTTTTGCTACTGATATCCTCCTCGTGGATAAGACGAGAGAAAAAGCCTAGGAAAAACTTGAATTATGGAGTTGTACATTGGAGTCTATAGGTCTTCGTTTGAATATAACTAAAACTGAATACATGGAATGTAATTTTAGTAATAGTAGCTCTAGTGAAAGAAGTGTAACTTTGGGTGATCAAATTATTAAAAGGTGTGAACGATTTAGATATCTCGGGTTCATTGTTCAAAGCGATGGTGATATAGATGGGGATGTTAATAGTAGAATTTAGGTTGGTTGGTTGAAGTGGAGGAATGCGTCCGGCCTGTTGTGTGATAGAAAAGTACCGCTTAGACTGAAAGTAAAATTTTATAAGATGGTGGTGAGACTTGCAATGCTCTATGGTGCTGAATGTTAGCCTTTAAAAGAGAAGCATAATGTTAAGTGTTGCCGTGATGAGAATGATAGGTGGATGAGTGGCTTTACACTTAGAGACAAAATGCGAAATGAATATATCCGTAATAGGGATGGTGTTGCACTAGTGACAGATAAAATTAGAGAGTCGCCTTAGATGGTTTGGTCACATTAAACGTCGACCACCTGATGATCCGATTAGGAGTATATGTTTTAGATACAACTTATGTTAAGAAAGGCAGAGGTAGACCTAGGAAAACTTGGGCATATTGCATAAAAAATGATCTTAATTTATTAGAATTAAACAAAAATTTGACACTAAATAGGACACAATGGAGAAAAAGGATTCATGTAGCCGACCCCACTTAGGGCCTGTTTGAGGCGGCTTATATGATGCGTTTGCGTTTTGAATACGCGGAGGGCGTGTTTGTTTAGTGCGTTTCCACGGTTTAACTAAAAACGCAAACGCGACCGCGGGCTCGACCCCGCAGCCCGCGTTCTTACCTTCGACAATTACGCGCCTGCCCTTAAACTCGCTTCTCTTCCTCTCTTCCACTGTCTCTCCTCTTCCAACCTTGATCGGTGCCATCGCAGACTAGTTTGTAGGTCCAATCTTGGATATGCTATTCAATACTTGCTCAGATTACTTGCAAGATCAGTTCAGATGGCAGACACGCATGAAGGAGGAGCTAGAGAGGCTACGAGAGAATCACCCCAAGATCCAAGCTGTCGCCTCAATTTACCCCCAAGCAACAGATCACAGATCGAAACCAGGAGCTGGAGAAGCAGCAACAGAGCACATGGAGCTTGAGAAGAACAGGAGCTGATTAGATGAATCATGGAGAAAACAAAGACGTGTTTTGCAATCCCTAGTTTTTTTTAATCTTTTTCTAAAATTGCTCGCAAATTTTGCAAAGACGGCAAATTTGATTTTAAAATTGAGAAGAACAGGAGCTGATCAGACGAATCATGGAGAAAACAAAGACGTGTTTTGCAATCCCTATTTTTATTTAATCTTTTTCTAAAATTGCTCGCAAATTTTGCAAAGACGACAAATTTGATTTCAAAATTGATCCCAACTCGGAGAGGCTGGAGGTGGTTGTGCTGATAAAGTTTCAGCTGAGGTCAGTACTATCCTTCATCTTGTAAAATGGAGGATAGGCTACCTATTTTGAAGTCACTCGCAGCTTATTAAAAGTGTCTAAAATCTGCTGTGCAGTCCAACAAATTCTTGCTTGTTTTGGATGACATTTGGGAGGAGGATATGAGCAATTGGGAGAATGTAATCTAACCTGTAGTTTATGGAAGTTTGGGAAGTAAAATTTTGTTGACTGCTTGAATGGATTTGGTTGTAGAGATGATTGCAAATGTGATGAGAAAATAAGAAAGAAATATTGATATTAAATGGCTTGGAGGAGAATCAGTGTTTGAAGCTACTCAATACTCATGCATTTGATGGTGTAGAGAAACGTGCTGCTCATAAACAATTAAAGCACATTATTTGTTTGATAGTTATGTTGCAAGCGTAGAACCACAATTGGGTTTTAATAACATTTTGTCAATCTTAAGAATAAGCTTTACATTCCTCCCAAAATCTCTACAAAATTATTTCATATTTTGTAGCATATTCCCACTTTATCATCAGTTTGATGAGGTGAATATCTTATTTTTTTGCTTCTCAAGTATCAAATATATTGCTATGACAGTTCTGCTGCAAACAAATTTACTGCACAGGGCATAATAGTCACTTATCTATAATAAGCTGCAAATCAGCTGTTTTTCAAACGCACAAATCAAACAGTCAGCCAGGTTATCAAATAAGCTGCGGATCAACAACTTATCAGAATAAATAGCTTATCTGGATAAGCTAAATAAATTGCATTGCCTCAAACGTACTCTTAGTGGGATTAAGGCTTTGTTGTTGTGCACACACACAAATATGGAAAACCATATATATATATATATATATATATATATATATATATATATATATATATCAATGTTATCAAAACGTAAAGCACAATGAGATGCACAAGACTTTATTTTTGCTTTAAAGCATAAAACACAATACGATGCACAAGATTTTATTTTCGCTTTAAAGCCAAAGCATAGAGCAATGTGGCACTTTTGTTAATTAAAATGCTAATAGGTTATATAGAACTATTTTTGTATTAATACATTCACGGGCAATTATAAAAGATAAAGTATTTATTATACGATTTAAAAGTTCATATAAAATAGAAGAGTATGGTATAATATCTAGTTAAAATTTAGGGTGAATTTGAAAGTTAAAATTTCAAACAATTTCTAACAGTTTATTGTAATAATCAGAAACCTAAAAATTGCAAAACAAATCTTGTTAATGAAAGCAAAATCTAAAATTTTAAACTTAAATAAATTAATAAAGCCTCAAGTGTAATAATAATAAAAAAAGTTAAATCAATTTTGTAGTTGGCATCTATTTCATTCACATAATTCATTTCTCTTTCAATGCTTTGAAGAGCTCTTCGCTCGCAAATAATGCACGACAATGAAGTGAAGCGATTCATGCTTTGTTTTGCTTTAGATGTGAAGCGCGCTTTTAAAAACATTAATATATATATATATATATATATATATATATATATATATATATATATATATATATATTTTTTTTTTTTGAGAAAAACCCAAAGAGCTAATTTTATTGAAAAAGAAAAGATACATCAAGCGTGTGTGAGAAGACCCAAAAGAATCACTCTACCAAATGATAGCAACAGACAATAAAACCCCAACATAAAGCGATACAGACTCAAAACAATTCTAAAACAACAACAACAACAACAACAACAAAGCCTTATCTCACTAAGTGGGGTCGGCTACATAAATCCTTTTTCTCCATTGCGTCCTTTTTAGTGTCAAATTTTCGTTTAATTCTAATAAATTAAGATAATTTTTTATGCTAAAAGCCCAAGTTTTCCTAGGTCTACCTTTGTCTTTCTTAACATAAGTTATATGTAAAACATCTACTCTCCTAATTGGATCATCAGGTGGTCGACGTTTAATGTGACCAAACCATCTAAGACGACTCTCTCTAATTTTATACGTCACTGGTGCAACACCAACCCTATTACGGATATATTCATTCCGCATTAAGACATACAAAACAAAACAATTCTAAAACATACAAAACAAAACAATTCTAAAACATACAAAACAAAACAAGAAGCTAGGGATGAGCTGTTTTTGTCCTACCTTTTCCTCTAGTTTTACTGACGGAGCCAGATATCAAACTTTGAAGTGTCCTGCCATTGCCAGGAGTAACCAAAGTATCATCAATTAAGTTTTCAAGCTGGAGTGTGCCGTGCCCCCAGCCTTCTTCTTCCGCCAAGAAGTGTAAACCTGCCATTCTTTATCTGAATATTGGCTCATGCGATCCTCAGTCAGATTAGATGGTAGAACCTCAGTAGAAGAAAAGTCAGCAGTTGCAAAAGCGGGAGGTTCAGTGTGTAATGTCACCTCTGCACCAGGTGCTTCCTGAAGAAGAGCTATAAGACTGTCCTGATTTGCAATCTGAATATTCTCTTGCAGAAAGGTCAGAAGTAGGGGCCAACTCCGGTCTTTTGGTGAGTCCCTCCTCAGGTGGAGCCAATGTGTCCAGAGCAGTGGGTAGTTCCTGAATTACATCAGGTACCAATACCTGTCTTGTGGTAACTCCCTCCTCTGGTAAAGCCAATGTGTCCATAATAGCGTGGTCCTGCTTTTTACTATAGGTTCTCAACTGTGGGTGCGATCTGAAACATTTCTCTTGTGGGTGTCGGAACATCTTGCAGTGTTTGCAGTAGTAAGGTTTTTGTTCCATAATGTTTTTTTGCCAATAACCATTGTGAGCAGAACCAAACCAGATTTCGTCTGCATCTGTTAGTGTAATATACCTCTTAATCACAATCCTTACAGTGGAAGGCTTTGAGCAATGAACTGTAGGTGTGTCTACCTGCATAGGTTTTTCAAGGAAATTCTTAATTGCATATATGATAGGATAGTCAAAGAATTAAAGCTTGAGTTCAGGTAATGAGAACCAGATAGACGCAAAGGGGGGTTCTTGACTGAGATCAAAATCAGAAGTCCATTTGAGCAACTTCATAGGTTTTCCCTCAATTGTAATAATTTCTTCAAGAAAATCATCTTGTAGTATTCTTCAATGCACAGCTGAATCAAAACATGTCTTCCGTCGAGAAGGCCCACTTGCTAATCCCCAACTAGCTTGAAATCTTCGAAAACCTTCACGATATTCTCCATCTTAGGGCAACCTAGTTGGAACTTGTCAATTAGTATAAATTTGTGTTTTTCAGCAAGAGATGAGATTTAAACAACAGAGAATAATAGCGCTGATTTGCCCGCCTTTTTCCATACTCTTTTGATGAGATCGCAATCACTGTGTCCTGCAACAGAATCATGGTATGACTGGGGGAAAATCAAACTGTCGGTGAGTTGGAAAGGAGAGCTGCGTTTGTGAGCCACTGTAATATTAGAGAGTTTGGCGGAGTTGTCACTGGCGAGGGCGGCGGCATAGGAAAGTCCTGAAGCCATTAGTGTGCTTCACACAAGTCACAGGACAACTCGGCCAAAGTCAATGACCGGAGAAGCAGGTCTGTCCTTGGCCTGGTAGCAGAGGGTGTCGAGCAGTGCAGACCGACTGGAGGGCGTCGAGCAGAGACACAGTTCGGAGAACGAGCAGAGACGACGTCGGGAGAGACCGAGGAAACGCCGCACAGGATCGCCCGAGGACGACGAAGGCTCAGCACCAACGCCGCACGCGACGAGATGACAGTGTGCGATGACCGACAGCGCTCTGCGACGCGACTGAGGACCATGTGAGAAGGCTCAGCCAACACCGTGCGAGCCTGTATTGGAGTTGAAAGAAACAATAGCCAAGCACAACGAAGATGGGGACGATGAGGTGGAGCCGGAGGTTAACTCCGGGTTTCGCCCGCTGGCGAAACCCTAACGGAGCTCACGGCTATTTTGATATATATTTATATATATATATATATATATATATATATATATATATATATATATATATATATATATATATATAGAGAGAGAGAGAGAGAGAGAGAGAGAGAGAGAGATGTATATATACATATACATGTACTTATTTAACATCCAAATCTTAAACATCACATAAAAATACCACTATTATTACATATTTTTATGCATATGCTGTAATGTGATTATGACCAAGTGTTACAAATGTAAATATCAAACTATAGGCGTTTGATATGTAAATCTATAATAATTGTGTGGTGTGTGTGTGTGTGTGTGTGTGTGTATGAAAATATGATACTCAATAGGACAAAATGGAGAAAAAGGTTTCATGTAGCTGACACCACTTAGAAGGATAAAGGGCTTGTTGTTGCTGTTGTAGTGTGCGCACACGCGCGTGTGCAGTTGAATATTAAAACTAGTGGTAAATATAACTTTTGAGGATTTTCATGGTCATATTGTGAATTTGATGGATTAAATTTTGCAGAGGTTTATTTCAATTGCATGATAGGATGATTTGGTTTTTCAATGTGTCAAATCGTTCAAATTGCTTAAAATTAAATGTGAGGCTAGTGAATATATTTGAAGGGTATCTGATGATTTCATTGGTGAGATATTTGGGTAATTTTAAACTTTTCATTTGGCCATCCTGTTGATTTAATATGTTATAAATGTGAATGGTTGAATTACTACGAACTGGAATTTAATATTTATAATGTTGTAGGTGATAATCAACACTATGACACTGGGTTTGAAGATCATATGCAAGATAAATAAAATCAGGAGAGGAATCATCACTCTTTTGGGTGGACAAAAATTCATTTCACACTTGCTATATACATATAGTTATAGAATATGGAGAAGAATCATAATTTTCTTTCTACATTTGTTTTTTGTGTATGCTAGTGCGGTCATTCTGTACATTTAATGAAGTTTTGCGTACATGAGATGTAAATTTCAAGCCCTTTTCTTATGATTTTAGTCAGACGTAAAACTCTGGTAAGTGAAGGACATAGTTCTAGTTTTAAAGGGCTGAAATGTCAGAGATGAATGCTAAGAGTAATAATCTTCAAAATTGTGGAAAGAATGTAACTTGGTTGGGATTGATACCGAATGCATCTTTAAATATTATTTGTATTTGTGAACTTCTTTAATGCTTTACTAGAGGATTGCCTTTTCAAATAAGTTCAAATTTGAATCCTGAATTATTATATTAAATTATCTTTATGCTTCTTCAACCCTGCAGACCTTCATCGCCCAAGAACAGAGGTGCCTATCAAGACTTTGGATCACCGATAAACCATGCTGGACAGTACAGTATATGTCTGAGATAAAAAGGCGAAGAGTCTATATTAAACTGCTTGAATCAACCAAAGCTGAAGGTAATAGTGGAGTAAAAATGATCAGTTTGTACTTCTTATATGCCACAATGCCTATTTGGATCATGTTCTTCGCCCTTGGAGTGTCTTCTGACAAGGAAGTTTTTGAGATGATTGATCTGGATGGCACCAGCACTGATGTGGTAAACATGATATTGGCAACCATTAGAGATGCTGATGGGATTTGTGAGGGTTTTCGTAGAGGAGGAAAAGCTCGTGAGTTTGTAAACAAACTCATTAAAGATGCCAAGTTTCCACCAACTGAATCTTTTGATGAATACATTAATAAATTTCTGTTTCCTGGCATCACTGGATTGAGGCAGAAAGCTCTTTTTCTCGGATACATGATAAAATGCCTTCTTTTATCGTATATGGGTAAGAGAAAGTGTGATAACAAGGATGATTTTAGGAATAAAAGGCTAGAATTAGCCGGTAAGCTTCTTTCAAGAGAGCTGTGGTCTCACATAAGACATGCGGAGCGGCGTATGGTTAAAGCTATGCAGAGAGATTTGAATGGGGATGAACTGCAGTTTACTGAAAGATATTTGGATTCTTCCATTATCACCAATGGCTTAAACAGGGCATTTTCCACTGGGCAGTGGTGTCATCCTTATAAGAGGACGGAGAGGACTGCAGGCATTGTTGCAACTCTAAGAAGAACCAATCCTCTACAGTTAATATCAGATCTTAGAAAGACACGTCAATCTGTCTTATACGCAGGAAAAGCAGGAGATGCCAGATATCCGTTAGTTGCTTTTCTTCTTTTCATTCATTTAAAAAATATTGGTTGTTGACTATGTTTAAATTGAACGAGTAAATCTCTATGGTTCTATAATCAGTTTGTTTTATCGCATGATTTTGTTTCACCAGTCTTTCTTATGACAAAATGGGATATCTTTCCATGTCATACTTGCAGATCATAATTTCTTTCTATTGTTTAGAGTGGTTGTCATTTACTTTGCAGCTCTGTAACTTTGAATAGCTTTCATTTGCAGCTTTGTTATTACGATGCAAATGAATTCCATTTGTGATTAACTATTGAATTAATTTTATTTAACTTAATGAAATTTGCTTGTAGGAATCCTTCTTATTTTGGAAGGCTGTGTTTCCTGTCTACTCCAGATGGAGAGAACTGTGGGCTGGTTAAGAATTTGGCTATCACTGCTCTTGTTAGCTCAAAGCTATCGGAAACCATTATTGAGGTATTGATATCATGTGGAATGGATAAACTGGAAGGGGCTCCTCTCTCCTCGTTGAGCAAAAGGGTAAAGGTATTACTAAATGGGGAATGGATTGGAGTCTGCCGGGATGCTGAGTCATTTGTCTCTAAATTTAAACAATTGAGGCGTGCTGGGCAAATCCATCCCCAGGTTAGTGTCAATCGTGAGGTTATTGGATATATAGTCCCTACTACTTGATTTCACTTGCATATTGCTTCAACAAATAAACTATAATTTATTACACAAATTTTGGTTTTTTTTTCCAAGTTGCAAGACTTTTTCTATCTGTTCGCTGATCAAGCATAAATCAGATTTTTCTGTTAAGGAATCTTTATGACAAGTATACATGTTACAAATAGCCATAGTGAAATATTGAAATGGGATTCATGTAACCTTCATCTTTGTGGTGAGATATTTAGAAACATCAGTAATAAATTATCCTCTTGCATAATGGTTTTTTTTCTATACAGTGATGGTTACGTGAACTCCACCATATTGAGATCGTATGCTAGCTGAATTTAATTTAAAAAAAATCAAAATCAAGATCTATCTGTTCACTGATCAAGCATAAATCAGATTTTTCTGTTAAGGAATCTTTATGACAAGTATGCATGTTACAAATAGCCATAGTGAAATATTGAAATGGGATTCATGTAACCTTCATTTTTGTGGTGAGATATTAAGAAACATCAGTAATAAATTATCCTCTTGCATAATGGGTTTTTTCTATATAGTGATGGTTACGTGAACTCTACCATATTGAGATCATCTGTTAGCTGAGTTTAATTTAAAAAATCAAAATCAAAATCATCTTCAAATTCTTGCCGCCATCAAATCACTTTCATACAAACTCTAGTTCACCACCACACATCTCCTTCTCCCTCATCTTCCTATCCTCTCTCTATTGCCTGCAAATGATCAAATGACAATGAAGCCATGAAAGGGTTAATGTGTGATGTGAGCTCACTGTAGAAAACCTGTTCTTAGAGGTGTTGAAGAAGTCAATGGCGAAGAAGTCAGGAATTTGCGATGGGATTTCTGTGCAGCAGGCCCTGATAAGACCAACAACTTTTAAGTTGAAGATGAGTTTGTGAAATGAGCTCTATATTGATCTTCTAGATCACATAGTTGCCATTGTGCATCTCTATGCCTTGCCTCAGCCACATGTCAGCAAACTCTTTGGCCAACTTCCCTGAGCTTGCTGTTGTGACTAGCTTAGTTGCTCGTTCTCAAATCTCGCTCTAACCATCGTCAATCAACCATGACGTCAACTCGTCGTCTTCCTTACTGAAATAAGACCACAATCCTTGTTGATTGGCCTTCATGTCCTCCATCTAACACCTCTGTTTTGACTCAAACTTTGATTCACCACCACACCTTGGCAACAACCTTGTATTTCCATGTAATATTATTGAACCTTTCTTTCTACCACCTTAACAACTTCTCAGTTGTCAGCAAACCACAGATTCATTGTCACAACCTGAACCTTGGGCTTAGAATTTTTAAGGTGAGAACAAATTGTCATACAATGAAATACAAATTTTATCATTGATTAATACAAATAGTCATTCAAATAAATTCAAAGATCCACTAACGATTAAAAATATAAAAGTAAAGTAATTGAGAATATAATATCTTCCTTTAGCTTGGCTATATCTTGTATAAACTTTTTTCTTACTATCACTCATTTTCTAATCAGAAGCTTGAACCTGAAATGTTAGTTTATAATCAGAGTGAGCTATCAATAACAATGAATTCTCATACTTCTAAATTATAGTAATGTAGCGAACAAGAAAATAATATACATATCGATTAAACAAAAATAAATTAATATAAAAAATAAATGATAATTTACTCATTCAATTTATAATTTAAAGTTGCTCGTAGTATTCTATCATAATGTTTATTATTTTATCTTATCTATATCTTATTGTTTATATTTGTCATGTGAATATTGTCAAGTTTTACCAATTAAACTACATCAATATCGGTATTTTTTTTTTAATTACATTGACAAATATCTAAGCATCTCCAGTTAATACTCCAAGGGGATAAACTTTATCAACCAATCATGGAGTAATGCATCAAAATAATCCCCTGGCTTTTTACATGGGGTCATTTTAGTCCTAAAGTCTATAAGTGTCAAATTAATCCCCAAACCTTTTAAACTAGGGCTGTAACAGTCCTCTGTTGGAATTATTTTAACTCGTACTAAAACAGTCTGGGGATTAAATTGACACTTTTAGAAACTCAGGGACTAAAATGACTTCATTCAAAGAGTCAGGATTATTTTGATACTTGTCTCAGAAATCATGTATAAGCAAGCATTCAATGTAATTTGTATCATTCATATTTTTATTTCATTCAATTCAATTTATAATTAATTATACTTGTTTTCTAGTTAACATTTAAATCACACCTAGTTAACAAGGGCAGCAAGATGGTTCACTATGATGAGAGGACTGGAGCAGTGATGACAGCAGGTATGGAGGATTAGAGCAGCAGCGGCATCGAAAGAGAAGGGCTGGAACGGCGATGGCAGCGATCATGGGCAGCTTGTACAGCACTGGGGGATGCGGTGGACTGCAGATGGCAAAAAGAGGGCTGTCCTGGGCAGCGGCGGCAAGGAAAATGACAAGACAGCAAGAAAACTGCAGGAAAACAGCAAGCAGAGGCTGTTCCGGGTGGCTGCAGTAGGGAATAGAGAAGATAATCATAATCTCGGGAGAGATATAGCCGGAGCACCACCCAAACCCTTGGATATGGCCCTCGAACGGAAAAAGTGACACTGGCAGTTGTCCCAGTACAAAACATACAAAAAAACTAACCCTAAAACATCTGCAAAAAAAATATAAGGTATTAGGATAACTAGGGAGGGCCCCACTCCTCTTGGTAGCAACCATGGGCCAAAGGAGGGCCAGAATACATCTCCAATCCCTTTACCAGTTCAGTCCAGGTGAGGCATTTGCTGGGCCAATTTTTTGACGCTCCGCGTCATTCCTGGTCGCGGCAGGCTTCCAGACACCCATGTCAGGTCTGGTCCTGGTATTTTTGTGTGAAGAAAAACTATTCATAAAGTATTCCATTTCATTTGGACTTAGGATTAATGCTGGTGAATGGTTTTTTGTATTGTCAATACTGTCTACATGAATGCTTGAACATTTGTTTTTAATAGAAAAAAATTCATCTTAAAATTTGTTATTATTCTATCTACTTGACTTGATTAGATTAATTGGTTTTTAAATAATATTTTTGTTTAGTTCTTATCCTGTTTGTTTAACGTAGGTGGAAATTAAAAGGGATGACCGCCAGAAAGAAGTCCGCATATTTACCGATGCTGGGAGAATCCTGAGGCCTCTAGTTATCGTTGAGAATCTGAAGAACGTGAACAAATATAAAGGAGGATTTGCCTCTTTCCAGTCTCTTATGGATGCCAAAATTATTGAACTCATAGGTGTGGAAGAGGAAGAAGACTGTCGAACTGCGTGGGGAGTCAAGTATCTTTATAAGAAGGATGATAAACAGCCTATCGTTAATTATACCCATTGTGAATTGGATCTTTCATTCCTATTGGCTTTGAGCTGTGGAATCATTCCATTTGCTAACCATAATTTTGCAAGAAGGGTCCTTTACCAGGCAGAAAAACACTCTCAGCAAGCAATTGGCTTCTCAACAACCAATCCTGATATCAGAGTGGACACTCTCACTCACCAGATGTACTACCCACAGAAGCCACTTTTCAGAACTATGACAGCTGAGTGTCTGGGTATGTCTGATTACCGTTTTGGAAAGGGCCATATTGTAAGACCTGAACTTTTCAATGGCCAAAATGCTATTGTTGCAGTAAATGTTCACCTGGGATATAACCAGGAAGATTCATTGGTTATGAATGAAGCTTCAGTGCAACGGGGGTTGTTCCGTACTGAACATTTTAGGAGCTACAAAGCTGATGTTGACAATAAAGAAAATTCCTTGCGTCTTAAACCAAAAGATAAGGTAGATTTTGGTAAAATGCAAAGCAAAAGGGGTCGTGTAGACAGCCTTGAAGATGATGGCCTGCCATATGTTGGTGCATATCTAAATAGTGGAGATATTGTTATAGGGAAGGTTGCGGAATCTGGAGAAGATCATGGTATAAAACTGAAGCACACGGAGAAGGGTGTGGTGCAGAAGGTGCTGCTTTCTTCTAACGATGAGGGGAAGAACTTTGCTGTTGTGACATTGAGACAGGTATGTTTTTTTTTGGTATCTGTTTGTACTACCCTTTTACTGGAAAATTTTTAAATATTTCTGATCTTGCTTATATTTAAAGGATTCATGTCATAGTTTCTTGACAATTTTTATGCCGGTTGTCAACAACTTAATGAAACCCTCTATTTTTCACATCTAGGACTTTGGGATCCGAAAATGGCAACGTAAAAAAGTGATTTTAATTTATTAGCATTAAATGAAAGTATGACACTGAATAGGACACAATGGACGGAGAAAAATGATTCATTCGGCCGACCCCACTTGATGACGAGCTTCTTCTTGTTGTTGTAATCCTGCTTAGATATGAGCTACTAGGGAGTCTTATGGACTTTATAATTTCTGGAAATTTTGTCTAGTATTAGGATCAAATTTATTTTTGCATTTGAAATAAACCTGCCCACAGAATCTGGGATCTTCTAATCCTTATTGCAAGAGGGAGTGTTTGAAGCTGTTAGTAGGTTGCCTCCATTAAGCTTCATAGATTTAAATCTTCCCTCTCCATAGCGCATATGGTTGTTGATGCAGTGCAATAAAACTAAGTTTAGTCAAGATAAATGCACTTGTCATAGCCTAAACAAAATGAGTCAAACAGGGCTTGAATTGAAATGAATCAATTTAATTTTTGAGCTTTTTGGGCCCATATTTAATTATGATCCAATTTTCTATATTATTTATTTATTTTGTTGAAATGTCCTTTTAGATACCATCGAATGTAAATTTGAATATTCGATTGGTTTGGATTTAATTTCAAATTGGATTAAGTTTGATTTTAAAAGTTTTAACCCTATTCATATATGTTGGGAGCAGCGTCTCATGTTCAAATCATTAGTTAACGATTATTGATTTTAGATGAATGAAATTATTCACTAGTTCAATAAGGTGCTTTCTCTTTATCCATGTTACCTACATAGTAAGTCGTTTGAGACTTATTTAAGTGCTTTGTATAATTCCTAGCTATTTCGTGAATACGTATGATGCTTCTTTTATAATGCTGACCTTTTTATATGCTATTAATATATTGATGTGATAACCCTTATGCAAACAATAGTGCTTATCCAGGGACTTCTGCCTTTGGACAATTTGATGACAATTTCTTATCATACATAAAGGGTATGTTTGGGGCAGTTGTAAAAAGCTGATGCGCAATAGCTATAGCAGAAGCTGCTTTGCAGAATTGATTGTTTGCTTATTTTTTTGCAATTTTGAAATAGCTGTATTGGAGTTATTTCTAAACAAATGACATTTTTGCTCAATTACACAGTAAAATACACCCGAAACATTGCTATTAAGCAACAAAATATGCCACATTTCATCTATTTTTCATGAAAACAAAATATACACAACACCCGAAACATTGCTATTAAAAAATCAACCACAATATTTTATCTATTTTTTTCAAATTCTCACTCAACAACAACAACAACAACAACAACAAAACCTTATCCAACTAAGTGGGGTCATTTACATGAATCCTTTTTCTGCATTGCGTCTTATCGAGTGTCATATTTTCATTTAATTCTAATTGATTTAGATCTTTTTTTATACAATACGCCCAAGTCTTTCTAGATCTACCTTTGACTTTCTTAACATAAGTTGAATCTAAAACATCAACTCTCCTAATCGGATCATCAGATGATCAGCTTTTAATGTGACCAAACCATTTAAGACGACTCTCTGATTTTATTTGCCGGTGGAGCTACACCAACCCTATCACATATATATTCATTTCACATTTTGTCTCTAAGTGCAAAGCCACTCATCCACCTAAGCATTCTCATCTCGGCAACACTTAACTTTGTTTTATGCTTCTCTTTTAAAGATCAACATTCAACGCCATAGAGTATTGCAGGTCTCACAACCACCTTATAAAATTTTCTTTTCAGTCTAAGCAATACTTTTCTATCACACAATAAACTCGAAACATTACTCCACTTCAACCAACCAACATGAATTCTACTAATAACATCCCAATTTATATCACCATCACTTTGAATAATAGACTCGATATATCTTAAGTGCTCACACCTTTTAATAATTTGATCACCCAAATTTATGACTTTGTCGCTAAAGCAACTACTACTAAATTTACATTCCATGTATTTTGTTTTAGTTCTACTCAAATGGAGGCTTTAATAATCCAATGTAGACCTTCATAATTCAAGTTTTTCCCGAATTTTCTCTCTCTAGTCTTATCCACAAGAAGTATATCATTAGTGAAAAGCATAAACATACACCAAGGTACATCCTCCTGTAGATGTCCCGTAAGTGCATCCATAACTAAAGCAAAAAGAAATGGGCTTAAAGCCGATTCCTGATGTAATCCAACTGAAGTAGGAAAATATTTGGTCAATCCTTCTTCTGTTCTAGCACAACAGTTCTAGTAATACATACCTTTAATGACTTGAATATAAGTCATATCAACACCTTTCTTCTCTAGAACTCTCCGGAGGATACCTCTTGGAATCTTGTCGTAGCTTTTTCTAAATCTATAAAAATCATATGTAGATCATCCTTATTCTCTCTGAACTTCTCCATCAAACCTATATCTGAACCGACTCTAGGAGTATAAGCACTTATAATATTAAAAATCTTAGTATCAATAATAATCTTAAGGGCTATAATTCTATCTCTAATTCTACTAATTTTTACAAAATTATCTTTCAAACTCTTATTTATAATTACATCTACACTATTTGTAGTGCGATTCTTACTTGAATACCAAAATTTAAAACCTATGTTATCAATCTCCTTGGCCCTTTCTCCAACCCATTTAGTTTCTTGGGTAGATAAAATATTTATCTTTCTATGAATTTTAATATCAACTAATTTCATTAATTTACTTGTGAGAGTACCTATATTTCAAGGTCATATTCTAATATTAATTTCATGGACTAACTTATTTATCCACATCTGTCTGTAATCTGAGAATCCTTGCTTATTTGACACTACACCCGGACGTCGGCGTAGCGGCCCTTGCATAATTTTCATTGTATTCAAGCCATACAATACGTCACTTTCATGGGACGCTCTAGTATTTACAAAATGATCAAAATGATTAATGTCATGACTTTTCGACAAATTTTGCGCTAGCTATCGACTACCTAAAGCAACCCTCCACTCTTCACATCCTAGGCTTAAGACCCGACAATGACAGTATTTTTAAAATTCTCACTCAAATGTCAAAATTCATGATAAAATCTCAATCCATATTCATAAAATATGCAACATCCAAAACATTGCTGCTAATAAACCCAACATCATCTTTCATCTATTTTTCAAATTTTCACTCGAATATTAAAATTCAGGATAAAATCTCAATCCATATTCATAACTTACACAACACTCTAAATATTGTTGTTGACAAATCCACCGCCATCTTTCATCAAGTTTTCAAATTCTCCCTCAAATATCAAAATTCATGATTAAATCCCAATCCATATTCATAACATACACAACACCTGAAATATTGATATTCACAAATCCAACACCAACTTGTATCCATTTCTCAAATTCGCACTCAAATATCTAAATAATGTCGGGAAGAGCAAACCACAAACCAAGCTTTGGGGTGTTAGGTATGTAGTTATCCCAATAAAACAAAAACGAACAGAGCAAATTCACAAACCGAACAGACCAAAACGAAATTGAAATCTCAAAGCACAAACCAAATAGAATCGAAGCCACCAGAAAATAGAGAAAAAAAAAGATGTCTCTAGTGCTATGTATGCAAAAATCCAAAACGAGAATCTGTGTGTAAATCATATGCCTAACAGAGCAAAGCCACCAAGAATAGATGAGGGTTAGAAGATTCTAGAGGAAGAAGGAACCAAATGCTGGGAAACCCCGTCACAGGTGTCGGTGAATGAAGAAAAAGAAGAGAGTAGAAAAAATCCTAAGGACAGCGAATGCGGGACGAGACCGAGTGGGGTTTTGTTTGGGGGGGGGGGTGGGGGTGGTGCGGGCGGCACTGCAGTAATAACCAACCGAAGAAAGCGCAAATGTACCCCGCTGGTTGTTGTGGGGATTATTGGGCATGTTTAATAAAACGCGCACGCGCCTCTCACATCAAAGGGCCAAAACCGTCGCGGGGTGCCGCGCTACAGCAACCCGCAATACACCCGAAATCTTTAGATTGGTTGGATGATCGACCCATGTAGAGAGTAGTATGATCTATTGGATTATGAGACAATTTGATTATGAAGATCATGTTTGATTGCACTTTTTAAAGTTATTTGGTGTCCTTTTCTGGATACCAATTTTTTTGTATGGCTGTACACCTATGAATTAGTTTATTGAAATGAATGTTGATTGCTCATCAACATTTTCTTTCTCGCACTTTTCTCCTTGAAGTTTTATCCCTTTCCTCCCTTTACCAGTTGTCTTTGAGCTCTTCATTCATCATTTTAGAGTGTTTGTGTGTTTGTGTGTGTGTGAGAGAGAGAGAGAGGTCATAGTCGTTAATTCGAAGCAAACATTGTTAGGGGTCTTTCCAGATGAAGTATGGGACACTGCTTCTCTACCTTAAAGGTCAGTGTTTTTTTTTTATATGTTTGTTAAAACAGTTCTGATAGTTTTCAGTGGAATTTATAAATGAAATTCTGATGTCCATATATAACTGTTGATCTCCATATAATTTCATGACTCGACAATCACACAAAAAATATCTACGAAGGGTTATACAATAGAACCGACAAGCAATGGCGACTCCAATATCAACTCAAAATTACTTAGATCAACGTCAAGTCAGACCAATCAACCTCAGTTCGCGAACTGATCTTTGTTGAAGCGACAAAAAGATACTCTATTGGTCTTGGATGAACACAAAACACGATATATATATATATATATATATATATATATATATATATATATATATATATATATATATTTTAAGATTGATCGATAATCGGAGACCGCCGATCAACTCCTATAGGTTGAACTGACCGAGGAGGACCCTCATTCCCGTCCCGTGTGCTATTCAAATCCTCTCGTAAGGCCGCAACCAATGAGCCAAGGCTTGCGCACTAGATATGATCAAATAATTATATATATAATTAAATAATATATTTATTAATATATATTAAGCTCTATATTATATATAAAAAAATGAAAAAGTAAAGAAAACAAAAGACCCTAAGCTCCATCCCTCTCAGTGTTCTTCTCACACAGAAACCTTCTTCCTCTGCCGAACACCACCCCAACTCCGCCATCTCCATTCTCCTCTCGTCGACGAGCTTCCATAAGTTTTCTCACTTATGCACCTCTCCTGCGCAAATCTTCAAGTGTGAAACCCTTCGGTCAGCGAGCTATCACACAACAGCACTTCCTGCTGACGACCCATTCTTCGTGTTGAAATCAAGTAGCCGAGCTAGGTCTCCCTTCATCTACTGACACAGCAACCTTCTCCTCATCCTCACGCAAAACAGAACCCAACGCTCCGATTCTATAGCCTGCCACCTTCAACTCCGTAATTCGGTGACTCCACAGCTTCATGTCGTCGTCCGCTCTTCTGCAAATTTTCTGTTAGATCCACCTAGTTGCCGCACTGCTGCTCCATAACCAAAACCTGCACCCCAACAGCCATTGTGCCCCCTCCCTTTCTGATTTTCACACGAAGCCCACAGCGCACACCGGCATCTTTCCCATCCCGCAAAAACAGCTGCAGCCCACCGCTGTTCCCCTCTGGCGCGCACCCAAACTCCTTCACTGGCATCCCCCAATGGCTTTCCCGAAAACCCACAAAAACCCGTTCTCTCTCTCATCACCCAAGAAACAGCCTGTCCTCTTCCTTCACCTGCATGCAACCTGCTGGCTGTTGCTCCAGACTGTGAATGGCTAGTCCAAACAATAATTGTTTGCTGTCCTTGGAGCTAATCTCACCTCTATTCCAGCAGCAATCCAAAGCCCATGCAGCCTCCATCTTCCTTCTGTCTTATTTCATGCGATCCTGCACAGCTCGCCATCCTGTAATGTGTGAAACCCATACCAAGTAGATCTCCGCTTTTCTCGATAACAACAACAAATCCCCAACCTACTTCTTTTGCCGGCAACAAGCCCCACACCGCAATGTCCCTTGGCAGTTGAATTTTCTTCAGCCAAATCACCTCTACCTGTTGCTCCCTATAACACAACGTCTGTTTATTTTGGATATTTATGCAGTTACTTGAAAATCAACTCTAGAAGTATCTGTTCAGGGTGTCCATCTCGGCGGGGAAACACTGTTATGCTTTTCACAGGTACCTAAAGACGCATGCACGCTTTTAGTGTTGTGGATTAAAATATTCTCCGTCCGAGGTGTCTTACAATACCTACCTTACATCTCTTTTTATGCGTGGTGGAAAGGTCAATAACTCCTCTTAACTCCCTGCCGGGAGAGGGGATGCTGGAGTGTGGCCGAAATTCAGACTGATAGGAAATCTGAACTTAAAGACTACCTAAACCTGACTTAAGAAGAAAAAAATAAATACTTAAATTGACTAAGTAATTAAGTTAAAAGTCAATTCCAAAATAAAAAAAAGTTCCACATTGGAAAATAAAAATGTAATTTGATCACTAAAAAAAACCTACAAGGGGCTCGATAGCCAAACAAAACCTACAAGGGACTTGATAGCTCACCTACGAGCGCGAATGCAACCTATAATAAACTCAGTCACGTGGCAGTAAACATAAGCAAGACCTACAATGAATTGTGTAGCCCGCCAGCTAGCAGGTTCATAATTCTTTATTGAATATTCAAACTATGTTGTTTAGCTGAAAAGACAAGCTTGAATGTAAAAAAAGAAACTCAAAAGGGGCTTATAGAGAGCTTTGTTGATTGTTAATGAACTGAAAGGAAATCTCATTAAAATTCATAATTCAGCAACTTTTGAACAGTGTTATATTTTAAATCCATAATTATAGAACTGCTCTAAAACTTTGCCACCGGATCTGCAATGTTTGTGTGAGTAGACAGAAGGTGAAGTCTGAAGCTGACAATGGAATATTTGCGCTTAACCTACTGATAGATTACTCCTATAAATATTTGATATTGTGGGTGATTTTATGAAGTACAAATTTTGTGCAATTTTCAATTCATCTTTATCGCATTTAAAGTTTGTGCAGACATCTAAAATAAGCTAGCAATAAATTTGAATAAACCTCCTTATACACTGTGCCAGTTGATAACTTCTGAATATATATGAATTAGCGTTTAAGTGCACTACACAAATGAATCAGAATGCATGCTAATATGCTTACACATGCATCAAAATATGTGCACTTGTTAACACCTTAACTCCCACGTGCTCCGACCATTGTACCGAAAGCTTAATCATACAGTCTAAGAATGTTACACTAGCTTAAATTAAATTGAATATTAAAACATTGTCTTTGAAAAAGTGTGTTAAATGCTTAAAACATCCATTTTACCTATGCTCCAAAAAGCCTGCAAATAAGAAAATTTTACGAAAAGTAATTTATTTTCAAAATTAGATATGAATATCAAATTATGCATTCTCTTGATCGGTTCATCATGTTTATAGGGTAAGTTCGTTAAGTCCCACTGGCTCAGTCAAATCCTTCTCCAAATGAAGACTGAAGTTCATGAGACTGAGTGACACTTGATCATTTTGATCCTTCTCTGCGCAGGGATTGGAATTGAATATTAGTTTATATAAGAAATGGGGTGGATATTTTATCTCTAAATTCACATAAAATTATCAAATCTAAATTGAATCTTCATAAGCGGACCTGAGTTGACAAGGTTAAAAATTCAATCAATCTCCTATGTTGGTTCAATTGATTGAAGATTTCAACTAGAGGAGTTTATTCTCAAAGTTATACTTCAAAATTCATCTAAAGGAATTCAATACATACAATTCTTGAACCTAATTCTTTTTGGGCTGGACAGAGTCGACAAGGTTCAAATTAAAATGATCAAGCAGTCTCTAATAATAGCCGCCGAGTTGGTAGAAAATCTCAACCAGAATGGTATATTTTCAAAATCAAGTTATAATAAATATGTACAAAAATTCAACTATCAAAATTTATAACCCAATATTCTATGAGTAGGGCAGCGTTAACAAGGTTCAAATCAAAGGTCCAATTCAAATATGTTTGAAGTTCCTAATGATGGACAAGTTGGTAGATGCTTCAATTGGAAGGGTTAATTTCAAATTATGCTTCAAATTTCAAATTTCATTTGAAATTCAATCTTCAAATTTCTTGAACCCAATCCTCTGTAAGCAAGGCAGGGTTGACATTGTTAAAAATTTATAAATTCCTTGATAGTGGCTAGTTGATAGAAGATTTCAATCAAAGGGCTTAATTTTCCAAACCAAGCTTAAAAATCTATTTAAAATTCAATTATTTCAACTTATGAACTTGATTCTATGTAAACTTGATAGAGTTGATAAGATATATATTCAATCATGTGTCAATCCGAAACTTAATCCTTTGCAAGCAAGATGCAAAGTTGACAGGGTTCAACTCTGATTAAAATTAATAAAATTTTAAAATTTATAAAAACTATTAAATATTAAAATTAAGAAAACCACAAAAATTTAATAAGTAATAATTCATCCTCTCTCTGCGCTAATTTATCGAGGGCGATAAATTATGATTGATACTAGCGCACATAGAGTCAATATTATGTCAAATATACTATTATATTTACTCTCAAATCAATTTATACCAACAAGGATGTGGCCCGAGCTTTATGTTCGCATGGCTTAGCCAGCCTGCTCCCCAAAAAATAGTTAAGACTTGATCCATCTGATTTGGTTGTTGTCAATAAATTAAACCATTAAATTAAGGCCGCAGTCGTGGCTTCTTGGTTCTTCAACGACTCTTTGCTCTTTGAGATGTGAATCATATGATATATTTGATACGACACAAAGTTTCTGTTATCTAAGGTTGACTCAAATTAGTCCCCTTAGATAAAAATTACCCATAGTTGTTGACTAGGATCCTCCAATCGGGTTGGGTCAATACCTCATTTAACTAAGTAGACCAGGGTCGGGACAGCCCAGGATGATGGAATCATGTGATCTTGATTAGGTTCACATCATTCCCCGAACAATATGCTTTTAAGCGCAAAATGATAAATTCTTATAATCTAAAAACTTAAGTAAACTTCACAACATAAAACTCTTAATTGCTGCTACTATTCGCTGAATAATCAACGCCTTAATGACAGGTATTAATCAAAAGTATTCTCTTGTTATCGAGAGAGATAATTAACCATAGGGGCTTGCACTAAGGGGAAACCTCAAACCTCATATACAAAACACATCACAAAATGAGTGTTAAATATCTTGGTAGTGTTTTATCTAAATTTTCATTTGGGTTGCACAACCATGTTTGTTTACTATATTCACTATTCAATAAAGCTTTGGGTTGTGCACAACCATGCTTGTTTAGTCAAGACGTTTGGGTGACTCATCTGTGGTATTGCAGACTAATCAGGCGTCAATGTTCTGCAAAGTCTCTAAAGGAAAGCAAATCCTCCCTTCTTTCGCCCCCTTACCTCCATTAAACAGTTTATATAAACTCCTCACCATACCTTACATTGTTCGGGTTCAGGTTTTTTGCATTGGGTGTGCGGTGCCCTATATGCCTTCTAAACTTTATCTTCACCATAACATTAACTGGAGTGGAAGGCAGAGAAATACATTTTGGTTTTTCTAGTAATATGGGATAATGTGGCTGTCTTAGGAAAATCTCTTAGTCAATCCATTTTTTAGATCGTGTTGAGTAATTTGATAGTTATGTAGAGAGGGAAGGCGGTTGTCTTTCGTTTCAAGTCCACATTTATGGGAAGTTGTTTTCTTACAATAACTGAGCATGTGCGGTGAAGAGCAAAATATTATATCCAACAAAGCCATCAGCTGCATCATTTATATGGTATAAAGTTAGGTTTGTGGGGTTACAAGTAAAAACTAAAATTAATGCAACTTTGATTAGGAAGATAAGTGGAAGTTAGATGCTTTTTGTTTCACAATCGTTTAAAAAAATTTCCTTGGTGTTCCAAATAACTTTGCTTTTCCTTTTAGGGTTATTTACATACATACCACACAATTCTTGCGTATTTACATATCTAACACCTAATCACCATATTTACGTGCATACCACTCAAATCTTTAATATCACATAAAAAAATACTACAATCACTTTCTCTTGAAAGATCAGATGCATCTTTTCATGCATGGGTTCATGTTCACAAAGGTGTTATAAGTGTAATTATCGAATTTTAAGTGTTAGATATGTAATATATATGAACGGTGTGGTATGTATGTAAATTTTCTTTACTCTTATTAACATTTTTTAATTCATTTTTCTATCACTCAGAATAAGAAAATTGCCTTGACATATGTTGGCTCGTACATCAATAAGTACATGAATCCTTTTTTTCTTACATGCCCTTAGATGGTTGAAGCTTTATTCTCCTTTCAAGGAAACTTTCGAGAATACGTGATTAAGAGGGTGGAGAGGTTCTCTTTTGTTTTAAATCTGCACGTGTGAGTGATTATTTTGTTCATTGTTAAGTAAGCATTACGAAGGTCTGGCGAAATCATTAACAAAGAAGTCATATAAAACCAAGCTATTAGGCCTTCTCAGATCATTTTCTGGAGTGCAGTTAGGCTATTTAAGGCATTTACAATGAAAATTAAAATACTGTATTTTTATTTGGAAGAAAAGTAGATTTTGTACTTTATTGCTAAGTAAAAGTATATAAATGATTTATGATTGCTCTGATTAACCTCTACATTCATCATATAATGATTTTAGCTTATTCTTTTATGGTTGCAGGTTCGTTCTCCTCGTTTGGGGGACAAATTCTCAAGCATGCATGGCCAGAAAGGCGTCATTGGTCTACTGGAGCACCAGGAGAACTTCCCTTTCACTCGCCAAGGCATTGTGCCTGATATTGTCATCAACCCACACGCTTTCCCCACCCGACAAACACCAGGTCAATTACTTGAGGCTGCTCTTGGTAAAGGAATTGCCTGCGGAGGTTCAACAACATATGCCACTCCTTTCTCTACCCCATCTGTTGATGTCATATATGATCAGCTGCAACGGTACGATGTCGATCTTTCGATAAATTCCTTAGTCATAATAAAAGTAGATCCTGTGATTTATGGATTTCCTGTATTTACTGTCTTTTATTTATTTGAAGGGGCATTTACATGCATACTATTATGGGTGTAAATGGGCCGAGCTTGACTGAGCTGAATATGTGTTCGTGTTTGACTCATTGATTATTTTTTTATTCGAAGTGGGTCGTGTTCGAAATAGCCCGCGAACATTTTTCATGTTCGGCCCAGAAAAATGTTCGCGTTTGTTTTCAACTCATGTTTGACACGATTTGGCTCGGTTAAATTAATTAGAAAAATTGATATAGTGTGATGGATTTGAACTTGCACAATTTCCATGCAATAAAAAACACATCCACATGGCCATAAGAGTTGCAGCGATTTGAACTTATCATATATTGTTATATAAATACTATATATAATTTTTTTATTTTGAGCTAAAATGAGGTGAATATGATTGAACAAATGGTTGTTTGTGTTCGGCTCGTTTCTAGTTCAAGCTTAAAAGAATTATTCGTATTCGGTTCACTTGTTTAACGAACGATTCAAAAACGAGCTACTTAACGAGACGAACACGACTTGTTCGGGAACAACAAGCTTGTTGACAGGCCTTCATACATATATAACATCTAAACTTTACCTTTTACGCTTGTACCACTCAAATCTTTCATATCACATCAAAATTACCACATTTTCAACTTTTAAAAAGTGCGTGGATGTTTCCTGTATAGAGAAGAAGGTGGAATATATTTAAAAATTAAATGTTAGATATGTAAATGCTAAGAATTGAGAGTGGTATCTATGTACATCTTCCTTATTTGAACTTCAAAGGTATATGCCTCCACCTGTCTTAATTACTATAGCTAGACTTTGGCACCTGTTGTATTCAGGTCCGGGTTTTGTCGATGGGGAAGCGAAAAGGTTATAAATGGTCGCACAGGGGAACTGATGCAGAGTATGATCTTCATGGGTCCAACCTTCTACCAAAGGCTGATACACATGGCGGAGGACAAGGTGAAGTATCGGAACACCGGTCCGGTCCATCCGCTCACTCGGCAGCCGGTGGCTGACCGGAAGAGATTCGGCGGTGTTAAGTTTGGGGAGATGGAGCGCGATTGCTTGCTCGCTCATGGTGCAGCTGCGAACCTCTATGAGAGAATGTTCACACTCA
Organism: Papilionanthe hookeriana x Papilionanthe teres; assembly: GCA_022702705.1. NCBI lineage: Eukaryota > Viridiplantae > Streptophyta > Magnoliopsida > Asparagales > Orchidaceae > Papilionanthe > Papilionanthe hookeriana x Papilionanthe teres. The sequence goes on along the minus strand of CM040436.1, from coordinate 32,880,207 downwards.
GCGATTTCTCTCAGATGCACATATGTCAGATCTGCAAGAGGGCTGCCAACGTCATACAGAGGCCGGTGTTGGGTGGTCGGAAGATTAGAGGACCTTACTGTGTGTTCTGCAAATCAGCTGAAAATATTGTTAGAATCAATGTTCCGTATGGTGCAAAACTTTTATATCAGGAACTTTTCAGTATGGGTATCTGTCTTAAGTTTGAAACAGAGGTTTGAGGTGTTTGCCTAAGCATTCTGAACTGAATTTTGGATGTAGTATCGTGGTCTGGATGATTTAGTCTTTGCTTAGCTGGTTAGTTTTGGCTGCCATGGCTGTCTGCTCAAACAATTTGATGTTGAGGTCTAACTATGTGGTTGTCATGACTGCCATTCTTGTTCATGTAGATATTATTATGTAAGGATTTTGCATCTGGTAATTATTTAAGTATATCCTTGCTTTTTTATATTTAAATTTTTTGGGCCTCAAGTTCTTTATACATTGTTTACATGAATTAATGATGGGATTGGAATATTTCAAATACTTGTTCCTTAAAATGCTAAATGTAGAGTAATTAAATGTTTTTTTATAGCATGTGATTAAGGGTGTCCAAGAGTTCATTGCGGGAAGTTAGTGATTGTTTATTCTTCTTGTGTGAAAACAATCATGCAAGTAATTGTTTTGTGAAAAATGATCATTCTGCACATGTTTAGTAAAGTTGTTTAAAAAAGAACAGTGACAGTCACATATTTGATCAAAATTACTAAATTAATTATTTATTAAATAAAAATTTAACATTAGTTAATTATTAATTTATTAGTTATTAATTATATCAATTAAGAGTTATTTATAAATTTATTAAATAGTTTAAATTTTTAAAAATATTATCATTAATTAATTATTAAATAATTCAATATAAAATTTTCTAATTATAATTAAATTTATAATATATAAATTAATTATTAATTATTAATCAATTAATTTATTAATATGACTTGAATAATAATAAAAAAGTTATAACCATGAACCTATCTTCCCTTCTCTCTCTAAGGTAACTTCACATCCTCCTTCCGCTCTGCTCCTACCTGTAATCATGGAAAAAAGTAACTTAACATCCACTTTTTTGAGCGAAGCGCTCGTTATGTAGATTTCAGGAGGAGTATTATGGTCGAGAGCTACGAACAACTCCTCACAAACGGGGGCTGCAGGGTTCGCGCGTAAGGCGTTCCTCCGGATTCGCGTCCCGCCGCACGTGGAACGCCGAACCAAATAGTTAAACTTCGCGTCCCGTCGCCGTGACGCAGGGGACCGCGGTCCTAAACGAACCCTAAAAAGGAATATCTACAACTCCGACTCAGGTAAGATGGGTTATAGGTAAGGTAAAAAAGGATTTGGGCGAACAGAATCGTTGAAGATCACAAGGCACTTGTACAATATTGCAGTAGATTTTCCAAGGTTTTGGAGGACTCCGTGATCTTAGATTTTCGCCAAGCAACCGACTCCATCTTAAAGTGGTCATCGACCAAGATTAAAATGACTTTGTCAGGATCTCTTAAGAATTAGATAGAAGACGATCAATTGTAAAGTTTGACTAGTTCAACAAGCTTTACCGAAGGGTTGTTTGCCAAGGTCTCACTATTAAGGTCCGTGACTTTATCCTAGAAGTTAGCGATTTTACCTGATGGTTTTACAAAATCAGTGATCTTGGTTGGTTAGCCGTGACTTCTGCTAAGTAATAAGTCAAGACAATTATACAAGTGGATCTCATAAGTATTCACACGTGCATATACGAGGCTCATCATGTATTGTTATTCTTTTATTGTACTTTATTTAAGTAGTTTAAAAAAATTTACACAAAGAAGACCGTTAGCAATATACATAACATATCTCTCTACATAAATCTTTTGATTTTATTCTTCAATTTTATATTTGTTCTCTATTATATAGGATCTTGTAAGCATTTCTAGCAAGGTTTCAGTATTGCTTGTTAATGCGAGAGTGATTATTTAGCGCCTTAGTGTTATATGAAAACTCAGCAAATATTAAGATAAAGAGTAGCAAGAGGAGACACATCAATCTTTTATGTGAAAGATTCTAGAAAGGGAAAAAATGATGGGGCCTAGCCCAAAATAATTCACAGTGAGAAAAAATGCTCACTCTTCTCATGAGTCGGGGATGAACAAATTATAAAGTTGATGTACTATGATGTTTTAGCAATAATAGTCGTAATGGTTCGTGAAGGTCGTAGTCAATTACTGTGAAGATAATAGTTCCTCGTGAATATTGTAGACGGTGGTTGTAGATCCAATTTGTCGTAGAAGCCGTGGTTGAAAGTTGTGATTGCGATTGGCCATGTAGGCCGTATATAAACCCTAAATTAGGTTTAAGTACATAAACCCTAATTATGTCTAGCCCTAATTAGACCTAATTAAACCTTTAAGACTTACTTAAATTAGGCTTAATTAACGTTTAAACCCTAATTAGGTATAACCCTAATTAGAACTAATTAAATATTTAAGCCTTACCAGGCTTAATTAACATTTAAATGCTAATTAGGTCTAACTATAATTAGACCTAATTAAACCTTAAGTCTTATTTAAATTAGGCTTAAGTAACCCATAACCCTAATTAAGTCTAATCCACATTAGACTTAATTAATTTTTTAAGCCTTACTTATAATTAGGCTTAAGTAACCCTAATCCCTAATTAAGACCATACCACATTAGACTTAATTAATCTCTAAAGTATTACTTAAACTAGGCTTAAGTAATCCTAAACCATAATTAGGTATAATTCACACTAGATTTATTAGGATTAATCCATTCTTAAGCTTTATTTAAACTAAGCTTAAACCAACCATAATCCTTAACTAAATTAGGCTTAACCCTAATCCTTAAACTTAACCCTCAACTTCAAGTTACTTGAAACCTTAGGTTCAATCTAAATTGAACCTAAGAAACCTCAAATCTTAGGTTCAACCCAAATTGAACCTAAGTAACCCTAAAACCTAGGGTTAACCCAAATTAAACCTAAGTAACCTTAAACATAAGGTTCAACCCAAATTGAACCTAAGTAACCTTCACCTAAAATTGAACCTAAGTAAACTCAAACTTTAGTTTCAACTTAAATTAAACCTAAGCAACCTGAAATCTTAGGTTCAATCCTAACTAAACTTAAGTAACATCAAATACTAGGTTCAACGCAAATTGAACCTAAGTAACCCTAAATCTTAGGTTCAACCGAAATTGAACCTAAGTAACCCTTAACCTTAGGTTCAACCCAAACTGAACCTAAGTAACCTTAAATCTTAGATTCACCAAATTGAATCTAAGTAACCTTAAACCTTAGGTTCAACCCAAAATTGGATCTATGTCGCCTTAAAACTTAGCATTAAATTTTAGGTTCCCCTCAAAGTAAACTTAACCCTTGGATTCAACCCAACTTGGACCTAAATTAATCTAAATCCTTAAGCTAGACCCAACCTGAGCTTAAGTCAATCTTTTAACTCAACCTAAACTAAACTTATAGTTTAGGATTCAACTTACATTGAACCAAATTTTTAGTTTAATCTACAAACGTACTGACAAAAAACTCAAAATCAACCCGACATAAATTTCACCTCAAAACACAAATGAATTAAAACTCACCTAAAGGATATTAAAGCTTAAACTTGAACCCTAAAATGTAACATAGTTTGAGAAGATATATTGGAGGAGATAACCCATAGTTTCTAACAAAATATCTTCCAGTCACTTGTGGCAAATCAAACTGCAAACCTAATGACCCGGGATGATGGAACCATGAGATCTTGATCGGGTCATCCCAAACAAAAATAAATAAAAGAACAAAAATAATAAAAGCTAAATTTGTTAATAAATCGTAAACAACCTAAAATTTTCCGACCCCTAAAATCTAAAAAAGACACTAAAAATTAAATGAAACAATAATGAACAAAGACCACCTAACGCAACTTGAACCCCAATGTTTAGATCTATGAAGATCTCTTGAACGATACAATTTGTGGTTGCTGATAATAATCTTTCAGTCATTGTTTAACTACCTTTCAGACTAAGTAGATATGAATACCTTGACGACCCTAAGAAGATGGAGCCATAAACATCTTGACCGCGTTGTCTTAAAATTAAAAATTCAACTAGTTAAATCAACAAATTAAGATATAGTTATATACTAACTTTGTTTTGCAGGATTGTTGAGACACAAGATAAGTTGCACTTTAGGTTTATTTTACATGTTATTAGGGTGTACTAACTCTATTTTGTAGGGAAGTCACTTTGAAGTTTGAACGATGAACCTCAAAACAATATATAGCAACAAAACAAAACAAAACAAATATTTTGGGTAACAATGGATTCTGATAAATCTATTACCCTTAGGATTGAACATTGATGATTATTTTCTTGATCTTGATAGTTAAAACTTCTTCGAGAACAAATATTAACCATAATCAAGTTTTCTTAAGCTGTTTTAAATGCTTATGATGTAGTTAACTATAGGAGTTTGCTCTTATAAGAGAATAAGAAACTCAGAATATGTATCGTACCTAAATCAGAATGAGAAACTCAGAATATGTATCGTACCTAAATCTCTGATTACGAAATTCTTCATGTGGTTTTCTTTGCACGAGAATTTCACGAGTCAAACACTCCAGAATCCTCTCTACAATGACTGCCACAAGGAGGTTCTCCCCATAATTTTCTTTTGTCTGTTTTGTATTTTCATTTGCCCCTTTTTCTCCTTCTCCGAGTTTCTTAATATCTTAAGGTCATTTATATGATATGAGAGAATAAGTTATTTTGAGACTAGGGCATTGTAATAGATAAACAGAATGACGACTCCTCACATCAATAATACTGACAAACGATGACACTCGATAATTGCAAAGAATTGGCGGTGGCGGCAGCAACGGTCCAATGGCGACAAATAGTGACATCAAAGAATATAACTGTGAATGATTTAATAAGGGAAAGAACTCACATTAAATTGACTTAGCTTATTTCATTCAATTCGGGTCTTCCTTTTTCTTACATGTTATTCGCTAATATGATCACCTATTGCCTCATGAGAGTGCAAATTGATAGTTCTTTACCAACAAAATTGACATTTTTAATAGTTCCTCTCACAACCTCTAAAACTCCATTGAAAGCTTCCAAAAGATATAGGCAAATGTATATATATACTGATATTATTGTGTGCAAATGCTAACTCTATAGCATATATATGGCAAATCATATGAGTTTTGTTATTCAAATCATGCTTAGCAATCTTTAGAGTAGGTTCTAAAACATAATAAATAACTTCTTATATGATTAAGACTTGCTTATTTGAATTTATTAAGTTTTATTATTTAAATCTCTCTAAATTCTTATTTTGTGGCTAACAAATGGCAATGTTTGATACATTCTTGTCATTCCTACCAATTGATTTTTTCTTTTACATCTTATCTAAAAGACTAGTATGCTAATCAATTATAATAGTTGATTAACACTACGAACAACTACTATTAATATATGGTTCACAACCATGTTAACAAGAAATAATGCTTCGATCTTTTTTGAATAATTAGAGATTTTCTAATTGGTATTGATACTTGAGCAATTATATATTGTCTAACCTATAACATAAAAAAAATTCATGGTAAATTGCCTAGACTGTAACAAATAGCCAAAATGAATAAGACTGTAACCTATAACATCTATTTCTCTCAAGATTTCTTTTTTTGTGCTATGTATGGTTTTGAATCATGCCAATTTCTTTTTTAGTTCTTCTCTAAGTGCCAATTTAATTTATAGTTCTATGTGTTCACATAAAGCACACAACTAATATTCTTTATAAAATTATCATGTGAAAACCCCAAAGTATTGTCTATATATAGATGGCAATAATAATGGGTGTGTATCTACACTAATGTTAACATTTCTTTGTGACATTTTTCTTAACCGAGTTTGACCAAAAGTGAAAGAAATAGATTTATTTACAAATTTATGAAAAAAAATACCTTTAATTTTAATAAATCATAATTGAAATTGGGATTGTAAAAAGTAGCTTTTAAAAATAAAAGCCAAAAAAATCCAAGCCGCTCCAATCGAAGTCCAAATTATCCAAATTTCATTGAGCTTTCTCTTAGGGGATGTTACCTTTTAATATTTAACAAATGCCTAGCTAGAGTTAGGGCTGTAAAAAAAGCTCGTTGTCCACGAACAGTTCATATTCGGTTTGTCAAGTAATTCGTGTTCGATTCATTCGATAAGTAAACGAGACAAACACGAACAATTTTTTTTCGTTCGGTTGGTTAAATAAATTAAGCACGAACAGTGATGCGCTCGTTCGTGTTTGAAACGTTATTGTTCGAAATATAAAATAATTTAAAATAATTATATATAAAAAATTTATGATATTTTAAAAAAATTAAAATTTATAAATTATAATATAAAATAAATTAAAATTAATAATATATTAATATACTATATTAGTAATAATCTAATATAGATCTTATATATTTACATAATATAAGTTATATAATTAATATAATATATTATTTATATATATTAATATTAGGGCTGTCAAACTGGCTCGTCGTTCGCGAACAACTCGTGTTTGGCTCATGTTCGACTCGTTCGTTAAGAAACGAACACGAACAGTGACTTCACGAACAATTTCGAACACGAGCTTATTTCAAACAAACTAAATTTCAAACGAATCGAACACGAACACAAGCTCTATTCGTTCGTGTTCGGTTCATTTACACCGCTAGCTAGAGTACATGATAAATCTTGCCAAATAGTTATTTTTCCAAGATAAATTCTAACACCTTTTCGAATTCCCATTATGCTCTCCTTTAAGTTTAAATATCATAGTTAAAATCACGTGAAACTATGATTTAAGAAATTCTTGCTAATTCTCGTTAATTTTTTTTGTCTCATTTATTTAATGTATATTTTTTAATAAATTATCAAAAGGTATATTTGGATTAAATCATATTTAATATTTATAATAAAAATAGGATTTATGAAATTAGATTTATAAAATTTACAATGAGAAATATAGTATCTAAACATCTATTTTTGTATTTATTTGCTTTTAAAAATATATATATAACAATTATATTTGGCTTAAACTTTTCTACTTTCTTTCTAGAAATTTATGTGATGGGAATAACTTTTTCACAGTCAAATATATTATAATGTACAATATATAAGAAAGAAATCATATATTTTTTTCAGTGAAAAAAATTTATAATATTTGTGAACAAAATTATAATATTTATAAAAATTTAAGTAAATATTTTTATCTTAAAATAATCTTATAACAACAATTATAGGAAGCTCCCGGTTATTTGGAGGAGAACTTGAACCATCATTATAGAAAATCTGATTTCTCAAAAGTTTAGATGATTATTATTAATTTTTTAGATATCTACTATAGAACTTAGGTGAGAATCAAGTTGAGCTCGAACCACACTTTAAAGGAGCTTGAACTTGATTAATTAATCAAGTTAGTGTTTGAACTCAAGCTTAATTATATGAATTTGATGTGGCTCACAAATCATATTATTTACATCAAAAAAGAGAAAGTAATATTAATTTAAACTAATTTTATTTTTGTTGTGTGTCGAATGATTCACGATAGTTGAGTAATAATTTTAACGTCTCAATATTGTGCAGCAATCTAGCACACACATAGTTAATAGCAAGTAACATAACAAAACACAATGAATTTTTATGTGGAGAAAATATCAGACCTAGCCAAGTTAAGATAATCCACTATAAGTTTGCAAATATAAAGATAGACTCTTATCTCACAATTGGAAAAGAAATACTAGGTTTCTCTAAGCATTATGTATGTACAAAATATACAGAAAGATTAATTATATTTTGAACATTGCAATTGAGAGCAGTTACCACTGCGAGTTATTATCCAGACTTTGATAAAGATGAGATTATACTGTATTAGATGTTTTACCTTTAAAATTTGTTGGATAAGGGAATAATATAACTGTAGGAAAGGTATGATTCCATGTCAAAGAGGTCTTATATCCAATAGTCAAAAGAAAGATGGATGTCATGTCCCATTAAAGGAGGTCTTATGTCATCTTTATGAGTATTGGATAAAGGGGTGATATAATTATAAGAATGCCACGCTCCCATTAACAGAGGTTTTACATCCTCTTTTATGAGCGTGGGAGCGAGGAGTGATAGGACTATAAGAAATCCATTCTCCCACGTCAGGAAATACTCATATACAATAGAAAAGAAAAATGGATGACATTTTCCATTAAAAGAGGTCTTATATCATCTTGAAGATATTAATGTCGGTTTTGGGAAGGAATGATAGGAGACTTGTATCCTTTCCTAGAGGAAAAAACTATATTAAAGCTATAAAGGGAGGCCTTATATCCAATAGCAAGAGAGAATAGATGTCATATTCCATTTAAGGAGGTCTTATATTATTTCTTTGAGATGTCAAATGTTTGTATTTCGATTTTGGAAAGGAATGGTAAGAGACTTATATCCTTTCTCAAAGGAAAAGCTAGAGGAAAACCATAATTTTGTGTCAGGAAGGTTTTATATCCAACAACAATAGAGAATAGATGTCATATTCCATTTTAGGAGGTCTTACACTATTGTTCAAAAGAATGTCGTTTGAAAGTCTGGATACGTTTCAATTCTTCCTCAGAAATAATTTGTCTTTCAGCTGGTTTTTTTAATGTTGTAAGGTCAAGTACCAATACATATGGAGTTGGTGCAAAGATTGTTCTCTCTTTTGCTTCTTCTGCTTCAGGATCTAAATCATCTACTCCTATAATAGGATATACCTCTCCAGTTGTATATTCATGTATTGGAAATTCAAATCCAGAAGTATCTTCCTCCATATATTTCGTGTTTTGTCGTTCTTTTTCTTTAGGTCGTTTCAATCGTTTATTCTGGTTTCGTCTTTGAGTCCATGTAAATCTACTTGTCAATTTATTGACACTTGCAACAGATGCGTCTACGATTCCATAAGTAGCAATGACAACTGCTGATTTCAACATTCCAGAGTCAAGTTTTCATTTTTGACCCATTGGTTTCACTTTTTCTTTAATAATATCATTTCATCGGGTTCTAAATTCCAATGCAGGCAATTTCTTTTCAGCTTCTTCTTTGTCAATAATGGACAACAATGGCCCATTATAAAGTAGTTCGACATGTGTCAGGTCAAAGTCAAAATGGCTTCTTGATCCTTTTTCAATGCATCTGTGGTCCAATGCCAAACATACACCACTTTGAAAAGTGAATAAAAGTCTGTTGTTCGACATTTCCCTGCAAGCAACAGGTTAATGGAAACATGTAAGACCAAGTTTTGAGTTAATTTTATCAATTGCAAAATTTATTTAATTTATTGTCGAGAAATGATGTTCACAAACAAGTTATATGAATAAAAGGAAAATTCCCAAAAAGGCATTGATTGTCAGAAAAATTATTTTTATTTTTATTTTTGTTTTCTCAGTTTACAAACGAGTCATCATTTGTCATGTTGCATAATATTTTTTCAAGAGCTGCTCATTGATTGGGGGTAAGATTCTTTCTCCTTGACAGTCTACCAACTCGTAACATCCTTCTGAATATGTCTTTTCAACGATATACGTGTCCTGCCACATTGGTTCAAAATTTCCACATATTTTTTGGTAAGAAAGGACGACTCTTCAGATAACTAAAACTAACTCACCAATTTGAAATGTCCTAGGTCGAACCAATTTTTGTGGGCCCTGTATCATTTTTTCTTGGTATAATTCAAGATTTTGCTGGACTTGTAGACGTTTACCTTCTAAGTGTTCAAGTTCTTCAAGTCGTAATTTTGCATTTTCTTCTTCAGTTAGCTTGTTTGCAACTGTAACCCTCAGAGAAGGAATCTGCACTTCAAGTGGTAGTACTGCCTCAGAACCATATACCAAAGCAAATGGTGTTGACCGTTTTGGAGTTCGGTATAAAGTTCTATTGGTCCATAAAGCTTCGATTAATCGCTCATGCCATTATCTTGGACTGTTAATTAATTTCTTTTTCAAAATTTGTACCAACATTTTGTTGAAGGCTTCAGTCAAACCATTGGCTTTAGGTAATAGATTGTTGAATATCTCCAGTTTATTCCGTGTCTTTGGATGAAGTTGTTTTTTTTTTTGTATTTTTGAAGGCCAGTCCATTTTTTTGATATGACTCTTCGAGGAACTCTGAATATGTAGATAATATATTTTGAAGAAATGGAGGAATTGTTCTGCCTTAACTTCTCTGAGCGGTATTGCTTCTACCCATTTAGAGAAGTAATTCGTAGCCGCTAAAATGAATTGATGGCCATTAGATGATGGAGGGTCAATGGGGCCCACTATATCTGTGCCCCAACATTCAAATGGCCAAGATGCAATTGTTGGAGGCAATACATTTGGCAGTTGATGTAAGACCACTCCATGTACTTGACATTGATGACATTTTTCTGCGGTTTCAACACAATCAATCATCATTGTCGGCCAGTAATATCTCATCCTTTTTATTTTTATCTTCATTTTAGGTCCGAATTGGAGTGCAGAACACAGACCTGAATGAAATTCTTTAACAATCTCTTAAGCCTCATATTAGTTTAAACATCTTAACCACATTTGGTCAAAATATCTTCGGTAAAGAACATCATTTTCTAGGGCATAAGACAATGTTCTTTGTTTAATTTGATAGAACTGTTTTCGGGTAACCTTCCAGTTTGTAAATAATAAATAATTGGTTGTCACCAATCATTCTCTTTTTTCTCGATTACTCTCACTGTCTTGTTTTCACCAATTTTGTTTAGATTGTCAATGTCAATTTTAGAAATAACATGTCGTCCTTTTACGAAAATTAGAATGTCATCTTCTTTTGAGCAAGCAAACTCTTTCGTGAGCATTGCTAAGGCATCTACTAGATAATTATCTCATCTTGGAACTAAGAAGAACATTACATCTAGAATCTATTGAAGCAATTTATGAGTGTAATAGAAGTATTATTAAAGTCTAGGCTTTAGAGTCTTATATTTTCCTTCAATTTCTTTAATGATTAATTGAGAATCTCCGTAGATGTCGATATTTTTTTATTTTCATCAATATTGTCAATTATAGGTCGATTATGAGAGCTTCATATTCAGCTTCATTGTTTCTTGCATGACTCGTTCAGATGATATGAAAATGACATCATTGCTTTGTCTGGAGTAATGAAGCTTAATCCTACTCCTGCTTTGCTAGGTTTGATTATCTATTTGTCTTTATCTTTTTGAGCAGATGACGCTCCATCAAAATATAATTCGCATCATTGTATGTCATGATTTTAAATTTCTAACACTTGCTCATCAGGTAAATCATCATTAAGAGAAGACAAGTCGGTATAGGATGTGCAGCTAAGAAGTATGCTAAAATCTGTCCTTTAACAGCACGTAGCGTAGAAATGTTATATTGAATTGGAGCAATATCATTGCCCACATTGCTAATCTTCCAGAAAATGTAGGTCGAGTCATCAGATATTATAACGGGTTAACTATTGAGATAAGAGTTACCATATGAGAAAGCATATAGTGTCTTAACTTTTAAACTGCAAAGATCAAAGCTAAGCAATGTTTCTCAATTGCAGGATATTTTATTTCAGTTGGGACCAAATAGCGGCTTAAATAATATAACTCATTTTCTTTTTCCTTGTCATTTACTTGAGCTATAATGCTCCGAGGGAAATGTTCAATACTGTCGTGTAAAGGATTAGAGGTCTTCCTAACACAGGGGCTGCTAGAACAAGAGGTGTTGTTAAATATTTTTTGATATTTTCAAAGGCACGTTGGCATTTTTCATCCCACACAAATTTCGTATCTTTTCTTGTTAGGGCAAAAAGAGGCTGACACATACCTGATAGATTGGAAGTAAAGCATCATATGTATGTTAATTTCCCTTGAAAAGATCGTAATTGAGTTTGGTTTTTAGGAGGAGGCATATTCAGAATGGCTTCGATTTAGAGGGAATCAATTTCAATCCCACGATATCAAACAACAAATCTCGTGATTTCAAAAATTTCCCTGAGGTGACACCAAAAACGCACTTTAAGGGATTCATCTTAAGATTAAATTGTCATAACCATTCGAAGACAATTCTTAAATCGTACACATGATCATCTTTTTGTTTTCTGTTGACAACCAAATTATCCACATAACATTCCACCTAATTATGAATCAGTTCGTCAAAAATTTGTGCCATAGCTATTTTATAAGTAGCACCAGCATTCTTTAATCCAAATGTCATGACTTTGTAACATTATATCTCAATGGGTGTTCTGAAAGCTGTGTTTGGTTCTTCTTTTGGAGACATTTTGATTTGATTGTATCCTGATGATCCATCCATAAAGAGAAATATTGCATGTGTGGATGTTATGTCGACCATCAACTCTGGATTTGTAATGGAAATTCATCCTTTGAACATGCCTTGTTCTCTGAAGTCTACACAAACTCTGATTTGGCAATTTTTCTTCTTTACTGGCAACATATTAGCCAGCCATGTCGGGTAGTTTTCTTCTCGGATAAAACTAGCCTCAATCAATTTCTTAACTTCGGCAATGACTTGTTTTTCAATTCAACACGCATTCTTCTTGGAGCTTGTTTAATTGGGATTGAAGTTTAGTTTATCCCAAGTTCGTGGACTGCAACTTCAGAAGTAAACCCAGTCATTTCATCATAACCCCAAGCAAAACAGTCTTTGTATTTCTTTAAAAATTGAACTATTTCGTTTGCTTCAATGTCATTAAGGAATGAGCTAAGAAAAGTTGGTTTTGGGTTTTCTTAAGTTCCCAAATTAATTTTTTTTAATTCTTCCATTGTCGATTTAATTTCTTCTTCGAATTATTGTGGTGCACCTTCAATTGGAAGATTAGGTGTCTGTTTAGAATCAAATTTTTCGGTGATGACCAGGTAAAATTTCGTATCATCTAGAGGTTCTAAGGTACCAAATTCTAGACCTTCTTTAGAGTGAGGATTTCGTTTGCTGTTATTCCACAAATTTTCAAAAAGATAAGATTGCTCTAATGACCATTGCGTAGGCACCAAACTATTTTGAATAGATTTTTTAACACACTGAGAGTAAAATTTAAAAGGGATTTTCATTAATTTCAAAAAATTTTCCTCTTCTACTTTTACATTTATTTCAGAACTACAAAAGGTAGAACCAAGTTTAAACTTGATGGGTTTTTTATCATCACCATATAATTTTTTGACCACTAAATTC